>OX422217.1:21688777-22888777 GCA_949130495.1 Sambucus nigra | reverse complement strand
CCGATCCAGCGAAACACAGCCATATTTATAACAGAGTCTAACAGAAGTCTTGTACTTTTCACTGCCTCTACTTTTATACTGTGTACCGTTTAGCCTACAATGGAGATAACATTGTCCTATGTTATGTCCTTTTTTTGTTTAAAACAAAGGCCCGAAGGCCAAGACCGTTACATCACAACAGCAAAAAGTAGAGCATTTATATCAGTTGGACAAACCAATGGCCACCCCTTCTGGAATAGAGCTTTTGCATCCGTTGACGCTACACAGTGTGCCGCCTTGTTTTCTCAGCTAGAGGTCACCATAGCTGCACAATATTCTTGTTTATGTATTAGGAGAAGTCTGTGTAATAAATTTATTTCCCAAGTGCATTAAAATGTTGTACCCCATGTGTAAGTACAATTAATTAATGCACTTGGGATACAAACTTGGTAAAAATACTTAAGTATCGCATTACTCTCTCTATTAAGGCTAGTCTAGCAGCCACATCTGGAGGGGTAATTATTATGGAAAATGCTTTTGTTTCTCCTCAAGCCTGGGATCCACTTATCCTCCCAAATATGAATTTTTGAACCATTGCCCACCTGCCATTTGATTTCTCTAAGAAAATTCCTTCCTTGAGGGAGGACGATTTTGACCTTTTCTTCATCCTTAGAAAGGTTCCTTAGACCATCTCCGGAGTATTGTGCAAAATAGCACTATTTTGCACGATGCTTTTAGCAAAAGGAGCACTCCAAAGTATTAAAAAGAATAGCCTCTGGTTAAAAAAGTGGCAAATTTGAGACTATACTGCTCTTAGATTTAGAGTTGCCACAGTAGGTGTGTCAACTCTTACTAAGGTCCAGCAAACCAGTTGCCACGGGAACCCTAGGTGCTGCAGGAGGAATGTCGCGCTATCGATGGATGAAGTTCAGCCTATATGTTTTCCTCCGATTTCTGACTTGTCACCACAACTTCAATATTCAGCCATTTGGTTTGCACCTTAGGCATTGAGTGATTCGAATGTTACATTCTTTGCAAGGGCGTTTGCTTCGAAATTTACAATTGGCAGACAGATGGGTATGTGCCGAATGAAAGCCCTTGGGATTATTGAGCACTAATATATACACAGCCTATGCAAACAGATGGAGCATAAAAAATTCTGAGAATGCATGCTCGTCATCCGATGTCATTAAACGGTTATGTTCTCTATCTCTATGTCAATAACCTTTAGGCCGGGTATAGAGCCCCGACGACGAGAACAGTTTTGTTTCTCTTCAGCTTCTAAAAAACGGGAAGTGCAATTGTCTTTAAACAAAGCACGTCTTCTTTGTAATCATCATCTAGTCGTTAAGAATTCTACTAGGGAGTCATCGGATGAAGAGTAGGAAATTTATAAAGAATAGTTATATGAGTCCAAGATTGAGACTAGTGGTGAAAATTGAGGGTTATGTATGGAAATTTGATCATTGACATACAAAGAAGAGCTTTTGAATTTGTGATTATCTGTTAAATTGTCGCGGGAAGTAACCATTAACACAATGCTCTGAGTTGAGCATTGCTTTCAGTTGGGTAAGTAGCATTGTGGTGCCACAATGCTTTATAGGTGATCTTAGCGAAATAGATGGCTTTGATTGTCCTGGCTCAGAGAGTCTAGACCCCTGTTTTGTGAGGAGAGCCAAGTTAAAGCAGTGTAAATCACGAAAGCCCATTCCTCCCAAATTTTTAGGGGTTGTTAACAACTTCCAATTTTCCCACTGGATTTCATTTTTATCCTCTGCACCACCCCCACCAAAATTATCTAATAAGGCATTCATTTTGTTGTGTATAGCCTAGGGAAATAGAATACATGGAATAGAGTAGCTTTGATTAGCTTGCAATACTATTTCAACCATTGCGTTTTGCTAGCCAACCTTGAGAATTCCCCTAAGGAGGCCTAAATATTTTGATTTAGGGTCTAGGATTTTGACCTTGAGTTCATTGCAGAGAGAGGACTTATTGTCTTTATGAGAGTTGGTGAGAACAGGGGTCCTGATTTATCAAAATTAACGTGTTGATTCGATGGCTTGCCATACTTGTCAAGTATATCCAACACCACCTTACATTCGCTGAGTGGTGGCTTGATGAAAAGTGTAGGGATCTATGAAGCACGGACTCGATACGTAATACGTGTTTCTACACGACGCGCGACATGTGATTTTTTCAAAAACTAGGATACGACACGCTATGATATGTATAATATATAATATATATTTAAATATATATATTAATGAAATAAAACAAAATTTTCTCATAATATACATTATTAGAGCATTCTTAACATGCAATTAAGAATATGGGCCATATAAAACAAAATCTAAACACACTTTAACATTAAAAATCATAAATAAAGTAGAATCACCATCACATAAGAATTTAAAAAAAAAAAAATTTAAAAAAAAAGACAAAAAAACATGTCTTTTTACGTGTCCCAGCGTGTTCTCGTGCGTGTCCCAGCGTGTCAGCAACGTGTCCGAGCGTGTCGGCTACGTGTCGGAGTATGTCAGAGCGTGTCGCATGTCGGACTCGTGTCAAAGCTGACTCATGATTTTCGGGAGAGTGTCCGTGCTTCATAGGTAGGGATAGAATAACCATTCTCTCCATCCCTACCTACACAAGCAAACAACTCACAAATAACATTGGAACATAGCAAATCCACCTTCGAACAACAGGGGCATTTTCGATAGTGTTACACACTCGAAGTACAAGTTAGCAGGCAAGAACAATTAATGATAAATAAAACACAAGGTATGAATTTCTATAAACTCTTAAGGAGGATTGACTTTATAACATCAGGTTGGCCTAAGCTAGGCATTGCTTAGGGAGGACAAGTATGCCCAAGTTTCGATCTTCCTTCGGGAACCTCTAGGGTACGTGGATTGGAGAGTAGAGAATAAGAGCTTAGTTAGGTTAACAAAGTTGGTTCCTTGAAAAGAGAATATGGGTTCTACATATCACCACTCCATTCGAAACCATCTTACATCCCCACATTCGATGATTAATCTTATACCCACTATTTAGGAACATTCTCATACCCCCACTCAAACATTATCTACAAGCACCCATTCGAAATAACCCATTGATAACCAAACCTTAAAAGATAACCAATTGCCTCGGTTAAGCCTAACAAACAGTATCATCACAAATATTAATTGACTTTATCCCTTAACAAACCTGCAAACCAAATCTTACTTTATGTCACCTAATCCCCAACAACCACCCTCTTGTACTTTATTGGGTATCAGAGTCACTCTCACTCAATGCACCTAATATTACCTCTGTATTATAATTTTACCCCTTTGATATCCAATGGCCAAAAATACATCCAACCTCACTATAAAATACCTCCTCTGTGCCAAATTAATATGGGTTAATCAATCTTCACCTACCTAGTAATCCTTCATACTTCAAGAACATAATCATTAACAACATGCATTAAAAGCCACCTTCTCGAACCTTTGAGTGTTGAGATTGGCTTCTTGATCTAATTCTCTATTGAGGTGCTTACTCTATCACCCTCCATTGCATATACCCTAATAGGTTCTCTGTGAATTGGCCTTGGTACAAGCTCTTTAAAATGAGTAAGATCTAGGTTCTTGAGGAGCACTCCTTCGAAGGATCACTTGATTCATCACCCTCCTACATAATGATACGTCAACAAAAAAGGGGAAATTTGTGTTACGAACACGCCTAGGCTTCAGGCTCACCAAGGCGCAACATTGGCACCTCGCCTCAACGCCTGAGGTCCATTTCCAGACTTAGGTCATAGCTTAGGTGTGCCTGGTTAAATTTTCAGGACTATGCCCGCATATGTTGACTTTACGGGTTTTCTAATATAATATGGAGAATGGACCATTCCCACTAACCAAATTCAAGCATAACAAGTCCTAAAGTCCTAGTGACATGTTATCTTTCTCACTAGTCACTACTTAGTCAAAAGAAATAAAAAAATCTCCAACAATGTTAACGTTGCATCTCAAAACAATTTAGATGTTGATTTTGACATTTATTTTCACACATCGGAGTACTTTTGTTTTAAATATGTGAATATCTTTACCTTTGTTGATTGATTGATAATTAAAATGTTAAATAAATTCTAATATATGAATATATAATTTTTTTTCGTATGGAGTATTAAGGCATATCGTTTTAGGTCTCTTCGTAACCTTGTATAATACTCTCTGCGTCACAAATTAAGAGTCCACTATTTCTTTTTTGGATGTCCAAAATTAATGGTCCACTTCAACATAATCAACAAACCAAATTTCGTACTTGTGAACAAGAGTTGATCTTAGCCATTGATTGAGTGTATCCTTAATCTATAATAGAATATGACAAGGATTCTTAATTGGGACGGAGGGAGTAATAGTTCTTTAAGCTATATATTTGAAATTTTGGATCATAAAAATATCTTTGTATTACAAATATACAATTTTTGTATGTTTTAGAGACTATTTGTCTCGTCTTAAGCTCAGGGGAGACATTGGCGCCTTGAGGCGCCTTGCGCCTTAAATAACTATACACATGCTTAACTAATAATGACAGGGTGGTGTTGGCTCTTCATTTACTTGGCCACTGATGTATTTGTGTACTCCCCTTGGGAAATCCTAGGAAGTTGTCTTTTTGGGCTCCGGTGGTGGAAAAAGTGTCTAGGAAATTGGAAAGGTAGCACAGAAGAAAGGAAGGTTTACTTTGGTGAGGTTGGTGCTTGGATGTTTTCCGATCTTTTTTTAAAGTTACCGCCCATGGTTGCAAATATTAGTGAGAGACTATTGAGGTATTTTTTGTAGGGAGGAATTGGAGAAGGTAAAAAGTAACATCTTGTAAATTGGAAAGTCGTAACAAGATCAAAAAATAAACTGGTGTGGGACTGAATAATTTGATGCAAAAAGATTTTGCAGTCTTAAGGAAGTGACTTTTGAGATTCCCCCTTGAACGAGTTCACTTTGTTGCTCTATCATTTAAAGTAATTATGGTTTGGATGGGTCTGCAATGTGGCTTTTAAGGTGTCTTTTCGCTGCCCATAGAATCCTTTACTCGAGGGTTAAGAGTCTTTTCTTCAAAAGATCGCTTTGTTGTGTTTTTTTTTTTTTTTTTTTGTGTGTGTGTGGGGGTGGGGGGTGATATAATAAACTTCACCTTTAGGAAGAGGCTTGGGTTTCGGATTCTCCTCTGTCCCCTCTTACCTAGACGTTACTGCATTCTCAAACTCCAATTGGATCATTAGTGTCTTAAACTCGTCATTTTTTTTTCTTTTTTTCTTTTGCATCTTTTTAGAAGGATGGATTAGGGATTTGTTGAGAGTGTTTTCTGGCAAGTCTTATTTCTATTCCCTGGTAGATTCAACTTCGTTCTCCATCTTTAAACCTCTTAAGTTTATTTGGAAGGCAATGTTTCCCGCGAAAGTGCAATATTTGCATGGCTGGCCACCCCAAAAAATAAATAATCAGTACTTGTGACTTTCTCCAAAAAGAGGGGCATCACCTTAATTTGTCTCAGCAACCTCTAAGTACATAAGAAGAAATCTATCTTATGAAAGTTATATATATTTCTGTTTCCATACAATGTATCTTCTCATTATTGTTCATTCTGTTTACGTCATATTATTGCAACAAGTGTATTTGTATACTTGTATAACATTTGCATGTTTGTGTTATTTCAGGGGCAGGAGCTATTTCAGGATTCTTCGCTACAGCCTGCAGTGTACCATGTTTCATCATTCAGAAAACCTTGTTTCATATGCGACCCGACGCAACTGGGAAGTACCCATTCACTGGCTTTCTAGATTGTACCTTTAAACTTTTTAAAATAGGACCACCCTCCATCTTTTACACGGGATTTCTCAAACATTTCGCCGTACTCACCCCCCGTGTCATGGTACTCTCTCTCTCTCTCTCTCTCTCTCTCTCTCTCTCTCTATATATATATATATATATATATATATATATATATATATATATATATATATATATATATATATATATATATATAATGTTCAACACAATGGATATTATTTGTGTCAAGTTGTTGATGTGTTCATTTTTCTCATCAGATGGTGAGATAGAAAATATCACATGTTGAGGGAACTCTTTGGGTGCGTTTGATTGCAAAGGTGGAATATATTAAAAATTAGTTTAAATTATGAGAAATTGGAAAAAGCGTGGAAAAAGATATGGATGGCTCGGTGAGATGTTTACTTTCGTAAAAGCAAAAAATTAACATATCATCTCCACGAGTTGTCTATCCTTTTTTCACATTTTCTCGAACTTTTCATAAAATTGAATTGTTTCAATATTTTTCCACCTTTGCAATTAAACGCAGACTATATTGAATGGAAAATGCTATGTTTGTCAAGAGATTGCACCAAAAGTTACACCAAATGATGTGTCAGCGTCGTATGCAGTCACATCATTTAGTGTACTTTGGGTGCAATTCTTTGGTACACACAGCATTGGCCATATTAAATTTTGAGTAAAGCACACTGGTGGCCCTTGCCCATTGTAACGTTTTGGCCTTAATTTTTTTTCAACGCTTAAACCCCTAAAGTATGTTATATTTGCACCGTTTTTCTTTCTGTTAAATCTAATGAAATTATTTTGTGAAGGCAAACGTTGTTTATCACCCCATAGTCAAACTCTATACCTAAAATAACTTTAAACCTTGCCCAAACCCATTATTGGGACAATTTTTTTTTGGATAAAATATGTTTTTACTTTCCAAAAAATTAACCTAAAATAACTTAAAACCATACCTAAACCCATTATAGGGACAAAAAAAGACTTGGATAGAACTTGTTATTACTTTCTAAATAATTAATTGGGGGTGCTGAAAAATGATTTTTTTCTAATTTACAAGTCGCGCAAAAATATTCAATGAAATTTAACGGAAAAGTTAATAAAAGGGCCAAGTTTGGGGGCTTAATTATTACAAAAAATCAAATAAATTTGAGGGCTAAAGTGTTATAATGAACAAATTTCAGGTGCCACTCGTGTAATTTACTCAAAATATTTTCTCCTCTCACACACATACCAAAAGAGGAAATGCAAGTACTCATTCTTTTCAATATCTTTTTTTGTGTATTGTACTGCAGCTGACATGGGCATTTTATGAAGAATTCCAGAAGTTTGAGAAATCTAAAGGATTATAGCTATACAATACTTGAAAATATTTAAGTGATGGCACTTTCTGGCTGTGCAACAGTCTAATGAAAGTTGGTCTATTCTAACCATGAAATTTTAAGTGTCAAATACATTTTTAGTGCTACTGCTGCAATTGAAGATTAGTGTAATGGGTATATCTGATTTCTCCTTAACACACCTTTGTTCTTAACTTAATTATCTTTTTATAGACAGAAGTAGGAAAGTTATTAGGGTTGGTGATCTATTTCTCTTTGTAAGTTTATCAATTCCAAATTGAACATTAGTTTCGCTCATATAATCTTAGGATGTTGATTAATAGTTATACATTTGAGTGGTTCTTGGCCATAAGGTCTTATTTTTTTCCTCGGTGAGAGGACGCTTACATAAAATGCGGATCACTTCAGTGCATGGTAAAAGTACAAGTATGTGGTAGGGTGCTCCTCAATAAATAGGGTGGCATCATTGGACTGTGTTATTGATCGCAATTTGATAGATTTAGGGCTGATAATTTTGACACGATAATTCGTTTATGATAATAACCCAATATGACCCAAAAATGACACGATTAGCTTGTGTAGATTTAAGAGTATTCAAAACAAAAGCAACACAACTCGAAAATGACACGACAAACCCAGATTGCCACCCCTAGATCGAAACAATCATATGCAAAAAAATGATTTTTTTTGGTTAAACAACGGCAAAACGATCTCCACACACAATAAAAATATCATAAAAAATTTCTATATGGAAGTAGGTGAGATGATCATCAAAAGTTCAAGGGTTGAAACTGCATGCATTTATAAGTTTTGCATCTCATCCAAAATTCTTTGATATTTTTTTAAGGAGATGTCATTCATGACGAGATATCCACCAAGTTCGAACTCGACTTGTTAGTATTTTAAAAAATAGGTTGAACCTAATAGTGCCCGTGTGTTTTGAACACATATTTACTTATTTATTTAAATTGGTTTCTTTTGTATTAGGCCAAAATCTAAGTGCTATTTGCTCGGGATTTTGAGCAAATTGAGATGTGCATAACAAATATTTTTACCCTTATTATTCAATTTCTATGTGGAAGAAAATAGGCCATGAGATTCAGATATCTAGGGCGCTAAAGTATCCTAAAAGGGTACACAAAATCTAAAAAAATTGAATTAAGTATCATTATAAAATTAATCTCTACAAATTCTGAAGGGTTAATTATATTTACTCCCTGAACTTTACTCATTTGTTCCGAACTTGCACTTTTGGACTTAATGCTCTCAACTTTCAAATCGACTTCAAGTAACTTCCTAACATTAACACCGTTAATTTGTTGGACAGAAAAGTGATTATGTGAGCGATATATGATTATTTTTAAGGGTATTTTAGTCAAATTTAAATTAAAATGGTAAATAGATAAAAAAAAAATCCAAAACCCTATATCTCCCCCCCCCCCCCCCCCCTCACACACATACACACACATAAACACACCACAAATGCAGCTTTGGAGCTAAGAGGTTTGAGAAAGTTGGAAAATTTCAGATATGGTTTTGGCAGATGGAGTTGCTGACCGCCCGAAGGGAGACCGTGGAATGATTTGGGACGTTGCTGCTGATGTATTTTTTCAATATTGTTTAAATATATATATTTCTCAAATGTTTTAATTAATTTTTAATATCATTTCCATATTTTGTAAGAAGTTTTTAGTCCTTTTCACTATTTATAATTTTTTGTCAAATGTTTTAATATTTTTGAATCATTTCCACATTTTTTAAATGTTTATTAAGTCTATTTTTTTTCAGATTTTTTATTATTTTCAATGTATTTTATATATTTTTTAGAATTTTCTAGATTTTCAAAGTTTTTTTTTTAAATTTTAGAATTTAAATATATGTTTGTTATTTTCAAATGTTTTAAATATTTTTTGCTATTTCCATATGTTTTTAAAAAATTCAAGTATTTTTTAATTATTTTTCTAATTTTAATTGGAAATCTGTTTTCTTGAGTTGAATTTTTTTAATTAGAAATCTATTTTCAATTTCTTTCAAACTTTTTAACATTTTTAAATTTATTTTTAGATTATTTTAAAGTTTTTTTTTCAATATCTTTCATATTTTTTTTATAAGTTTTTGTTTAAATTTTGAAATATTTTATCTATTATTTTTGGATATAAAAAAATCATTATTTTTAATTTTTGTGATTTCTAGATTTTTATTTTTTTCTCTAATTTCTTTTTTAAATGTTTTTCTCTAATTTTTGGATTTTTAAATATTTTTGAATGAATTATTTTTGGAATTTTCATTCTTAAACTTTAAATGATTGGACAAAAATACCCTCATATGCATAGTACATGACCTATTTTCCATCAAAAAAATTAAGGGTGCAAGTGTTAGGGGGTTAGTTGAAGTTGTTTTGAAAATTGAGGAGCTAATTAGAGACAAAACCCAAGAGGGACTCCAAACTTTTAAAAATCTCAATTATAACCTCATTTCTTTTAAGGATTTTACTTGTGTAAAAGTGATTCCCTCCTCATTTAAAAAAAAAATCATGTTTTTTAATCTTTTTATTTTGGCTTGTGCCCACTCTCCAATCAAAAAATACAAAGCCCAAAACTTTATGAGCATTATATGTAACTATTATTAAACGTATATCTTTTTTAATTTGTAAACCCTTTTTCATTATGCATAATTTTGCCCCCCCAATAATTTTTTAAAAGTGTTAATTCTATTTTTCGCTGTAAAATCTATTCAAATTGTAGATTTTTTTTACCTAATTGCAAACTTAATATCTTAACTTAAAAATTTATTTTAATTGCAAATATATTTTTTTACTTTAACTTTTATTCTGTTTACTGATTTTTTAGTTTAAACAATGGCTATTACACAAATTAGAAATTGAGAGGAAGTGATACACATTATCAAGATTCTGCAACTACATCACATTAATTTTTTTTAAATAGTCATATTATTTTTTTAATTGAATTTGTTTGATTAATATAATGCAATAAATAGAAAGATTATATTAGAAGATGTGATATAATTGAATCATTTAATAAAAAAAATGCTTTGTTTGGTGCGAAATTTTTCCTTTTTGAGGAAGAAAATATTATATTGCTGAGATTATTTATTTATTTATGGCCCCCTTTAAGATTAAATTTTGGTTTCATCCCTGGGGGTAATGTCCAAAAAATGAAAGTTTGGATGATGAAGTGAACAAATGGATAAAATTTAGAGGTAGATGTAATTAACCCAATTATGAATATAACAATATTCTTTACTATCTTTCATCCACTCATATTCTAACTCTTAATTTAATATTTTCAATCTATTTATATGTGACTACTTAGAAAGAAAAATCAGCATTAAGTTTTCAGTTGTTACGAAAAAGAGTTTCATATGGGAACACGTGTTATTTTATAATTTTAAAAAGTAAAAAAACAGAGAAAATTGGATTAGAGATTTAGGAGCATCTCAGCATTCCAACAACAGAGGTATATATAATAAGATATGGTGTTTATTCTAACCCGAGTTTTCTTTTTGCAAAACCCACTTTATTTAAGCCCTCACAAATGGGATAGGATTCAATTAACCCACCCGACCACATGGAGTGTATATAAATGTTTTGAGTATAAAAATGATTGATAAAATAAAAAGAACCACCATTTATAGTTAAGCTATCGAAAGTACCCTTTTTAGTGACCTTACACTTCCAAAATAGTGTATATAGAATGAACAGTTTACATTGCATATAGCCAAGAGAAACATAGTATATTTTCACTCGTTTATTTTGGTTCAATCCATGTGATTCATATGCTGTATTTTAACGGATCAGAATAATGGGATTCATATGATATTTAGATGTTTGAGACGTTAATTCTATATTAGGTTTTGATTTAGGAAATGATGTTTAATCTAATTCAATCTTCAATTATTTGTTGATGATGTGACCATTAATTATGTCATTGTATTTTTCTTATGTTCTTTATCCATTGTTGTGTTTAGAGTTGTTCACGGTATCGTAAAAATTCGTATCGTATAATTTTGTGCAAAAAATGAATGATAATGGTTTACATTTTTTACTTATCGAAACTGAAATTATCGAAACCAAAAGTATCGATTTTTTTTGTGTCGGCTTTGATTTTAACATTTTAAAAATCGATTTACCGACTGTACCGTACCAAAATGAAATACAGAAATTAATGTAACGAAAATACCAAAATGATATTACCAAACTTACCAAATTGAAAATACCAAATTAAATAAAATAAAAATACTCAATGGCAAAAGCCAAACACAACCACACTCTTAAATATTTTATATATTCTTTTAAGTAGCCAAACCCTTTAGTAACTTTTGGACCAATACAAGATTTTACAACCCTTGGATCATTCACAATACAATTTATAGCAACACTAGGATTAATGATTCAAATTCAACATCATAAATTAAGTCTCTCTCTCTCTCTCATCTTACAAAACAATACCCTTTAATCTTTCCTCCCTCACAGAACCCTCACTTTGGCTCTCTCCGTCAACCCACCAACTTGTCCATTCATCTTCCCCTTGACTCAATTTTCTGGTAATACTTTAGATCATATTTTTTTATATTACTTTTGGATAATTTATGGTATGAATCTAGTATAAATCTTATTACTTGGAAACATTATGTGTTTGTTATTATTTGGAAAAAGAGAAATACTGGTATGTTGTTTATTTTCTTGTCTCTAGTTTGTTCACGGATGCTACATGAAATTGAGCCGAATCCTTTATAACCTGTGATGTACCCAAATCACGTAAACAAAGATTTTAAAGACAAACAAATCACGTTATACAATAAACATGTAAGCCAAGTAGATGTGAGGATTTACCCACATATTAAGATTGAGCAGTTTCAGATGTTTTGGCATGTTTGTAATTCATGCCTAAAACATGTGTAGTGATTAAGACCTAAAAATGCCTATGAATAAACAATGAATTTGAATCAAATTCATACAGAAGATGAACATATTCAATTTGTTACGAATGGAACAATACCTAGAGTGGTTGATTCTTTACTAACGTAACCCGTAGCATTGCTCCTATTGTTTAAATCTAAGATGTAATTTTAAAATGACAACCCGGGTTGACATTTATTTGAGTTGTTTAGACAATAGTGTAACTTGAATTGCAATATGTGATGTTTATTTTGGAATTTAATGCTTATATATAGTTATGGAGAAGAGATAATTATGTAGGTTATTTTCTTATATTTTTTTTAAAATATGGATATAAACATGTTTACGTAAGTGGTACATTATTTACCGAGTACTAGCAAAATTATTCTAAAAATAAATTTACCGTACTTTCCAAAAAACCGATTTTATTGCAAAAATTAATTTTGTCGATGTACTGCGCGGTTTGGTTTTGGTTTATGGGATGGTATACCAGCTGGTAAAAACTGGTAATTTTGATTTGATGTTTTCAAAGGTAGTTTAGTATTGCTATGCTCCCTTTACCAACCAAACCGACTGAAACCCAGCCTTAATTGTGTTAAAAAAAATTCAAAATTATTAGTTTCTAACTCACAATTTGTTTCCTAATCGAAGATGAAATATGAATCTTATTTTGATTATATGTTTTTCTTTATAGCCTCATGTCTTACTTTTTCAAAAAATATTGGTCGATCCCACTGCTCTTTGGGTTAACAACTTGTCCCATTTGAGTAATTTAGCCATTTTAACTGTCTTATCTCATATTTTGTGAGATAAAAATACCCTCACTTTTTAATTATCTAACTGATTGAGTTGTCGTTCAACAAAAAATGATATCTAAAGACTATATATTGCAAAGTTTAAAAAAATGCAAATTCATTTAAAAGGGTGTTTCTAAGGGCACCCCAAATAATACTCCAAAACACCACAACTCTTTTTTTTACTATAAAATACCACTAAATTTTAATAGTTACTTCCAAATACCAAAAAAGGGCCACCACATATTTAAAGTATAAAAATTCATTTACACCATTTCCCTCCATCTCTCTACACATTCAAATCTTCCATCTTCAACTTCCAAACCCTTCATCTTCAAGTAAAGATTAAACTAATCAAGTTGGTACATTAAACAAAAAAAATGTTTCATCTTCAAATTAATTAAATGAGTTTAACCTTTTGAATTACCTTACACTATTTATATTTTAACCGTGTCATGATTCATTACCACCCAAGGTTAACCCTCCTAAATGTTATTTTGCTTAGTCAATCAACTTGTAATAACATCACAAGGTTATTTACAAATGTTGGATCAAATGTTATTTTTACAGCATTCAATCAACTTATTAGATTAAAATTTTGCAAGCAACATCACAAGGTTATCCATTTGTGTGATTGAAACAATAAATAATAAACTGTTGGCATATCCATTTGTGTGATTGAAACAATAAACAATAAACTGTTGGCATATACATTCTTATGATTTTTTTGAAACCAAAATGAATAAACCCCGAACTATTGAATTATCGAAATGAATGATTTATTTGAACTAGGGGTTCATTTGGTATGATTAACACGAATTAAGGGCAAACTGAATTAGGGTTTCATTTGTCATGATTATACCATATTATCAGATTTGATTCGCTATGTATATGCCGAATGGATTCAATTATTTTGTTATATATATACCGAATCCTCACTACAATATCATTGGGAACATACTGAATGATCTATCACATATCGGCATATTTATGCCAACCTGAATGTAGATTAGTCATAAATCCCTTAGTGTGTGTGATCCGTAGTTTTTTTTACCAATATTACATTTAAATGTGTTAAGTAGTCACTCCATGTTTAGGTTTCAACGTGTTAAGCACTCTCTTCATGTTTAGGTTTCAATGTGAATTTAGTGTTTACCTTTAAATGTGTGATCCATCGATTGTTTACTAAGCCAATTGTGAAGAATATACATAATGGCATGTTATTAGTATGATGGGATACACAAATATATGTTATTAGACTGTGAAACAATGTATACACAATACATGTTTAAGTTTCAATGTGTTTATGACTTATGATTACAACAATACATGACTTAATATTTATGGCCTATGTATACCACAATACATGGCTTATGTTTACAATAATAAATGACTTATGTTTACTACAATACGTTAGTTATGTTTATAACTTAAATTCTAAACAATACACGACTTATGTTTATAAAAACTATGTGAAATGCTATATTTCATTATAATCATCAGTGTGTTAATTATTTTAATGCGAGTCTACCATGGATAACCTAGTATTCTACTCTCGCAAGCATCGGAAGCCGTTGACTGCCTCAGAGAGGAAGCATGGAGAAGATATACATGTCTGTTTACTGTGACTGTTACTCCCTTAGAGGGTGCTGTCCCAGATGTGATGGAGGTGGATGCCCCAGTGGTGGAGATGTTTGAGGAGGTCGCGGTTCATGCTGAGGAGGTTGATATTGAGGTTGAGGAGGAGGCATATGATGCGACGGAGGGTGATGTCCAATAGGAGGATGTTGCTCCATCTGAGAGCGGTGTATTACCCCAATGGCCTGAGATGCCATTTAGCATTTTACACATGTTTGTGACATTGTATAGCAAGAAGAAAAAGGTCCCTAAAGAAGGCACCTCTACTGCAGCTTATGAGGGCTTCGATGATCTCAGCCTATTAAAACATTTCAAGCATCACGTGACTTATTGTATTTGGACCGGTTCAGTGGTAATTACATTTACCTACAAAGTTAAATCATTAATGTTTTATATAATTCATTACTTTGATAACTATTGATAAATATTTTGATTATATTCTAGGTGGAGCGGGTGCCTTTATTGTGCATTAATCACTGGACGAAGATCAGGGAGTGGGAATTCAGTGATCTTTCTCCAATTGTACAAAAGAGTGTCCAAAGGGCTAAGTTGGGCGGGCTTATAGCATTTAGCCACCATTATATAGACTACGCCCTTGTATCTACGTTTGTCGAGAGGTAGCATTCGAAGACCAACACATTCCATATGCCATTTGGGGAGATGACAATTACTCTTGACCACATATCAGCGATCTTGGGCGTTCCTCTAGTCGAATTACCTCTATATAACCCACAACCCGTAGTTGAGGAGGAGGATGGGGATGTAGTGGTCCCGTCAATTGTGGGCCTTGTGGTGAAGATGCTGGGAGTGAGCAGAGACATTGCCTTGAAAGAATGTCACGAGCATGCTACCGTCCAATTGAACTGGTTCACTGCGAATTTTAAGGAATTGGCAAAGGACGCCAATGCTCCAGTGCAGTCAAAGACTATTGTGCCAGGGCCTATTTACTCTACCTTATCGAGTACATAGTTTTCCCCAATAAGTCAAACAATAATATTTTCGTGATCTACCTTTATGTCCTTAGAGATTTGAAGAAGGTGGGGAAATTAGCATGGGGAATGGGTATCCGGGGGCATGTGTATCGGCAGCTGGGCCTTGCCTCTCACTCAGATGTAAGGAAAATGAGTGGTTGCTTATATCTTATAAAGGTAACTAATAATCTAAATTCATATTTCGATTATGCACATGTTTATCAATTTCCCCCGTTTCTTTTAATAAATTCTTAATATGTGTGTTTTGTAGTCATGTATCTATGAGCACTTCGTAGGGGTTGGCGGATGGATCGATATGGAGTTCGATGAAACCATGCCAAGGATTGCACGTTGTTCATTGCAATACGTCTTTCAGAAAAATGCATTTCAAAACCTAATCAATTATCGCGAGCAGTTGGATGAAATGAATGTTGGTAATGTAAGTAAAGTCTATGGATTATTTGTAATGTTTTCTTTCCACTTTGATATTTTATGACATTCAATTATGTATTGTTTCTGTGTAGGTCATTTGGGAACCCTATCGAGATGCTCGGGCTACTTATCCATTTCACGAAGCATCATGGTATAATGGGATTATGGTTTGTTTTGAGGTGGGGGAGCCCTATTACCCGAAAAAATGCCTGAGATAAGTCGGTCGGCTGCAAATCATACCTTAAGATCCTATGACACCCTTGAAGGACAGTAGGAGAGATAAGGCGGCTCAATACAAGGTAAAATTCGATACGCAAAAATGGTACCAACAAAACTGACAAGACCACCTTCTATCCGAGAAGTTTCGATCGATGCCCATATCGAGCCTGTGGGACTGTAACAGTGATTAAATGGGCCGATTCGTATCCAAATAACATCCTAGAGTCCAAAACCCCAAGTTTCTCATGGTCAAATAAAAGAAAACATCTTTGATGAGTTTTATGTTTTTACTAATTCTGAATGTGTTAACTATTTTGTTTTTTCTAATTTCATTACTAATTTCATGTTATTATCTTTTCGATAGGTGGACGAGGTGCGCAAGACGATGGATTTAAGGAAGAACAATATTGACGATGGAATTTCTATAGATCCGGGTACATTGATTGGACGCAGTACCCAAGCCTATGATATCATAGCTGCGCCCATTGGGGTCGGTAGGTTGGTTGTTATTGAGGAGCGGTCAATAAAGAAAAGTAAGTCCAAGGGGAAAGGAAAAGAGAAAGTAGCCGAGGGGTACCAAAGAAGTAACAGAGAAAGATATGGGTTTTGATTTAATGTTTTGAAGTTGTAGTTGAGGGGTCCCAAATGGATGGTTGTGGGTTTGAACTTGGTTTGAATGTAATACTTGATTTAAGTATTGGAAAAGATTATTGGTTTATATATTGGTTTCTATATGAATATGAATTTAAGTTTGAAATTATATTATTTTATCTCTATATGAATATTGGTTTCTATATGTTGGATTATGTATGTAAATGTTGCACTTGGTATATGTAAATGTTGGAGTTGGTGTATGTATATAAACATCATTCGCCATATACATAGCGAATATGTTCAACTAATTCGGTATATTCATAGCGAATGGATTTGATTCGGGATAAACATCCCAGACAATGGACTTTGATTAGAAATTGGCTTGGCTTCATTCGCTATGAACATAGCGAATTAGTTCATTTATTTCGTGCTAAATATAGCGAATGGATTTGGTTCGGGATAAACATCCCAGACAGTGGACTCTTATTAGAAATTGGCTTGGCTTCATTCGGTATGAAGATAACGAATTAGTTCACTTATTTCATGCTAAACACATCGAATGGATTTGGTTTGGGATAAACATCCCGAACAATGGACTTTTATTACAATTTTATTTCAATTTAATATCCTATAACTTAATTTAATAAACTTCAATTCAATTTGATTTCATACAACTTCATTTCATTTAATATAACGTCATTTAAATTTCATATAACACAACTTCAATTCAAGTTTATTTCACATCATACAAATTCAATCCATTTCATACAACTATATTTCATTTCATACACCTTAATCTTACTTGTACTTTATTTACAGATACAACACCAAACTTTACATGATTTCATAATATAAAAGGCATCCACAACTAGTTGATCGCGATAGGTTGATTGTTGGTTGCTACATCCTCTGGGCAGATTTTTTGAAACTTCGTTACTTGATCCGCATATTTATCAATCCAAGATTTTTCTTTGGGCAATGAACAACTATGCCAGTGACTTGCAACTGGTGGAATCGGACACCCGTACTTCAACTTCAAAACTACAAAGTGATTCCTGCAAACATGAACAATATCTATGAATACTGGATGCACGATTCGTTTATGTCTCATCGGTAGAAATGTGAGTCACTATATCTTCGAGATGAGGTCGTGCACGCATTTGTAAGTTTTTGCCAAAAGATAGCCACACTCGGGCATGATCATTCAAGACTTCGACATACATGGACTTATATAATCGTCCAACATATGTAGAATAGTGTTCGAAAACCAATTACCAAAATAGTGTGCATAAAAGTCAATATTTGCCTTAACTTCTTCAATAAAATCTGATCTCACTTATCTCCATCCATCGACTCCAAATCCGAGGCATTTAGCTATGCATCTAAACCCATAATTTTTGTCAGTATCAACCTTGACGATATCTTCAAAGAAACCTTTATAAAAGACCACTATCTCATTGATATACTGTTTATACGTGGGGGAGTAGTTAGGGCACCATGGGGCGGGGTGGGTGAACTCCGTGAAATCACTTTTCTTCTTAGGACTTTAAACTGTGGGGTGTTCCTTTTCTATTGATTGCCTAGCAAGTTTGAAGCCCGATGGATCCCTTTTAGTTGATTCCTCATGCTTTTGCTCTCGAGCACTCAATTTTTGACCTCTCGGACAACCCTTGCAATGCTTAAGCATGTATGGCTCAAATAGCCTAGCAATGATGGGACAATCGATGTCCTTGATTTTTTGCAACATGTCCCTTTGCTCATCGATAGTTGACCGTTCCCACTTTTATTTAAAAGGTATCATTTCTAGCTTGTAGTCAACCATGTGGTACTTCGCTAATTTGGGCACCATATTTGTGCCAATGTTCATCGATAACCCCCCATAGTATTGCCAAACCCTTCATCCAGTAGATGACCAATTCATGAGCGCACTATACATCATAGATATTGTGTGCCACGTGTAGGCACAGTTTAACATCCATGCCAACAATATCACAAGTCTTTAGCTCCTCAACAATTTGGTTAATGGCATAATGGTAAACCCAGCCTATGAGCTCACGCAAGATAAGAATATTGTGGGAGTGCTTTAATTTTTGCAAAAGGATCCTCAAATTCATTCTTAATATCGGTTACTTGTAACTCAATGTAGTTGTGCATGCTAAAAAAATGAAGTTGATAACTCTCTAAATGTCTCTTCAACTTACCGTGTGCTCGTTCACAGTGGCTGGTAGTTCGGTTGGCCCGGTGCCTAATAATATTTTTCCATGCATGAATGAAGCTCTCCCTTAGATTGTACCATGTTCAATCTATGTAGTGAAGCGTGTTCAGGTATGCAACCCAATTATAGTGAAATAGCACCCACTCTTCATTAAAATCCTTCTCGACGGGGGATTCAAACAAATAAATCCAATCCCTTATGAACTTCTTCAATGAATCCTCACCATGGATCTCTTTTCTAGAATGGAGTTCCACATTGCGATGAACGTGGAAAGTACAAACCATAGATCTCACCTCGAGGAACACAACTTGTAATGTGTTCATGCATGCGAACTTTCGATCTGTGATAAAAATCATGGGACATGCAAACGTATCGAATAGGGATTTCAAATGTCCCAATGCCCACCAATAGTTATACACCTTCTCCATTGCTAAAAAAGTGAAGGCAATATTAAAAGTCCTTCCGCACGACGTTATACCGACCATCTCGAACAAAGGCATCTTGTATCGATTGGTGTTGTACGTGGAGTCAACAATGACAACGGACAAAAAACACTTGGCCAGTTGGATTGAGTTTTGATGAACCCAAAAATGTCTTCCACCTCCATGGTATACTCATTCGTTCTATACCAATAGACGTAATATTTATCCCCAAGCAAATTCATTAATTTTTGCATCGCCGTTCTACCCTCCCTTTAGAAAATCCTCTATTCCCCTTGACATTGTAAATTATTTTCATGATAGAAACATTAGTAACATTACGACTTTTTATCGTCGTTACAATGGCGGCTGACTTTACCCCTCTCAAGGACATCTCTTCAACAATGTTTCCACCTAAGTGAGTTGGCCGTCATATGCATGTCCAACTAATGTTTTCAAAAATTGGTGATTGTGAACACCGCTAACGACTAACAACATCCACTGTCCGTTGTCAAGTGGAATTCCCTTCAACAAAAATGAACAATTGCACTTTTGAGTGGTTGTGTCCCTCTTTCGACTTTTTTTCCTTTGACTACTCCCTTCATTCCCATCATTCTTCCTGTGATGATCACGATACTCACACCTCTCTCGCAACCCATGTGTAGACGCCCCTTATGCGTTGAAGAAGGTGCGTCGGACTTGGTGATGACTATTACTGTTTTAACGGATCAGACTTTCTCTTGAGTCCAAGAAACCAACTCTTGCCGAGTGGAAAATACCTGAGAATTAAGAATATAATTAATCAGTACAATGTAATTACAATATATAAATATTTTACATCACTAATAGACATTATAATACATGTTCCATAAATAACATCGCACTAACATCTACTAACACCAAACCACCTTCCCCGTTATAGGGTATATCGATGTTCGCTAAAGCCTGATCAAAGAACAAGGAATTAAAATCCATAAAGGCATCCTGCATAGGTACAATTATTATTAGGTGGGAATAAATGGAATTTGAATCACAACTTAATTACATTTGATAACAAGCTTGCAATGTAGTTGATAACATAATTACATTGTATGTTTGAATTACATTGATGACATACTTGATAACATAATTGATAATAGTTTCTATGTTTGTATTCCATTCGACATGAATATACTGAATTTGTTTCACTAGTTTGGGGTAAAGATGCCGAATAAGAAAAGCTGGTTCGGGGTAAATATGTTGAATATGTGTAGTTGGTTCGGCATGATTATAACGAATGGACTTAGTTCGAACAAAATAATATAGAGTTGGTTTGGGAGGTTAACCCTGAATTTTAGCCTTGAAATCGGGGCCCCAATCCTGAACCAATTGTACATTTTTTGTGTTTTTTTCTAATTTTTAAACCTTATGAAAAAATAAATATATATGTAATCGGACCCAAAGTTTACCTCAAAAAGTGGATTTGTAGAGTTGTCATTTACTTTTGAGGTATTGTCATTGTTTAATAGTGGAATACCCATTAGTATTTGAATATTTAAATAACAAATCTTAGTTATTTAATAATGTTGTTGTTGATGTTTGGTGGGGGACAAAACTTTAATAATGGAGTGTGGGGACTAATTGAGTAACACTTTAATAATGTTGTTGAAGATAGTTTGTTGGATTAATAGAGACAAAGTTGTTGGGTGAAGTGAAGATGAGAAAGGGAGCGTTAAAGTGTAGTGGATAGAGAGAGAAATGAAAACTTTGGAGTGTAGTGGTATTTTGTGTTGTAGTTGGGTAAAAAAATATTAATACGGGGTGGTGGCCCTTAGCAAAAAAATCCTTTTTTTTAGCTTGTGGTATTTTGAAGCAAAAAGTGCGATGCTCTTAGAAACACCCATTTAAAATGGGGAAATTATGGATACACCCACCAATTCTTTAATTTTGCCCCATTTAGAAAAATAAAAAATGAAAGTACCCAATGTGTGTTTTTAAACAAAATTATCCAATTTTTAATTATGCACCAAACCAAGTTGTGAAAACCCAATTCTTACTTTAAACCAATTTTATCTTGATTAATCCTAAACATTAATCTAGTGATTAAAGCAAGTAAAATAAAGTAAAGAATACTCACAACGTCGGATGTACGAGGAAAAAACCACAAACGGGAAAACAACCTCGGACGGCCCAAGCCAGACAATCACTATGAATGTGGATTTATAATGAACAAACACAGACTCACTCAACGACTCGATCCCCGCGGGTCTTGACGCTCTTCTGATTTTCAACCATTCCTCTCACAATGCCCACGCAGAAAGTCCTTCTTCCACGATACCTGCCCACAACACATGCGTCCACGTATGTCTCGGTGTCCACCGAATGGCTTTGATTCGTCTACGATGCCGAATAAGAAGTCCTTCTCTTTTCACCGCAAAACCCTTATGTTCAATGTGTAGAACAAACTTCTTTGGTTCCGCAAGATCACTTAAACATATAAGATGATATCTCGGATCTTTGAATACTCTAAGGATGTGTTTATGCTTTGTAAACCTTAGAAAACATGTGCAAACAACGTATTAGAATGTATTTTGTTTTTTCCAGATGCACACTATCAAAACTCTGATAGAAACACGCTTTAAATAACAAATAAGTGCCGCCTCGAAATATGTGTTGTTCGAATGATAATGCCATGTCGTTCGCGCAAGTTAAGCATCTCGTTCGAGCGAGATCCCTATGTCGTTTGAACGAGCTGACGTGGCAGTTTGACTTTTTGACTTTTAGTTCAAAACGTCTCTTTTAAAGGAGATCCAAATAAGTCAAACTCTATTTCGAGTATATCAGAATAAAACGTAGTGTAAACACTTTAAAACACTTTTAAATACATTTTAAAATATTTTTCTATATAAAAATACATCTTTATCTTTTATAAAAATAATTCCGAGCACCATTAATTATACTTATTCATACCTGAGTGATATCGGACTGCAATTATCTTTGAAGAGGAATAAACTTGCACCAATTAAACTTCAACATGATTTAATTCTTTGAATATTTTCCGCAACGTCTTCAATTTTCTTCAATACGTCATAAAACAAGTGGGATCATGATAAAATAAAAATTCCCTATGACATATTACAAACACAGTTTTGTTCACGGAATTAAGTCAAAACAATACAGGGACTCAATTGAAAATTTATGTCCTTACAAATCTCCCCCTTTGACTATTCCGGGACAAAACTAAACCAGTGAAATGCCTAACCCGGGCCGTCAAGCCGTATGACGCCTAAATCCCATCCCATAAACCCAAAACAAAAATTACAGGACACGGACTACTATATGTAGCACCGACAAGCATGAACTATCTGAAAATGATGTAGACTTGAAATCTTAAATCGCTGAAGCGTATCTACACACATGAAACAGACAAACAAATAGCCAGTGAAGTATGGAGGAACAAATGATACCAATTTATATTTCTAATTAGAACAAATCATTTGAAACATGTGAGCAGTTATTTGATACCAATTTGAAAGAAATATAATCGAATAATATGTAAATCCAGATATCAATAGAAACGCTCAACAAATCTCCCCCTACATCACATACATCTCTCCCTCTTTTTGTCCCGGATAGACAATCCGGTGAAAAGATAAACCAATCAAAGTATCTAGCATGAGAATATACCAATATGAATCAATGGGAAGTCGCTAGATAATCATGAAACAACTAGCTAAATATGATCATGTAATGACAAATCAGTAGCTAGTAAACAAAGAATCACACAAAGAGAATAGCAATCTAAACAGGTGTGATAAACGAACTATATGCAAAAATCCAATTTTGAACCAATTAAAACTTGCATATAAACTAGTCAGTCCAGAAATCTTCCAGTAGTACCAAAAATATATCAATTTAACCCAGTGGATTGCAAACCAATCAGAAGCAATAAAGCAGCCTGTCGTTCGAACGAGCCAGGGACATCGCTCAAACGAGTTGAGGATGTCGCTCGAACGAAGTACAACTGTCGTTCAGGTGAGATGGATATGTCGTTTGAACGACTTCGCGCGACCTGCCAAAATTTCCCAGATTCCCAGAAATATGATATAATATTGCCTAGTGAAAAAATTTCCACAAAAAAGTTCCAGGAAGGGTGTGACAGAAGCAAAACAGTGTTAAAATAGCAGGCTTTTAACACAAAATGTAAAAACTCATAAAGACTAAAAATGTGAGTTACATGCAAACATAGTACCGATGTGCTTAAACATGGATATGGAATGTATAGGTGTGAAACTAAAACAAATGAGACACAATTCCAACACATCAAAACGATCAAAAAGCTCTAATTGATAGCGATAAATCATCAAACTTTATCATAGCCATATGACAATAAAAGTGTGAGCTTAATGAACTAAACATACTACATGCATACAAATCCAGAATTTTGACGATTCTATAAACAATAACGTCAAATTGCAATGTTTCAACATTAGGATTAGTTGTGTAAACCTGTTTAAATTTTTAATCCATCCAAACTCCCTCAATAATAACATGTTTTCTTTGGAATGAACTAAACTAATTTGGCCCTTTTATTAGCATATTGCATTTTTCTTTTGGGCTCTTTTAAATGGTGGCTTCACGACGAGTTAATTTTGAACTCTTGCTGCCCTTTCCCGTGAATCACTCATCATTTTTACCAATTCAAATCCTCATGGTAAACATTTTTTTACATGAACACTTCTCGTTAAGTCTACTTATGCATAGATGACAAGATTGAGATAAGAACGCCTCACTAAATTCAAATATGCAAGAGAAGTCAAACATCTGTATAAACTCGGGCATGAGTGAAATATTGGCATATATACAAAGTTGAATCAAAATTCATATCAACTTCGAAACAACCCCATATAAACAAGGGTTAAGATCATTCTAAGCATCGATAATAATGACCAAATGCCCTAGCCACGTGGATAATGAAATGATGGGGGGGGGGGGTCCAAGCACACCAATATGCCACATCAAATATGTAAACTCAAGAACAAAAATCGAAAATATTTTTGGCTTTTCATATTTTGACTCAAATAAAAGAAAAATCTTTTTGGGTTTTCAAAAGTTTTCTCGAAAACAAAATCTTTTTGGATTTTCAAAAATTTTCTAGAAAGAAAAATATTTTTTTATTTTTCAATAAGACTCAAACAAATGAAAACTATAATACAAAATGATACACATGTCACTATACTAGCAATTAATATATCATGAAGCAAACTAGTATATGACAAACATGTCAACACTATCATCCTTTAGATTTAGCATGGGAAGAATCAAGTGCACCCAAACGAGAATCATGAAGTTTAATTCCTAAAGCCACTAAATCCGATTTCCTAACCCAAGTAGGTGTAAAACGACGCATGGGGGTTTTGGGAACCGGGGCAACTTTATTCTTAAACTTCCTAGGAGCTTCTCTAAGGTCGTAACAATAACGCCTAAGGTGACCTTTCCTACCACAAAACGTGCAAGTGTAGCGGTGGTGGGAATGATTAACTATATGTGGACCTTTTCTAACCTTCATAGTGTTTCTCACATGTGCGGGGGGAATGGGAACAACTCTCTCACCAAAACCTATAGCTCCCCTATCTCCCTTAATTTGGACGGTGCCTAGGATCTTATCTAACTTCTCCGACCTAGCCTCCAAATCAAACTTGACTCTAGACGAGTCTCTCAATCTCTCCTCCAACTCGTGAATCCTAGACTCGAGCAAACTCCTAGACTCCTCAAACTCTAAAATCTCCTTTTTCAAGGACTCCATAAAACCACGGAGATTATCTCTCTCTTTCTCCACAAACTCTAGTTTCTCCCTAAACTTCTTCTCTCGTTCCCTAAGATCCTCAATCAAACTATCATTATTTTCTACGGCACACTCATTCAACTTAGCTTGTAATGTTTTAGTTAGCCTTTTTCACCTTCACCATTTCGGCATACAACTCATTAAACGCATTTTACAACTCTTTCACATCTACGTCCTCCTCGTCACTCTCTTCACCCTCACTAACATGGGATTCACTCAAAACCTCCTCGAAAGTGTCATACACATGAGAATCATCGTCGCTCACATGACATGACATAAATGCAACAAAGTTACGATCAATGGGGGAACTCTCTCCCTCTTCCGGATCACTATCACTTAAGGTGGCATTATAAACAATGGGTTGCTTGCCCTTTTTCTTAAGTCTAGTGGGATACTCCTTAACTTTGTGACCGTACCCCTCACACCTAAAACACTTATCCGACTCATCTCTCTTAGGCTTCTGAAACTTATCCTTAGAGGTGGGATCTACTTTGTTGTTCTTGAATTTTTTAAATTTCTTGGCATCTTTCGATTGATTTTGAAACTTAATAAATTTTTTAAATTTCTTTGCCAACAAAGCAACATTCTCAAAATCGAAATCAGAATCGGAATCCGAAACTTTAATTTCCTCCTTCTAAGTTTTCAAAGCAATACCCTTTTCTTCCTTAGGCACTTGCTTGGAGGTAATCGTGTCGATTTCATAGGTTTGTAAGTCACCTACAATCTCTTCTAGTTTCGTCGATTCTAACCTACCCAAGGAGTTTTAAAATGGTCACTTTCGCATCAAACCTACTAGGCAACGACCTAAGGATTTTCTTAATGACACGGTTGTCAGAAATTTTCTCACCTAGGTTAAACGACGAGCTGACAATATTGGACAAACTAGCATAAAACTCATCAAAAGTCTCACTCTCTGACATCCTAATGGTCTCAAACAGTGTAGTGCGATTTTGAAGTTTTGACGCCCTAACCGTGCTAGTGCCCTCGTGAGTGATTGCCAAAGTATCCCAAGCCTCTTTTGATGTTTCATAAGTCATAATTATATTATATTATTCCTGTGTGACATTTGAAACAATAACGTACAGACCCTTAGAATTATATTATGCAAGTCTTTGTTCAGTTTCGGTCCATGACTCAACAGGCTTTAAACTAGTGACCTCACCTACAATAGTGACAAGGGGTGTCCAACCTTTCTCAACTGCAAGCCACACACGCTCATTAATAGATTTTAATGCGCATATCATTCTCATCTTCCAATAAGTGTAATTAGTGCCATAAAAAATAGGAGTTCGAGAAAATTCATTATATCCAGAATTCATCTTTGAAAACACACGGGATCAAAAAACAAATAAAATATGTTTTCTAGCTCTAATACCAATTTGAAAGTGCCCAATATGTGCGTTTTTAATCAAAACCAAATTTTTCTCCGAAAATTATCCAATTTTTAATTATGCACCAAACCAAGTTGTGAAAACCTAATTCTTACTTCAAACCAATTTTATCTTGATTAATCCTAAACATGCATCTAGTGATTAAAGCAAGTAAAATAAAGTAAAGAATACTCACAACGTCGGATGTACGAGGAAAAAAACCAAAACGGGAAAATAACCTCGGACGGCCTAAGCCAGACAATCACTATGAATGTGGATTTACAATGAATAGACACAGACTCACTCAATGACTCGATCCCCACGGGTCTTGACGCTCTTCTGATCTTCAACCACTCCTCTCACAGTGCCCACGCAGAAAGTCTTTCTTCCACGATACCTCTCCATAAAACATGCATCCACGTATGTCTCAGTGTCCACCGAATGGCTTTGATTCGTCTACGATGTCGAATAAGAAGTCCTTCTCTTTTCTTCATCGCAAAACCCTTATTTTCAATGTGTAGAACAAACTTCTTTGGTTCCGCAAGATCACTTAAACATATAAGAATGATATCTCGGATCTTTGAATACTCTAAGGATGTGTTTATGCTTTGTAAACCTTAGAAAACATGTGCAAACAACGTACTGGAATGTATTTTGTTTTTTCCAGATGCACACTATCGAAACTATGATAGAAACACGCTTTAAATAATAAATAAGCACCGCCTCGAAATATGTGTCATTCGAACGACAATGCCATGTCGTTCGAGCGACTTAGGCATCTCGTTTGAGCAAGATCCCTATGTCGTTTGAACGAGCTGGCGTGACAGTTTGACTTTTAGTTCAAAACATCTCTTTTAAAGGAGATCCAAATAAGTCAAACTCTATTTCGAGTATATCGGAATAAAACGTAGTGCAAACAATTAAAACACTTATAAAAATATTTTAAAATATTTTTTTATATAAAAATACATCCTTACTTTTATAAAAACAATTTCGAGCACCATTAATTATACGCATTCATACCTGAGTGATCTCGGACTGTAATTATCTTTGAAGGCGAATAAACTTGCACCAATTAAACTTTGGCGTGATTTAATTCTTTGAATCTTTGCCGCAACGTCTTTAATTTTCTTTAATACGTCATAGACCAAGTGGAATCGTGATAAAATAAAAACTCCCTATGACATATTACAAACACAATTTTGTTCACGGAATTAAGTCAAAACAATATAGGGACTCAATTGGAAATTTATGTCCTTACAAAAAATGTTTATTTTTAAAATTTAAATACCTTGTGACAAATATTTCTTCCCACCCACCTCTTTTTCTCTTATTATATTTGTGTGTAATTTGTAAATACTTACTAAAATTTATTGATATATTTGTTTCCATGTATATTTATATTAATAAACTCACATCACATATTGGGTGAAGTATAGTATTTGGAATTTTTTTAAGCATGAGAAGTAAGTTTCCTAAAATGCGGGTGAAGTAAAATATTTAGTGGGTGAATTTAAGATTTACCTTTAAAATGCCTTGCGATGTTACTGTACGTAAATTGTAGATTTTTTTATAAATGTTTTTGAAAGAATAAACTATTGTTTATTTGGCACAAAATTCACTGACTTTTTAAAATAAATTGCAAAGGAATATTACACAAATTACAAACTCATATTACAACTAAAATCAAAGTTATAATAAAAATTACAAAAATATTTTAGAGTCAAAACTAAAAATTATAAAAATATGTTAAAAAAATATAAAAAAATGAATATTGAAAAAATTTAAGACATATTAACAAAAAGGGTAATGCTATTCTTACCAAGACTTACACTAAGGATGTGCACTAAATGCATTAAAGTGTTGTGCATGCACAAAGAGTACACCACATTAATGCATTTGATGTACATCCTTGATGTAAGGTATTGGTGCACATAGAAATTTTCTAATAGAATATAGACACACACAAGTATAAATATCAATTAAATACACAAAATGTAATACCCTGCCCTAGAAATTGGGTATTTAACATTATTTCAGGTGTTTTGTCCAAACAAAAATTCGAGGCATAAATAATCCAAGTGTAACACATCAAGTATGTGACACCCCGCCTAATTAAATACCGGCCGATCACTCCTTTATTAAATTAAAATCAAGGTGAACAGTTGGTTCATTCTTAGCATCACTGTCGTGATTTTTTTTTCCAATTTAACACCCTACTTAATTAAGCTAAGTGTCAAAACCCTTTTTCAACATTATTAATCAATTTTATTTTTAAAGGAAAATTATTTATTTAATTAGTAACAACATTTTCAATAAGTAAGAATCATACAACAATTATCCTGGAACATAATCCAATTGATTTAAACATTCAACATCCAAAATCCCAACATTTAAAACTTAATGTAAAACATACATGCTGAATAAATCCCAAAGTAACAGTACTAGAAATAACTGAAATACAAATGTCCCAACAGAACAGATAAATAGTGGAAAGGACGACACATGCCCAAATAACTGAGAATCATAGAAGTGGAATCAAGTAAATGAAATCGTCTAAGCAAGTGGCCTGCAACTCCCACCTAAGCTGCAGCACGTTCCTTCCAAGGGATCCTAAGCAAGACGCCCCTGTGGCTGGGCACCTGTAGTACATACATATATATACAAGAGAGAGAGAGAGAGAGAGAAACGGGTCAGAACCCGATAGTGTATATGATTTAAAAATTCGTTTAGCAAGTATTTAAATTGATACAGGCCAATGCAACAACATATTAGTGTGACACTCTCTTGAGAAATTCTCACCTCTCTTCTAATGTGCACTCCTATCGTACTAACCTTCCCAATGGTTTATCTCATCATATATCACACTATCTTTCCCCGATGATTTAACTTATCTTAGGTTATTCGCCGGATTCAAAATGTAACGATTCAATTGTTTGAAAAGAATATTTCAATTAGTTACCAAAGTTCTCATTCTAACTTTATTAATCAATAAAGTTTTCCAGTGTCATATTATACTTTCTCAAAACAAGTATTTACAATTTGAGTCATCAACCATGTCCTACATATCAAATCACAGTAGGCAGTTCCAGATTTCATAATTTCATATATATATTAACTACTCGAAAAATATATATATCATAACAGCACCCCAAATAAAAACTATGGTGCGGGCATACTCTACTATCCAAACCCCGTATCACTCATATTAAGGGGAATACAAATTCAGAATCACTCTCGAATTGTATTAACACATACACAAACAATATTGAGGCGAAGCATAGATTCCAAGTCTCTAAGAGGATGGCACATACCCGCGTCTCTTAGGACCGTCCGAACTATCAAATCGATAGCCTGTACCAAGGATATCTATCTTCTAGGGTACAAGTCAATATCCCCCATAAAGGTCCCATCTAGATAAGCCTGTCCCAGCGCGGTAACCTCAGGGATAGCAAGTAGCGTGGGCATGTTTCTCACACATAGATAGTATATGCATACACAATCATATAACTATACTAATATTACCATATCAATATTGGGTATATTCTCAAATCCCATAATTACGACTTTTATCCATATTATCATATTTTAGTAAACACTTATAACGGTTCGTTTCTAACCTTGATTCGGTATTATTCCAACGTACAACACAACTCTCATGACTTTATTCTCCCAATTATAAAGTTCAGTAGGTATACACATTTGTCCCAAAGTAACTCTCTTACGTGTCTCTCTCTTTAAATCATAAATTCACCGACCCTTATGTAATTATCCCAAAATACAATCTTTGCCCGACATCAAGGGTCCCAAAATTTATTCACATGTCCTACTGGTCTTCCCTATCTCCCAAATCATTTTATTAAAGATGCCCAATAATTATTTCACAATAAATTGAATTTAACTAACTTAAAAAGGGAAATAGGAGTCTGCCAGGAAGGGTCGATCGATCGAGGTCTGGGGCTCGATCGAGCGAACCTTCGATCGATCGAAGCTCTGGGCTCGATCGATCGATCAAGCAGGTATTGCGATTTCTGCAGTTTTACAGTTACGGGTTCTAACACATATCTTCATCCAAATTCAAGTTTTTCACGCAGGTACTTCCAATGGCTGAAGCAACCCTGACGGTTTCTGATGATCCACCTTCACCAGCTGGCAGGTAGAACACTTGGACATGAACTCAATAATGTCCTTCTTCATCCCACTCCACCAGTATTGCCTCCTCATATCCTGGTACATCTTATCTCCTCCAGGATGTACCGCAAATCGGGACCCGTGAGATTGGGTCATCACTGCATGACGTAATTCTGCCCCTTCTGGAACCACTAACCTTTCATTAAACCTCAAACCCCCATCAGAACTAATAGAATAGGACTCAGCACCCTCGGCTAAAATTCATACAATCTGCTCCTGGCAAAATGGGTCTGTGGTTTGGGCCTGTATTACCCTCATAATAATCTCGGGTGTTACTGTCATAACAGATACGAAGGATCGAGCAACTGCGTCCAGCTGACCCAACTCCTTCCACTTCGCTTTCCAGACGTCCGCTACCTCATTTATCGGTCTACGGCTCAATGCATCAGCAACTACGTTGGCTTTCCCAGGATGATACTGTATGTCAAACTGATAGTCCTTCACAAACTCTAACCATCTGCGCTGTCGCATATTCAGCTCTCGCTGAGTGAATAGGTACTGCAGTGACTTGTGGTCTGTGAACAAACGGAACTTCTCCCCCAATAAGTAGTGCCTCCATATCCTCAATGCAAAAACGACCGCTGCTAACTCCAGATCGTGGGTGGGGTAATTCTTCTCATGCGGCTAAAGCTTGCGGGAGGCAAAAGCTATAGCCTTCTCCTCCTGGTGTAGTACTCCCCCAAGTCCCCGTAAAGAGGCATCGGTGTAAACCAGGTACTCCACACCCGGCTTCGGTAAAGCAAGAACTGGTGCTAAAGTAAGCTTGTCTTTCAGCTCGTCGAAAGTCAACTGACAAGCGTCATCCCAAACATATGGTTCCCCCTTGCGAGTCAGATTCGTCAATGGACCCGCTATTTTGGAGAATCCCCGAATGAATCTCCTGTAGTATCAGGCTAACCCCAAGAAACTACGCACTTCCGTCGGTGTCGTGGGCTGTCCCCATTCCCTCACCGCTGACACTTTACTCGGGTCGACTGCTATCCCCTGCTCAGAAACAACATGCCCCAAGAACTGTACTTCTCGCAACTAGAATCCACACTTCTCGTACTTAGCATATAACTGATGCTCTCGTAAAGTCTAAAGAACCTACCTCAAGTGCTCGGCATGCTCCTCCTCGGAGTGTGAATAAATCAAAATGTCATCTATGAAGACGATGACAAACTGATCCAAGAACTCTCTGAATACTCGGTTCATTAAGTCCATGAATACGGCTGGAGCATTTGTGAGACCAAATGGCATCACTCTGAACTCGTAAGACCCATATCTCGTCAAGAAGGCAGTCTTTGAAACATCCTGCTCTCTAATACGTAGCTGATGGTACCCCAACCTCAGATCTATCTTCGAAAAGAAAGTTGCTCCCCTCAGTTGGTCAAACAGATCATCGATTCGAGGCAACGGATACTTATTCCGTATCGTGACCTTGTTCAACTCCCGGTAGTCCACACATAACCTCAGTGAACCATCTCTCTTTTTCACAAACAGAACTGGAGTGCCCCAAGGTGAGGTACTCCTGCGAATGAAGCCCTGACCTAACAACTGCTCTATCTGATCTTGTAACTTTCGCATCTCTGCCGGGGCCATACGGTATGGAGCGCGTGCTATAGGTCTAGTATCTGGCAATAAATCTATGACAAAGTCTATCTCTCGACTGGGGGGTAGGCCTGGTATTTCCTGAAACACATCGGAATACTCACGAACAACTGGAATCGAGTCTAACAGAATCACAACCTCCTTAGAGGTATCCTCCTCTATATAATACAAATGAGCGGTCGAACCTCCCTCTGGGCGAGGCATCGCCACTACAAACATCTCTTACCCCGGAATGGCAAAAACAATGCTCCCACCGAAGCAATAAATCATGGATCTATAAGCGGGGAGCCAATCCATACCAATAATAACATCATGCTCATGCATATCTAAGACTAACATGTCTGCAGGTAATACCAAACTACCAATCTCTACCCCCACTCCTCAGCATATAAAGAAGATAAGCGACCCACTCCCCAGTGGTGAGTCTACACACGTCACTGTGCTCTCTGCTGTGGCTAACAACCCTAAGGCCTTCGCAAAATGCGTAGCTATAAAATAATGCGTCGCCCCAGTATCAAATAAAACTCGACCCATAGTACCATGGATAGGAAACATACCTCTTTTCTCGGTTGGGGCCTGAGATGCTGTTATCTGGTGGACGTTACAGATACGTCCATACTGTAACTGCCTCTGCTGAACTGAGATTGTTGGAAAAGGTGGTGGAGCTGGCTTCTGTGTTTTATTACTATCACCTTCATGCCGTGGGGCTCTATTCTTCTCTTGGCAATCCTGAAGCTTATGGCCATTTCTGCCACATTGGAAGCACCTTCCTCGAAACTGCTTCACTTCACTACGTTGTTGACTAGTCTCACTTTTTCCCTGGTCTTGCTGGTCTTGAGGGGAAATTTACGAAAAAACTATGTCAGGGTGAGGACAATCCATCCACTTGTGACCCGACTGTACACATTTATAGCAGAGTTTCAAAATTCTTCGCTGGTCGGATTGTAGTTTATCCCCAGTCTGATTCGGATAAGATTTACGTTTGTGATCGTCCATTCCACAACTGAAACACCTCTTTGTGACTTCACTCGAACCTTGGCTTTGTTGACCCTGACGCTTTTGGGTTTCCCCGCATAATTTGTTACCCTCGTGGCTTTTATGGGCCTGAAGAGCTTGTTGTTGCGATTTTTGTGTCTTCACACACTTGTTATTTCTAGTCATGACAGACTGATTGTACTCTCTAGATCTTTTGCCCCCCATGAGCTGTGTGTTGCGTTCTTGATACTGCAAGACCGCAGTGGTAACTGCTTGTGCTACGATACCTGCTAACTCTGCGGTTGATATTCTCTCTGGGGATACCTGAGGTGTGAGTCGATTTTTCTCGTTGCCTCCCCCAACCGTTTTAGCTAGTTCTTCTCGACGATCCATCTGAAAATTTAAGTAAATTTGGATGAGTTCATCATTCGTATAAACAATCGCAGAAGTACGAATTCCCAATGTATAGAGATGAACACAACATTCCTAATATTTAGGGATCTATTTCAAAGAAAGCAACGCTGAAAGCATAATAAGCCGCACAGATCCTAAAGGACACTAGAACCTGATGCTCTGATACCACCTGTGACACCCCGCCTAATTAAATACCGGGAAATCACTCCTTTATTAAATTAAAATCAAGGTGAACAGTTGGTTCATTCTTAGCATCACTGTCGTGAATTTTTTTTTTTCCAATTTAACACCCTACTTAATTAAGCTAAGTGTCAAAACCCTTTTTCAACATTATTAATCAATTTTATTTTTAAAGGAAAATTATTTATTTAATTAGTAACAACATTTTCAATAAGTAAGAATCATACAACAATTATCCTGGAATATAATCCAATTGATTTAAACATTCAACATCCAAAATCCCAACATTTAAAACTTAATGTAAAACATACATGCTGAATAAATCCCAAAGTAACAGTACTAGAAATAACTGAAATACAAATGTCCCAACAGAACAGATAAATAGTGGAAAGGGCGACACATGCCCAAATAACTGAGAATCATAGAAGTGGAATCAAGTAAATGAATTCGTCTAAGCAAGTGGCCTGCAACTCCCACCGAAGCTGCAGCACGTTCCTTCCAAGGGATCCTACGCAAGACGCCCCTGTGGCTGGGCACCTGTAGTACATACATATATATACAAGAGAGAGACAGAGAGAAAAACGGGTCAGATCCCGATAGTGTATATGATTTAAAAATTCGTTTAGCAAGTATTTAAATTGATACAGGCCAATGCAACAACATATTAGTACGACACTCTCTTGAGAAATTCTCACCTCTCTTCTAATGTGCACTCATATCGTACTAACCTTCCCAATGGTTTATCTCATCATATATCACACTATCTTTCCTCGATGATTTAACTTATCTTAGGTTATTCTCCGGATTCAAAATGTAACGATTCAATTGTTTGAAAAGAATATTTCAATTAGTGACCAAAGTTCTCATTCTAACTTTATTAATCAATAAAGTTTTCCAGTGTCATATTATACTTTCTCAAAACAAGTATTTACAATTTGAGTCATCAACCATCTCCTACATATCAAATCACAGTAGGCAGTTCCAGATTTCAGAATTTCATATATATATATATTAACTACTCAAAAAATATATATATCATAACAGCACCCCAAATAAAAACTATGGTGCGGGCATACTCTACTATCCAAACCCCGTATCACTCATATTAAGGCGAAGCATAGATTCCAAGTCTCTAAGAGGATGGCACATACCCGCGTCTCTTAGGACCGTCCGAACTATCAAATCGATAGCCTGTACCAAGGATATCTATCTTCTAGGGTACAAGTCAATATCCCCCATAAAGGTCCCATCGAGATAAGCCTGTCCCAGCGCGGTAACCTCAGGGATAGCAAGTAGCGTGGGCATATTTTTCACACATAGATAGTATATGCATACACAATCATATAACTATACTAATATTACCATATCAATATTGGGTATATTCTCAAATCCCATAATTACGACTTTTATCCATATTATCATATTTTAGTAAACACTTATAACGGTTCGTTTCTAACCTTGATTCGGTATTATTCCAACGTACCACACAACTCTCATGACTTTATTCTCCCAATTATAAAGTTCAGTAGGTATACACATTTGTCCCAAAGTAACTCTCTTACGTGTCTCTCTCTTTAAATCATAAATTCACCGACCCTTATGTAATTATCCCAAAATATAATATTTGCCCGACATCAAGGGTCCTAAAATTTATTCACATATTCTACTGGTCTTCCCTATCTCCCAAAACATTTTATTAAGGATGCCCAAGAATTATTTCACAATAAATTGAATTTAACTAACTTAAAAAGGGAAATAGGAGTCTGCCAGGAGGGGTCGATCGATCGAGGTCTGGGGCTCGATCGAGCGAACCTTCGATCGATCGAAGCTCTGGGCTCGATCGATCGATCAAGCAGGTATTGCGATTTCTGCAGTTTTACAGTTACGGGTTCTAACGCATATCTTCATCCAAATTCAAGTTTTTCATTCCCAAATGTCCAAAGATTCATACTACTAACATTATATCTCCATATTAGGTATTTCCAACGTAAAGCATGTGGATTTCTATCATTATACATGGATTAACAACCCAAAAATTATTATAATTATCAAGAACCCTAGAATTCTCTTAAACATGGTTCTAACAGGTATTTACAGAAATTTCTTCTCATAAACATCATAATTTCGTGGGTAATTCCTCTACATGGCAAGGGTTTCTAGAATTTTCATTTAAACCATAACTACATACGATTCCTATCTCAAATCTTTGGTTTTCTTCCATAAAAACTCATTCTAATTAATCCTAAACTAATATGAAAGATGCACCAATGAAATAAGCAAGATAAACACTTGCCTTGGATTTTTGGTGTTTTGATTTGCAGATGATTTTGGTGTGGTTGCGTTCCCCGTCGCGCGATCTACGCATCGGTAGTGGTGGCGGTGCAAACGGATGGATTTTTAGCCTTGTATTGCCTTGAAAGCTCTCTCCTTCCCTCTCCTATGGACGTCACTTGTCTTTGGTTGTTCTAACCCTAGAAGACAACCTTAGACATCTGATATAACCCTTAGAATTTCGTGGGTTTAATTACCTATAATTGCGAAATGTCCAAAACGCCCTCCCGGGGTACTCATTAGGCCTATAAACGCCCCGAGACCCAAATCAAACCCCCGGGTATACTTTTTTGACTATCTCGACCCTTTCGGATGCGTTGGCGCACTCAAAACGACCATACGAACTACTTATAAAATATTCACTTTTATTTATCAATATTTAGTCCTGACGCGACACGGGCGCGTCCCGACTCAATTTCCAAAATCGTCATTTTATTCACTCGTGACATTCAATATAACCACTATTATATATTACTTTGCTCATTAGTAATATTCAATAAATTTCCCATAATTACTAACTCTCATCACGTTAATAATTATAACATAATTGATTTCTGGATTTTTATTAAATAATTAAGTCACATTAAATTTAATAAATCCCCCATATTAATATAGCATAAAAATACGAGGTATTACAAAGTAATACGTAAGGTGGGGTATTATGTAAATGGTTTAAACGCAAAAAAAATACCACGATGCAGTTGTTGCATGAATACGTAATAGTATTAGCTAGGATGTCCGTTAAGTTTGAGGGAGAAATATTAAGGAACGAATATGATACGGATAAGGTTAATATGACGTGACATTTAAATGGTACGAAAAATAAAGTATCGCAATATGAATTAAACAAGAAAGCTTTTCGTTGCATGACTCTTATGAGTTTTATTTTGAGTTTATATGATTATTTTTTAAGTACTTAGGTTAAGTTTCACGCGATTCGGACAAGCAACGAGCGTTATGCGAGCCTGGGTGCAAATTGTCTGACAGTGCGCGACATTGCGAAAGTCCAGCTTTGTGCGAATTTTTTAGGGCAATCGGTAAGTCAAAAAACTATTTCGACCATATATTTAGACTCATAAAAATATAAGGAATATTACCATGAGAAGAAAAATAGATTTTTTTTTTGTATGGAGGTCCCGATTCTTGCACGCTTTGTATAGGACAATTCAGTAGGCCAAATGACTGTTGTAAATATGATTTTTAGTAAAAAATGCAAGGAATATGATTCTTAAGTTAAAAGTCTCAATTTTTTTGAAGGGCTGGTACCAAAAGTGACGCAAATCACCATTTTTTTGAGTATTTTGGGTGGTTTTGGGGGTCACATGTGAGTTTATTCTTGTATTGTCTCAATCCACCTCACAAAAATCTGATGTAAGAGAATTGAGAAAAGTTATTCACTTAATTAGAAGGCTTTAGGTCTTGACCATGGGCTCATAGGTGCTAGCTTACCCCTTCTGTTTAATAAGAGAAATGGGAGGGAAAGTGAGTTTGTCATTTCTATCTCACTCATTTCATCAGATTTTCTTCATCACCATGGCCAAGCAAGAGCTCTTCCTTCACCCAAAATTCGTATATTTTCTTCCCCATCATGAAAGCACCATTGTGGAGGTCATAAACACCATTAAAACACCTTAGAGTTTTGGGACAGCTTATAAGGAGAGTTTTGGAGAAGCTTTTGATGAGGCTTGGGGGTTGTAGAATGCGGGTTTTGAGCTTGGAGATGGAATAACCTTAGATCTTAAATTGAGGACTATTGGAGCTTGCTTGGGGAGCTTTTCTTGTAACCCCTTGAGGCCACCTTTGGAGATGGGGGCTATTCCTCATACACCACCATTTTCATCACATTTGGAGACATTTTGAGGTGGAAAATACTTATCTCTTACTTAGTTAAGTTGATGATGATATTAGTATGAATATGTAACAACCTGTATTTTTTATGATTTTAAATAATTATGGGATTAATTATTATTGGATTAATTAAATTAAAATGTGAGAAATTAATTGTTAATTAATCGGGATTGAAATAAAAATTAACTAGCGTGCCAATGATTAATACTTATTGATGATAATTATTAGATATTACTGTGTGAATACGTATTATGGGATTATGAAATTTTATAAATGGTCGAGAGTGGAAAATACGACAGTTTGGTATATTAAATCATGACGCGCGTGTGAGTCGTGTTGGGACTAATTTAATGGATTAAAGAAGTAAATTATTTTTAAGTAACTCATATGGTCATTTCGGGACCGCTATTGAGTCCAGAAGGGTCGAGATAGTCATTAAACTATACCCGGGTATTTTATTTGGACTCTAGGATATTTTTAGGCCAAATCGGCACCCCGTAGGGGTATTTTTATCTTTTGGATTTTCAGAGAATTAATATGGGCGAAAATTAGAAAAATAAAAGGGAGTGTACGTGGGTGAGAGGAAGTCTGTCAGTTTCTATGCCAAGAGAGAGGGAGAGAGAACCACAAAGGAAGAAGGAGAGTCCATAGGTGTGTTCTTGTACAAAACTCAAGAACTCACACCACAAATCCCACCAAAGCATAGATCGGAATGAGAGGAACAAGTCTATACCAATTTCATCAGCGGATCAGACCATCATAATCGAGGAAAGTGTTTACTACTTGTTTTCTAATTAGCAATAATAGTGCTCATGCATAAGAATCAAATATATGGTTTAAAATTGAATCGGGTGAATTTAGAGAATTTAAATCATAGATTAAGAGTTATTTTGATGAAGAATTGAATCCGTATGCATGAAGAATAGTAATCTCGAAATTATATGTTGAATTTGAGAAACGAATCTGGGTTTTAATGGTTCTTGAATTGAAACTTGAAGAACTAGGGCTTTAATGTTTAATTTGGGGATTTTATATTTAATTGATGTATTGTAAAGATTTTAATGATTTTATGTTGGTAGGAATCATATAAACTTGTTAGAATATCAATTCGATTTGTTGTTTTGGTGATTGGGAATGAACAGTAGAGGTTCTTGAATGTAGGAGGTGCAGTTGCTCAATCTCGTTCAAACAAGATTGAGCCTGGTTCGAATGAGACATGATCTCGCGAGAAGTCGTTCAAACGACATGACACCTGGTTCGTACGACAAGTCCAAAAAATTGGAAAATCCTGTTTCAACCCAATTCCAGTTACACTGTTAAATTGAGTGAGGAAAATAATTATTTGATGAATCTAGCAAAGTGCAGAATTGTTGGAAAGCATTTGAGAAATAATACTTCAAATATTGGAACGGTAAGTTAATCTTGGAAATTTTGAGAGAGAGTAATCGAAATGATTATATTATAAGTAGTAATGAGAAATATTACGTATGGATAGAGTGAAACTTTGAAATTTAAAGAGAAATTTGGGTACGATTTGATCACGAGGTCTTCCATTCGATGTTACAATAGATATGCAAGTGAAATTTTAAAACTTAGTACAATGGGTAAGCTAGAGATCGATCGTGAGAGAAAGGTTGAATTGCATAACGAACTTCGTACATGGAAAAGGGGCATAGTATATAAAAGGGTTTATAGTTGATAAAGGACCATGTGTAGAATACGAGGATGGATGAGAAATCCAACTAGGATAAGTAATGTTGATGTTATCAAGGTTATACATTTGCAAGTTATTTTAGAACTTTCATAAGAAGTGAGCCACGAGGGTTAGAGAATTTGGCCGAAAAATAAAACTAAACTTAACGGTATTAGTGAAACACCACATGATAGTTTGCCCAATAGGTAACTTATTTAGATAAATTTGATCGATTAACTTCCAATAAAGTGACGATGAAGTCAATCAGGGTTATAGGGGACAATAATAGTTTTGAAAGGCCCATATAGCCAATGGGACAACTAGAGGAAAATTGGGAGCTAAGACTGCCTAGTCTGAGAGAAGGACATTCCAAAATGGTCAGTGGGACCAGCGATGGGAAATTGTTCGGGAAATTTCCCTATGTGTAAAGAATGAAACTACCAGGTTTGAATGTGTCCACGTTGAAAAGTGAGACCGATAAGATTAGAAATGGTAAACCATGCCAGTTAGGCATAACAACTGGAGGAGTGAAATTTTCAGAGGAGCAATTGGGTCAAGAGAATTGGGCCCAAGAAGTTAAAACCCGGGAGTGGTGGGTTTAGGCAGTACCAGTGGAGTCCTTGGTAACAATAACATATTATTCCTCAGGGTCATTCGGGCCCAGGAAGAAATAGGGTGGCCAGTAAAGCCATAAGTGAGGACTAGAGATGGTAGGCCAACATTTCAGTGATGGGTGTGTAATATGCAGAATAAAATAATTTTCCCACAATGAGGAGGGGGCAAATATTGGATGAAATCCTAAATGTATAACGAGTGCAAGTGATCATGGGTTGTTTTGGCAGTAAGAATCGCACGTAAGGACCATACGATTAGGAGAAATTGGAAAGGTTTTGCTTCATCCTTGTGAGTAAAGGATTAATTCAAGTGACATGGTGTGTCACAGCTTATATGTAAATTGTAAACCCTAAAATTCATGTGCGAGTCGAGTTTAGTGGGAACGCTAGTTTTAACAGTCTTGTTACAAACATATTTCTCATTGATAGCGGGGATTTTTTACGCTGCCTTTGAGTGAAACGGGTGGGACCTAAGAGTATATCTTGTTGTTACAAGTTACATACTTACAGTAGAGTTTACTATTGTGATGTGCAGTGATTAATTAACGAATGTTCGAACGATAGGAAATTGAGTGATAAGACTATCATGCTGAATACACCAGGGGGGAGGGGGAGTAATAATAATTTTGTGCGACGCCACCTGAAATAGGGGTGGGCCCATATATATGTAAATATGAAAATTTCATAATATCATAGACCTTAGCGAGTATATGTCTAGTTATATGTGATCCCGGTGTGTAGGGATTTATTTATCGATGTGACTTAGGATGCATTGTGTTCTTTATCAAGCATCAGGATGCATTGTGTTCTTTATCAAGCAGCGAGATATACCTTGTAAAATATATAGCCCCGAAATTTGGGATAGTGAGAGCTCCATGTTTCATGTTATTTTTAAGGACATACGTAGATTAATATGTCAACATAAGGACATTGTGGGGAGGTAAATATTATGGACTGAGGACTTTACGGATCTCGACGACCGATAATATTAGGTAGTAGTGTACCGGGGGTGTTCCTAGTTTGGATTTCTCTTTGCGAGACATCCCACGCTTAAAACTATGTACGTCGGGAGTTGGAGAGAAGTTTGGATGATAGTACATGGGATGCATACCTTAGTAATTGTACATATGTGAGAGTATAGTTGAGAGTTGATAACTCCCCTATGACGTGAGAATATATTTCAGTTGTTCAATAATGTGTGAGATATAGGGTGTATGGCCGCCCTAGGTAATTGAATATATTATATCAGGGAGTGAATTATGAGTGTCATGTGAATTCGATAACAGTTAGCCAGGGGAGTCAAAGTTTATCCCGTAAGAATTGTCAGAGGCTTACGTTTCACGAGAAACTGATTTTTAGAGCGGGGAAAGGACTTGTGACACGTAGTGAGGCAAAGTCACATGGATCACGGTCAGAGGTATATTTGAGAGAATATAAGATGTATCATGTTATAAATGACAGTGGTGATGGATTTAATGAAGATAAATATTGCTAAATTCATTTTGCAATGGTCACATGTCCATTGGAAAAGGGTGGACCACCTGAAATCATTAGGGGTTTCTTCAATTGTTAGGGATTTCGAAGCAGTAATGGGAGAGTATTCCAAAGGATCTTATCAAAAAGGAGGTTGCGATCCTATATGGGTGATAATGGAATGGTTGACCGAAGTATCTCACGCTATGCCAAGTTAAGACTGGTCATACTACGGGATAATATGCGCAGATCTTTATAATCGATATAGTGAGATTATATGGGGTGTCGCTTGATATCGTGTTCAATTGGGCCAAGATCTTTGTCTTACGATTTTGGAAGAGCGTTCACGAGGCGATGGGTACTGAGTTGTGATTGAGTATGATCTATGATCCGCAGACGAATGGACATAACAAGAGGACTAGTTAAATGTTGGAGAATAAATTATATGTGTACCCTTGAATCTCAGGGGAGGACGAGAGCAGCCCCTTCCACTAGTGGAGGTTGTGCACAATAACTCATATAAGTTCACTTTTGGGCATGTCACCCGTTGAGTATGGCACGATAAGCCTTGTTGTCCTCTTGCTTTTTAGTTAAAGATAGGGGACCAAGTATTATTGCGAAGATTAGAGATGAGTTGGTACTTAGTATATCATGTGTGTAAAATATATACTGCACAAATAACCTACTTGTGTGCGACCATCGCGAGACGATATTGTATGTATCTTAAAAATGATTAATCTATTATGGTGCGAATAGTAGAAGGCTAGATAACGAATATCTAAAAAAAAGGATAAGTAGTGTAACTTAAACGGAAAAAACCTACACGATAGGGTAACCTAGAGTTTAAAACGAACATATTGGGGTGTTCATTATTAAGGGTATTCAATAGCATACTATATGGGTGGTACAGAGTAGTTTACATGAGAGAGAAACGATGCAATGCACAACTTATATACAATGTTGTTTGTATCTTGTATACTTTTTTCGAATTTCGGGAAGAAATTCCGTTGTAAGGGGGGAAGTATGTAACAACCCGTATTTTTGATGATTTTAAGTAATTATGGGATTAATTATTAATGTTGGATCAATTAAATTAAAATGTGAGAAATTAATTGTTAATTAATCCGGATTAAAATAAATATTAACTAGTGTGCCGAGGGTTAATACTTATTGATGATAATTATTGAATATTACTGTGTTAATACGTATTATGGGTTTATGAAATTTTATAATATTGTCGAGAGTGGGAAATTTGACAGTTTGATATATTAATTCAGGACGTGCTTGTGAGTCGTGTCGAACTAATTTAATGGATTAAAGAAGTAAATTATTTTAAGTAACTCATATGGTCATTTCAAATGTGCCATTGAGTCTAGAAGGGCCAAGATAGTCAGAAAACTCTACTTAGGTATTTTATTCGGACTCTAGGATATTTTTAGGCCAAACCGGCACCCCGTAGGGGTATTTTTGTCTTTTGGATTTTTAGGTAATTAATATGGACGAAAATTAGAAAAATAAAAGGGAGTGTACGTGGGTGAGAGGAAGTCTGTCAGTTTCTAAGCCTAAGAGAGAGGGAGAGAGAACCACAAAGGAAGAAGGAGATGCCATAGATGTTCTTGTACAAAACTCAAGAACTCACACCACAAATCCCACCAAAGCATAGATAGGAAGGAGAGGAACTAGTCTATACCAATTTTATTAGCGAATCAGACCATCATAATAGAGGCAAGTGTTTACTACTTGTTTTCTATTAGCAATAATTTTGCTCATGTTAGCATAAGAATCAAATATATGGTTTAAAATTGGATCAGGTGAATTTAGAGAATTTAAATCATAAATTAAGAGTTATTTTGATGAAGAATTGAATCCGTATGCACGTAGAATAGGAATCCCGAAATTATATGTTGAATTTGAGAAACGAATCTGGGTTTTAATGGTTCTTGAATTGAAACTTGAAGAACTAGGGCTTTAATGTTTAATTTGGGGATTTTATATTTAATTGATGTATTGTAAAGATTTTAATAATTTTATGTTGGTAGAAATCATCTAAACTTGTTAGAATATCAGTTTGATTTGATATTTTGGTGATTGGGAATGAACAATAGAGGTTCTTGAACGTAGAAGGTGCAGTTGCTCAATCTCGTTCGAACGAGATTGAGCCTGGTTCGAATGAGACATGATCTCGCGAGAAGTCGTTCAAACGACATAAACACCTGGTTCGTACGACAAGTCCAAAAATCTGGAAAATCCTATTTCATCCCAATTCGAGTTACACAATTAATTTGAGTGAGGAAAAGTATTATTTGATGAATATAGCACAGTGTAGAATTGTTGGAAAGCATTTGGGAAATAATACTTCAAATATTGGAACGGTAAGTTAATCTTGGAAATTTTGAGAGAGAGTAATTGAAATGATTATATTATAAGTAGTAATGAGAAAATATTACGTATGGATAGTATACGTTCTTATTGGGTGAATACCAATTGATTTTAATAGGATGTGAGTATATCTATTATATGCTTATTATTATTATTTGTATAGCATACCTACGCTGCTTACTATCAGGAGGAGGTTTTCGCATAGTTGACAGTCTTATCCTGTGTTGCCCATTGGGGGGATATTTGACTTGTACCCAGAGCATATGAACTTTGTTATGTGCTATCTGAGATGTAGGATAGTTTCAACGGCAGAATGGGAGCGTAGGTATGTGCGTGACCCATTTTGATGGGGATTATGTTCGTCTCCAATACATGTGATTTGAATTTTATGTTTCGTAAGAGATTGAATCAACAGTCCTTTATACAGTGAGCAATGCACTGGGACATGATAGTAGAGTATGCATTGTGCCAAGTGGTTTTAACCTAAGGGTGCATGATTAATATATATATATATATATATATATATATATATATAGGGATGATGTGACTATATGTATATATATGTATACTTGTGAATATTTCTATTTTGTGCAACCAGTAGATATGGTAATAATAATAAATGCATTGCGCCAAGTGGTCTTAACCTAAGGGTGCATGATTAGTATATATATGTATAGGGATGATGTGACTATATGTATATATATGTATACTTGTGAATATTTCTATTGTGTGAAACTAGTAGATATGGTAATAATAATAAATGCTTTGTGCCAAGTGGTCCTAACAAAGGGGTGCAATATATATATATATATATTGAGAGAGAGATGATGTGACTATATATATTTGAATATACTTGGGAAAATTCTACTGTGTGAAATTATTAGATATAGTGATAATGAGAAATAAAATAATCTTAGTGGGTAAAATTTTAACCATTTGAACGGGGAATAATGAAATTTAGTTATGTGGGATGAACTATTTTAATAACGTATTGTATGGGCGATACGGGTATACTACTAGTGAACATAGATGGTGATATGGTGACTTCAAAATAGTTAAGCGGGGTAGCATAACTAATATGGGGTAGATGTACGTTAGGCGCGCACAGTAGATGAGCGGTGAGAATATCATATGAGAGTCCGAAAAGCTAGCATGCACATAAAATTTGCTTTATTGTAAATCTAAAATACTTGCTAAATATTTTTTACAACTCGGGCTCTAACCCGTCTCTTGCTATTTGTCTCTCTTTTGGTATATATATGTATTATATCAGGTGCCCTGCCATAGGGTTACCAGACTTAGACGCTTGGATTGTTTAGAGAGTTGCAGCGGTTGTGGGAGTTGCAGGTCCTTGCATTTAAACGCCTCAATCATTTCTTTCAGTTCTATTCAAACATTTCATTTAGGGCATGATGTAGCACATTCTCAGTCGTTTTATCGGAGAGATTGTACTCAGTTTACTTTAGTAGTTCATTTCAGTTTCTTTTTAGTATTTTATGGTTTATTGGCATGAGACTTTAACCTGGAATGTTTTATCTAGTCTTATTTATTTTAGCAGTTGAGTTATATCCAGTATTTATAATATTCCTGTGAATGGTAAATAGTTTATGTCTTAATACTTAGAAATTATTAATGGATTCTTTGGGTATAACTTAAGAATGGAAAATGTTTTGACATTAACTTAATTATTTATTCGATGATTATTAATGTTAATTGTGTTTCGACAGTGATGCTAAGAATGAACCAATCAAACACTTTGTTTTAAATTGAATAAATGACTGATCACCCGGTATTTAATTGGGCGGGGTGTCACTGGTGGTATTAGAGCATCAGGTTTTAGTGTCCTTAGGATCTGTACGGCTTTCTACGTTTCATCATAGTGTTCTTTGATGTAGAGACTTACTGTAGGATTGTTGTATTCCCTTACGTTTGCGACTTACGTTCTCCTGCTATGAATTATAATGAATGCATCTCATTATATGAAATCGTGTGTTCTTCGAGCACAGAACATTATAGGACGACCAGCGAGGGACATAAGAAGGACTGTAGGAGAGGAAGCCCTATAGTAGACATAGAATAATCTGGGAATGGTGATCGTGACAAAAGTCATCATGAGTAATATTTAAGCAAGTGATAATAGAATTATCACTCGAAAACAATGGGTTCCCCAAGTACAATTGTAGATAATGGTGGAACGATTTCAAGATCACCTAGCGTAGTCGATAAAGGGGAAATCAGAGGGACTCTTTTTAAAAGTCACCGGGGAAGATGGGAGAAGAAAGAGAGAAAGTGTAACTGGCCAATGGAAGTAGAAAATCCAAAGGCAATTGTGCAGAATGAAGTGCCGTGACACTCAGAATTAAATTGGGAGTTAAAATTATAACTCTTAGGAGCGGCATAAAGTGATTAGAGTCAATCACCACATATAAAAAAAGTGTGTTTGAAATTTATAGAGAAATTTGGGAACAATTTGATCATGAGGTCTTCCATTCGATGTTATAACATATATGCAAGTGAAATTTTGAAACTTAGCATAGTGGGTAAGCTAGAGACCGATTGTGAGAGAAAGGTTGAATTGCATAACGAACTTCTTACATGGAAAAGGGGCATAGTATATAAAAGGGTTTATAGTTGATAAAGGACCATGGGTAGAATACGAGGATGGATGAGAAATTCAACTAGGATAACTAATGTTGATGTTGTCAAGGTTATACGTTTGGAAGTTATTTCAGCACTTCCAGAAGAAGTGAGCCACGAGGGTTAGAGAATTTGGTCGAAAAGTAAAACTGAACTTAACGGTATTAGTGAAACACCACATGATAGTATGCCCAATAGGGAACTTATTTAGATAAATTTGATCGATTAACTTCCTACAAAGTGACAATGAAGTCAATCAGGGATATAGAGTCCAATAATAGTTCTGAAAGGCCCATATTGCCAACGGGACAACTAGAGGACAATTAGGAGCTAAGACTACCCGGTCTGAGAGAAGGACATTCCAAAATGGTCAGTGGGACCAGTGATGGGAAATTTCTCCGGAAGTTTCCCTATGTGTAAAGAATAGGACTACCAGGGTCGAATGTGTCCACGTTGAAAAGTGAGATCGATAAGACTAGAAATGGTAAACCATGCTGGTAAGGCATAACGACTGGAGGAGTGAAATCTTCAGAGGAGGAATTGGGTGAAGAGAATTGGCCCCAAGAAGTTACAACCCGAGAGTGGTGGGTTTAGGCAGTACCGGTGGAGTCCTTAGTAACAATAACATATTAATCCTCGGGTCATTGGGGCCCAGGAAGAAATAGGGTGGCCAGGAAAGCCATAAGTGAGGCCTAGAGATGTTAGGCCAACGTTTCAGTGATGGGTGAGTAATCTGCAAAAGAAAATAATTTTCCCACAACGAGGAGGGGGCAACTATTGGATGAAATCCTAAATGTATAATGAGTGCAACTGATCATGGGTTGTTTTGGCCGCAAGAAGCACACGTAAGGACCATACGATTAGGCAAAATTGGTGAGGTTTTGCTTCATCCTTGTGAGTAAAGGATTAATTCAAGTGACACGGTGTGTCACAACTTATTTATAAATTATAAACCCTAAAATTTGTGTACGAGTCAAGTTTAGTGGGAACGATAGTTTTAACAGTCTTGTTTCAAACGTATTTCTCTTTGATAGCAGGGATTTTTTACGCCGCCTTTGAGTTAACCGGGTGGGACCTTAGAGTATATCTTGTTGCTACAAGTTACATACTTACAATAGAGTTTATTATGGTGATTTAAAGTGATTAATTACCGAATTTTCGAACGATTGTAAAGTGAGTGATAAGACTATCATGCTGAATACATCGGGGGGGGGGGGGGGGGGGGGGAGTAATAATAATTTTGTGAGGCACCACCTGAAATTGGGGTGGGCCCATATATATTTACATATGAAAATTTCATAATTTCATAGACCTCAACGAGTATGTGTTTAGTTATATGTGATCCTTGTGTGTAGGGATTTATTTATCGATGTGACTCAGGATGCATTATGTTCTTTATCAAGTAGCGAGATATACCTTGTAAAATATATAGCCCCGAAACTTGGGATAGTGAGAGCGCCATGTTCCATGCTTATTTTTAAGGACATACGTAGATTAATATGTCAACATAAGGAGATTGTGGGAAGGTAAATATTATGGGCTGAGGACTTTACGGATCTCGACGATCGATATTAATATTAGGTAGTAGTGTATCGGGGGTGTTCCTTGTTTGAGTTTCTCTTTGTGAGACATCCCACGCATAAAACTAACGAACGTCGGGAGTTAGAGGGAAGTTTGGATGATAATACATGGGATGCGTAACTTAGTAATTGTACATATGTGAGAGTATAGTTGAGAGTTGATAATTCCCCTATGATGTGAGAATATATTTTAGTTGTGCAATAATGTGCGAGATACAGGGTGTATGGATGCCCTAGGTAATTGAATATATTATATCAGGAAGTGGATTATGAGTGTCATGTGAATTCAATTACATTTAGCCAGGGGAGTCAAAGTTTATCCCGTAAGAATTGTCAGAGGCTTACGTTTCACAAGAAACTGATTTTTAGAGCGGGGAAAGGACCTATGACACGCAGTGAGGCAAAGTCACATGGATCATGGTTAGAGGTATATTTGAGAGAATATAAGATGTATCTTGTTATAAATGACAGTGGTGATGGATTTAATAAAGATAAGTATTGCTAAATTCATTTTGCAATGGTCACATGTCCATTGGAAAAGGGTGTACCATCAAAAATCAAAAGGGGTTTCTTCAATTGTAAGGGATTTTAAAGCAGTAATGGGAGAGTATTCCAAAGGATCTTATCAAAAAGGGGGTTGCTATACTATATGGGTGATAATGGATTGTACGAAGTAGCTCGCGTTATGCCAAGTTAAGACTGGTCATACTACGAGACAATATGCGAAGATCTTTATAATCGAGATAGTAAGATTATATGGGGTGCCGCTTGATATCGTGTTCAAGTGGGACAAGATATTTGTCTTTAGTTTTTGAAAGAGTGTTCACGAGGCCATGGGTACTGAGTTATGATTGAATACGATCTATCATCCACAGACGAATGGGCATAACAAGCGGACTAGTCAAATGTTGGAGAATAAATTATATGTGTACCCTTGAATCTCAGGGGAGGACGAAAGAAGTCCCTTCCACTAGTGGAGGTTATGCACAATAACTCATATAAGTTCACTTTTGGTCATGTCGCCAGTTGAGTATGGCACGATAATCCTTGTTGTCCTCTTTCTTGTTAGTTGAAGATAGGGGACCAGGTATTATTGCGAAGATTAGAGATGAGTTGGTACTTAGTATATCATGTGTGTAAAATATATACTACACAAATAACCTAATTGTGTGCGATTGTCGTGAGACGATATTGTATTTATCTTAAAAATGATTAATCTATTAAGGTGAGAATAGTAAAAGGCTAGATAACGAATATCTAAAAAAAAGGATAAGTAGTGTAACTTAAACGATACGATTTGGGCAAAAACCTACACGAAAGGGTAACCTGGAGTTTAAAACGAACATATTGGGGTGTTCATTATTAAGGGTATTCAATAGCATACTATATGGGTGGTACGGAGTAGTTTACATGGGAGAGCAACGATGCAATGCATAACTTATATACAATGTTGTTTGTACTTGGTATACTTTTTTCGAATTTTGGGAAGAAATTTCGTTGTAAGGGGGGAAGTATGTAACAACCCGTATTTTTGATGATTTTAAATAATTATGGGATTAATTATTATTGTTGGATCAATTAAATTAATATGTGAGAAATTAATTGTTAATTAATCCGGATTAAAATAAATGTTAACTAGCGTGCCAAGGGTAAATTCTTATTGATGAGAATTATTGAATATTACTGTGTGAATACGTATTATGGGATCATGAAATTTTATAAAATTGTCGAGAATGGGAAATACGACAGTTTGATATATTAAGTCAGGACGTGCTTGTGAGTCGTGTCAGACTAATTTAATGGATTAAAGAAATAAATTATTTTAAAGTAACTTGAATGGTTATTTCAAGTGTGCCATTGAGTCTAGAAGGGCCAAGATAGTCAGAAAACTCTACTCAGGTATTTTATTTGGACTCTAGGATATTTTTATGCCAAACCGGCACCCCATAGGGCTATTTTTATCCTATGGATTTTTAGGGAATTAATATGGATGAAATTAGAAAAAAAAAGGGAGTGTACGTGGGTGAGAGGAAGTTTGTCAGTTTCCAAGCCAAAGAGAGAGGGAGAGAGAACCACAAAGGAAGAAGGAGAGGCCATTGGTGTTCTTATACAAAACTCAAGAACTCAAACCACAAATCCCACTAAAGCATAGATCGGAAGGAGAGGAACAAGTCTATACCAATTTCGTCAGTGAATCAGACCATCATAATCGAGGCAAGTGTTTACTACTTGCTTTCTATTAGAAATAATTGTGCTCATGTTAGCATAAGAATCAACTATAAGGTTTAAAATTGAATCGGGTGAATTTAGAGAATTTAAATCATAGATTAAGAGTTATTTTGATGAAGAATTGAATCCGTATGCATGTAGAATAGGAATCCCGAAAATATATGTTGAATTTGAGAAATGAATCTGGGTTTTAATGGTTCTTGAATTGAAACTTGAAGAACTAGGGTTCTAATGTTTAATTTATGGATTTTATATTTAATTGATGTATTGTAAAGATTTTAATGATTTTATGTTGGTAGAAATCTTCTAAACTTGTTAGAATATCAATTCAGTTTGCCTTTTTGGTGATTGGGAATGAACAGTAGAGGTTCTTGAACGTAGGAGGTGCAGTTGCTCAATCTCTTTCGAACGAGATTGAGCCTGGTTTGAATGAGACATGATCTCGCGAGAAGTCGTTCAAACGACATGACACCTGGTTCGTACGACAAGTCCAAAAATCTGGAAAATCCTATTTTAGCCCAATTCGAGTTACACAATTAATTTGAGTGAGGAAAACTATTATTTGATGAATCTAGCACAGTGAAGAATTGTTGGAAAACATTTGGGAAATAATACTTCAAATATTGGAACAATAAGTCAATCTGTGAAATTTTGAGAGTGAGTAATCGAAATGATTATATTATAAGTAGCAATGAGAAAATATTACGTATGGATAGTATACGTTCTGGTTGGGTGAATACCTATTGATTTTAATACGATGTGTGTATGCCTATTATATGCTTATTGTTGTTTGTATATCATACCTACGCTTCTTACTATCAGGAGGAGGTTTTCGTCTAGTGGACAGTCTTATCCTGTGTTGCCCATTGGGGGGATATTTGACTTGTACCCAGATCATATGAACTTGGTTATGTTCTATCTGAGATGTAGGATAGTTTCGACGACAGAATGGGAGCGTAGGTATGGGTGTGACCCATTTGGCTGGGGATAATGTTTGTCTCCAATACATGTGATTTGAATTTTATGTTTTGTGAGAGATTGAATCAATAGTCCTTTATGCATTGAGCAATGCACCGGGACACGATTGCAGAGTATGCATTGTGCCAAGGGGTCTTAACCTAAGGGTGCAGGATTAGTATATATATATATATAGGGATGATGTGACTATATTGTGAATATTTCTATTGTGTGAAACTAGTAGATATGGTAATAATAATAAATGCATTGCGCAAGTGGTCTTAACCTAAGGGTGCATGATTAGTATATATATGTATGGGGATGATGTGACCATATGTATATATATGTATACTTGTGAATATTTCTAATGTGTGAAACTAGTAGATATGGTAATAATAATAAATGCTTTGTGCCAAGTGGTAGTAACCATGGGGTGTAGGATTAGTACACATATATATTGAGAGAGAGAGATGATGTGACTATATATATTTGAATATACTTGGGAAAATTCCACTGTGTGAAATTAGTAGATATAGTGATAATGAAAAAGAAAATAATCTTAGTGGGTAAAATTTTAACCATTCGATGGTGAATAATGACATTTACTTATATGGGATGAACTATTTTAATAACGTATTGTATGGGCGATACGGGTATACTACTAGTGAACGTAGATGGTGATATGGTGACTTCAAAATAGTTAAGCTGGGTAGCATAGCTAATATGGGTTAGATGTACGTTAGGCGCTCACAATAGATGAGAGGTGAGAATTCGAAAAGCTAGCATGCACATAAAATTTGCTTTATTGTAAATTTAAAATACTTGCTAAATATTTTTTACAACTCGGGCTCTAACCCGTCTCTTGATATTCGTCTCTCTTTTGGTATATATATGTATTATATCAGGTGCCCAGCCACAGGGTTACCAGACTTAGACGCTTGGATTGTTTAGAGAGTTGCAGCGGCTGTGGGAGTTGCAGGTCCTTGCATTTAAACGCCTCAATCATTTCTTTCAGTTCTATTCAAACATTTCATTTAGGGCATGATGTAGCACATTCTCAGTCATTTTATCAGAGAGATTGTACTCAGTTTACTTTAGTAGTTCATTTCAGTTTCTTTTTAGTATTTTATGGTTTATTGGCGTGAGACTTTAACCTGGAATGTTTTATCTAGTCTTATTTATTTTAGCAGTTGAGTTATATCCAGTATTTATTTTATTCCTGTGAATGGTAAATAGTTTATGTCTTAATACATAGAAATTATTAATGGATTCTTTGGGTATAGCTTAAAAATGAAAAATGTTTTGACATTAGCTTAATTATTTATTCGGTGATAATTAATGTTAATTGTGTTTCGACGGTGATGCTAAGAATGAACCAATTAAACACTTTGTTTTAAATTGAATAAATGACTGATCACCCGATATTTAATTAGGGGGTGTGTCACAGGTGGTATTAGAGCATCAGGTTTTAGTGTCCTTAGGATTTGTACGGCTTTCTACGTTTTAGCGTAGCGTTCTTTGATATTGATCCTTACTATAGGATTGTTGTATTCCCATATGTTTGCGACTTACGTTATCCTGCTATGAATTAAAATGAATGCGGATCTTTATATGAAATCGCGTGTTCTTTGAGCATCGAACATTTTAGGACGACCAACGAGGGCCATAAGAAGGACTGTAGGAGAGGAAGCCCGACAGAAGACATAGAATAATCTGGGAGTGGCGATCGTGACAAAAGTCATCGTGAGTAATATTTAAGCAAGTGAAAATAGAATTATCACTCGAGAATAATGGGTTCCGCAGGCACAGTCGTAGATAACGGTGGAGCGATTTCAGGATCACCTAGCGTAGTCAATAAATGGGAAATCAGAGGGACTCTTTTTAAAAGTCACCGGGGAAGATTCAAAGAAGAAAGAGAGAAAGTGTAACAGGCTAATGGAAGTAGAAGAAATTGTGCTGAGTGAAGTGCCGTGACACTCAGAATTAAATTGGGAGTTAAAATTATAACTCTTAGGAGCGGCATAAAGGGCTTAGAGTCAATCACCACATATAAAAAAGTGTGCTTGAAATTTAAAGAGAAATTTGGGTTCGATTTGATCATGAGGTCTTCCATTCGATGTTACAATAGATATGCAAGTGAAATTTTGAAACTTAGCACAATGGGTAAGCTAGAGACTGATCGTGAGAGAAAGGTTGAATTGCATAACGAACTTCGTACATAAAAAAGGGGATTAGTATATAAAAGGGTTTATAGTTGATAAAGGACCATGTGTAGAATACGAGGATGGATGAGAAATCCAACTAGGATAACTAATGTTGATGTTGTCAAGGTTATACGTTTGCAAGTTATTTCATCACTTCCAGAAGAAGTGAGCCACGAGGGTTAGAGAATTTGGCCGAAAAGTAAAACTGAACTTAACGGTATTTGGGAAACATCACATGATAGTATGCCCAATAGGGAACTTATTTAGATAAATTTGATTGATTAACTTCCAACAAAGTGACGATGAAGTCAATCAGGGATATAGAGGCCAATAATAGTTCTGAAAGGCCCATATAGCCAACGGGACAATTAGAGGACAATTAGGAGCTAAGACTGCTCGGTCTGAGAGAAGGACATTCCAAAATAATCAGTGGGACCAGTGATGGGAAATTGCTCGGGAAGTTTCCCTATGTGTAAAGAATGGGACTACCAGGGTTGAATGTGTCCACGTTGAAAAGTGAGACCGATAAGATTAGAAATGGTAAACCATGCCAGTTAGGCATAATAATTGGAGGAGGGAAATTTTCAGAGGAGGAATCGGGTAAAGAGAATTGGGCCCAAGAAGTTACAACCCGAGAGTGGTGGGTTTAGGCAGTACCAGTGGAGTCCTTGGTAACAATAACATATTAGTCCTCAGGGTCATTGGGGCCCAGGAAGAAATAGGGTGGCCAGTAAAGCCATAAGTGAGGCCTAGAGATGTTAGGCCAACGTTTCAGTGATGGGTGTGTAATCCGCAGAACAAAATAATTTTCCCACAACGAGGAGGGGGAAACTATTGGATGAAATCCTAAATGTTTAACGAGTGCAAGTGATCATGGGTTGTTTTGGCCGCAAGAAGTGAACGTAAGGACCATGCGATTAGGCGAAATTGGTGAGGTTTTGCTTCATCCTTGTGAGTAAAGGATTAATTCAAGTGACATGGTGTGTTAAAGCTTATATATGAATTGTAAACCCTAAAATTCGTGTGCGAGTCGAGTTTAGTGGGAATGCTAGTTTTAACAGTCTTGTTACAAACGTATTTCTCATTGATAGCGGGGATTTTTTACGCCGCCTTTGAGTGAACCGGGTGGGACTTATGAGCATATATTGTTGTTACAAGTTTACATACTTACAGTAGAGTTTATTATGCTGATGTGCAGTGATTAATTACCCAATGTTCGAACGATAGTAAATTGAGTGATACGACTATCGTGCTGAATACACCGGGGGAGGGAGGAGGGGGAGTAATAATAATTTTGTACGGCGCCACCCGAAATAGGGGTGGGCCCATATATATGTACATATGAAAATTTCATAATTTCATAGACCTCAGCGAGTATGTGTCTAGTTATATGTGATCCCGGTGTGTAGGGATTTATTTATCGATGTGACTCAGGATGCATTGTGTTCTTTATCACCAGTGAGATATACCTTATAAAATATATAGCCCCGAAACTTGGGATAGTGAAAGCGCCATGTTTCAAGTTATTTTCAAGGACATACATAGATTAATATGTCAACATAAGGAGATTGTGGGAAGGTAAATATTATGGACTGAGGACTTTACGGATCTCGACTACCGACAATATTAGGTAGTAGTTTTGGATTTCTCTTTGCGAGACATCCCACGCATAAAACTAATGAACGTAAGGAGTTGGAGAGAAGTTTGGATGATAGTACATGGGATGCGTACCTTAGTGATTGTACATATGTGAGAGTATAGTTGAGATTTGATAATTCCCCTATGATGTGAGAATATATTTCAGTTGTGCAATAATGTGCGAGATATAGGGTGTATGGCCACCCTAGGTAATTGAATATATTATATCAGGCAGTGGATTATGAGTGTCATCTGAATTCAATAACATTTAGCCAGGGGAGTCAATGTTTATCCCTTAAGAATTGTCAGAGGCTTACGTTTCACAAGAAATTAATTTTTAGAGCGGGGAAAGGACCTGTGACACGCAGTGAGGCAAAGTCACATGGATCACGGTTAGAGGTATATTTGAGAGAATATAAGATGTATCATGTTATAAATAACAATGGTGATGGATTTAATGAAGAGAAATATTGCTTAATTCATTTTGCAATGGTCACATGTCCATTGGAAAAGGGTGGACCACCTGAAATCAATAGGGATTTCTTCAACCGTTAGGGATTCCGAAGCAGTAATGGGAGAGTATTCCAAAGGATCTTATCACAAAGGGGGTTGCCATCCTATATGGGTGATAATGGATCGGTTGTCCGAAGAAGCTCACGTTATGCCAAGTTAAGACTGGTTATACTACGAGACAATATGCGCAGATCTTTATAATTAAGATATTGAGATTATATGGGGTACCGCTTGATATCGTGTTAAATTGGGACAAGATCTTTGTCTTTTGATTTTGGAAGAGTGTTGACGAGGCCATGGGTACTGAGTTGTGATTGAGTATGATCTATCATCCGCAGACGAATGGGCAGAACAAGCGGACTAGTTAAATGTTGGAGAATAAATTATATGTGTACCCTTGAATCTCAAGGGAGGATGAGAGCAGTCCCTTCCACTAGTGGAGGTTGTGCACAATAACTCATATAAGTTCACTTTTGGGCATGTCTCCAGTTGAGTATTGCACGATAAGCCTTGTTGTCCTCTTGCTTGTTAGTTAAAGATAGGGGATCAGGTATTACTGCGAAGATTAGAGATAAGTTGGTACTTAGTATATCATGTGCGTAAAATAAATACTGCACAAATAACCTACTTGTGTGCGATCGTCGCGAGACGATATTGTATGTATCTTAAAAATGATTAATCTTCTAAGGTGCGAATAGTCGAAGGCTAGATAACGAATATCTAAAATAAAGTATAAGTAGTGGAACTTAAACGATACGGCTTGGGCAAGAACCTACGTGATAGGGTAACTTGGAGTTTAAAATTAACATATGTGGGGTGTTCATTATTAAGGGTATTCAATAGCGTACTATATGGGCGGTAAGGAGTAGTTTACATGCGAGAGCAACGATGCAATGCGCAACTTATATACAATGTTGTTTGTACCTGGTATACTTTTTTCGAATTTCGGGAAGAAATTCCGTTGTATGGGGGGGGGGGGGGGGGAGTATGTAACAACCCGTATTTGTGATGATTTTAAATAATTACGGGATTAATTATTATTGTTGGATCAATTAAATTAAAATGTGAGAAATTAATTGTTAATTAATTCGGATTAAAATAAATGTTAACTAGCGTGCCAAGGGTTAATACTTATTGATGTGAATTATTGAATATTATTGTGTGAATACGTATTATGGAATTCTGAAATTTTATAAAATTATCGAGAGTGGGAAATACGATCGTTTGATATATCAACTCAGGACGTGCTTGTGAGTCATGTCAGACTAATTTAATGGATTAAGGAAGTGAATTATTATTAAGTAACTCGTATGGTCATTTCAAGTGTGCCATTGAGTTTAGAAGGGCCAAGATAGTTAAAAAACTCTACTCATGTATTTTATTTGGACTCCGGGATATTTTTAGGCAAAACTAGCACCCCGTAGGGGTATTATTGTCTTTTGGATTTTTAGGAAATTAATATGGAAGAAATTAGAAAAATAAAAGGGAGTGTACATGGGTAAGAGGAAGTCTATAAGTTTCTCAACCTAAGAGAGTGGGAGAGAGAACCACTGAGGAAGAAGGAGAGGCCGTAGGTGTTCTTGGTGCAAAACTCAAGAACTCACACCACAAATCCCACCAATGCATAGATCGAAAGGCGAGGAACAAGTTTATACCAATTTCATCAGCGAATCAGACCATCTTAATTAAGGCAAGTGTTTATTACTTGCTCCCTATTATTAATAATTGTGCTCATGTTAGCATTGGAATCAAATATATGATTTAGAATTGAATTGGGTGAATTTAGAGAATTTAAATCATAGATTAAGAGTTATTTTGATGAAGAATTGAATCCTTATGCATGTAAAATAGGAATCCTGGAATTATATGTTGAATTTGAGAAACGAATCTGGGTTTTAATGGTTCTTGAATTGAAACTTGAAGAACTAGGGCTTTAATGTTTAATTTGGGGATTTTATATTTAATTGATGTATTGTAAAGATTTTAGTGATTCTAGGTTGGTAGAAATTATCTAAACTTGTTAGAATATCAATTCGGTTTGCTGTTTTAGTGATTGGGAATGAGCAATAGAGGTTATTGAGCTGTTAATGGTGGGAAAATGTAGGAGGTGCAGTTTAGGAAGGGAACTGCTCAATCTCGTTCGAACGAGATTGATCTTGGTTCGAACGAGACAGGATCTCGCGAGATGAACTATTTATTTATGTGAGATGAACTATTTAGTGGGTAAAAGATTAACCATTCGAATGGAGAATAATGAAATTTAGTTATATGAGATGAACTATTTCAATAACGTATTGTATGGGTGATAAAGGTATGCTACTAGTGAACGTAGATGGTGATATAGTGACTTCGAACTAGTTAAGCTGGGTAGCATAGCTAATATGGGGAAGATGTACGTTATGCGTGCACAATATATGAGAGGTGAGAATCTCATGTGAGAGTTCAAAAAGCTAGCATACACATAATCTTTTCTTTATTGCAAATTTTAAATACTTGCTAAATATTTTTCACAACTCGGGCTCTGACCCATCTCTTGCTATTCATCTCTCTTTTTCTATATATATGTATTATATCAGGTGCCCAATCACAGGGTTACCAGACTTAGATGCTTCGATTATTTAGCGAGTTGCAGCGGTTGTGGGAGTTGCAGTTCCTTACATTTAGACACCTCTATCATTTCTTTCAGTTCTATTCAGACATTTTATTTAGGTCATGTGTTGCCCATTCTCAGTCGTTTTATCAGAGATATTATACTCAGTTTACTTTAGTAGTTCATTTCAGTTGCTTTTGAGTATTTTATTGTTTATTGGCTTGAGACTTTAAACTGGAATGTTTTATCCAGTCTTATTTATTTCAGCATTTGAGTTATATCCAATATTTATTATATTCCTATGAATGATAAATAGTTGATGTCTTAATACTTAGAAATTATTAATATATTCTTTGGGTATAACTTAAAAATGAAAAATGTTGCGACATTAGCTTAATTATTTATTCGGTGATTGTTAATGTTAATTGTGTTTCGATAGTGATGCTAAGAAGGAACCAATCGAACACTTTGTTTTAAATTGAATAATAGACTGATCACCCAGTATTTAATTGGGTGGGTGCCATAGAATACTTTGCATCTTGTTGATATTAGGCGTGTATAAATAACCATCCATGATTAAATATTTAATATTACATGATTTCAAGATATAGTTTAGAAGAAAATGGGATTTTCTATCTTTGAAATGGGTCTTGTAGTAAACCTATGTTTAACTTGATTTTTTTACATATTTAGAGCTTAAAACATGTTGATTAAGGTTTTAAATGTACTAATAAACATTTTAGTATCATTCTTACTATTTTCTATGAAGTTGGGCACTTAAAATGAAGGATTGAATGGGTTTTGAAAATGGATAATTTTCAGCCCACTATTCACAAACATTTATGAAATAACATGTTTTAAGGTGAATAAATGATTTCTTTGATGTGAAGAACACTTGGTGTGTATATGCCTTTTTATGAGATCAATATAGTGATTTTAATGTTGATGAATCATTATGAAATGAGAAAATGGATTTTCATTTACAAATTGTACTATTTAGTTTGTTAAACTAAGTTTTAGGGTTAATATGTAAATATGCGAAAGTGTAGTCTTGTTGCAAACTTTGGGTAAAAATATAAATAATGAAAGTGTAGAAGACTAAGTGTGAATAAAATGACTAAGTATGGGTCTTTATGCAAAAAGTCAAAATCAAAGTGCATAATACTAAGTTTGAAATGCAAAGTGTCAAATGTGTAAATATTGACTAAAGTGGGTTTTTAGTGTTAAAAATCATAAATAAAGTGTGAGACTTTAATATGTAATAAGTATGATTTTATATATCGAAGGGAGTAATGTGCAAAAATGTGATTTTTGAGTAAGTGAGAAGTGGAAAAAATGTCATAGTGACCAACATGCCTACATGTTAAGTTCGAAGCTTATAAAGGGTGTTTTTTTGTAAATAACACTTGAATAAGGAGTGAAGTTATGTATTATGATGTAAATTAGGTAAATTGGAAATTTACTTAAGATGTAACATTTTCATGAGACAAAAATGTTAAAGAGTGTTTTGACACGTATGTAGAAAGAACGAAATAAGTCCTTAAATGAAAATGATTTTTCAGTGTAAAGTCAACAAGGGACTTTAATCCCATATAATGATTCTTCCGAAATGAATAATGAGAAAATTGATGGTTAAGTCCAAGGCTTTGGCTTCGCACCAAAAAAGTAAAATTAATGTGAACATTATGAAAATATTGAATATATTGGTAAGATAATGATATTGGATGATGCCGAGTTACATAATTAAGCAGGACTATGCCGTCCCTAGGGTGAAAAACCTAAAAGCAACTACAGTTTACTTGGCGCTCAGTGCCGGGCGGTGAAATTTTGTGAAATCGTGGGTGTGGGTGTGTTGTGACAGGTGTGTGTGTCGGAAAAAGAAAATGATAAATAATGAATTGAATATTCACGAAAGAGGCATAAATGAATGGTATTGATTCATTGATTTATTAATGCAAGAATAACGTATTAAAAGTTTAATATTCATGTGGTAACATGGGATGGTAAAATGAGATGACTTAATGATGTTTAAGATACCTAATGAGGTTTGGATCATAATAAACACAAGCGTGTGTTATAAGTGGCTTTTAAAGGAAAATGAGTGTTTTTCCAAACATGGTGTGTGCGTGCATTAAATGGAAGTCCTACAATATGGTTAACTAACTCTGGCATGAGTTAGTAAACGCTGAGTTAATAAACGTTTGAAAGTAAATGTAAGGTTTTTTTTCTTCCTAACAAATGTGATTTGTTTCACGGCGTGAGTTAACGGGAATGAATATACTTGTTTTATGCATAATGAAACAAAATGACTATTTCGTAAAAGTAAGGAAGTATATTAGAGTAAATAACTTTTTTGAATAAAAAATTTAATGGATAGGGATATGTATTTTCAAAGTTATATATGTAGATACATACGTACTTTCACATGCAGGTAGTATAGCGTGTGAGTATTCTTTCTACCGTTCATTTCTATACTGCTTGTATAGTTCCCACTGAGCGTTCAATTCCACCCTCATTTTGTTATGACAGGTTGCATGGAGTTTTGTATTTTGAGAGCGATATGAAGGTAAGTATTTACTTGCATTTACGTTAGTAGCTCTGTTTACTTGGACTTGGGGCATTTCCATTGGGCCTTATCACGTAGTGACTGTAGATCGCACTCGCATGCTAATAAATTTAACATTAAATATTAATAAAATTGGATTAGAAACATTATATAGGGTGTTTCATTGTACTTCATGATTAACTCATGGTTCGGATCAGGTTGATCCTTTGTCAACCCTTAAATCCGTGTCAGAGCATTACCCAAAATGGTAAAAATGTTCGGCAAAAGGGGAGATGATATAGGAGTTATATATGGGGAGATCAACAGTATATAAGACCTCTTTGGGCTTTAGTAGATAATGGAGAGATGCGTTACATGCCTCTGAGAGAGAGAGAGAGAGAGAGAGAGAGAGATCAAGTCTTATTCATTGGCCTTCGATTTAGACTCTAAATATTAGGACTAATAAGAGAAATAATATGGGTGTGTGTTGCAATTATCTTTATTTATAAGGATATCCGCATTATTTAGGACTTTACTTTTGTAACCTTATCCCATAAGGAAAATAAGTCTTTTGGTAGGAACCTTTGTGCACTATAAACAATGGGTGAACCCCCTCTTTATTTACACACCAATTAATAAGAAACTCTTTCTCTCTCTCCCCCCTCCCTCTCTAAATTCTCTATGTGCCCTATTTTTTCCCAATAAAATATATACCATATAAAAATTTGAAGTTTGATTATTTTTATATTAGGGTAAGGGAGATTAAATGTCCCCAAATAATTAGTAATTTGGACATGAAGTTCCAAATATTATTTTTTCCCGATCAAACCTGAAGTTTTGACACGATGGGGTTGGGATTTTAAAATCCTAAGATATTAATAAAGTTGAACCCAAAGTTCATACAAATAAATATCAAGGACATGGAGTAATAATTACTAAATTGAGGACTTGAAGTTCCAATTTATAACATGATGTTCCAATTAATATTGAATTATTATTTTCCTTTATTTCAATTATGCATTATATATTTTTTATTGTAATCCACTAATTGAACAGTTTCAAGATGTCAAATATTTCTAAATGTGAATTTAAAGCAATTGAGATTTCTGGTGTGAATTATCGTAATTGGTTTGAAGATGCGAAACTCCACCTCCAAGATCGGAATCTTGGTGAAAATACTATGTCCCAGCAGGACAAAGCAAAGGCTCTCATATTCCTTATGCATCATATACACAATGACTTGAAAGTTATTTGAAACGTGAGTACCACTACACCGAATCCTGCGAATGATCACGCCCAATTGGTCATGGCCCAAGTTCGCGACCAGCTAGTCGCGGACTTGGGTCGTGACCATCTCATTTTTGGCGTGACCATATTCATTACCACACTAAATAATGGATGCTCTGGAAGTGGTCGTGGACCAAATCCCTGACCACCGTGGGTCATGGACTTGTCCGTGATCAGGGCGTGACCATCTTGGAGCCAAATTCATGCCAAAATTCCCTCCAAGCTTAGTCGCGAATGGGTCACAGACTTGGACCATGACCATAGGCGCGACGAAGGAGAAAACATACATATATGGGGTCACGATTTGGGGCCGTGACCATTTCTTGATGTGGGTCATGGCTATGGGTTGTGACCATCCCTCAATTAAAGGCCTGCTGTTGGTCGCGCATGGGTGTCCTGGTTATAGGCCGTGACCATTCGTCAATCAGGTAAAATCTATAAGAAATGGGTAGCGATGGTAAGTCACGGCTCTAGGCTATGACCATGTCATTCCTAAAAAGAAGCCTCATTTTCATTTTCATTTTCATTTGCCTGCTTCTGTCTCTCATCAAAGACGCGAGATTTTGGTTTAGATATGGGTCTTAGGGTGTTGGTTCGATTTTGGTTTGAATGGTGGGTCGGGCTTCTTGGCCGGAGGTTATGGCTGAATTTTTAGGTTCTTTGCCGGATGTTATGGCCGGATTTTTGGGTAAAAATGGGGCCGATTTGGTAAAAATGAATCGCAGGATTAAGAAAATGGGGTTAGGGAGGCAGTATCTTTGAGTTCGCCAGAGTTTTGATTCAGGTCTACTGCGATTGATGTCACCGGATTTTGTGGTTCTGCCACCGGGTTGACCCATAACCACCGAGTTCTGCCACCGGGTCTATTGCGTTTGATAAACATTTTTTTATTTCTTTGGTTTGTTTAGGCATTAGGATTTGATAATTATCATTAATACCTGAGATTATTGTACTAAGCTATTTTAAATTTTTTCTTTAACTACTAGGTGATAATTTGTTAATTATTTTTTTCTTACATTAATTATTCATTTGCTTTGATGATTTTTAATTATTTTTATATTTACACTGGAAGTTGATTAAAAATTTATAAGGAAACAATTGTGGCAACAATGAAGAATTGCTGATAAGTTGTCCATGTTTCTTTATACATTTCCATGGAAATGGTTTGAAATTTCATGAAAATTAATGACCATGGGCCTAGCCAGCTTACTTTGTGGTTCATACCGTGTATATTTCCCCTTTATTTACAAGATAGGTAAATTAATTGTTATGTGATTTTCCTCTTTTGATGTTGTATGGTTCATATATTTATTTCGATTTTTATTTCCCCCCATTTGGGTGGGTTAAATTTAAGTATGTTGTTTCGATTTAAGTATTGGCAATATTTCCCCCCATTTGTGTATTTATTTTGTTTCAGGGTTGATTCAAGGTTTTTTATGATGGTTTTACAAGATCGTTAAGGTAATCTGAGTTTGAACATCAGATTTTACATAACCCTATGGTAAGGTATTTTAATTTTTTTTCTTTCAAATAATCGTTTTTTGTTTCAAATATGAGATTTCTCATATTAACATCCTTATCCCTACTTTTATGGTTATATTATGTGAGTAACATGGTGGCTAAAGGTGGAGGCAATATGATACACTACATGCTTTGGGTTGTTCTTGATTAATATTGTTCTGAATTAGTTATTTATAGTATGTGCTTTGGTATTGTCACGTGTGTGGAAAACAGAGGTTCGTAAAAGAAATTTCAGGGGTCAGTGATTTTGTTGCTTAACATACAGAAATTAAATGGTTTACATCCCAATTTTTGATGTTTTCACTATAATTTTAGTATGTTAAGTTGAAGTTAAATGGTTTGCATCCCAACTTTTGGTATTGTGTTGTTTGTTAGTGATAATTAACATGATTTGATTTTAATATATGAAAACATTTACTGGCTTTCTTTTCAGTCTAAATGTTGATTGTAATATGTATTGGAGCTATTGGGAACCAAACTTGACTATGTAATGTCAAGATAATAGTATATTTATCTCACTGCATCAATATTGTCCTTATTTTCATTATTTTTGTTTCTTTTCAGTCCTTATTTGGTTGTCTTCTCTATTTATACTTTTGTTTTTATTTGGGGTTTTCAGTTGTTCAAGCTAGGTCCCATCCAATTACTTTGCATTTATGAATGTTCTAAAACCATCAATGAGGTAAGCTTTTTTTTTTTTCCAGAAAACAGAGGTACGGAATTTTGCTATAATATCAATTTGGTTTATTGTCTTTGTAATCTCATATTTTATTTCTTTTCTTTTTTTTTTGGTTTGGAATCTTTCAGGTACTTGATTCTTGCGTAAGGTTTGGGGTTACTATGATAGCAGCGGTTATAGGGTTGCTTTAGGTTGCTATGGGGCTACTATGTGGCCGCTACGAAGCTGCTATGGGTAATGTTCCTTTACATCATTTTGGCATTCTGACCAAGTCGGCTTTTTTTTTAGGTGTAGACATTTACTTATTAACTTTTCACCCTTGTTACTTTTTATATGATCTAGACATAGGCTTGAAAACATTGCGTTAGAGGGGAAAACCCCGTAATAACCCCCAAACGGCCCCATGAGAGGCACCAACACCTCGCATGGGACCAATGTAACTCGTAGGAACTGACCGCATGATCACAGGAGTCCCGGTTTGAGAATACGACGATAATTTCAAAATATCTCAATTAGGCTTAAAAACATGGCATTAGCGGGTGAAAATCCGAAACAGCCCCCAAACGGCTCTGTGAATGGCTCCAAAACCTCGAACGGGACCAATGTAACTCCTAGGAACTTACCGCGCGATCACGGGACTACCGGTTTGAGAATAAGATGATAATTTGCATATTTCTAGACTTAGGCTTAAAAACATGGCGTTAAAAGGCAAAAATCCGACACAGCCCCCGAACAGCCCCGTGAGTGGTACAACTCCTCGCATGGGACCAATGTAACTCCTAGGAAGTAATCGCGTGATCACGGGACTCCTGGTTTGAGAATACGACGACAATTTATATATTTATGAACTTAGGCTTAAAATCATGACGTTAGTGGGTGAAAATCCAAAAATCCCCCGAACGGCCCCGTGAGTGGCACCAAAACCTCGCACAGGACCAATGTAACTCGTAGGAACTTACCGTGGGATCACGGGACTCTCGATTTGAGAAAATGACGATAATTTAAAAATATCAGGACTTAAGAAAAATATGGCATTAGAGGGTGAAAACTCGAAAGAACCCCCAAACGGATCCATGAGAGGCACAAACACTTCGCACGGGACCAATGTAACTCGTAGGAACGAACCCCGCGATTAGGAGACTACCATTTTGAGAATACGTTGATAATTTGCATATTTCTAGACTAAGGCTTAAAAACATGGCGCTACTGGGTGAAAACCCGAAATAGCCCCCGGACGGCCCCGTGATTGGCACCAACACCTCGCACGAGACAAATGTAACTCGTAGGAACATACCGCGCGATCACACAACTTTTGATTTGAGAATACTAAGATAATTTTCATATTTCTAGACTTAGGCTTAATAACAAGGCATTAGTGGGTGAAAACTCAAATAGCCCCCGAACGGCCCCGTAACTGGTACCAACACCTCGCACGAGACCAATGTAACTCGTAGGAACTGACCGCGCGATCAAGGGACTCCTGGTTTGAGAATACGACGATAAATTACATATTTCTAGACTTAGGATTAAAAACATGACGTTAGTGGGTGAAAAGCCAAAACAGTCGTGAAACGGCCCTGTGAGTGGCAGCAGCACCTCGCACGGGACCAATGTAACTCGTAGGAACTGACTGCTTGATCACGGGACTCATGGTTTGAGAATACGATAATAATTTGTATATTTCTAGACTTAGTCTTAAAAACATAGCGTTAGGGGGTGAAAACCCGAAACAACCCCCAAACGGCCCCGTGAGTGGTACCAACACCTCGCACGGGACCAATATAACCCGTAGGAGCTGACCGCGTGATCAAGTGACTCCCGGTTTGAGAATACGATGAAAATTTATATATTTCTAGACTTAGGCTTAAAAATACAGCGTTAGTGGGTGAAAACCCCAAACAACCCCCGAACGGCCCCGTGAGTGGCACCAACACCTCGCACGGGACCAATATAACCCGTAGAAACTAATCGCGCAATCACGGGACTCCCGGTTTGAGAATATGATGATAATTTGCATATTTCTTGACTTCGGCTTAAAAATAAGGCATTAGTTGGTGAAAATCTGAAACATCCCCCGAACGGCCCCGTGAGTGGCACGAACACCTTGCACGGGACCAATGTAACTCGTAGGAACTGACCACATGATCACGGGACTCTCGGTTTCTGAATACGATGATAATTTGCATACTTCTAGACTTAGGCATAAAAACATGGCGTTAGTGGGTGAAAACTCGAAACAACCCCCGAACGGCCCCGTGAGTGGCACCAACACCTCGCACAGACCAATGTAACTCATAGGAACTCAGCGCGCGATCACGGGACTCTCAATTTGAGAACACGATGATAATTTAATAATATCAGGACTTAAGCAAAACACCGTGAGTGGAACCAACACCTCGCACTGGACCAATGTAACTCGTAGGAACTTACTGCGCGATCACGGGACTCTAGGTTTGAGAATACGATGTTAATTTGCATATTTTTGGACTTAGGATTAAAACATGGTGTTAGACGGCAAAAACCCGACACAACCCATGAACGGGCCCGTGAGTGGCACCAACTCCTCACACGGGACTAATGTAACTCGTAGGAACTGACTGCGCGATCACCTGACTCCCAGTTTGAGAATAGGATAATAATTTTCATATTTTTAGACGTCGATTTAAAAACATTTGGTTAGTTGGTGAGAACCCAAAACTGCCCCCGAACGGACCCGTGAGTCGCACCACCACTTCGCATGGGACCAATGTAACTCACAGGAACTTACCGCGCGATAACGGGGTTCTCGATTTGAGAATACAATGATAATTTGCTTATTTCTAGACCTAGACTTAAATACATGGCGTTAGTGGGTGAGAACCCGAAACAACTCCCAAATGGCCCCATAAGTGGCACTAATACCTCGCATGGACGAATATAACTCGTAGGAAATGATCACGCGATCACGGGACTCCTGGTTTGGGAATATGATGATAATTTGCATATATCTACACTTAGGCTTAAAAACATGGTGTTAGTGGGTGAAAACCCGAAGTAAACCCTCAACGGCCCCGTGAGTGGCACCAACTCCTCGTACGGGACCAAAGTAACTTGTAGGAACTGATCGCGTGATCACGGGACTCCTGATTTTTAGAATACAATGATAATTTTCATATTTGTAGACTTAGGCTTAAAACATGACGTTAGTGGGTGAAAACTCGAAACAGCCCCCGAACGACTCCGTTAGTGGCACTAACACCTCGCACGAGACCAATGTAACTCATTAGAACTGACCGCGCGATCACGGGACTCTCGATTTGAGAATACGATGATAATTTGAATATTTCTTGACTTAGGCTTAAAAACATGGCGTTAGTGGAAGAAAACCCGAAACAGCCCCCGAAATGTCCCTTGTCTGGCACCAACACCTCGCACGGGACCAATGTAACTCATACGAATTGACCGCACGATCACGGGACTCCTGGTTTGATAATACAACAATAATTTGTTTATTTCTAGGCTTAGAAATAAAAATATAACGTTAGTGGGTGAAAACCCGAAATCGCCCCCGAAGGGCCCGTGAGTGGCACCAACACCTCGCACATGACCAATGTAACTCCTAGGAACTTATCGTGCAATCTCGGGACTCCCAGTTTGAGAATACAATGATAATTTTCATATTTCAAGACTTAGGCATAAAAACATGGCGTTAGAAGGAAAAAAACCCGACCCACCAGCCGAACGGCCCCTTGAGGGGCACTAACTCCTCGCACGGGACCAATGTAACTCGTGGGAACTGATCGCGCGATCACGAGACTCCCGGTTTTAGAATACGATGATAATTTGGATATTACTAGACTTAGATTTAAAAACATGGCGTTAGAGGGTGAAAACCCAAAATAGCCCCCGAACAGCCTTGTGAGTGGCACCAATACCTCGTACGGGATCAATATAACTCGTAAGAACTTACCGTGCGATCATGGGAATACTGATTTAAGAATATGATGATAATTTAAAAATGTCAGAACTTAATAAAAACATGGCATTAGTCGGTAAAAACCCGAAACAACCCTCGAATGGCCCTGTGAGTGGCACCAACACCTCGCACGGGGCCAATGTAACACGGAGGAACTGATTGCGCAATCACGGGACTCCCAGTTTGAGAATACGACGATAATTTGCATATTTCTAGACTTAGACTTAAAAACATGGCGTTAGTGGGTGAGAACCCGAAATAACCCCCAAACGGCCCCGTGAGTGGCACCAACACCTCGCACAAGACCAATATAACTCGTAAGAACTGATTGCGCGATCACGGGACTCCCGGTTTGAGAATATGACAATAATTTGCATATTTTTAGACTTAGGCTAAAAAACATGGCATTAGTGGGTGAAAACCCGAAACATCCCCCGAACGGCCTCGTGAGTGGCACCAATAACTCGAACGGGACCAATATAACTCATAGGAACTGACCGCGTAATCATGGGACTCCCGATTTGAGAATACGATGATAATTTGTATATATCTAGACCTAGGCTTAAAAACACGGCGTTAGTGGATGAAAACTCGAAGCAACCCCCGAACGGCCCCGTGAGTGGCACCAACTCCTCTCACGGGACCAATGTAAGTCGTTGGAACTGATCACGCAATCACAGGACTCTCAGTTTGAGAATACGATGATAATTTGCATATTTCTGGACTTAGGCTTAAAAACATGGCGTTAGTGCGTGAAAATCCAAAACAGCCCCCAAACGGCCCCGTGATTGACACCAACACCTCGCATGGGACCAATGTAACTTGTAGGAACTGACCGCGCGATTACAGGACTCCCGATTTTGAGAATACACCGATAATTTGAATATTTCTAGACTTAGGCTTAAAAACATGGAGTTAAGGGGTGAAAACTCGAAACAGCCCCTGAACGGCCCTGTGAGTGGCACCAACTTGTCACATGGGACCAATGTAACTCGTAGGAACTAACCGCACGATCATGGGACTCCCAATTTGAGAATACGATGATAATTTGAATATTTTTATACTTAAGCTTAAAAACATGGCATTAGTTGGTGAAAATCCGAAACAACCCTCAAACGGCCCCGTGAGTGGCACCAACACCTCGCACGGGACCAATATAACTCATAGGAACTTACCGCGCGAGCACGAGACTCTCGGTTCGAGAATACGATGGTAATTTAAAAATATCAGGACTTGAGAAAAATATGGCGTTAGTTGGTGAAAACCCAAAACAGCCTTCAAAAGGCCCCGTGAGTGGCACCAATACCTCGCACGGGACCAATGTAACTCATATGAGCTGACCACATGATCACGGGACTCTCGGTTTGAGAATACGACGATAATTTGCATATTTCTAGACTTAGGCTTTAAAACATGGTGTTAGTGGGTGAAAACCCAAAACAACCCCTGAAAGGCCCCGTGAGTGGCACCAACACCTCGCACGGGACCAATATTACTCGTAGGAACTGATCATGCAATCTCAGGACTCCGCACGATAATAGGACTCTCGGTTTGAGAATACGACTATAATTTGAAAATGTATCAACTTAGGCTTGAAACAGCCCCGTGAGTGGCACCGACATCTCGCACGGGATCAATGTAACTCGTAGGAACTGATAAGTTGATAATTATAACTCATATATGCAATTTTTCAGCTTGAATAATTTTTTTGTAAAACTACTTGGTTAATGATATCATTTTTTTTGTATCCAATCATTTGCAGGATAACATTGTATTGTTTGCTTTTTTGCACGTGGAACAAATGAAGGAGGCAATGGTTTACAACATGAAGATTGTTTATATAATGTTGTGGACATTCAGGATTATGTTTTTTTATGTGTTACAGTCGTGCGGGCTTTTATTGTTTTATTGTTTTATGGCCGTACGGGCTTTTTTTATTGTTAAATTTTATGGCCGTGCGGACTTTATAATAAGCAGGTTGAATATTTACAGGGTTTGGAATGTCCAGAAAATAGAGGAAACTCTGCCTAATTTTTTTTTTGGTCTGTGAATTATTAAGACGTGTAATATTTTTAAGTTTGTATCTTTATTAGTTTATTAACAACGTTCTTGATTCGCAATTTGTGATTTTTTTTATTGTTTTGCCAATATTAAATATTTGTAACATCTCGTACGCGCCCAACGTTACACGTAGCAACCGACCGTGCAGTCACAGGACCCCCAATTTTAGGATTGGACCGAAAAAAGACATTTTTTTAAATTATAGTTAAATACATAAAAATGGTCGCGGCCAAAGTCCATGACCCCCAATCGTGACGAAAAATGGTCATGTACAAAGTCCACGACCATTTTTTTCCTTTTTTTTCATCGCGGTGTGGGTCACGGACTTTGGCCGCGACCAATTTTTATCACGGTGGACTTGGGCCGCGACCATTTTTTTCGTAGCAGTGTGGGTCACGGACTTTGGCCGCGACCAATTTTTATCACGGTTGTGGGTCACGGACTTGGTCCGTGACCATTTTTTTCTTTTTTTTCATCGCGGTGTGGGTCACAGACTTTGACCGCGACCTTTTTTTGTCACGGTTGTGAGTCACGAACTTGGGCCGCGACCATTTTTTCCTCCGTCGCGGTATGGGTCACGGCCCAAGTTCGCGATCATCTTCCATTACCCCTACGGGCCGTGACCCACGACCCAAGTCCACGACCATTGACCCAAGTCCGCGACCCACAGTCTTGGTCAGGGATTTTGGCCGTGACCATTCGCCAGATTTTCTGTAGTGTACCTAAATGTGAAATATCCTCTAGATTTATGGAGCTCCCTTATGTAGTGTTATGACCAAAATAATTACCTCATACTTTTATGTGCACGCCATGAGGGGCTCAACCTGGGATTTCAAGATTTTTAGAATGTGTTTGAATATAATTCTGATATGTTCAAAATTAACTCCAAGCTAAAGCTGTAAGGGAAAAAGATAGAGGATACAAATACGTTAGATAAAACTTTCTCAACTGTTTATGCCTCAAATATGCTCCCGCAATAACAATATCAAGAGCGTGGGTTTAAAAGGTACTCAGAACTGATCCCATGTCTCCTAGTCTCTGATCAGCATAATGACAAATTAATGAAGAATCATACATCTAGACCCGCTGGATCAGCAGGAATCCATAAAGTGAATGCTAACTCTAATTAGAATAATGAAAGAGGTAAAGGAAATATGTGGCGGGGCTTAGTATCTCCAGAAGTGGTGGCTTCCATAATCAGGGCCCTAGAAAGAATACAAATTTCAAGCATCACCAGAAGTGGATATGTCTTAATAATAAATGGAACCATACGAAATCCAAATGATATTTATCATTGATGTGTCCATAGTGGGCATTGGACACGTACATGTTGCTCATCCAAGAAATTGGTGAAAAAATATCATGCCTAAAAAAAGAGAGTGGAGACAAACATCGTGGAAGGTCCTGAAGATCGTTGGAGACTTGATGATACTGAGTTTAATTTTAATGATTTTTACGAAGATGAGGATGTAAATCCTATTGATGATGAGACATTTTATGACATGCTTGGAAAACCCCCAAGAAAGTCCGACAGACCTAAATTATTATGTTTTTATTTATTTAACTTCTTAATATATAGTATTGAGACATTAGTAGTTTAACATTAGAAATTGGTTTTTTAATTATCTTTAATATCTTTATTATGATTGGTGGATTGAAATTAAATTTTTATTTAATCATAATAAAGGTTTGGATTCAAAAGTAATAACAAGCGACGATACTTGTCCGGTAGATAGTGGAACAACCCACAATATTTTAAATAATCATAAGTTTTTCTCAGACTTAGTATACAATACCGATAATGTTTTCACTATAGCTTGTTGTGTAACGATCATTGAAGACTCCAGAAGATCCAATGTGGTGTCACCTAATGGTACCCACTTATTCATAATAATGTAATATACTCAAGCAATATCAGAGGAGACATAGAAATCGAAGGGTATAATATGGAAACATGTAATAAAGATGACAACGAGTTCCTTTGCATTAATTTTGGTGTTGGAAACCATAAGCTCACACTAGAGAAGGTGATTGCACTATGATCATAATACTTTGATATTGTTGCATAACAATTTATGTCACCCTGGATTCAACATGTTAAATGAAATTATAAGTAACTCGCATGGGAACTCGTTGAAAAATAAACAACTTACCTTACACGATGATCATTTTTCACTCCTTGTTCTCAAGATAAATTAATCACTAAGCCATATTTTCTCAAAATAACTTCTGAGTCACCATATTTTTTACAAAAGATTAAAGGGGATATTTTTGACCCCATCCACCCTTTTAGTGGACCTTTTAGATATTTTATTATTTTAATTGATGTATCCACTCATTGGCATATGATTATTTGTTATCTAGTCGAAATGTGTCCTTTACAAACTTACTTGCTCACACCATTAAACTTAGAGAACAATCTCCTTATCAATACATTAAATTCATTTGTTTAGTCAGTGCAGAAGAATTTAATTTTCAAGTTTTTTACGATTATTATATATCACAAGAAATTGATGTTTATTACACAATCCCTTGTGTCTTTCTAAAGAAATCCTCAAAAGGATATGCAATAGTAGCAGCTTACGTGGATGACATAAATTTAACCGGGACTCCAAAAGAGATCGAAACAACTTCTAACTATTTGAAGATGGACTTTGAGATGAAAGAAATTGGGGAAAAAAATTCTGTCTCGGCTTGTATATCGAGAGAAATTATAGTAGGATTTTAGTCCAGCAATCTAATTATACTGGAAAGGTATTACAACGCTTTAATATGGATAAAGCATGGACATTAAGTACTCCCATAGTTGCCCGGTCTTTAGACATATAAAAATATCCATACCATCTTAAAAATAAGATGAGTATGCATTGGGTCCAGAAGTACCCTATTTAAATGAAATTGGTGCATTATTATACTTGGTACAATTCACTAGGTTGAATACATCATTCTCTATGAACCTTCTTGCTAGATATAGTTTTGAACCAATCAAAAGCCATTGGGATGATGTCAAGCATATCCTAAGATATCTATGTGGAACCACTGACTTGGATTTATTTTATTCTTATAATTATAATGGTTCCGAGTTAATTGGCTATGCAAATTCTGAATGTCTCTCCAATCCTCATAAGGGTCGATCTTGATAGGTTACGTATTTTTGTAATGGTAATACTACTATTTCTTGGCGTTCTACTAAACAAACTTTAGTAGGTACTTCTTCTAACCATTCTAAAATCTTAACTCTTCATGACGCTAGCTTTGAACGTGTATAGGTGAGATATTTAATTCAACATATTTGTAGTTCTTGTCAATTGCCTTGCATTACACATGTTCCAAGTATCATCTATAAAGGCAATGCAACATGTATAGTACACATTAAAGAAGGATTCATCAAAGGAGACATAGCCAAGCACAATTGGCCAAAGTTTTTCTTCATTCATGAGATTTGGAATAAAAATTAAATTGAAGTCATACAAGTTCGTTAAAGTGATAACCTAGTATTTTCACCAAATCACTACAGAAGGAAACAATCCAAAAACTTGTGGACCATATTAGAATGTGTCGACTGCACCCATAAATAAATTGAACATATCAATTAGGGGGAGGATACAAAAATGTGCTATTTGGGACATATGTGTGTTGTACTATTGTTTCTTTGACTAGATTTTGTCCCACTAGTTTTTCCTAGTATAGGTTTTAATAAGGAAACATTAAGCACATCCAACACCGATTCCATGATCGTAAAAGTTTTGTACTCTTTTTTCTTCACTTATGTTTTTTCCCAATGGTTTTTCCTTAGTAAGGTTTGAATGATGCAACAATTATTGATTGGTGAAAATGGTATATATCCAAGGGGGAGTGTTTTAATTATATTTATTTATGTGGATATCCAATTATTTAGGACTTCACTTTTATAACCTCATACCTTAAGGAAATAAGTCTTTTGGGAGTCACCCCTTGTGTACTATAAATAAGGGGGGACCCTCTTATTTATTTTACATATCAATTAATGAGAAACTCTCTCTCTCTCTCTCTCTCTCTCTCTCTCTCTCTCTCTCTCTCTCTCTCTCTCTCTCTATGTGCCCTATTTTCTTCCAACATGGTGACATTTGTAACAAGCTGAGTCCCAAAAAGATGAATCTATAATGGGGTGACTTAAGTGGGATAAAATTGTTATTCACATTTAAAATATGAGTAATTCCGAGGATACCTTAAAAATAATTCTAAAAAATTAGACGTGTTATACATACATTGGTTCGTATGTATACTTCGCATAAGTTTATTTAAAACACATTATACATCACATGTTTAAGTAGACATTTCCAAATACCCGCTTTGAGCAGCACCTACCCAAGGAGAGACAATGACCATTTCTGTGAACACGGCCTACCCCATCGACAATGTTGTACTGATGTTACCCCATCTCTTTCTAAGCGAAAATGTAAATCTGCTAATATTTGGGGGGTTTCAATCAAGTTTCCAATACATTCAGATGCAAATATGGCCATTATCCTTTTGTTTTTTAAATAATACCAATGGGTACCTCATACATTTAAATGGATTAAATTCAAACTTAAGAGGGAATAACAAACCTCCAGTTTACTCGACAATTTTGTATTGAATTTTTTACTGGTTGTAATTAGTCTAAATAATGATGCATATAGAATTACTTTAAGACTTCATTTATTTTTGCCTTTCTAAGTCTGAATCTAAACCATTCAAACTTAAGAGGTACAAAATATTGTTTACTTTTAAAAAAATTTCAGAGGTTAACAATTATATTTTTCTCTAAATAGTAAGAGGTAAAAGTAACTCTAACTATTAAACCGATTAAATATGTTAATTTACCCATTCATTTAGACATAAATCCAAACATTGTGATTTCAAATGAGAAAACAATGCAACCTAAGTCTAACAACAATGTAAAAGCATCCCCTATTGTATGTTAAAATTGTGTAAGTGCCATTTATGTTATTTTAATGGTTATTTTTTTTAAAAGTAAAATTAACTATTAGTTAGGTATGGAAACCTTAAACTTAAACTAACATAGCATATGTGTAATGATGAATTACCTTTTCAGTTGTACATTATGTGCAACGCCAACTTAAACTGGCGTAACTTACCCTCATGAGTTTTAAAAAAAAATTATTGTGAGGAAACACATGATAGCTTTTGTTGATTTTAGTTTTCACTATTAAGATAAATTGGTTATGATACAACCACTAAATCTAGGAACATTGATGTGAAACTCATTGGAAATATTGTAACACCCCGTATTTTTATGATATTAAATAATTATGGGATTAATTATTATTGGTGGATTAATTAAATTAAAATGTGAGAAATTAATTGTTAATTAATTCGGATTAAAATAAATATTAACTAGCGTGCCAAGGGTTGATACTTATTGTTGATAATTATTGAATATTACTGTGTGAATGCGTAATATGGAATTATGAAATTTTATAAATTTTCGAGAATGAGAAATACGACAGTTTGGTATATTAAGTAAGGACGTGCATGTGGGTCATGTCGGGACTAATTTAATGAATTAAAGAAGTAAATTATTTTTAAGTAACTTGTATGATTATTTTGAGTGCGTCATTGAGTCCGAAATGGTCGAGATAGTCAGAAAACTATACTCGGGTATGTTATTTGGACTCCGAAATATTTTTAGGCTTAACCGGCATCCCGTAGGAGTATTTTTGTCTTTTGGATTTTTGGGGAAATAATATGGAAAAAAATTAGAAAAATAAAATGGAGTGTACGTGGGGGAGATGGATTCTGTCAGTTTCTAAGCCCACGAGAGAGAGAGAGAGAGAGAGAGAGAGAGAGAGAGAGAGAGAGAGTCCATAGGTGTTCTTAATGCAAAACTCAAGAACTCACCCCACAAATCCCACCAATGCATAGATCAGAAGATGAGGAACAAGTATGTACCAATTTCATCAGCGAATCAGACCATCAATTCAAGGCAAGTGTTTATTTCTTGCTTGCTTTAGCAATATTTGTGTTCATGTTAGACTAGGTAATTGCCCTATTAATGTGAAGATGAATATTTGTGAAAATTTGGGATAATTAATCATAAATTAGGACTGATTTGATAAGAGTTTTATTTCCTCATATAGATAGGATTATGTCCACGAATTTATGATAATATTCAGAATAAATCTGGGTTTTTAACTTGGAGTTATGCACATAAATTTGAGAACTAGGGTTCTTGATAATTAAATTGGGGATTTCGAATTTGATTGATGATCAATGATGATTTAATGATGTTATAGTGTTAGAAATCATATATAGATGTTAGGAAGATGATTGGAATTTATTGATTGATGTATGGGTTGAAATTTAGAGGTTTTAGAGTTGAAAATCTGGTGAAAACGTAACTGTTAATGGTGGAAAACATAGCAGGTCTATTTGGGGAAGGCAACTGCTCATCTCGTTCGAACGAGAATGAGCTTGGTTTGAACGAAACTGGTTCTTGTGAGATGTCGTTCAAATGACATCACACCTGGTTCGAACGACATGTCTAAATATCTGTAAAATCCTATTTCAGCTCAATTCGGGTTACACAGTTATTTTGAGTGAGGAAAACTGTTATTTGATGAATTGAGCGTAGTGCAGAATTGTTGGGAAGTATTAATAGAATAATACTTTAAATACTTGGAAAGGTGAGTAAACCTTGGAAATTTCTAGAGAGAGAATAATTTAAATAATCATATTATATGTAGTAAGGAGTGAATACTATGTATGGAAAATATATGTTTGGGTTGGGTGAATACCTTGATTTTAATAGGATGTGGGAATGCCTATTATATGATTATTATTGTGTGTATAACATACCTATGTTGCTTGCTATCAGGAGGAGGTTTTCTCATAGTGGACAGTCTTATCCTATGTTGCCTATTGGGGGGATATTTGTCTTGTACCTAGAACATATGAACTTGGTTACGTGCTATCTGAGATGAAGGATAATTTTGACGGTTGAATGAGAGTGTAGGTATGTGCATGACCTATTTGGTTGGGGATTATATTCGCCTCCAATATTTATGATTTGAATTTTTTTGGTTTATGAGAGATTGAACCAGCAGTCCTTCATGCAGTGAGTGATGCACCGGGACATGATAACAGAGTAGGCATTGCGCCAAGTGGTCTTAACCTAAGGGTGCAGGATTAGTATATATATGAATAGGGATGATGTGATTATATATATATATGTTTGTGTGTGTGTACCAGTAAATAATTCTACTGTGTCAAACTAGTAGATATAGTAATGTTGATAAATAAAATAATCTTGGTTGGGTAAAAGTTCAATTTGTAGAACGGTCAATATGAAATGTAGTTATCTGGAATAAGCTATTTTAATAACGTATTGTATGGGCGATATAGGATACTCTTACGTGATATAATTAGAAGTATAAGTCTATGACCTAGTTGAGAGTGGTATAGATAACTAGGTTGAAGTAGATGTACGTTAGGCTTGCACAATAGTGAGGAGGTGAGAATCTCATGTGAGAGTTTGAAACTAACATGCACATAATACTTACTTTATTGCAATTTTAAATACTTGCTAAAACAAATATTTTTACAACTCGTGCTCTGACCCGTCTCTTACTATTCTTCTCTCCTTTGCTATATATATATATATAATATCAGGTTCCCAGCCACAAGGTTACCCGACTTAGACGCTTGGTTGTTTAACAAGCTGCAGCGGTTATGGGAGTTACAGGTCCTTGCATTTAGACGCCTCTATCATTTCTTTCAGTTCTGTTCAGACATTTCGTTTTTGATATGTGTCTCCCATTCTCAGTCGTTTATCAGAGATATTGTACTCAGTTTATTATAGTAGTTCAGTTCAGTTGGATTGAGTATTTTATGGCTTATTGGCTTGAGATTTTAAGCTGGAATGTTTTATCTAGTCTTATTTATTTCAGCAGTTGAGTTATATCCAGTATTTATTATATTCCTGTGAATGGTAAATAGTTGATATTTTAATACTTAAAAATTATTAATGTATTCATTGGGTATAACTTAAAGATGATTTTTTTTTTACACTAGCTTAGTTATTTATTAGGTGATTATTAATGTTAATTGTATTTTGACAGTGACGCTAAGAATGAACCAACCGAACACTTTGTTTTAAATTGAATAAATGACTGATCACCCGGTATTTAATTGGGCGGGGTGTCACATGTGGTATCAGAGCATCAGGTTCTAGAGTCTTTTAGGATATGTACGGCTTATTATGCTTTCAGCTTAGCGTCCTTTGATATAGAGCCCTATCTTTAGGACCGTTGTACTCTTATTTATGCGATTACGTCTTTAGCTATTTCAGATTTAATAATAACTGTGGGCTTATGAAATTCTTTCTCATCTCAGATGCCTCCTCGACGTGCACCACGAGACAGACATGCCCAACCAGAGGAGCCATCAACTCAAGCTCAGGGAATAATGAACGCAACCGAGGTTGTCACCATAGTTGCTCAGGTGGTGAATGCAGCTTTAGCGATGGTGCAGTAGGACCCACCCTAGGTTCAGGCTGTGGTGTCTGTTCCAGCTCAGTTTCCCACTGCACGAAAGAGAGTTAGGGGTGCCTTTCTAAAGGCACATCCCCCAGAGTTCTCAGGTAGTTCTGACATTGTTATTACGAGCCAATGGAAGAAAGACATCCAGAGGCACCTCTACATGTATGAGTGCACAGATATTCAGAGATAGTTACTGTCTACCTTTAAGCTAGTAGGGGAAGCCTTACAGTGGTGGGAGTCCACTACCACTTCAGAGGAGAGGGATACTATGACGATTCAGAGTTTCTGGGTGCGATTCGACTGCAAGTATTTTCTTTCTGTCGTTTAGATCGAGATGAGGCGGAAATTACTGGACCTCACTCAGGAGGGGAAGACAATCACAGAATATGAGGAGGAATTCACCAGAGTGGTTAATTTGGTACCTAGTGAGGTGCCTACTGAAGAGAGGAAAATACAGATGTTCATGGACGGCCTGACCTGGAGGATTCGTCAGCACCTTCTGGGTAATCTGTCTTTGCAGTCCTATACAGACGTACTTAATGCTGCATTGCTACAGTGTCAGGACCACTGTCTCCATGCCAAAGGGAATAAACGAGGAGGTGAGCCTAGCCAGTAGGGCAGGATAGGTGGGGGTAGTGCCTGTAGGGCACTGGTAGCTCTGCAGCAGCAGCGACAGGGTAAGTATGGTTCCCAGTCGGGGGATTCTTCTAAGAGGTTTAGAGCAGGTGGATTCATGCATGGTCAGAGAGGCTAAAAGCAGGGCCAACAGTAGGGAAACCAGGGCTAAGGTAGAGATGGCAACAACCACCAAGGCTGAGGCCAGCAGGGTCAGAGGGGAGGTTACTTTAGCGGCAGGTGTTTTTCTTGTGGCAAGACTGGCCATAGGAAACAGGATTGCCCCGACAAGGGTAAGTTTTCCCAGTAGCAGGGTGCTCAGCAGGAGCTCCAGAGACCTATTTTTACAGCCGCCCTAACCACAGCAGCACCAGTCCCAAATTTTCCCACACCCCCAATTCAGTAGGGACAGTTACAGTATGGACATGTTTATAACATCCACCAGGCAACAGCACCACAGGCGCCACCCGCAGTTGAGGGTACGCTTCCTATACATTGTACCATGGGGTTAGTTTATTTAGCACTGGGGCATCACACTCCTTCATAACCATTAGTTTTGCACGGGCCACAAAGTTATTAGGCATGACAGAGAGTACAGTGACATGTGTAGACTTACCGTTGGGTAGTGGGTCATTGATTTTCTTTATATGCCGGGGAGTAGGTATAGAGATTGGGAGTCTGATTTTGCCTACCGATATTCTAGTCTTTGATATGTCTGAGTATGACGCCATTATTGGCACAGATTGGCTAGTCACTTATAGGGCCATGATTGATTATTTCAGTAGGAGTATTGTGTTCATTATTCCGGGCCAAGAGATGTTCATAGTGGCGATGCCTCGCCCCGAAGGAGGATCGTCCACCCATTTGTATTACATTGAGGAGGAGATCTTGAAGGAGATAGTGATTCCCCTTGACTCGAATCCTATAGTTTGTGAGTTTTTTGATGTGTTCAAGGATATACCGGTACTACTGCTTAGCCGAGAGATAGATTTTATTATAGATTTAATTCCGAGCACTCGATCGATAGCCCGTACACCCTACCGTATGGCTCCATCTGAGATGAGGGAGTTATGAGATCGAAAAGAGAAGTTATTAGGACAACGTTTCATCCGTAGGAGTACATCACCCTGCGGTGCTCCAGTTATGTTTGTGATGAAGAGGGATGTATTCTTACGACTCTGTGTTGATTATCGGGATCTTAATAAAGTCATGATATGGAATAAATTTCCGTTGCCTCGCATCGAAGACTTATTTGACTAGCTAAGGGGAGTAGCCTACTTCTCAAAGATAGACTTGAGATCCGGGTATCATTAGCTATGCATTAGGGAGCAAGATGTGTCGAAGACTACTTTCTTGATGAGATATAGGTCCTATAAGTTCCGGGTTATGCCATTTGGGCTGACCAATGATCCAACTGTATTTATGGACTTGATGAATCGGGTGTTTAGGGATTTCTTGGATTAGGTTGTCATTGTCTTCATAGATGACATCCTGATTTACTCCCAGACTGAGGAGGAGCATGCCGAGCACCTGAGATAGGTTCTTCAAACTCTACGAGAGCATCAGTTCTATGCCAAGTATGAGAAGTACGAATTTTGGTTATGAGAGGTACAGTTTTTGGGGCAGATTGTGTCGGAGTTGGGGATATCAGTGGACCTGAGCAAAGTATCAGCACTGAAGGAGTGGGAACAGCCCACGACATTGATGGAGATGCATAGCATCTTTGGGTTAGTTGGGCATTACATACGGTTCATCCGTGCATTTTCGAAGATTACGGGCCCATTGACAAATTTGACTAGCAAGGGCTGTATAAAGTTATACGATATCAGATAAGCGTTCTCCTAAATTAAAAATAGTGTTCACGATATCAGATAAGCGTGCATAAAATTCATCAAAACACTCATTTTCATGCATGGAGATAATTTCAAACTGAGTAGTGAAGTTTTGCAATTTAGATTCTTTCACTGCATTTGTGCCTTCATTGGTAAGTTGCATAACATCCCATGATTCTTTAGACGTGGTACACGTCATGATGCGTCAGAACTCGTCAGGTGTGACGGCTCCAAAAATGGCACTAATCCCACGTGAGTTATATTTCCTCCATTTAAATTTATCCTCGGTTCATGTGGTAACAAATTTTAAAGTAGTTACATTTTTTACAGTGACAGTGGGAGGCGTCCACCCTCTTTCACACACAAACCAGACACGTTCATCAATAGCCTTTAGGAGAGATTTCATGCATTCTTTCCAATAGGCATAATTTGACTCGTCAAAATTTGGAACTCTATTATATAAGTTATCCATTGGAATTGTGATTTTCAAAAATCTATTTTCAGAACAAAATTGATATCAAGAAAAAAAAAATTCGAAAAAATTTGTAAGGACATTTTTCTCATGTCCAACATGTTACATTTATGTATGTCGTACGCCGCTACATTTGGCACGTCACCTCACGATCTCACATGACGGCCTCTATCCGAATTCCGGGAATCAAGCATGCATTATCTCCACTAATATGTCCCTCATCTGCATCAACGACTTCACGTTCCTTGATTGTAGGCTCGAAATGCAAGTGGAACGCAAGAGAAGTCAAATCAGTGAAACAAGGCACGATAGGGATGTTCAAGGGCAAATTGGTAATTTTACAGCCACCGTCCGGAGGATTGGTCAACTGGAAAGTTGAAGAGATTTCCGCAACAAAGATACTGGAAGAAACGGCACCTCAATCCGAGCTACGGTGAACAAGTTATGGCCCGTTGAAAATGGAGATATGTTCATTGAAAATTCTGGGAATTTTTCTAAGTGTTTAAGCACCTTTCCCAACACACTTTCCCGAACCCAGCCCGAAACCGGTTCGGGGGGGCGAACCGGTTCGCAGGGGTACCCGAACCGGTTCGAGGTACCTGTACGCTGGATAGAATTTCAGCAGTTTAAAATCGTGGTTCTCTTCATGTATTTCCCTATAAATACCAACTTCGGGAGAGTTGTTTAGCAAGACTTTGGAAGACGTTTTTTAGAGTCCAAATACCTCTAGTCTTCATATTTTTTGAGTCCCAAGACTCATGTTTTGATTCACACAATTGCCAATCCTTTATGAATCTTTTTGGTAATTCAAGAACACAACCTTGTGTTTGTTCAAACCTTTGTGGAGAGATATTTGCAACCGAGGGCTGCGTGTCATTGTTGAGGGAGTCTCTACAAAGTTTTATGGCTGTGTGTCATTGAGGAGTGCTGCGGTTCTTCCTTTGTTGATTGGACTGAGGTTCATGTGGGTTCGCTGCGTGTGGATTCATTGCTGACGACACCGACCGACGCCTGCGGGTATTCGTGTGTCACTGTATTTCATTGTAATCCGTGTAAGTTGCGATTTACTTATTATAGTGAAATAAAAGGTTTTGCCCTACGGGGATTTTTCCTTAACTTTGTGTCGCATGATTTATTTATGGTTTGACACACACACACACACGTAGTTGTTTGTTTATGGGCTGTTTCTAAATAGACTCGAATTAAATAAGGGTTACTTGGAATCTTACGAATTTAATTTAATTTAAATAAATTATCACACACCGAACCTATTCGGTTTCTCAAATTGGTATCAGAGCAGGTTGTGCTAATTTATTGCGTATTCCTATTTTTCGTAAAATCGTGTGATATTGATTTTTAAAAAAAATCAGTTTTGTGAGAAATCGCAATTTTTCCTATGGAGCACTTATATAATCAGATGCCTATTTTTGACGGGTCTAATTATGCCTACTGGAAAGCTCGTATGAAATCGATTTTAAAATCTATTGACAAGCGTGTTTGGTTGCTTTGCGAAAATGGTTGGACTCCTCCCACGGTCACTGTTAATAACATCACCACTTTAAAGCCCGTGTCAGCCTGGACTGAAGATGATTATAAATTGTCCAATTTTAATTCCCGTGGTCTGAGTGCTATTTCTGGAGCTGTCTCTCCTGATGAGTTTCGCCGAATTATGACGTGCACCACGTCTAAAGAGGCTTGGGATGTTTTGAAATTGACACATGAAGGTACGAACGCGGTTAAAGAGTCAAAATTACAAGATTTGGCCACCCAATTTGAGACTATCACCATGTCTGAGTCCGAATGCTTTGATGATTTTTATGCACGATTGTCGGACATTGTTAACACATGTTTTAATTTGGGTGAAGTGATTGATAACACGCGTGTCGTTAAAAAGATTTTGAGATCTCTCCCAAAACGCTTTATTCCTAAAGTCATTGTTTTGAACTCTTTGGGAAATTTGAAATCACTTAAGTTGGAAGAACTTGTAGGAGATCTTCAAACCTATGAGATTGACATGTTTCCCAAAACCATTAAGGCTAAGGATAAAGGCATTGCTTTAAATACTCATTTTAAGAAAAAGAAAGAAACAGTTTGTGAGTCCGATTCTGAGGGAGATTTTGATTTTAATGATATGGCCTTGTTTGCAAAAAAATTTAAAAAATTTCTCAACATGAACAAAAATAATTCTTCTAATAAAAAGAATTTTTTTGAGAAAAATAAAAAGAAAGGAAAGGCCAAAGAAAGTGGTGAGAGGGAAAAAGAGAATAAATGCGATGAGGAGTGTGAGGAAGATTTTGAGAACGTCACTTGTTTTGAATGTGGGGGTAAGGGACATAAGTCGTTTGAGTGTCCTACGTGGCTTAGAAAGAAAGGAAAGAAAGTAGCTATGCCCGACACACTTAGTGATAGTAGTGAAGGTGAGGGTGATGAGACTAGTGGTGAGAAGTTTGTAGCTTTTTATAGTCGTGTGAGCACACCCACCTTGTCCCACAATAGTGCGCACGAAAGTGATAGTGATGGTTAGAGCACTTCAAGTGAGGGAGAAAGTGAGAGTGAAAGTGGAGATGAAAGTGAGCTCCAAAAAGCTTTTAGAGAGTTGTACACCGAGACCTTGAAAACAAAAAGGTATAATAGGGATTTAGGTCGTCGATTTTTAGACTTAGAGAAAGAGAAGGAGGTTTTGAGAAAGGAGAAGTGTGATTTGGCCGACACGTTATCTATTCTGACGACACGTGTATCCCAACTCGAGAGTGATCTCGAACGTGCCAGGGAGGTCAAAGTCAAGTTTGTGAACGCACATAAGAAGGTTGAAAAGGTGGTTCTTAAGGGTAAAGGTGAGAAGTTAGGAATAAGTCATGACGGTGCTTCTGCTTCCCGATTAGCACCCGAGCCGGTTCCCACTTTAGTGACAGTTTCACATGTGTCTCACCCTAACCCACCTAGGCGTGCCATTCCTATTAGGAAAGTGCGTCTGTAATACCCCGTATTTCTGAATATTCCAAATATTCCATTTAATTAGATTGAAGAATTAAATGAGAAAATATCGTCTTGATTTAAATTACGTAAGAGTAGTAATTTAAAGAGTTGTATTTAAAATGTATGGTATATTAATCGGAAGATAGATACCGGTATATATTGCAACATTTTTTATTTACTTAGTGCGAGTGGTAAATAGTTACTTAACACGTGTAGACCGTGTTGGAGTGAGAACGAGTAATATTTTTTAAGTGACTCAAATGATAATTTAGAGGTCACCAATGAGTTCGGAAGGGTCAAATTAGTCAAAATAGTATACCCGGGGGTACTAGTTGAGTCCCGGGGCAATTTTGGACTAAACCGAGACCGTTCGGGGGCGTTTTGGTCTTTTAACATAAGAGGGTATGGAGACCTACGAAATTGAGAGTTTTATATCAGCCGTATGATAGATGAATTAGGGTTAGAACACCCATGACAACACCAATACCATTAGAGAGAGGAGAGGCACCACTTTCTAAAGCAAAAAGAAGATTTGGGAAGGATTCAAAGGGGTTTCTACCATCAACTTGTTGGGGAAGAAGGATTGAAGAATGAAGATCATCAATCATCAACAAGAACCACGAAATCAGACCCTACTGATCATAAGGCAAGTTGTTTATTGCAAAAAAAATTTATAAAGTTATAATACCCATGTGTAGGGTTTTTGAATAGTTTTGTTTAAATCAATATTTTGATTGGAGAAAGATGATATTTATGCATGTTGGGATAGGAATCGCATGTAGAATGATTTAAACTATGTAGAGGATTAATATTCAGATTAGACTTGATGATTTTCGGAATAAAAATCTGGATTTTGAATGATAATATGGGAAGAACACCATAACTAGGGTTTCAAGAAATTCTGGGTTTTAATTCATTATTTCTTTAAAGTAATTGGAGTTTTGATGTAATTGAGACGTTAGAAACTATCCTAATATATGTGGAAATATGTTAGGATCGTTGGGTAAAAGTTTGGTGGACAATAATGGAGTTTGGAAATTTGTTAATGGAGGAAAGGATCAACGAAGAAGACAGACTGCGTCTGTCCCTGTTCGATCGATCGATCGATCTTGAACTATCGATCGAACCCAGCCGTCGATCGATCGATGCAAGTTATTTTCCCAAAAATTTTGTGTTTGATCCTTCGTTGAGTTCGGGAATGAATGGGTATTCTAGGATTTACATTATACTGATATGGGAGTAAGAATAAGACCAGTAGGTATATTGTTGAGGTCCAATAAGGCCATTGGGTGTAAGGCTTGGATTATGGACCGAGGAGAATAATCCGATTTAGTAGAGTATCGGGGACTTCGGAAATTGAGTTATGGGGCGAAGTAAATTCAATTTAAGTAATAGACCAGTAGGGCAAGCAATAACTACTGAAATTATATGTAAGGGGTAACTAGGACCCTTAGAGTTGTGTGAATACTCAAATAAATACGATTAATGAGATAAATCGTAAAGTGAAGATTGTACGGTAAATATATGAGATTAAAATATTACGTACGTATATGATTAATAGGTCGGGCGTGTACCTACTGAATTATGTGATCTTTTAGGTAGAGAGATTATACCTAAATTAATTATGTTAGGGTCGATGAGACATTCCGAACTAACATAAAGTTATTATAAGTTTGGGGTCGATGAGAAATACAGAACCAAACTTTGAACTGGTGTCGCGATGAGAGAGTCCCGAACCAGAATATGTGTATATATATATATATTTTTACAATAATTGGGGTCGATGTATCATGCCGAACCAATTCTTACTTGGGGTCGATGAATCATTCCGAACCAAGAGTCCTTTATGTGTAAAAAAAAAGGGGCAAAATAGCAGTGACTAATATTTAATATATATTGTGTGTGAAGTATATATACCTGATGATATTCTACTTCCGTGTATTAATAGATTGATATATTGTGTATTTAAAGATACATACTGAATTGGTAAGTTAAGTAGTGAAACTTAATTACGATATGAACCTTTAGATAGAGAAAATCTATTTAGTAATTCAAGTAGCGAAATTTAATTACATAAGTGGGAAAGTCAACAATTGTGAAAATTGTAGTAATTTTAGTAGTGAAGCTAAATGAGAAGTCTTGAAAAATAACATAGATGAAATGTTACTTGAGAATTAATTAACATACGCGAGATGTTAGTAAAACGGCGTACTGTATGGGCGGTACTGGAACTTGGGTACATATAAGTTCAGTTTACTACTTTGGTTTTAGTTAGCTTGAGAAGTATGGCTAGACAAACTAAGTGTAGAACGTTAGGTGGGCACCAAAGATGAGGGGTGAGTTAACTCAAGAGAGTGTACGAGAACCTAACATGTGTAATCAATAACCGCATTTTATATTGTGATAAACGCTTGCTAAATATTTTCAAAATGTTTTGAGTACTAACTCTTACTATAAAATATTTTCAAAACCTTTTAGGTGTCCAGCCACAGGGACGCCATGTGTGATGATTCCATTCCAGACTCGGAGCTGTAGCACAGTGGATGCTTACAGGATTTGACTAGACGATATCTCTCATTCAGATCTAGCACAGGATCTCGCACTCTTCTATGTATGGACTTATGGTCCGGTATTAGTCTCAGATGTTAGTTTCAGACTAGTGGTTATTCTATTGTTGTTTGGGATTTTTAGCCGATGGTTTATTCGGTAATACTTTTATTCCGTTGTACTTTTACTTTGATGTTTGAATTATAGTACATGATTATTTGTACTTTGTTCCGCATGGTCGATTTTTCTGTTTTAAGAAAGATAAAATTTGGCACCGGTCTAATTTTACTTAGGGTATTAGTAATTAAAAAGTTTTCGACAGTGATGCTAAGAATGAACCATTTGAGAAACCTTTTTTAATTTAATGAAGGCCTGATCACCCGATGTTTAATTAGGCGGGGTGTCATATCGTCCTAGAGTTTTTGAGAGAGGTGTTCCTAGGCCTATTTATGTTTGCTCACATTGCAAGAGGAGAGGACACCTTAGGGAATTTTGCTTTAAGTTGGGGTATGTGTCACGTTTTGCTTCTACACGTGTTTCTGGCACACATGCACCCACACATGATACTTTACATGCTCCCGGAGACTACATGAGAGAGTTTGCACATTTAGGAGAGCAAGTTAAGTTTTTAGTCAAAACTTCACAAGAACTGATGGAGGTTTTTCATAAGTTGTCACCACCTTTGGAAAACCCCTCTGCACTTAATGATTGAGGTTTGACTTGTTTACTAGCATAGGGTGATTTTCATGATGACATTGTTTGCCTATTGCTAGTATGTATCATTTTGTAAATATTTTTGTTTTGAAAAATTTTGAAAAATACAAAAAGATTTTATTTTGACAAAATTTTTTTGAAAAATCCAAAAAAGATTTTTTGTATTTTGTTTGCACCGTTTATGGATGAACACTTAGGATGACCGAGTCACAACATCATTCCATTATTTTCATGTGACTATTTGATAGTGTTTTGAGATAATAGGTCAATTCATCCATGTGCTTTATAATGTTTGGAGTCATTAAGATGTAATTAAGTGTTACTTCCTACATGTTTGACTCATGTTTCCTTTATTGCACACATGCACGGATTTATTTGATTATTGTGCTTGTCTTATCACATGTTGGTTGGGTGTTTTCACTTCAATCCTGTCCTTAAAACGAACCAAGCACGATAAATTTTTATAAGGAAATTGTGCATATAAAAATTATTTTGTGAGTTTGTGTGCTTTGTTTGAAAACGGGGAAGGGCTGCGAAAGGTTCATTTTGCCTTTGCGAATACTAAGCCACCGTTAGAAAGGACCTAAAAAATGGAGGAATTTTATTATCCGGGGTCCAAAGAGGTTTAAAAGAGCCCAAAAAAATTGAAAGGCAATAAAAAGATATTCATGCCAAATATGGGCCATTTAGGTTTTTGCACCAATTCTCCAAAGTTTGAGAATTTAGATTACCTCTAAAAGAATATATATATGAGGGAGTTTGGTTGGAGAATTTAAAACGGGTTTGCACGTCCTTGAAATGCTTGAAAATGCGCTACATAGTTTTGGATGTTATTGGTCTGGAAATCACTTGACTTTAATTTGTTGATTTGCGTAAGACGATGTCATCTAAATTCAACAAATTTTTTTTACACCTAGGGATACTTTTGATGATCATTCATTAGGAGTACACATATGCATAGTGCACATATGATTGATTGAGTTGATTTAACTATCGAATGTGTTCACACCCATTCATTCCATTTCCATGACTTGGTTGGTTGAGTTTAAATCCATGGTGTGATTTTTGTAGCATTTTTTCAAATGGTATCTATTTTTTTGTTTTGTATGAAAAATTTGAAAAATCAAAAGTAGTTTGCGAAGATTTTTTTTAGCATCTCCTTGCAAGAGCACGTTTGTCATTTGATTGATGCCTTGATTTGTATACCGTGACGCCCCGATTTTTCTTGCTTGTTTGATTCATTCTTCTTATTTGTCTATTTGGGGACATCATAAAAAGGGGGAGAAAGAATTATCTTATTTTGGGGGAGTTTTTGAGATTTGACTTATGCTTATCATATATTGGTATCTATGTTTATCTCATTTCAAACTCGATATGTCACTTGGTATTTTTCTTTATCTCATGTGTGTAGGTACTACATTGATGATCTCTGAATTGCACACCCTGATGAGAAAAGATTTGAGATTCCTGAAGATTTGAAGAAAAAACGATGAAGACTATTCATTTGTACCTTTTCCAGTTTTGGGTTCATGGGAGGGTAGATTTGTATAGGCAATTTCATATTTGATAATTCGGATTTTTTATGTATGTACCGGCATAGACACAGGGGGAGATTTGTAAGGACATTTTTCTCATGTCCAACATGTTACATTTATGTATGTCGTACGCCGCTACATTGGGCTCGTCACCTCACGATCTCACATGACGACCTCTATCCGAATTCCGGGAATTAAGCATGCATTATATCCACTAATATGTCCCTCATCTGCATCAACAACTTCACGTTCCTTGATTGTAGGCTCGTAATGCAAGTGGAACGGAAGAGAAGTCAAATCAGTGAAACAAGGCATGATAGGGATGTTCAAGGGAAAATTGGTAATTTTACAGCCACCGTCCGGAGGACCGGTCAACTGGAAAGTTGAAGAGCTTACCGTAACAAAGATACTGGAAGAAACGGTACCTCAATCCGAGCTACGGTGAACAAGTTATGGCCCATTGAAAATGGAGATATGTTCATTGAAAATTTTGGGAATTTTTCTAAGTGTTTAAGCACCTTTCCCAGCACACTTTCCCGAACCCAGCCCGAAACCGGTTCGGGGGGGCGAACCGGTTCGCAGGGGTACCCGAACCAGTTAGGGGTACCTGTACGCTGGATAGAATTTCAGCAGTTTAAAATCGTGGGTCTCTTCATGTATTTCCCTATAAATACCAACTTCGGGAGAGTTGTTTGGCAAGACTTTGGAAGACGTTTTTGAGAGTCCAAATACCTCTAGTCTTCATATTTTTTGAGTCCCAAGACTCATGTTTTGATTCACACAATTGCCAATCCTTTGTGAATCTTTTTGGTAACCCAAGAACACAACCTTGTGTTTGTTCAAACCTTTGTGGAGAGATCTTTGCAACCGAGGGCTGCGTGTCATTGTTGAGGGAGTCTCTACAAAGTTTTATGGCTGCGTGTCATTGAGGAGTGCTGCGGTTCTTCCTTTGTTGATTGGACTGAGGTTCATGTGGGTTTGCTGCGTGTGGATTCATTACTGACGACACTGACCGACGCCTGCGGGTATTCGTGTGTCACTGTATTTCATTGTAATTCGGGTAAGTTGCGATTTACTTATTATAGTGAAATAAAAGGTTTTGCCCTGCGGGGATTTTTCCTTAACTTTGTGTCGCATGCTTTATTTATGGTTTGACACACACACACACGTAGTTGTTTGTTTATGGGCTGTTTCTAAATAGACTCGAATTAAATAAGGGTTACTTGGAATCTTGCGAATTTAATTTAATTTAAATCAATTATCACACACCGAACCTATTCGGTTTCTCAAAATTACACGGTAAGATTGTGTAAATGGCTCTGATACTAATTTGAGAGTGCGCCAGCAAGCAATTATCAAACTTATTTAATTAAATTCCAATTTTATTCCTAACAAGTCTTAACTCTTGCAAACACACGTGATTGAATAAAGAAATCATCTAAGCATGCAAGACAATCAAGGTTGAGGAAAAATCCCCCACAGGGGCAAAACCATCTTATTTTCACTATAATTTTTTAAAGAATGGTTTACACGGATTACAATGAAAATACAATTAGTGACATACAAAATATCGTCAGGCGTCGATTTAGATGTCGTCGGCTAGAGTTCCCACAAGAGCTCCAGAAGGTCAGCAATGGAAAAGCATCGCCATCTCCACAAGTGTGCTACAAATGAGTATTATAATCTTTCTTGGGGTTTGGAGGATTCACATATGGAATTGGGAAATATTTGTGAATCAAAAAGGTAATTAACCCTTAAAATATGAAGTATGGAAACAGGAACTGTTTTGCAGAAACGGAGATATGCAGACTTAGAAAAACTTGTAGCACGAAAATTGTTTAAATAAGAAGTTGAGGCGGTGTGTCGTTCGAGCGAAACACGGTGTCGTTAGAGCATGATGGCATCTCGTTCGAATGACATCGGTGACGTTTCTCAGAAAACCTCCTTAAAAAGATTTTGAGGGTTTATCATCTTCCAGAATTTGAAAGTGTATTTAAAAAATATTCCCAACTATTTATGCAGATAATTTAAACACTCCAATTAAATTATTTTACCATATGTACGTGGAGTAGTGGGAACTGTTGAAGTGTATGTTTCTTGTCACATGACGCACATACGAAGATGATGGATGCATGAATTCGAATCAAGGTCATCGAGGATGATCATGGTGATGTGCCGAATGTAACGATATCATACATACTTAATTGTGATCTAGGATACTTGGAAAATTCCATTCTACCCCGGGCATTTATAAAACATGTCCTTACAAATCTCCCCCTATGTCTATGCCGTTACATACATAAAAATACCCAAATTATGCTGCCCAAAATAAACAAACTGACGTAGAATCTAATATCCCCATTAAATCCAAAAACTAGAAATACTAATTGTGTGTCTTCACAAATTCATCTTCAATTCTTTAAATCTTCAAACTTTCTTTGTCATCATCAGGGTGTGCAAAAAAAAATGATTCTCCATTTTAATACTTACACATATGAGACAAGAAACAAATACCCGTGATGCGCAATAATTTGAAAATATAATGATAAGAACAAAATAAATACCAATAATGAGCACACAATTCGTTATAAAAACAAATAAACTATTCTCCCCTATAATTCGTTCTCCCCCTTTTTACGATGTCCCCAAATAGACAAATATGAAGAACATACGCAATGAAAATGGAGAATGTCACAAGGAAAAATACTTTCCCTTTTTGAATTTTTCAAAATTTTAATGCAAACAAATTCACACCATGAAAGAACGCCAAAACAACCATGTTCATGATAGTGAAAATGAAAGGATGCGAACAAATTTAACAAGAAAATCAATACATACAACTATAACATATGTGCATGATGAATGTTGGATATTTCTAATGAATAAACTCAATATCTTCCTTAGGTGTAAAAATTGTGGAATTAAATGAAACTGACTCAATCAAATCAGCAAATCAAAGCTCAAAGTGATTTTCACACCAATAACGTCCAAAACATGTGAAATGATTTTTCACGACTTTCAAGGATGTGCAAACCCATTTTTCATTTCTTTCCATCCAAACTCCCTCATAAATAATTATACATTATATTTTTCTTTTTGAGGTGATGAATCTAAAACCTATTGGCCCATTTGATTTGGCATATTTTTGTTTTTATTGCCATTTAAATTTTTTAGGATCTTTTTCAAACGGTGGCTTTCTTGACGAGTTAATTTTGTAAACTCTCGTAGCCCTTTCCCGTGAGTCACTCATCATATTTTGTTGCAATTTATTACTCACGGTAAATAATTTTTACATGCACTACTATCTTGTCAAGTTTTATCGCATTTTGGTCATTGTATAGACATCATTGAAATGGAAACACTCAAGCCAATATGTGACAGACAAGTACAATACTCAACTAATACCGTGCATGTGTGCAATAAAGGAGATAAGAAGCCAAACATGTAGAAGATATCACTAATCACATATCAAAGACTCCAATCAATGTAAAGTACATGGATGATATGGTGTAGCATCTCAGATCACTATTAAACAGTCACGTGAAATATGGAATGAAGTTATGACTATGGTTATCTGAAATGTTCATCCACAAACGATGTAAACAAAATACAAAAATCCTTTTGTGTTTTTCAAAAAAAAAAATTATCAAAAGAAAATCTTTTTGGCTTTTTAAAAAAAAAATTAAAAAAAATCTTTTTGAATTTTTAATTTTGAAAAAAATAAAAAATAAATATACAAATAATACAATCTAAAGATAGGAATAAAATGATATGATGAAGAAAAAGAATATCCTACTCTAGACCTGGTGACCACCCCTATGTCAATTGTGTAAATTCCTAAAGACTTCCTAAGATTCTCGAATCTAAGGGCATCTAAAGGCTTCATGAAGATATCGGCTAACTCGAGGTCGGTAGATACAAAACTCAAGGATACGTCCTTTTCCTCTACAACCTCATGGATAAAGTTCTCACGTATCCTACTGGGTTTTGTGCGCGAATGCTAGACTGGATTACGGGATATGTGTATCGCACTCATGTTATCATAGGAAATAGTTATGGTGTCCTGTGATATCCCATAATCCTCTAACATCTGCTTCATCCACAGAAATTGCGTGCAATAAAACCCGACGGCTATGTACTCAGCCTCCGCCGTGGACAAAGTGATGGAGTTTTGCTTCTTGCGCAACCAGGAGATAAGAGCAGAATCAAAGAAGAAACACGCACCAAAAGTTCTCCTACATCCATCTACATCCCCTTCCCAATCAGCATCCGAATAGGCAAATAAACAGTCACTGGTATCAAAGGAATACCAAATGCCAAGTAGGAGAGTCCCACTCACGTATTTAATAATATGTTTAAGAGCGAGTAAGTGTGACTCATTCGGGCATGCTTGATATTGCTCACAGACTCCAATACTAAAGGCTATGTAGGGATGACTAGCAGTCACGTAAAGAAGACTACCTATCATACTCCGATACAAGGTTTGCTCTACATCCTTACTTGTAGTGTCCTTGCTAAGCTTAGTTGAGGTAGTCATCAGTGTTCGTGCGTGCTTAGAAGAGTCTAGACCAAATTTATTCACTAGGTCTCTAGCATGCTTGGATTGGGAGGTGAACATCCTATCCTCTAGATGACGAACCTAGAGACCAAGGAAGAAAGTAAGCTCACCAACCATGCTCATCTCAAACTCACTCTTCATCTCCTCCTCAAAGTGCGGAGCATGCTGGGAGCACGTGGATCCAAAGACTATGTCATCCACATAGACCCAGGCAACCAAAATAACACCATTATCTCTCCCGAGGAACAACGCCATATCAACTCCCCCTCTCTTGAAGCCACGAGCTAAGAGATAGGAAGTAATCCTTTCTTACCAAGCACGAGGTGCTTGCTTCAAACCATACAAGACTTTCCTCAGTTAGTAGATGTGATCAGGGTATTTAGGGTCTTCAAACCCTTTTGGTTGTTCCACGTAAACCTCCTCCTGTAGAATTCCATTCAGAAAGGCACCCTTGATATCCATCTGATATAACTTGAAGTGTAGATGACACACCATAGCGAGTAGTAAGCGGACGTAATCAAGCCTCACAATAGGAGTGAATGTCTGGTCAAAGTCTACACACTCAATCTGTGTGTAGCCTTGAGCGACCAACCTAGCCTTATTTCTAATAATGGTATCTATCTCATCCACCTTATTCTTTAAGATCCACTTGGTACCGTTCACATTTGTCTCACTAGGTTGGGGGACCAGTTCCCAGACATGATTCTTTCTAAATTGAAGTAACTCATCCTGCATAGCACATATCCCGTGTTCATCTTTGAGTGCTTCCTTATAGTTCTTGGGCTCGACTTTAGACGTGTAGCAAACATATCTAACAACGTTCTCTAGCTGAGCACAAGTCTTGACCCCAAGTGTGGGATCTCCTAATATAGTAAAAGATCATGACTCTTAAGAACCCAAGCAGGAGTGTCCCCTAATTTAGGAATGGGATCCACTCTGGGTATGGGAGGCACAACGGGATCATCAACAAGTACATCACCCTCACCCAAAAAGTTAGAATCAATAAATGCTGGTGGTTCGTCATTTGCACAGTGATGTTTATTGACTCCATAACCTTAGATCTATTCAGGTTATACACTCGATAATCTCTACTAGACGATGAATAACCTAAAAATATCCCCTCATCGCTCTAGGAGTTGAACTTTCCTAATTTCTCTCTCTCATGTGGGATGTAGAATTTGCTCCCAAAGACACGAAAATATGAAAGGTTGGGCTTATTTCCAATCCACAATTCGTAGGGCATCGTAAGAGTGTATGGACGAAGATATACCCTATTCATCGTGTGGCATGCGGTAGACACCACCTCTGCCCAAAATCTTCTTACAACATTACGACCCAAAAGTATAGATCTAGCCATCACCTAAATCATCCAATTCTTCCTCTCAACAACCCCATTTTGCCGAGGAGTCCTAATGGCCAAAAATTCATGTTTGATTCCGAGGCTATCACAAAAAAGATCTACTTTTGCTTCTTTAAACTCAGTGCCTTATCACTACGTATTCTATTAATAGTAACATCGTGTTAATTTTGCAAGACACGGCGCTTGGTCATAATAAAGTCCACAACATCAGATTTCTCTTGCAGAAAACCTACAATAGAGTAACGTGAGAAATCATCTACCATCACGAGAATGTACCTATTACCACCTAAACTCTCAGTATGAGTAGGACCCATAAGATCCATATGTATCAACTCAAGGATGCGAGATGTGGTAATGGAATTTAACTTCTGATGGGGGCTACGAATTTTCTTTCCCAACTGTTAGGGTCCACAAACTGCAAAAGTTGGCTTTCCAAACGATGGTAAGCCACGTACTAGGTCCTTTTTGGCTAACTTTTCCAAATCTTGAAAGTTCACATGACCTAGACGTTGGTGCCACAGATCCATAGAAGTGATCGTGGTGCTGTTGCAGACAAATGAGGACTTAGGCATGATCCCATAACAATTGTCTTTAGTCCTCACCCCTTGTAATAAATGTTTATCGGTTTGATCATAGACGTGGCATTTAGTTCAATCAAACTGTACTACAAAGTCAATATCGCACAGTTGGCTAATGCTGAGTAAATTTCCCTTCAATCACTTGACGTACAACACATTCTCTAGCTTAAAAAATCCTGGTACCTCTACTGTACTTCGTCCTATAATGCTAGACTTGCTCCTATCTCTAAAAGTGACTTTACCTTATTTATGATCCTCGAGGGAGGTAAACAAAGAGACGTCACCAGTCATGTGACTGGATCACCCACTATCGAAGTACCACAGTAGGGAATTATGTGCTTTAAGAGAAACATGAACAACAAGAGCTTTTACATTGTTTTTAGGAACCCAAGTAGAGGTAAACTTATGTTTGCCCATGTCATTGTTGACTCTATTCGGGATTTTAGAAGTGTCCACTGACATTATAGAAATTCGTTGGAACTCTTCTACTATACTTTGAGATATGTCGACTAGAAACTCAACTCGCTCTCTAAGACTCTCAAAATCAGTAGTGGCATGTGGCGGAGCAAAAGTACGTCGTGTCCGACCCAAACTATAGCAAAACTCACGAAGGTGGCCCTTTCTTTTGCAGTAAGTACAGAAATATGTAGACTTAGGCCGACTTCAAATTACTTTTCTTGGCCAAACTCTCTTCTGGTTTCTAGGTGGGTGGCCATAAGGATTTGTAATAAACTCGGGAACTGATTCTAATGTCATATGGGACGTGAAAGTCCCTTCAAAACCTATTCCCGACCTCTCACCTAAACCCAAAGCAGGGGTGAGGAGCATCTTTCCCATCTTACCAGATCGGTCCTCAATTCTTACCTTAACTTCCCGAGCTCTCTCAAGGTCCTGAGTGAGTTGGGGTACAAGGGCTTCTAGTTTCTTTCGAGTGTCTAGGGAGGAATGGATCTCACTGGTTAGATCAGCCACTTTCTTAGTCAGGTCCCCTTTTTCTTTCACAAACACACTTTCTCTCTCTCAACACAGGCAGTCTCTCTCTCTCTCTCTCAACGCAGTGGACATGGAGGTCTCTCTCTATCTCTCTCATCTCTCCTAATTCCTTCTCTAGAGCTATAATCCTAAGAGCTAACGCTTTGTTATGCTTTTTGGTTTTGAAAGTATCAGCATATAAATTAGCGTACGCGCGTCGGAGATCACTCTTGCTCTCACTTGCATCTTCCTCCCCCACACTCACACTTCTATCACTATTGAGATGTCTGTGTGAGCTTGCATCCTTATCGTCGTGAGGAGCACTGTCAGTACTCACATGACTAGCAATAAATGCGGTGAAGTTACATTCATGCGATGACTCGTCTCCAGAGTCCATCGACTCGACCTCATTGTCGTCACTAAGGGTGGTGTTTAACACAGATTTGGATTGTTCTTGACGTTTCAACCTAGTTACACACTCAACCCCCTTTGACCTCTAGCGTTGCACTCAAAACATCTTTCACTTTTTCCCTATACGTGTCCTTTTTATCGTTCTCAAATTTATTTTTAGATTTATTTTTCTCGAAATGCTTTTTATCTTTAAAATTTCCATTTTTCTTTAATTTGAGAAATTTTTAGCAAAAAGGACCGAATTATCTAAGTCAAAATCAAAATCAGAATCGGAATCAGACATTTTTTCCTCTCTTTTCTTAGACGACTCACCTCTCTTTGACCCCTCACACTTTCTGGCCTATGCTTTAAGAGCTACCCCTTTATCTTTTGATTTTATCGTGTTGGGGAACATGTCAATTTCTTAGGTCTATAGGTCTCCAACTAACTCCTCTAATTTCAGCGTATTCAAATTACCTAATGAATTTAACACAGTGACTTTGGGTATAAATTTCTTAGGCAGTGATCTCAAAATTTTCTTAACTAGCCTAGCATCAGGAATGTGTTCTCCTAAATTAAAACTAATGTTCACGATATCAGATAGGCGTGTATAAAATTCATCAAAACACTCATTTTCATGCACGGAGATAGTTTCAAACTGAGTAGTTAAGTTTTGCAATTTAGATTCTTTTACTGCATTTGTGCCTTCATGGGTAAGTTGCAGAACATCCCATGATTCTTTAGACGTGGTACCTGTCATGATGTGTCGAAACTCGTTAGGTGTGACGACTCTAGAAATGGCACTAAGCCCACGTGAGTTATATTTGCTCCATTTAAATTCATCCTCAGTCCATGCAGTAAAATAGTTTAAAGTAGTTAAGTTTTCTACAGTGACAGTGGGAGGCGTTCACCCTATTTCACACACAACCCAGACACGTTCATCAATAGCCTTTAGGTGAGATTTCACGCGTTCTTTCCAATAGGCATAATTTGAACCGTCAAAAGTTGGAACTCTATTATATAAGTTATCCATTGGAATTGTGCTTTTTCAAAAATCTATTTTCAGAATAAAATTGACATCAAGAAAAAAATTTGCGAAAAAATTACACGGTAAGATTGTGTAAATGGCTCCGATAGCAATTTGAGAGTGTGCTAGCAATCAATTGTCAAACTTATTTAATTAAATTCCAATTTAATTCCCAACAAGTCTTAACTCTTGCAAACAAAAGTGATTGAATAAAGAAATAATCTAAGCATGCAAGACAATCACGGTTGAGGAAAAATTCCCCACAGGGGCAAAACCATCTTATTTTCACTATAATTTTGTAAAGAAAGATTTACACGGATTACAATAAAAATACAAGTAGTGACATACAAAATACCCTCAAGTGTCGATTTCGATGTCGTCGGCTAGAGTTCCCACAAGATCTCCAGAAGGTCAGCAATGGAAAAGCATCGTCTTCTCCACAAATGTACTCAAGATGAGTAGTATAATCTTTCTTGGGGTTTAGAGGATTCACATAAGGAATTGGGAAATATTTGTGAATAAAAAAGGTAATGAAACCTTAAAATATGAAGTCTAGAAATAGGAATTATTTTGCAGAAACGGAGATATGCAGACTTAAAAAACGTGTAGCACAAACACTGTTTAAATAGGAACTTGAGGCGGTGCATCGTTCGAGCGAAAGACGGTGTCATTGGAGTGAGATGATATCTTGTTCGAACGAGATACGATGTTGTTCAAACGACATCAGTGACGTGTCTCAGAAAACCTCCTTAAAAAGATTTTGTGGGTTTAATATCTTCCAGACTTTGAAAATTTAATTAAAAAATATTCCTAACTATTTATGCAGATAATTTTAACACTCCAATTAAATTATTTTACCATATGTACGTGGAGTAGTGGGAACTGTTGAAGTGTACGTTGCTTGTCACATGATGCACGTACAAAGATGATGGATGCATGAATTCAGATCAAGGCCATCGAGGATGATCGTGGTGATGTGCCGAATGTAGCGGTATCAGACATACTTAATTATGATCTTGGATACTTAGAAAATTCCTAGATTCTACCCCGAACATTTATAAAACATGTCCTTATAACAAGTCACTACAATACTTGCTCACTCAGCGAGAGTTGAACATGCATCAGCGCAGGTGGATGGAGTTTGTCAAAGAGTACCAGTTCGAAATACATTACCACTGGGGGAAGGCTAATGTAGTTGTTGATGCGTTGAGCTGTAGGCCAGTAGGTGAGGTGGAGAACGTGTGGAAGGCTAAATGAAAGGAGTTGGGACATCAGGATGCAGTGGCCCGATCCTTTATGTCCATCATGACAGTTACTCCAGAGATTATCACGAGGGTGATCCAGGACCAAGCCGCCGATTCATTATGCCAGGATCCGATTGTACGACTCCTAGATGAGGGCATAGAGTCCTATTCAGTGAGTTCAAATGGGGATTTGCGATTTAATGGGCGATTAGTGGTCCCAGAGGGGGAGGACTTACATCATGCAGTGATGACAGAGTCGCATGGATCTCAATTTACGGTACATCCCAGAGGGGATAAGATGTACCAGGATATGAGGCTACAATACTGGTGGATTGGGATGAAGAAGGACATTGCAGAATTCGTTTCCAAGTGTGCCACCTGTCAGTTGGTAAGGGAGGACCATCAAAAACCATCAGGATTAATTCAGTCTCTAGATATCTCTATATGGAAATGGGAGAGCATTTTCATGGATTTCATCACTGGGGTGCCTACGTCACACAGTGGTTACGATTGTATAGGGGTAATAATGGATCGGTTGACCAAGGTAGCTCATTTTCTGCCGGTGCGGACAGACTACAGTACGGGACAGTATGCCTAGTTATTTATTGACGAGATAATGAGGTTGCATGGGGTGCCCTTGGATATCGTGTTCGACAGAGACAAGATTTTTATGTCACTCTTCTAGGAGAGCTTTTAGGAGGCTATGAGTACCAAGTTGCGATTGTGTATGGCTTATCACTCGTGTACAGATGGGCAGACTGGGCATAGAAATCAGATGCTGGAGGATATGTTACACATGTGTGTCCTTGACTTTGGAGGGGGTTGGGAGCAGTACCTTCCACTAGTGTAGTTCACGTACAATAAATACTATCAGTTTACGAATGGCATGGCCCCACTTAAGGCGTTGTACGGAAGACTTTGTCGTTCTCCCTCTTATTGTCTAAAGGTGGGGGGTAATAAACTACTTGAGCCAGAGGAGATTCAGGACACGTCTCCTAGGATTGAGATGATCAGGAGCCATATTCGGGTAGCCCAGGATAGGCAAAAAAGCTACGCCGTTGCCAAGTAATTCTTCAGAGAATTTAGTGTGGGGATCAGGTGTTGCTACGAGTGTCTCCTATGAAAGGAGTAATGAGGTTCGAAAAGAAGGGAATATTGGCTCCGAGATACGTAGGACCATTTTCCATTATTGAGAGGATCGGATCGGTGGCATACAGACTTGGGTTGCTGGATCACTTGCACCGTATTCATGATGTGTTCCACATTTCATCATTGAGGCGGTATCTCCGGGATGAGTTATCCCACATTCACATTGCGATAGATGAGATTGACTTGCAGCCTGATAGTCCTTATGAGGAGAGGCCTATGACTATCCTATACTGTAATGAGAGGAGATTGAGGTCAAAGGTAGTTCCACTCGTGTGAGTTCAGTGGGAACATCATAATGTAGAGGAGTCTTCTTGAGAGTGAGAGGAGGGTGTGCACGAGAAATATCCAGACTTATTCTTACCAAGTATGCTTTACCTTTCGAATTTCGAAATGAAATTTCATTATTAGGGGGGAAGTATGTAACACCCCGTATTTTTATGAAATTAAATAATTATGGGATTAATTATTATTGTTGGAAAATTAAATTAAAAGTGAGAAATTAATTGTTAATTAATCCAGATTAAAATAAATATTAACTAGTGTGTCAAGGGTTAATACTTATTGTTGAGAATTATTGAATATTACTATGTGAATGCATATATGGAATTATGAAATTTATAAATTGTCGAGAGTGAAAAATACGACAATTTGGTATATTAAGTCAAGACGCGCGTGTGAGTCGTGTCGGGAGTAATTTATTGGATTAAAGAAGTAAATTATTTTTAAGTAACTCGTGTGATCATTTCCAATGCTCCATTTAGTCCGGAAGGGTCGAGATAGTCAGAAAACTCTACCCGAGTATTTTATTTGGACTCCAGAATATTTTTAGGCCTAACAGGCACCCTATAGGAGTATTTTTACCTTTTGGATTTTTGGGGAAATAATATGGACGAAAATTAGAAAAATAAAATGGAGTGTACGTGGGTGAGAGGGAGTCAGTCAGTTTCTAAACCTAGAAAGAGAGAGAGAGAGAGAGTCAGTCCGTTTCTAAACCTACGAGAGAGAGAGAGAGAGAGAGAGAGAGAGAGAGAGAGAGAGTCCATAGGTGTTCTTGGTGTAAAACTCCAGAACTCACACCACAAATCCCACCAAAGCGTAGATCGGAAGATGAGGAACAAGTCTGTACAAATTTCATCGGCGAATCAGACCGTTAATTCGCGGTAAATGTGTATTGCTTTCTTTCTTTATCAATATTTGTGTTCATGTTAGGCTAGGTAACTACCCCATTAATATGAAGATAATCATTGGTGAAAATTTGGGAGAATTAATCATAAATTAGGACTGATTTGATAAGAGTTTGATTCCCTCATGTAAATAGGATTATGTCCATGAATTTATGATAATATTCCGAATAAATCTGGGCTTTAATATAGAGTTATGCACATAAATTTGAGAACTAGGGTTCTTAATAATTAAATTGGGGATTTCAAATTTGATTGATGATTCGTGATGATTTAATGATGTTATAGTGTTAAAAATCATATATAGATATTAAGAAGATGATTGGAATTGATTGATTGACGTTTGGGTTGAAATTTAGAGGTTTTAGAGTTGAAAATCTGGTGAAAACGTAATTGTTAATGGTGGAAACCGTAGCAGGTCTGCTTGGGGGAAGGGAACTGCTCAATCTCGTTTGAACGATGTTGAGCCTGGTTCGAATGAGACTGGTTCTCGCGAGATATCGTTCAAACGACATCATACCTGGTTCGAACGACAGGTCCAAAAATCTAGAAAATCCTATTTCAGCTCAATTCGAGTTACACAGTTATTTTGAGTAGGGAAAATTGTTATTTGATGAATTTAGCTTAGTGCAGAATTGTTGGGAAGTATCCATAGAATAATACTTTAAATACTTGGAATGGTGATTTAACCTTGGAAATTTTGAGAGAGAGAATAATCGAAATAATCATATTTTATGTAGTAATGAGTGAATACTACATATGGAAAATATATGTTTGGGTTGGGTGAATACCTTGATTTTAATAGGATGTGGGAATACCTATTATATGGTTATTATTATTTGTATAGCATACCTACGCTGCTTGCTATTAGGAGGAGGCTTTCGCGTAGTAGACAGTCTTATCTCGTGTTGACTATTGGGGGGATATTTGACTTGTACCTAGAATATATGAACTTGGTTACATGGTATCTGAGATGTAGGATAGTTTCGACGACTGAATGGAAGCGTAGTTGATCGAACATGAACCTCGCTTTGTGTAATACGCAAATCGTTATTATCGGTTCGACGACTCAGTGCAAAAAACCTAAACTACAACTACACTTGACAAGCAAGCACAGTGGTAAGTCGGGTATCATAAGAAATCCATAGGGAGTGATTGAATTTTAGATTTTAGCTATTTTACTACTTCAAAAATAAAAGTGTAAAAGGTGATATGGTTCAAAAGAAAGAAAAGGAAAAAATTAAGAAGTTAAAGCTAAACAAGAATTAATTAAAATGCGAGTCGGGGTCGCGTCCCCGCCATGGGCTAAACAACTAATAATTAGAATTTCGGTTCAAAAACATTTAACCGAGCATTTTTAGTTAATTATAAACATCACGCAATATGGAATTTAATCTAGAGTTGTGAGATTAAACATTTAACAAAAAATGGTCGCGTGTGGATTAAATCTGTAATATCGCTTTAAACACTAACGTAACGTGACAAAAAAAGTTAAACGCATAATAAAATAATTTTAATACGCGAGGTTTCAATTAATGTGATTTTAGACAAAACCTAATTTTCGGAGCTCGACGCCCATCAGTGGCGGACACATGATCCAAACCCTATTTAACTACTCACACAACATGATTAAACTAATTAAACAACTAATTAATGATTAAAATAATAAATAATAAAACTACACTAATTTTTTAGGCAAAAAATAAAATAACAAAGCATGGAATAAAGATAACAAAGCTTGAATAAAAAGGGACTTACATAAATGGAGGTTACACAACAATAAAGGAGGATAGGAGAATAGTAGCTTACACACCCAAAAATGGGGAAAAACAACCCAAGAAAAAAAACTCTCCTGTAACACCCCGTATTTTTGGTGCATTTAATATTTAATTAATTCGGGAATTTTAATGACACACCCCAACCCAGTTACTTATAATTAAGTTTGAAAGTCAAAGTGAGTCAAACCATAATTAATCTAGCCAAACCATAATCGCGAGTTTTGATTTCAGAGTCATCATTGTAAATCCATATAACTGAAAACCTTTTTACAACATCAGAGTAATCATGTCCATAAAAACTTTCTTGAAGGATAAGTTAACTTAATTACATCATTTACATTTACACAAAATCATTGTTTCTCCCATTCCTGGCTAACCCAACCCGACCTCCTAGATTTGGCAGTGACATCGCGTTACCTGAAAAATGTGAACATGGGAACCATGAGCAAAAATAGCCCAGTGAGTGCATCACTACTATACTACTGCATAAATTTACATGCAATATATCATGTCCATATAATTATGAATTAACTTATTTGGATCATTCATAATGAATGACCAACTTTTCCGAATCATGATTCACATATCCTGTCTAAATAGACAATTCTCCCCCATTCCTGGTCGAGGAGTAACCCCTTGTCATTAATAGACAAATCTCCCCCATTCCTGGTCGAGGAGTAACCCCTCATTTCGGTAAACCGAAATGAACAATTTCATATTCATTATATTATGATCATATCAATAACACGATACAAATATCTCTTTCCAGTGAGTACACTCACCTTGGTTGACAACTATGTATTCATGTTTTCTTCTGGTGGAGCTGAACTGGGTTGATTAGAGCTTACACCTGTCAATCCAACTAAATCAGTACTGAACCTCAATCATAAATATTATCCAAACATAATTATGTAACTTTCCATGACTATACATCAACAATATAATTCCAATTAAGTCACATTCCATAAAACATAGGTAAAGGCAAAACAATGATATACATGTTGATAAAGTTACGGACATTCAACCGTAGGAAATACCTTATGAGGAATTTATAACCAAAGTCAAGTAAACATTAAATTATACTACTCAATGTATATACACATGAAACATGTACTCAAAGTACCCTTTGTAAGGACGAAATACAAACATTCATTCAAGGGGTACCCAGTATGGCCTGAAATTATTGTCTTACTTACTTAACCATCCTATATTCCTAAATTGTACAAATAGAGGGGTTCAAACTCATCAATATGAAAACATATATGAATATACTATCCAATACAAGTGACGGTGTAATTTTTCAAGCTTCCTAGGGCAAGTTATGGGCATTTCTTTACAACACAAGAAATATGCCCTACAAGCTCCTCTATTGTTCCTTCAACTTCCAAGAATTTTCATAATTTTTCTCCAGCATAACTTTCCATGATTTTCAACCCATTTTCAGTAGACATAATTAATAGTACATAATTAAAGTTTCATAATTGTTTGACTTCATTTGCTATCTCAAAAGCTTGACTAAACTCACGGCATACCGAAATGAAGTATAAAAACAGAAATCAAGTACAAACTTGAAATCATCATTACGGACTAACCACAAGGAGATAAATTCTAATTTTCAGATATGATATGAATATATGAGTCTACTTTTATGTCCATTTGGAATTTCTCAATTATAGGAAGCACACAAAGAGATATGCAAGTTTGAATACAAGGGGTTTCAATACAAAGCAATTTTTAAGGGTTTATGCATTCAACTTAACTTAAACTTGCATATATTCATACATATGCACCCAAGCATGAAAGGTCAATAAACAAATCAAGGATTTATATCATCTAAATCATAAATATATGAAAAATAACAAGATTTGCAATTAGGATTACCTTCGGGACGTTTACGTAATTTCTACAGATTTTTCTACACTTTTTCTCCTCACTTTTCTTCCTAAACTTCTACCTTCTCTTTCCTTAAGCTTAAAACCCTTTCATGGCTGATTTTGGCTGAAGGATAAGTATATTTCAAGGGTATAAGGTCGGCCAAGTCTGCCTCCCAAGCCAACCAATCAAATCAAACCATTTGGTTTACTAAAAGACAATTTACCACTAAAAGGGAATTGACCAAATTGCCCCTTGTTCGTAAATTTGGTATAACTCTTTACTCGGGCATCCATTTGATGATCCGTTTGTTTTGTTACAACCCTAACTCACATGTCTACAACTATCTAGTTTTCACCTCAACTCACATGTCTACAACTATCTAGTTTTCACATGTCTACAACTATCTAGTTTTCACCTCACATGTCTACAATGTGTTATTATTATATCTAGTTTTCACCTCAACTATCTAGGGTCAAAACTAGTCTCTAACAGGGACATTTTTTCCGAAAACAACAAAATTTTGTTTTCGTAAATAATTCGACCTTTCATGATTTATGAAAGTAGGATTATAATAAACATAATCAATTAACATTAGATATAATAATAACACATTATTCATATCACATAAGATAAGCATGATTTAAATATAATTTATCATAATTATATTCGGTCTGTCACATTTAAGTTACTAGTGTGTTGTGAATTTAAATGAATTAATTATGAAAAAATATATTTAAATATTAATCGGGGAGTAAATGGTTAAAATTTAGGGGAATTTATTTACTAAGTGAATAGTAATAATTTATTTACCTCATTTCGAGTATTAATGACGGGGCCTGCACTTATCTCAACCGGGAGTCGGTATAGACTAAAAATGGGGGGGGGAGGGATAAGTATTTTTATAAATTAATTCGGATGCCAATTTTGAGTGTACAATTGAGTCCGGATGGGTCGAGATAGTCGAAAAAATGTACCCGGGGGTAGTAAACGGATCACGGGGCGTTTTTAGACATAGCCGGGCCCACACGGGGGCATTTGGGTCACTTGGGCTTGGCCCATTAGGCAAAAAATGGGATTTAGGTAAATTAAGGAATTAGAAGAAATAAGGAAACGACTGATGTGAGTTTATGAAAAAGCTTAGTGTGTTAAGGAACCCTAACAGCAGTTAAAGGCAGTTTTGGGATCACAAGAGAACCAACAAGGGTCATCTTCAACCTTGGAACTCATCTCCAAATTCAGACTCTACGAACCTTAAGGCAAGTGGATAACTTGCAATAGTATTGAATCTGTTTTTCAATTCATATTCATGTGATGTGACTGATTAAAATTCGTTTTGGGTGTTCATGGCATAAACATGGGATTTTGAAAATAATAATCTGATTTACGAATTTGAGTGAGGATTCACGTAGAATCTGGTAGTTATAAGTTGATACGTATCTGGTGGGATGATATCTGGGCAATTAAAAAATGGATTTGATGATGGAACTTGGGGTGTAAATGGGTTTAGGGTTAAAGATGAATTTTTCCCCAAATTTAGAAATTGTAGTTAATGGACGAATTAATAATGTTGGTGGACATCCTAGAGGTTCCTAATAAGTTTTCTAACATGTATTGAGGTTAAGAGGGCTTGAGGTTGCTGGTAGGAGAAACTAGGGTTTGGGAAAATTCGTCCATGGCTAAATCTGTCTTCGTGAAGAAGACGAAGACCTGCTCGATCGATCGATCGAAGGCTTGGTGTTGATCGATCGATGGTCGCCAGATTTTGGCAGCTTCGCCAGTTATGAATATAAAAGGAAATTTATATAATAAATTTTTATGTAATTAATTATTGAGCAATTAATACATGAGATTAAATCTAATTAATCGTGAACAAAGTTAATTAGGATTTGAGGGAGTTTTGGGTGTCACGTCGTGATTATAAATTCGAGAGTCGGGAATTTAGACTCGGGTGAGGTTATTTCGGGCTATGAGAGTAAGTCCAAATTTATGGTGGGGGCGACACTAAAGGTGACTTAATTAATTAATGTGCAAATTAATTAATAATTAGGGTTGGACCATGAACTCTTAAATACATTAAATAGGCTTGTGTTACGGATTTAGTACATGGTGTAGCCGGGACATTTTATATTTATATATATATACGGTGTGTGATAGTATATATATATATATATATATATATAGTGTGTGCATTAATATCAGGGATTGAATATTATTATTATTATATACTCTAGTGCTATAGGGGGAGGTTGCGCGTAGTGGATGAATCCCCTAGCTTGAGGAGTAGGGCGAGTATATTCCCAGGTCATAACATCCGTTATATGGGTGAGGGGCATCTCACTTTCAGGGAAGGAATATGACCGCCTCCAATCGTATACTAAACCAAGTTAGTGAGCGAATCTAACTTGGGTAGCTAGGTTATGTGAATACACCTAGTGGGATAGCACTATAGAGAATTTGTATTTTGTGAGTATTTTTACTCCGCTGGATGTCAGTATTAAATATTATTTCAGTATGTTTGTGAATCCTGCAATTTGATTAAATATATAATTAGGTAAATAATTATATATGGGATAATTAATACATAGTGAAAAATGTATTATGAGCATAACAGGTGTGCGTGTTATATGAAATTAAAAAGGATAATGATTAAATTAAGTTGATGTTTATAATAACATAAAAATCATGATTTAAGGCATACTCGGTTAGAGTAGGTTAATTGCAAGGGGTTACATAAGTTATCGGGTCAGGAGTGTAGGACCTAGGTAAATTAAATCAGGGCGTTAGTAGTGCACATTAGAGGAGGGGTGAGGATATCCTCAAGGGAGTGCGCCACTAACTAATATATGAAGAGCGTGCATATTTATTTATTACTACAAGTTAATCATTTGTTAAATATTTTCAAATGTTTTTGTGTACTAACCCTTGCTATAAATTTTTTTAAAAAAAACCTTTTAGGTGTCCAGCCACAGGGACGGCAAGCCTGACTCTATTCCAGGTATCCGTTGCTGCAGCACATGTGGATGTTGCGGGGTTTTTGATAGACGCCTCCTTCTTTCATTCGTGTAGAGACTCTCTAGTAGTTATTTTAGCATGTCGCACACCATTCATTTATCAGTATTAGACTTGTTGATATTGTCTTTTATCTTTACTTGTATTGGATATTGGGACCGATGGTTTATTCAGTTAGGTATTTTGTTTGTGGATGGTCATTTCAGTTAACTGTGATTGTGTATTATTGTATGTTTTGCATGAGTTTCATTTAATAAATTGAAAGATAAAAATTGGCACCAATCTACTTTTCTCACTTAGGTGGTTAGTAATTAAAAAGACGACAGTGATGCTAAGAATGAACCAACTGAGAAGCCTGTTCTAACTTGATTTAGGACTGATCACCCAGGATTAATTAGGCGGGGTGTCACATATGGTATCAGAGCATCAGGTTCTAGTGTCCTTAGGATCTGTGCGGCTTTCTACGTTTCAGCGTAACACTCGGTTGTTATAGATCCCTATTATTATGATTGTTGACTCATTTTCCTCTTGTGAGATATCATACTTCTGCTGTGAATATATTTTTGTGTAAACTGTATACTTATGCGATTTAATCTATCTCAGATGCCACCGAGGAGACTGAGAGCGGAGAGGGCTGAGGCTAGGGATGAAGTCAGGAAAGCTCACCAGGAGCCACAGGTACCGCCGCCACCACCCCCACCCCCACCTCCACCCCCACCCCCACCCGAGTTGATTTCCACTACTCAGGTGGTAGTGATAGTGGCCCAGGCGGTCGAGATAGAAATGCGAGCTATGGTAGCTCACTTTCCACAGCCCCAGGCACAACCTCCAGTGTCACCAGTAGTTCAGGGTCCAGTGGGGACACCATCTTGGCAGAGGGTTAGGGAGACCTTTCAGAAGGGTCACCCACCTGAGTTTCGGGGTAGCACAGATGTAGTAGAGGCTTGTGACTGGAAGAAGAACATTCAACACCATCTGCGCATGCTGGAGTATACTGTGGTACAGAAACAGATGCTTGCTACCTTTCGTCTATCGGGGGCAGCCTTACAGTGGTGGGAGTCAGTTACCACCGCCGAGGAGCGAGACTTGATGCCGATAGTAGAGTTCTGGGTGTGGTTCGACCGCAAATACTTCCCACCAGCAGTAGAGGCTGAGATGAGGAAGAAATTCAGTGATTTAGTACAAGGTGACCGATCAGTGGCAGACTATGAGGAAGAGTTCACCCATTTGGCAAACTTTGTGCCAAATGAGGTGAGCGATGAGGAGCGAAAGAAATCGAGGTTTATGGACGGTTTAGCCTGGCAAATCAGGCAACCTTTGATTGGGAATCCAGCGTTAGTGACGTATACAGATGTCGTTAATGCTACACTTGTACACTTCCAGGATCATCGCTTCCAATGGAAGGGAAGCAAGAGAATAGGGGAGCCGAGCCATAGGGCAAGGCAGTTACTAGTGGTGACACGGGTGGTGCTCAGCAGCAGACGGGCAGTCAGCAAGGGAATCAGGCTAAGAAGTTTAAGCCTGGTGGGTTTCGACTGGGAGGATAGGGGTTCAGACAGGGGCTGCCGGGCCCAAATCAGCAGCAGCAGGTTCCGCAGGGCCGTCAGGGCCAAGGGAATAATGGGGGAGGCCAACAGGGCCAAGGCCAGCCGCGTCAGGGCCAACATGGCCAACGACAGGGGGATGGTCAGAGATGCTATTTTGTCTGTGGCCAGCCAGGACATTTCAAGAGGGAGTGCCCACAAAGGGGCAGAGGTCAACAGCAGGAGGCCCAACAGGGGCAACGGGAACAGATGCCGCCAGCAGCAGCTGCACCCGCCCCACCACAGCAGGGACATATGCACTACCGACGCGTGTGTAACGTCCGGGATGTTCCCAATCCTCTAGCGCAGCAAGCACTGCCAGCAGTTGAGGGTATGTTTCTCATTCATGGTTACGAGGGTAGTATTCTTTTTGATACGGAAGCATCGCATTCATTCATTAAACATAATTTCGCTAAACGGGACGGACTACTAGAGACCGCGAGTAGTCTTCGGATGTGTGTAGAGTCGCCAGTAGGCAGCAGGGCTACGATCCACTTGATTTGTCGGGGTGTGGACATTTTGATTGGGAGACTTAGTTTAGCAGCGGACCTCTTGGTGTTAGATATGGAGGGATACGATGTCATCTTGGGGATGGATTGGTTGGCAGGTTATCGGGCGACGGTGGATTGCTATGAAAGGACCATTATGTTCTCCATTCCAGGGCAGGAGATGTTCTTGATAGCAATGCCACTACCCGAGGGAGGGTCACGCACACACTTGTATTACATTGAGGAGGAAACCTCACAGGAGGTGGCTATTTTGTTGGACTCAATCCCAGTGGTGAGAGACTTTGAGGATGTGTTTCAGGAGATACCAGGGTTTCCACCTAGCAGGGAAATCGAATTTGTAATTGATTTAGCCCCGGGGATGAGGCCAATTGCTCAGGCCCCATACCGTATGGCCCCTTCAAAGATGCGTGAGTTGAGGGAGCAGATTCAGTAGCTTCTGGGGTCAAGGCTTCATTCGACGGAGTATATCGCCGTGGGGTGCACCGGTGTTATTTGTGAAGAAGCGAGACGGCTCACTACGGTTATGCGTGGACTATAGAGAGATGAATAAGGCCACGATACAGAATAAGTATCCATTGCCTAGGATTGATGATCTATTTGACCAGTTGAGAGGGGAGTCTCATTTCTCTAAGGTTGACTTAAGGTCAGGGTATCATCAACTACGTATCCGAGAGGAGGATGTTCCTAAGACCGCTTTCCTATCACGGAATGGATCTTACGAGTTCAGGGTGATGCCATTCGGGCTCACCAATGCACCAGCAGTGTTCATGGACCTCATGAACAGAGTTTTTAGGGAGTTTCTCGATTAGTTTGTTATCGTGTTCATTGATGACATCCTGATCTACTCGCGCACCAAGGAAGAACATGCAGAGCACCTGCGTATAGTGTTACAGACATTGCGGGATCACCAGCTCTATGCCAAATTCGATAAGTATGGATTTTGGCTATGGGAGGTTCAGTTTCTAGGTCATGTGGTGTCAGACCGGGGTATTGCAGTGGATCCGAGTAAACTATCGACGGTGAGGGAGTGGGGACAACCCACGACACCGACTGAAGTGCACAGTTTTCTGGGATTGGCCGGTTATTACAGGCGGTTCATCAAAGGATTCTCAAAGATTACGGGCCCTTTGACGAATCTGACCCGGAAAGGGGTACCTTTCACTTGAAATGATCATTGTCAATTAGCTTTCGATAAGTTAAAGGACAAGTTGACATATGCACCCGTGATTGCATTGCCGAAAGGAGGATTAGAGTATCGAGTTTACACTGACGCATCCTTACAGGGGCTTGGGGGTGTGCTTCAGCAGGAGTAAAGGGCTATAGCTTATGCGTCCAGGAAGCTAAAGCCCCACAAGAGAAATTACCCCACTCACGACCTAGAGTTAGCAGCGGTCGTTTTTGCTTTGAGGATATGGAGACATTATCTTCTAGGGGAGCAATTCACGTTATTGACGGATTACAAATCACTTCAGTATCTCTTCACTCAGAAGGATCTGAATATGAGGCAGAGGCGATGGCTAGAATTCGTGAAGGACTACCAGTTTGATATTCAGTATCATCCTGGTAAGGCTAATGTGGTAGAAGATGCCTTAAGTCGGAGACCGACTAGGGAAATATCAGAAGTCTGGAAAGCGAAGTGGAGAGAACTTCGATATGAGGATGATGTAGCCAGGGCATGTATGTCAGCATTAACCATCACACCTGAAATAATTATGCGGGTTGTGAGGGCTCAGGCAGAGGATCAGACCTGTTGGGATAGGGTGAGCCAGTTGCTAGCTGAGGGAGCAGAGGGTTACTCGATTAGCTTGGAGGGAGGCTTACACCTTAATGGGAGGTTGATTGTGCCAAAGGATGAGGAGTTGAGGCACGCTGTTATGACAGAGTCTCATGGGTCGAGATTCGCAGTACATCCCGGTGGGGATAAGATGTATCATGATATGAGGAGATAGTATTGGTGGGCAGGAATGAAACAGGACATAACAGAGTTTATTTTGAAATGTACCACGTGTCAGCTCGTGAAAGTTGACCATCGGGGATGCTACAGCCACTTGAAATTACCGTGTGGAAGTAGGAGAGCATCTCCATGGACTTCATTACAGGGTTACTGACATCGCAGAAGGGTCACGATTCTATATGGGTCATTGTGGATCGGTTGACTAAAGTGGCTCACTTCCTGCCAATTCGCACAGACTTTGAGACGATGCGTTATTCGCAGCTATTCATAGCAGAGATTGCTAAGTTGCACGAGGTACCAATAAATATTGTGTCGGATAGGGACAAGATCTTTGTGGCCCACTTTTGGCAGAGTACAGCCATGGGCATGGAGTTACGTTTGAGTACAACCTATCACCCACAGACTGACGGACAGACTGAGAGAGTCAATCAGATGTGGGAAGATATGCTCAGAATGTGCATATTAGACTTTGGGGGAGGTTGGGAGAAATATTTCCCTCTGGTAGAGTTTGCGTATAACCACTCTTACCAATTCACGATCGGCATGGCACCATTTGAGGCGCTATATGGGAGACCTTGTCGTTCACTTCGCTTGTTGGTTAGAGGTGGGGGATAACAAACTATTGGGGCCGGAGATTGTTTAGGAGACATCTGCCAAGATAGAGCTGATCCGAGGGAGGATTCAGATAGCTCAGGATAGGCAGAAAAGTTATGCTGACGCTTCACGGAGACATGTGGAGTTAGAGGTTGGGGATCAGGTATTGGTCCGGGTGTCCCCTATGAAAGGGGTGATGAGTTTCGGCAAGAAAGGTAAGTTAGAATCGAGGTACGTGGGACCTTTCCTTATTATCGAGAGGGTGGGGCCTGTAGCCTACAGGCTGGGATTACCGGAGCATCTTTAGCGGATACACGACGTGTTCCATGTGGCATCGTTGAAGAAATATCGCAGGAGTGAGAGGGCTTTCTGGAACATTCCACTCGAGGAAGTTGATTTACAGACAGACATCTCATATGAGGAGAGACCGGTAGATATTCTAGACTGTAGCGAGCGGAAGTTACGATCCAAGGTTGTTCCATTAGTTAGAGTACGGTGGGGTCATCACAACGTTGACGAATCAACCTGGGAGCGGGAGGAGGATATGCGGGAGCAATATCCAGAGCTTTTCATCACAAGTATGACCTAATTTCGGGGGCAAAATTCCGTTGTAAGTGGGGGAGTATGTAACACCCCCTATTTTTGGTGCATTTAATACTTAATTAATTCGGGAATTTTAAGTTACTAGTGTGTTGTGGATTTAAATGAATTAATTATGACAAAATATATTTAAATATTAATCGGGGAGTAAATGGTTAATATTTAGGGGAATTTATTTACTAAGTGAATAGTAATAATTTATTTACGTCATTTCGAGTATTAATGACGGTGTCTGCACTTATCTCAACTGGGAGTCGATATAGACTAAAAAGGGGTGGGGGATAAGTATTTTTATAAATTAATTTGGATGCCAATTCTGAGTGTACAGTTGAGTCCGGATGGGCCGAGATAGTCCGAAAAGTGTACCCGGGGGTAGTAAACGGGCCACGGGGCGTTTTTAGACATAGTCGGGCCCACACGGGGGCATTTGGGTCACTTGGGCATGGCCCATTAGGCAAAAAACGGGATTTAGGTAAATTAAGGAATTAGAAGAAATAAGGAAACGGCTGATGTGAGTTTAGGAAAAAGCTTAGTGTGTTAAGGAACCCTAATAGCAGTTAAAGGCAGTTTTGGGATCACAAGAGAACCAACAAGGGTCATCTTCAACCTTGGAACTCATCTCCAAATTCAGACTCTACGAACCTTAAGGCAAGTGGATAACTTGCAATAGTATTGAATCTTTTCTTCAATTCATATTCATGTGATGTGACTGATTAAAATTCGTTTTGGGTGTTCATGGCATAAACATGGGATTTTGAAAATAATAATCTGATTTACGAATTTGAGTGAGGATTCATGTAGAATCTGGTAGTTATAAGTTGATACGTATCTGGTGGGATGATATCTGGGCAATTAAAAAACGAATTTGATGATGGAACTTGGGGTGTAAATGGGTTTAGGGTTAAAGATGAATTTTTCCCCAAATTTAGAGATTGTAGTTAATGGACAAATTAATAATATTGGTGGACATCCTAGAGGTTCCTAATAAGTTTTCTAACATGTATTGAGGTTAAGAGGGCTTGAGGTTGCTGGTAGGAGAAACTAGGGTTTGGGAAAATTCATCCATGGCTGAATCTGTCTTCGCGAAGAAGACGAAGACCTGCTTGATCAATCGATCGAAGGCCTGGTGTCGATCGATCGATGGTCGCCAGATTTTGGCAGCTTCGCCAGTTACGTATATAAAAGGAAATTTATATAATAAATTTTTATGTAATTAATTATTGAGGAATTAATATATGAGATTAAATCTAATTAATCGTGAGCAAAGTTAATTAGGATTTGAGGGAGTTTTGGGTGTCACGTCATGATTATAAATTCGGGAGTCGGGAATTTAGACTCGGGTGAGGTTATTTCGGGATATGAGAGTAAGTTCAAATTTATGGTGGGCGCGACACCAAAGGTGACTTAATTAATTAATGTGCAAATTAATTAATAATGAGGGTTGGACCATAAACTCTTAAATACATTAAATAGGCGTGTGTTACGGATTTAGTACATGGTGTAGCCGGGACATTTTATATTTATATATATATATATATATATATACGGTGTGTGATAGTATATATATATATATATATATATATATATATATAGTGTGTGCATTAATATCAGGGATTGAATATTATTATTATTATATACTCTAGTGCTATAGGGGGAGGTTGCGCGTAGTGGATGAATCCCCTAGCTTGAGGAGTAGGGCGAGTATATTCCCAGGTCATAACATCCGTTATATGGGTGAGGGGCATCTCACTTTCAGGGAAGGAATATGACCGCCTCCAATTGTATACTAAACCAAGTTAGTGAGCGAATCTAACTTGGGTAGCTAGGTTATGTGAATACACCTAGTGGGATAACACTATAGAGAATTTATATTTTGTGAGTATTTTTACTCGGCTGGATGTCAGTATTAAATATTATTTCAGTATGTTTGTGAATCCTGCAATATGATTAAATATATAATTAGGCAAATAATTATATATGGGATAATTAATACATAGTGAAAAATGTATTATGAGCATAACAGGTGTGCGTGTTATATGAAATTAAAAAGGATAATGATTAAATTAAGTTGATGTTTATAATAACTTAAAAATCATGATTTAAGGCATATTCGGTTAGAGTAGGTTAATTGCAAGGGGTTACATAAGTTATCGGGTCAGGAGTGTAGGACCTAGGTAAATTAAATTAGGGCGTTAGTAGTGCACATTAGAGGAGGGTGAGGATATCCTCAAGGGAGTGCGACACTAACTAAAATATGAAGAGCATGCATATTTATTTATTACTGCAAGTTAATCATTTGTTAAATATTTTCAAATGTTTTTGGGTACTAACCCTTGCTATAATTTTTTTTTAAAACCTTTTAGGTGTCTAGTCACAGGGACGCCAGGCCTGACTCTACTCCAAGTATCCGTTGCTGCAGCACATGTGGATGTTGCGGGGTTTTTGATAGACGCCTCCTTCTTTCATTCGTGTAGAGACTCTCTAGTAGTTATTTGAGCATGTCACTCACAGTTCATTTATCAGTATTAGACTTATTGAGATTGTCTTCTTATCTTTACTTGTATTGGATATTGGGACCGATGGTTTATTCGGTTAGGTATTTTATTTGTGGATGGTTATTTCAGTTAACTATGATTGTGTATTATTGTATGTTCCGCATGAGTTTCATTTAATAAATTGAAAGATAAAAATTGGCACCAGTCTACTTTTCTCACTTAGGTGGTTAGTAATTAAAAAGACGACAGTGATGCTAAGAATGAACCAACTAAGAAACCTGTTCTAACTTGATTTAGGACTGATCACCCGGGATTAATTAGGCGGGGTGTCTCATCTCCAAACCCTAAAACTAAACTAACCTAAAAAATGAATATTTTCTTACAAATAAAATAAGTGTCTCTATTTATACTAAGTTGGAAAAACTAAAAGAATAAAAAAAAAAAAAGAAAAATAGGAAAAGAAAGTAGCAAAAGTCAGCCAAAATAGGGGATCAATCGACCGTCCCAAAACGTCGATCGATCGGTTAAACAGGTCTGAGCCCACTGCCTTGTTCGGAATCGATTCGGTAAGTACCGAATCGATTCACCAACAAAATCCAACTTTTTGTATTCTCTCGAACAACAACACCAAACCCACACCTATTCTTCCATGTCCTATGGCTGCGAAGTAGCACCAATTACGTGCTAACACACAATACCCAAGCAAACCCATTTTGCTCCAATTCGTGCAACAGTAAAACAAGACCAAAAGACCCACACCTCCATGAAAATGGTAAAATCCACCAGTAATGGCCAAAGCTTGGAAATGCCAAAATGGGTACTCCAAGATCCCGAGAACTCGAGCCAACTGACCCATATGCGTGTGTGGTATATAATCTTGCTCCAATTTCAGACAAAAGTCTCCAATTTTGGACGAAACCAAAATTCGAGCCAAACCCGAGCTAAGAACCCAAATCGCCATTAGTTTGCTGCAAAAAAAAAAAAAGGAGTTAGGACATAAGGGGTATTATTGGATTTGTTATACAAAAGAAAAGGGACATGAGGGGGGAATTATTTAAAATGTTAATTTTCTTTCAATTCTTCTTCCGATCAAAGGTCTGTGTTTAATTCATTCGGACTCCGATTCGAGCACCGTTTGTGGTCACGCGAAGCTTGGCCCAAGGGATACAACTTTCGTGAAGACTTTGGTAAAAAATACCAAAGTGCAAAATTACAAAAATGCTCCTGAACCTGTTAATCGTGACGGAACTTTATCGAAACGTGACGAAACTTTACACTAAGCATCGTAACACCTATAAATGCTCAATAATACGTCAAATAATATGTTAGCATATAAAACAGAGTTTGTATGATTAATGAGCATAAATATAGAAATTACGGTACCCGAGGGGGCTAAAATGCATAAATTAACGGGTGGAAAATGCAATATTTGTGACGCATCAGTAGGTATATGCGTGACCCATTTAGCCGGGGATTACGTTCGCCTCCAATATTTATGATTTGAATTTTTGTAGTTCGTGAAAGATTGAACCAGCAGTCCTTCATGCAGTGAGTGATGCACCGAGACATGATAGCAGAGTATGCATTGCGCTAAGTGGTCTTAACCTAACGGTGGAGGATTAGTATTATATATATATATATATATATATATATATATATATATATATATATATATATATATATATATTTGTGAATAATTCTACTGTGTGAAACTAGTAGATATAGTAATGTTGATAAATAAAACAATCTTGGTCGGGTAAAAGATCAATTAGTAGAACGGTGAATATGAAATGTAGTTATCTAGGATAAACTATTTTAATTACGTATTATATGGGCGATATGGTATACTCTTACGAGATATAATTAGAAGTATAAGTCTATGACCAAGTAGGGAGTGGTATAGATAACTAGGTTGGAGTAGATGTACGTTAGGCGTGCACAATAGTGGAGATGTGAGAATCTCACGTGAGAGTTCAAAACTAACATGCACATAATACTTGCTTTATTGCAGTTTTAAATAATTGCTAAAACAAATATTTTTACAACTCGGGCTCTAAACCATCTCTTGTTATTCTTCTCTTTTTTGCTATATATATGTATTTTTACAACTCAGGCTCTAACTCGAAACTAACATGCACATGTCTCTTGCTAGGATTGTTTAGCGAGATGTAGCGGTTGTGGGAGTTTCAGGTCCTTGAATTTAGACGCCTCTATCATTTCTTTCAGTTATGTTCAGACATTTTATTTAGGGCATGTGCCGCCCATTCTCAGTCATTTTATCAAAGAGATTATACTCAGTATATTTTAGTAGTTCAATTCAGTTGGATTGAGAATTTTATGGTTTATTGGCTTGATATTTTAAACTGGAATGTTTTATCCAGTCTTATTTATTTCAGCAGTTGAGTTATATCCAGTATTTATTATATTCCTGTGAATGGTAAATGGTTGATGCTTTAATACTTAGAAATTATTAATGTATTTGTTTGGTATAACTTAAAAATGAAAAATGTTTTGACACTATCTTAATTATTCATTAGGTGATTATTAATGTTAATTGTATTTCGGCAGTGATGCTAAGAATGTACCAACCGAACACTTTGTTTTAAATTGAATAAAGGACTGATCACCCGGTATTTAATTGGGCGGGCCGTCACAAATATCACAAATAACAAATCACTCCAATTTTTAAATACTCAAAATATGATTAATAGCAAAAAATGAATAAAGGGGGAGCCCCAGGGCGTTATTTATAGATTACATAAGACTTTTATGGCATGTATCCTAGTTAAGCTTGTAGTTTATCCAACCTAAATCACCAACTAAAATTTATTTGCTAAAAAAGTAAACATGTGCTAAAAAACAAAAGAGGATCCCCACGAAGGAGATCCGCTTGCGCCGCACGCTACTCCCTTGCTAAGAAAATCTCTTCCCCAGCACTAAAGTGGTATATCTCCAATCTTAGGTGGTACATGGATGCATACCGTAAGAACCTCCATGTGCTCCGGCAGTTTCTCTATCTATTCCTTGCACTTCGAAACCAACACCATATTTTTTTTCTTGTTGGGATAGTCTGAAGATTGATACCCAAACACTCCACAATTATAGTATTTTAAGTGAATGTCTAAAGTAGTACTAACTGAAGTGGTGATAGGTGTTGCAGTCTCCATCATAAGTAGTTTGGTGTCTATCACACCTCTCGCCTTAGTTGCTCTTGCCATGAAGTAGTTCTCCATATCCGTGCGTACTCAATAGCTTGGCTTAAAGAAGTATTTTGGCATAGTCCCAACTCTATATGATATTTAAGCTAGAGTATCTGAATGTAACACCCAATTTTCTATCTCGCGCTCGCCTTTATCCCAACCCGTGTGAAAAGTAACTGAAACTAACCCGAATACTCTTTCACTAATATGTAACCCTGCTTGAGGCCTTCTACACATGTAAACATGTGTCTCTTATAAGTATCGGGGATGAAGGCAACCACCATCTCCGCATTCATATGCTCCCAGGAAGTAATCAGGTCTAAGTCAATTATGGCTCTATCGTGCACCAATTAATCCCACCACACTAATGCTTAACCCTACAATTTTGCCACCACATATTTAAAACACATATAACCGCAGTACTCCTTCAGATCAAAGAAATACTCTACATGCTTTATTTAATTCATAAATGCGTCGGGATTCATCTTTTCATCCAACATACTCATATATATCCTAACATCACTGTGCATGGCCTAGTCAAACAACAGAATCAAGGTATTAAGGTTGTCTTTCATTAATCCCCCACCCTGTAATACATCTTTGAGGTCCTCATCATGACCTGTATTAGCTCATTGTGGTTTTCTTGGACTGCCCAACGTGGTTATTTAGAGGGATGATTTTTTGGGCCCGTGTTATGATATCTTCATCTCACCCTTTTGAATTGACTTTATTATTATTATTATTATTATTATTATTATTATTATTATTATTATTATTATTATTATTTTTTTATTATTATTGTTTTTATTATTATTATTATTATTATTATTATTATTATTATTATTATTATTATTATCATCATCATCATTATTATCATCATCATCATCATCATCATCATCATCATCATCATCATCATCATTATTACTATTTATTATTATTATTATTATTATTATTATTATTACTATTATTATTATCATTATTATTACTATTATTATTATTATTATTATTATTATTATTATTATTATTATTATTATTTATAGGCTCTTTATTTACTCTCCCATAACACACACGTTAGTTGGGTGGAATGTAAAGGGATTTACCACCACACCTCACACCCTGGTGAAACCATCATGGTAAGTCTCTATTTGTTTTACCAGTCTCTCATTAGCGTATAATGAGCAGCGGGTGAGTGGAATATCATCCTCTTCATCGGTCTTCTCCACGTCCACCCTCAATTTTAATAGTACGAGCTGAATTCTTTGGACCCATTGAGAAACCTCTTTCCTGGACTCTTTATACCCCCAAGGACACCAATTGCGGGGGTGAATGAATATAACTCACTTTTTTCGAGAATTTGTCAAATTGTTTAGGGGACAAACCCTCAATAAGGATCACCTCCTTCTCTGGGTGCAACGAATATTTTCCCAAGGCTTTTTTCACCCTATCTCATTCCCAAGTTTCCAACTTTTCATAAAACACATCAATGGACTCTTTTACGCCATCCCAAAAGTATGTGTGAGATGTTTGGACTAATTTTCATGCCAAATCTTCCTGGTCTTCTTCAAACATTCCGTTGAAAATTCCTCTGGGGGGACCCATAGGGCTGGGTCGCACCACCAGTGTGCTGGGTAGCCCCCATCGGAGTATCCAAGGGGCTACAACTGCGAGCTGATCTCTATCGACCCGCAACCACCCTTGAGGGAGCCCCACGTATCATGTAGTGGGGCGCCACGATTGCTCCCACCTCATGTCAGCATGCCCTCAATGATTGTAGGCTAGCCATGATGGGGGGGGGGGGGGGGTTATCCACCTCACTACCGGTGTTTAGCACGGCCCCACTGGATTACATTCTTTCAAATTTTTTATTGATGTGAGTCTAATATTTATGGATACTTTCATCTCGTGCCTCCATATTAGATAACAGCTGTTGGATATTTCTTAAGGAACATTCTTAGGTCTTAGATTGTTTCGTTACTTTGGGAGGCATCCTTGTGTTTTGATTTATACACACATTAGGTTTGATTGTCAAGAGCGAATCTAGCTCTGATACCAATTTGATGTGAAACGCAATGGAAATATCACAAAAAACAAATCACTCTAGTCTTTAGAAAAATCAAAATATCATTAATAGCAAAAGTCAATACAAGGGGATTTTCTGCGGATTTATTTATAAACTACCTAAGACCTGTTGTCAATTCTCCTAGTTAAAATATTTACTAAAAAAATAAACACGTGATAAAAAAGAGGATCCCCACGAAGAGGACCCACTTGCACTGCACGCCAAACATACTCCTCTTTTAGTTTAAAGATTATTATTAAAATAAGAATAAATGAGGGTGAAAGAAAGATTTAATGGGTGAATTTAGAAACACCCTTAAAATAACTAAGGGTAAAATTTTTAGAAACAACACGAAAACAGGATGCAAAACAACACGAAATTGACACGATATGCCATGTTTATGTCGGTCTTTTTAACATAAAATCATATCATGTTCTTGTCAGAATTGTGACTCGTATTACCATATTTAGTCGTGTCAATCATGTTTTTGTCCAGGTTATTGTGCGTATTTTATTTTATTAAATTGAGCATAAAATTTAACAAATTACCTTAATTGTGTAGTGTTGTGTTCCATACGGATTTCGTATCGGGTGAAAAACATTAAGTTTTGTGATATCATATCATGTTTGTGTTAAAAAACTCTTATCGTGTCATGTCATGTTGTATTGATCATGTTGGACCGAAACCATCTCATAAACATGAATTGTAACCTCTAAAAATAACATTACCATATTTCAATATGATCCTCCCTAATTATTCATTAGGGATGTTCTAATAATTGGATCTAAGTCAACATTTTCAAAAATTCCAAAGACCCATTTTGACCATCACCTACCCCATCATCTTCTACTCTGTTTCTCTCTTTTTGTGCATCCATGTAGGTCTGATGTCATGTTTTTTATTTGATTCGATCACACCACCATTATAGTAGTTCTTGAGGGATTTCCATTTTTATCTAAGACCAGGGTACAAGTGTGTGAATAAGGATTTGTAAATGAGTTTCTCTCTTGTAGACCCATCTAAAATTAACATACACCAATTCAACTAACCAAAATTTATTAAGAACACAAAAGTATTATGCACATTTAAAATTATTGTTTATATAGTGAAAAACTTATGGAACACGTATAGCATGCGTGTTGTGTCCTTATTTGAGTTGCGGAGACATAGTTCCCTCCACACATGATACTATTTCTCCCTTAAAAGAGAGTAATCGTTAAAAATTGTGTGACCCAAGACATAAGTGTATTGATGACTTTAACGTTTGGTCACCATTAAAGAGAATTTAAAAATTTGAAAAGTTTCATTGATTCATTTTGAAACTAAAGTGTGTCTAGATTTATTGATTCGTTTTAAAAGTGCGTGACTATCTCATATAACATGTTGAGACATTCAAATAATAAATAGGTAGTTGCATTGGATTCTATTATGTTATTGTTTTAACCTATAATGTAAGAAATTGTCATGACCAAGTGGGCCAACAAATTTAAACTCCTTCAAATGATAGCCAAAAATCAATCTCAATTGAGTTGTCCGAAATGCATTCCTTAATATGTGAGAGCTTCAACCAATGTGTTTTGAACAACTCAACGGGTCCAATTATTAGGTAAAATTTTAGGATCTCCCCACAGTTATTGTACTACTTTTCACAAGGGATTTATGAGTCCTTAGTCTGAGTCCCCTCACACTTAAATGTTTTAGTGTGCAGTCCAACAACTTACGGGCTTTAGCGTTGTAGTCCAAACACATTAATTGAGGGATTCTGAAAGGATGTGAAGGTGTCATAATACAATGTGAGAGTGTCATGTTATAAAATAAAACTATTAATAAGAGTTGTATTAGAGCACAAGGAAATCAGACTAACAAGCCGCACACAAAACACCTTAATTGGGGGATTTTGACAAATTCTCTATAACTTAAGAAAATTCTAGGTTGACAAAGAAATAGAAATATTTAGTTGGACACATTGCCGTGTTGGAAATGCATTGGTTTGTGTCCAGGAACCATTGTTGTTGGGCTCGGACCAGGGGCGGATGCACATGGGGACCAAGGGGGGCCTTGGCCCCGGTTCAATTTTTGAAAAAAAACATGTATATAGGGTTTTTTTGGTAAAATTTCAAACTTTAAGGTATAACTCTAATTATATTCAAAACTGAGGGTGTAAGAATGTAATTAATTAAAAATCTAAACCTTGTAAAATTTCTGTAATTTGTGTCCCAAACATATATGTAAAAAAAAAACTCAAAATAAACTCGAAACATATAATTTGTAGTTAATTTGGATGACCTATAATTTGTATAAAACTCTAAATAACCCAAAAAAAATCGTCTCAGGGGCTCCCGCCCATGAACCCCCGACACCACTCGAAACTTTGGTCCCGGTTGACCAAAAATCCTGAATCCACTACTGGTTCGGACACAAGCCAATACGATTGCGACACGTCACTGTGTCGTACCAAATCTGTCAGCGTAGAATGACCCTAAACTTTACCATCTACTGCTAACAAATGGCTTTCATAATTTGTTCTACTATGAAAGAAGGGACTGGTTCTTTATCATACCTTTCACTTAGATGAACTTTTTCATTGTTTTCAATAACGAGAAAGACAACATCTGAATTTTCTTACACCAACCGAGTTAGGTGTTGTAATAATGCATGCAAATTGATCTCTCTAATATTACCTTCAAAAGTTCAAAGCCTTTGCTATTTATGATATAGTTCACTTGGGTTTGTCTTCAACATCATTTTTTAATTCTCTTATGCATGGAATATATGTATGTGTTTGCTTGTGTGGCAGCTAGTTACTGATTGTCCATACCCAGCAATTGGCAAATATTGAAGATGACTGAAATTATGCTAAGTGTTATTGCAAAAAGAATCATGGGCAAGGTAATTTCCCTTGCAGCTGATGAGGTGACACTACAAGAAAAACTACTTTCCACGACATATATTTGACGACACTTTATAAAAATGTGTCATGGAAAGTAGTTAAAGACGACATAATCCTCAATGGTGTCGTAAATAATTCAATTATAGCAAATACCACGACATATAAAATAAATGTGTCGTGTTTTTTTGAAAGAGGACAATTTATAAGATGTGGTAATTTTTTACACTACTTTTTTTTCCTAATGGTGTCGTCTAATTAAAAAAAATTGGGGAAATTTTTTTGCCGCCTCTTTTACTAGCGCGTATAAAAAAAATGTACATGCAACAAACCATATCTCCGAATAAATCTCTCACCTCTAACCTCCCACGTTACAGCCGTAAATGAACGAATCTCTCATCTCTATAACCTAGGCACACACGTCTTCAGCCCTAAGAAGAAAATCCCTCATCACCTCTAACCTACGCACAGCCTCCGCACGTCTTCAGCCGTAAATACTAAATTTTGAAGCTTTAGCGTCATCCAGAACTTTGTTGGCTATGATCTTTGATGATGCTAGAAACAGCACCACCCTTCAAGGTGTTTGTGAGCTCAATTCAATGTTAATAATGGCAGTATAAGGGTATATACACACATAATGGATGGAGGTGGGGAGAAGAGGATTTACACCGGAATATAATTGGTTCAACCAATCAGGCCTACGTCCACTGTCCAAGTGTATGATCTGTATCAATGTATTGGGGCTCTAATGGCCATAGATACAATCTCTCAAGCTTTCTCTCTCTACTGTGTATTTGAATAGAGTTTTGGCTAGGGCTGTTCACTTTGGATCCTTTGCAAGGTAGAGGATGACCTTTATATATAGTACCTGGGGGGTGTAATGTACCCCCCATGCATGCAATGAGCATGTGTGTGTTGATCTAGCCAATCTGAAGAAGACATTTGTCACTGTCACATGTAGAGAATGATGATGAAATATTCCCCCCACGTGTGGGGAATGATTTGTTATAACTGACTTGTGTCCATGTGTCCTTATCCACATGTCAATAGGTGCTCATCCATCGTGCTTGGTCATGACCTCGGTCTGGGAGAAGCCAAGGTTGATAAAGTCTAGTTGCTCGTTCAATTCGAGATGAGCCATGAGGGTCTCGGCTTAAGTTAAGCCGAGACAAGGGATTGGGGTAGGCCTGGGCCGAGGTTGAGCTGGCTTGTGCTTGGAGCATCAACTAATTTCTTAATGAGGTTAACCTTGGTAGAAGTATGGCTTCCTGTGACCTTGGCCAACCCCTAGCCGACGTTGTCATTCCCAAGTGAATTGAAGTGCTGATGACCCTTATGATACATGCAGTGCCCCCCATGATGAGGTTGGTGGTAGTGTCGGTCGGGGCCGACCTTGCTATGGCCGAGAGCTGTTGTCATGGTCCCAAGGCATTCTGACCTCGGCAATGTCCCGACCGAGGTTGGTGTCTCTGAGCCAAGGTGACACTTGGGGCATATCAATAACCCCCGAGTCCTTAGTTACATGTGAGAGCAGGTGACTGTGGGATCTCTATACCTCCGAGGTCTTTCTCCTATGAGCCAATGTTCATTTGACACTTGTCCATTGCTGAAGCGTGGCTTGCCTGGCAAACATGTGTTATCAGCCGTCCTTTGGGGCTCCCAAGGTAATGATGGTCCTTGGGAAACGTGCCTTCATATTTAAGGGTTTAAACCCCCATTTTTACCTCCTTCTTCCTCATTTCTCTTTCCTAACACGATTTTGTTTCTGTAGCAACTTCTCTCTCTAGAAAGGTTTGGTTCGAAGTCTTTGGTGGTTATTCCTCGCGTCCTCTTCATTCTCCCTTACCATTCCATCCTCAGGTATCCTCTTCCATTACTTTTCCTTCATTTTCCCTATTTTTCCCCTTACTTTTGTGTTTTTCGACGAGTTTTGGAGTTTTCCCGTGAGATCTCCATACTTTCAGGCAAACTGTATTTGCTTTAGGTTTGGTAGTTTGATCTTTAAATTGCTTTATTTACTTAGCCAATCTTATTTATCGTTTAGAAGCTCCACAAGTGTATTGTCTGCCTCTGATGCCCATACCCCTCTACCAACTTCTTGAGGAGTTCCCTTCTCTCAGAGAGAAGACTTTAGAAAAAATTAGACAAATAGAAAGAGCACAGGAGGAGGCTCATAGGTCACAAGAATTCCCTCTTAGACCCATCTTTCCACCACCCCTAAAGGTGATATACTCTGATCCATTGCAACCATTAAGCCAAGCAGAGGTCCCTGCCGAACTAGTACCGATGTCTGAGTCTGAGTCTTCCACCTCAGACCCTATGTCTATGGATTCCTTCTAGGAGGCCATGGACTTCACAACTCAATAAGATCAGGCCCCTGATCAAGTCGAGGTCTCTAGCTGGGCCTTGTCCTATAAAAATTCAAGCACCTCATTTTCTTACTCAGAGGTTGAGATTATTGATCCGAGTGTGTCTATTCCACCCATACTTGACACCATTCCCCTGTCGGCCATCACTGGGGTTGAGTTCGCTCAGAGGTTCCCAAGTAACCCATCAACGTCTGCTCAGGCCGACGTTGAGTTAGATAATGATAATGATGATGACGTTAAAAGTGATGTCGATGTCTCTGAGGCGGCCGAGATCTAGAGTACCATTACTGAGGTAGACCTCATTTGCTTCATATATCTATACTCCATCAGTCCCTCCATAAAGCTTAGGAGACCTCTGAGGGAAGAGATGGCTTACCATGGTCGAGATGGTGAGATCCGCTTGTATGAGCAGATGTTCAAGTTAGGGTTTCATTTGCCCATCCATACCATTATTAGGTCCATCCTGGCCTACATCAATTTAGCCCCCTCCCAATTGTCTCCTAATGCTTGGAGGGTCATAATTGGGGCTATAGTCCTATGGAGGGATGTTCACCACTTAGACCTTCCAGTCTAGGTCTTTGTTGGTTGCTATGTCCCTTCTTCTGCCAAAATCATCCGAGCTACTATCATTTTGTATTTCGAAAGCCTGAGAAAAAGATGCTCCAGATAACTCAGACTTCCAACCATAATTGGAAGCCTCGATACTTCTTTGCCATGGGAATTTGGTCCATGTGTTCCCTCTTCCATGCTAGAACCGAGGATGCCCCTAAGATGGGGTAAGGTCATAATGTCTGCCAAGGCCGACCCAGGTATGAGCCTGCAGAACCTTCAGAAGGTGAAAGACCTTCAAGATCAGGGGATGCATGGTCTGCTCGTTAAATTCAAACATTTGATGACGCCCCACTACCTCTCTTAGACTGGTCTAGGGGGAAGTCCTCTTGTCGAGCTTGGTAAGCATTTTTTATTCCAAGTTGAACCTCTAAGTTTATGCATGTCTGATCCTCTAACTTAGACCTTTCAATTTGCAGAGCGTCCAAAGGATATCTCAGACGAGCTTTGGGAAATAGCTGCACCGAGTTTAACAAAGCTCACGAAGAAGGCAGGTCTTAATGATCTTCCTCCAGCTCCCTCAACCTCGAAGCCTCAAGCAACCAAGAAGAGAGCTCCTACCGAACATTCCCCTGAGGATCAGAGGCAGAAGAAAAAGGGTGGGGATTCTGCCATCCCCATCTCCTCTGCAGACGCGTTGGCGGCTCGTATAGAGCAACTGAAGATCAACGACAGCATCATAGGCCACAGTCTGCAGGCTCTGGATGCCTTCGGCTCTACCATGACCGAGGCTAATAAACATTTTTGTCGATCATTGGATACCCCCTTGCTGGTTGAGTTCGGTCTCCACAGGTCCATTCAGGTATGACTTCATATTTCTTTGTAGTTTCCAAGTGTAACCTCTGATTTGGTCTTCAACTCATACATGATCACACAACTTGTAAGGTCTGGCCGCTATGCACCATCTCTTCAACTGGACTCTGAGGAAGTTGCCCTTCATCTTGAAGGGGCAAGAGGCCGAGAAGGTACAAAGCACACTGAACACCGAAATAGACCGCTTGAAGTCTAAGGATAAAGAGTCTGAGAAGAAGGTGCAGGGGTTGGAGAAGGAGATCTCCAAGCTCAAGAAGGACCATATTATGGCTCTGAAGGCCAAGGACGATGTTCTATAACAGAAGGTCAACTCGGCAGTGAAGGCAGCCCTCGATGACGCCTCTAAGGGGATATTGGCTGAATATAAAACCTCTGATGAATTTATGAGCTTTGGCTTTAAGTACCTTGAGAGAGGTATCAAAGTTGCTATCAAATGGGCGACTGTCAAGGAGAAGGAGGCTGGAAGTTTGAAGGCCTCTGATTTCATAGGCCTCGGTTTTGCCAACCCTCAGCTTACCCAGGCCCTTCAAGAGGTTAAAGAGGAGGTTATTGCGCCTACAAAGACTGCCACACTGGATGGCATGGAGATTGAAGGGGCTGACCACAGGGAAGACATTATCGAGGTGACCAATGTCGTTCAACAGGACCAGGCTGAAGACACCAGCATTCTCCCCTCTAACCCTTAGATTCAATTGTGAAGCTTTACTTTGTAACCCTTGAATGTTTGTAATCTCTTAATGTTTGTAATCTCTGAATGAACATGGTTGACTCTTATTTTTTGAATCTTAACTCTGTATGGCGATCTCGGAGGAGGATCATTCCATTTATTTGTTGAATGCTTCTGTCATGTGATGTTTTAATTTTGAAGTCTTCTTGCAATGATGTCTGTTTAAATTCAATCAAGAGTCTGACCTCAGACCTTGTCACCACTGAGTGATGTTATAAGGGTCTGAGTTCATCACCTAAGATGTTATCCTTATAATTAATCTCACCAAATTAATGATGTTAAGGGTTTGAGGTCATCCGATTACAGTGTCTGACCTCAGACCTTCTCACCACTGAATGATGTTATAAGGATTTGAGGTCATCACCTAAGATGTTATCCTCATAATTAATTTCACCAAATTAATGATGTTAAGGGTCTGAGGTCATCCGAGTATGATGCCTGACCTCAGACCTTGCCACCACTGAGTAATGTTATAAGGGTCTGAGGTCATGACCTAAGATGTTATCTTCATAATTAATCTCACCAAATTAATGATGTTAAGGGTCTGAGGTCATCCGATTACGGTGTCTGACCTCAGACCTTGTCACCACTGAGTGATGTTATAAGGGTCTGAGGTCATCACCTAAGATGTTATCCTCATAATTAATCTCACCAAATTAATGATGTTAAGGGTCTGAGGTCATCCGATTACGGTGTCTGACCTCAGACCTTGTCACCACTGAATGATGTTATAAGGGTCTGAGGTTATCACCTAAGATGTTATCCTCATAATTAATCTCACCAATTTAATGATGTTAAGGGTCTGAGGTCATCCGATTATGGTGTCTGACCTCAGACTTTGTCACCACTGAATGATGTTATAAGGGTCTGAGGCCATCACCTAAGATGTTATCCTCACAATTAATGATGTTGAGGGTCTGAGGTCATCCGAGTATGATGTCTGACCTCAGACCTTATCACCACTGAGTGATGTTATAAGGGTCTGAGGTCATCACCTAAGATGTTATCCTCATAATTAATCTCACCAAATTAATGATGTTAAGGGTCTGAGGTCATCCGATTATGGTGTCTGACCTCAGACCTTGTCACCACTGAATGATGTTATAAGGGTCTGAGGTCATCACCTAAGATGTTATCCTCATAATTAATCTCACCAATTTAATGATGTTAAGGGTCTGAGGTCATCCGATTATGGTGTCTGCCCTCAGACCTTGTCACCACTGAATGATGTTATAAGGGTCTGAGGCCATCACCTAAGATGTTATCCTCATAATTAATTTCACCAAATTAATGATGTTGATGGTCCGAGGTCATCCGAGTATGATGCCTGACCTCAGACCTTGTCACCACTGAGTGATGCTATAAGGGTCTGAGGTCATCACCTAAGATGTTATCCTCATAATTAATCTCACCAAATTAATGATGTTAAGGGTCTGAGGTCATCCGATTACGGTGTCTGACCTCAGACCTTGTCACCACTGAATGATGTTATAAGGGTCTAAGGTCATCACCTAAGATGTTATCCTCGTAATTAATCTCACGAATTTAATGATGTTAAGGGTCTGAGGTCATCCGATTATGGTGTCTGACCTCAGACCTTGTCACTATTGAATGATGTTATAAGGGTCTGAGGTCATCACCTAAGATGTTATCCTCGTTAATTAACTTCACCAAATTAATGATGTTAAGGGTCTGAGGTCATCCAAGTATGGTGTCTGACCTCAGATCTTGTCACCACTGAATGATGTTATAAGGGTCTGAGGCCATCACCTAAGATGTTACCCTCCTTATTTCTACCATTAGAGCACAATAAAGCAAGAATCAACATGGAAACTGATCTTTTATTGATAACCTCTTCATAAGATGGTACATTTACATAACTTTTTGCAACATCATATGAAATACTTCTTTAGGTGATCAGCATTCCATGGGTTAGCGAATGGTTCCCCTTCTAGGTTTTCTAGCCTTTAGGTCCCGGGCACAACCTCTTCTGTCACCTTGTAGGGACCATGTCAGTTTTGGTGGAGCTTGTTTATTTTCTATAAGGTCTTCTTCAGTACTAAGTCTCCCACGGTGATGGGCCTTGACTTCACCCTCTGATTGTAGAATTTTGCTGCTCTCTGTTGGTAAGCTGCTTGTCTGATCTCTGCGTCTTCTCTTCTTTCTTCAATCAGATCTAGGTCTAGCCTCCTTTCTTCCCCATTTTTATCAGGGTCATAGGTCTGAATCCTATGAGTTGGGAGTCCCACTTCTGTTGGAATGATGACCTCTGAGCCATGTGCTAGCATGAACGGGGTTTCTCCCGTTGGTGTCCTTACCGTGGTTCTATAGGCCCATAGTATAGCGTAAACCTCTTCGGTCCATCTTCCCTTCGCTTCTTCTAACCTCTTCTTGATTCCATCGAGGATTATTCTGTTCATGACCTCGGTCTGACCGTTTGCCTGAGGTCGACCAGGAGATGAGAAGAACTGCTTTATCCCAACTCTTACGCAATACTTCTCTAAAGAGGAGTTCTTGAACTGGGTCCCATTGTCTGAGATGAGAGTTTTTGGAAGGCCGTGTCTGCATATGATGTTCCTCCAAATAAATTAGAAGGTCTTCTGCTCTGTGATCGTTATCATCGGCTCTGCCTCCACCCACTTTGAGAAGTAGTCAATGGCAACTATCAGGAACTGATAACTGTTGGCAGCTCTCGGTAGAGATCCCACTAAGTCAATCTCCCATACCACAAATGGACATGGAGAGGTGATTGACGTCATAGGTTGATGAGGTTGATGAGGAATAGTGGCGAATCTTTAGCATTTATCACACCTTTTCATGTAAGCAGCAGCGTCTTTGGACAAGGTTGGCCACCAGTATCCCCGTGTGATGATTCTCTTGGCCAAGGGTCTTCCTCCTATGTGACTGGAGCAAGAACCCTCATTAACTTCCTGTAAGACCCGGGGAACTTCTGTGGGATGCACACATTTAAGGAGAGGCAATATAAATCCCTTCTTGTACAGGACGTCTCCCACTATCGAGAACTTGGCAGCGCTATATCTCAATTTCCTCCTCTCTAGCTTGGATTCGGGTAGCTCTCCCTCTCTGATATATCTGACGAAGGGGTCCATCTATGAGTCTCCTAGGTTCAAATTGAGACAAGGGTTACATACCTCTTCTTCCTCAATGGTCATTTTTCTTAAGATCTCGACCGGAACTGTCCTTCTGATGTTTATCTTCATAGCTGAAGCCAACCTTGCCAGTGCATCTGCGTGGCTGTTATTCTACCGAGGTACCCTCTTCAGTTTTATCTCTTCAAAATATTCTAACATGGTTTTCACCCTCTTAAGGTACTTAGCCATCCTCTCATCTTTGGCTTCATAAACTCCTAATACTTGATGGACAACTAACCTTGAGTCGCTGTGGATTAGGAGTCGCCTTACACCCAGAGTCTTTACCAATGAGAGGCCTGCTATCATGGCTTCATATTCCGCCTCATTGTTAGAAGCCTTAAAGTTGAACCTCAAAGCGTATTCAATGTTGGCACCATCTGGAGCTGAAAGTATCAACCCTGCACCGCCTCCACTCTCGCAGGAAGAACCATCAACGAAGATGCTCTAAATGTTTGTATCCGATGAGAAGGCCCCTTCTGATATGATTCCTCATTTGAAGAGGTATCGATCCTCCTCGTTCTCCGCTACTCTGCTCCTAATCTTGTTGGATACGACCTCTTCCTGATCTCGGAAGATGTTTGGTGTTGTCTCTTCCTGATCTCGGAATACATCGCGGTTTGTCCTTTCAACACCATCTAGGTCATTCTCTGCCTCAGCCTCTTCCCATGTGAACTCAGCAACAAAGTCTGCGAGGGCTTACCCTTTGATGGCTGTCCTAGGTTGGTAGGTAAGTTCATACTCCCCTAACTCAATGGCCTAGGCCATCAATCTCCCGGACTCCTCAGGTTTATGTAGGACCTATCTTAGTGGGGAGTCGGTGAGGACAACCATGGAGTGGGCTTGGAAGTAAGGCTTCATCTTCCTTGAAGCATGTATCAGGGCGTAGGCTAACTTTTCCATACGAGGATAATTTTGTTCAGACCCTTGAAGGGCCTTACTGTTGAAATACACAGGCCTTTGGATCCCAGCGTCTTTCCGCACTATGGCTACATTGATGGTCGATTCGGAGACTGCCAGATACACATACAATTTCTCTCCTGTGACAGGCTGAGATAACAATAAGGGAGACCCCAAGTAAGACTTGAGCTGGTTGAAAGCTTTTTCGCACTCTTCGTCCCACTGGAATGCCTTTCTAAGCACTTTAAAGAATGGAAGACACTTGTCTGTTGCCCTGGAAACAAATCTATTGAGTGCAGTCACTCTTCCGGTGAGCCTTTGAACATCCTTGATACTTTTTGGTGTCTTCATGTCAAGTAAAGCCTTGATTTTCTCAGGATTTGCTTCGATTCCTCTCTGATTGACGATAAATCCAAGGAACTTCTCGGCTCCTACTCCGAAGACACACTTCGCGGGGTTGAGTTTCATTATGTATAAGACCATAGTATCGAAGGTCTTTTCGAGGTCTGCCACATGAGTTCAAGCTTTTAAGCTCTTCGTGAGCATATCGTCTACATACACCTCCATAATCTTGCCTATTTTCTCTTCGAACATCTTATTCACAAGACGCTGGTACGTCGCCAATGTATTTTTTAGACCGAAGGGCATCAATTTGTAACAGTACATCCCTTTGTCATTAATGAAGGTTGTCTTCTCTGAGTCTTCCGCATCCATGAAGATCTGGTTGTAGCCTGAATACACGTCCATAAAGCTCATGAGCTCATGTCCTACAGTGTCATCCACCATCTGATCTATCCGAGGTAAGGGATAGCTGTCTTTTGGGCAAGACCTATTCAGGTCAGTGAAATCAACACACATTCTCCACTTCCCATTGGCTTTAGGCACGATGACTACATTCGATAACCATTCCGGATATATGACTTCTCTTATAAATTCAGCCTCTTCTAATTTTTTGACCTCTTCCCGGATGAAATCATACTTCTCCCTGGAGTAAACTATTCATCTCTGTTTGATAGGCCTAGCATCTTTGGTCAGGTTGAGCTTGTGACTCATAACCTCAGGGTTGATGCCGGACATGTCCGCGTGACTCCAAGCGAAGACACTCTGCCTCCTCCTAAGGAAGTTTATCAGCTCTTCCTTGATTTCTATCTTTAGGGCTTTGTCGACCTGGATGGTTTTTTTCGGCTCGTCCTCATTGAGGACGATGGATTCTACCTCTTCCGCGGCCTCTCCCTTCTTCAACTTTGTCTCATCTCTTGGGTCAAGTGTATCAATGCTATAAGTGGTGGTTGCCCTCTTATGGGCCTCTCTCTCTTCGGCCGAGTTGAAGTAACAATCTCGCGCTATGGTCTGATCACCTTGCACTTCCCCTACCCCATAGGGGGTCGAAAATTTTAGCATCTAGTGGACCGTCGACGGCACAACTTCAAACTCCTTAAGGGCCACTCTTCCTATGATGAGGTTATAGGCCGAGAAAACGTTCTCGTCCATTACAAAAAAAATTATCTTCCTGGTCAACCTCTTAGGACACTCATCACCCATCCGTACGTCCAACTCATACATGCCCAATGGGTGGACCTTTTATCCACTGAAGCCCATCAAGGGGTGATGATAGGGTACCAACCTCGCTCTGCTAAGAGCTAGGCTCTTGAAGCAAGGCCAAAACATCACGTCTGCTGAGCTTCCCCCGTCTATGAGGATCCTCTGCACCTCGCACCCATGCACCCTTGTTGTTATTACCAAAGGGTCATCATGGGGGGCTAAGATACCTTTGAAGTCGAGTCTGGAGAACCCAACTATAAGGGTGTCCGTGTCTACCTTCTTTCTCTTCTGCACTATATCAGAAGATCTTAGATTTACAACTTCAAGTTTGGCCATTGACTTGGCCTCTGCCACATGAGCTTTCCTGTCAGCCACTTCAGAGCCACCTCCTGCGAGTCCTCCACATATAGTGTCAATATCAAAGCAGATCATGCCAACCCTCTTCACTGGGGTGTTGTCATCTTTCGGCGGAAGGTCCGGATCGTCTTTATCGTCACCTTCCGAATCATTATCTCTTCTTGCTGGAGCATCACCACGACATCTGTCATTTCTCCTCTTCTTAGGGTCATCTCTTCCGCCTTTAGGTGCCTTGCCATCAACATACTTCCTCAATTTTCCGAACTTTAACATTTTCTCGATCTCATCCTTCAAGGCAAAGCATCGGTCTGTAACATAGCCATGGTCCTGGTGGAATTCACACCATAAGTTTTTGTTCCTCTTATGTGGTGGGGCCTTTAGTTTCTCTGGCCATCTTAGGGTCCTGTCATTCTTGATCTCGTTGAGGATATGCTCACAGCTCACATTTAGAGGAGTATAGTGAGCGAACTTGTCATCAGCTGACCTCTTCTTTCCATCTTTCTTCCTTTGGGACTTACCGCCATTACCGCTGTTCTCATCTTCATACTTGGTGGAAATTACCTCTTTGGCATTCATAACTTTCCCCGCAGTTGCCAGTAGCTCCGCCATAGACCTGGGAGGGTCTTTCGTAAGTTTCCATAATAACTTTCCTTTCTGGAGACCTCCTATGAGGGCGGTCATGGCTATATTCTCTTCGTAGTCTTCAACCTCAAGTTTCTCTTTGTTGAACCTGGCGATATAGTCTCTTAGGCTCTCGGCCTTGCCTTGCTTGACATACAGTAGGTGAGTGGTCTTCTTTTGAGGCCTTACCCCAAAGCATAAGTTGTGAATGAATCGTTCGGCCAAGCCCTTGAAGTTCTCAATTGAGTTCTTCAGAAGAGAAGTAAACCAGTTGTGTGCTGCTCCTGTCAAGGTCCCAGAGAAGGCCCTACACTTCATCTCATACGGTTTCGAGTAGATGTCTACCGACGACTGATACATCTCTATATCATGTACAGGATTGGTGCTATCGTCATACTTGGGAGACACCACCGGTGGTTTGAACTTAACAGGGGTCGGGAAGCTCACTATCTTAGCCACGAATTGAGAGCCTTCTGAGTAACCCCTTTGTAATGGATCCTTTCTCTTAATGAGTTCTCCTATCTTCTCCTCAAGATGTTAGATAGAGTCATTCCATGGTCTCCTACCATTGGCCTGGCCGAGGTTATCCCCATCCACCTCCAAGGGATGGACTGAGGGTTCCCCTGCCACAGCACAACATCGACTGTTGACCTCTTCTTGGTCTCTGCCCCTTCCTTCACGGTGTCGACCTTGATCTGGCTGACCTTGTCTGTCTCCTCTTTGCGAGGCTGCTGCGCTCCTCGACCTTGATAACCTCTGTCTTAGGTCGTTCACTAGGCCCAACCTCTCAAAGGCTGACCCTCTGCTCAATCGATCAAAAGCTGACCCTCTTTGTTGGGCCTCTTCACCTCTTCGGCCAACACAACCTTAGCTCTGCTGAAGAGGACGTATCGTATTATTCGACACCTCATACGGCTCCCAATAATCTTCCGGGACCTCTTTCGCCTCTAGATCGTCATACCTGTCCTCCGGGCAAGGGTTTCCTTACCTCCCCAGGCGTAAGCGCCTAGGGTCATCAACGTCCCTCCTCCGCTGGGGTGGAGGTTGGTCCTTCATTGGTGCCTGGGGTGGTCCCCTGGCATCAGGATGAGGCTCGACAGCCACCAAAGTGATCATTTCTGGTGAAACTCCAGGAGGCCTCATCATAGTTTGGCTGAGCTGTGCAAACTGCTCCTGCATTGCAGCTAAAGACCTCAAGGCTGTAGCCACCTCCACCATTTCGAACTGGGGTGGTGCTTGGTTGGAACTAGGCCCTCCCCCACCAGGCGGTGGAAGAGGCGGTGGTAACTCTGGTTCCATGTGTTAACAATAGAGAGCTTGAGTAGCAGGTGAGCTTAATACCTTAAAGGACCTCTTTCAATGGTGAAACACCTCCACGTAAGGGGTGGTGCCTGGTTCACCACCAGAGTCTCCGGTGAGGTTAAGCTAAAGGAGAGGAAGAGACAACTTCTCTTCCCACATACGGCGCCAAAATGATGATACTAAAAACAGCACCACCCTTCAAGGTGTTTGTGAGCTCAATTCAATGTTAACAATGGCAGTATAAGGGTATATACACACATAATGGATGGCAGTATAAGTGTCGTCCATCGTGCTTGGTCATGACCTCGGTCTGGGAGAAGCCGATGTTGATAAAGTCTAGTTGCTCGTTCAATTCGAGATGAGCCATGAAGGTCTCGACTTAAGTTAAGCCGAGACAAGGGATTGGGGTCGGCCTGGGCCGAGGTTGAGCTGGCTTGTGCTTGGAGCATCGACTGATTTCTTGATGAGGTTGACCTTGGTAGAAGTATGGCTTCCTGTGACCTCGACCAACCCCTGACCGAGGTTGTTATTCCTAGGTGAACTGAAGTGCTGATGACCCTTATGATACATGCAGTGCACCCCATAATGAGGTTGGTGGTAGTGTCGGCCGGGGCCGACCTTGCTATGGCAGAGAGCTGTTGTCACGGTCCCAAGGAATTTTTGACCTCGACAATGTCCCGGCCGAGGTTGGTGTCTCTAAGCCGAGGTGACATGGGGCATATCAATCTTATTTTGGGTGATTGTTAATAGCTGGTCAGTTCTCTCTCTCTCTCTATTCTAATTATTATTGATGCTATTATGTGGAGTAGGATAAAATGTTGGCCTATAGTAAATATCGGTTATTGGGTTCATGAACAGGTTGTTATTGATTATAACTATCGTAGGTTACAATCAAATGATTGTGTTCATGAAGAGGTTGTAGTGCTACGAATGTTTGTTGTAATGCTTTCCTCTGTTTGACATACTCCACTCCATGATAACGGGTGATGGGTGTAAAAAGGATCTCGGAAATTTTACAGATGTATCGGAGAAATTCATGTGTCCCTCACAAAGAGTAAAAAAATTAGAACATTTAATTTAATTTTTGGTGATTGTAAATCATATTTGCGTAATATGATTTTTGTAATATGCTTCCGTTATTTTATTTTTTTTACCTCATGGACTTAGTTGAAATTTTATAGGGTTCAAATAGTGAACTGGGTTGAAATTTTAGCTTTTCATTAATTTTATTTTTAGTTTTACAGTTTTTGATTTACAAAAACAAAGGGACACAAGCAAAAAAAGATATATAAAAAAAACAAAAAAAAAAGAGTCAACCCGATCCTTTTTTTGGCTTTTAAATCTTGGATTGAATCATTGAAATTTGAAACCCATTCTCAATTAAACACCAAATTTCATAAATTCATTTGAATCAACAAATTGATTGAAAAAAAATAAGGATCCTCTTGTTTAATCTGAAAAAACAAAACCAAAATTGTTAATTGATGATGATCATATCTCTAACGACTCACCATTGTTGACTTAACCGATTTCTCCAAATGCAATATTTGTGGTAACTAATTCGATCATATCTTTTGTTATCATTTGTGTGTACATAGTCTTATTTGGTTCTTCAATAAATGGGTTTCAAGCAGTGATGCATTTGGTAGCATTATATTCATGCCTGAAAATTAAAATTGAATGAAAAGCTAGTTAATATGTCTTTGAACAATATTTTAAGGGTCATATAGTCCTAGTATGGGTTTTCACATTACATTTTTTTTGTCAGTTATTAAAAAGTTTGTTTCTCATATTAGCTATGGTACAAATCATAAACACACACACCTTTCTTGAAGGGCTATAGTCCAGTTCACTAATATTTTAGTTCTAAGGGGCTGAATTCAAGACAATTGTAGCTTATTTGTATTACAATGATATTCAATCTCTGTAAACATTTTGTGGAATTCATTGATTGAATTGAAATTGTATGTTGATGTTTTGATTAATGATGAGCGTTATGTGGGTTTTGTTTATTTTATCGATTTTTGAGTTAATTATTTATTTTTGAGCAACCTCATTAGTACTAAATCTAATATTTTTTATTCACAATAATTCATTGTTCTATTTTGTAGGTGATTGTTTTAGGCAGTATTCAGACACTACAAATCAAATCCAGTATAGGTATCTTTATCTTGCTTCATTTGTGTATCTCCTACTTTGAAATTATTAAGTGCATATACCCACATTGATATTTCTGAACATATGCTTATTAGAATAGGTCAACTTAATTAAAGTGTATGAATATGAATTGTTGAGTGTGGGTGTTTATATTAGTTCTATGCTCAAGGAAACCATGAATAAGAATAAAATGGCTATAGTCCATTCGTGTTAATTTGTAGTCCCAATTATCTAACAATATATCTATTTTAATTTACCTTTATAGATATTGACTAATCTAATAAGATTTAGTAGAATGCGACGAATCTAATGAGATCTTGTAGAATGTAACTATAAGAACACGACATTTTATCCGTTTATTGTTTACATTTTACCTCCTTTTCAATATTAGTGTTTGCTGGTGTAAACAGACTAGAAACTAGCAAGTGGGCAACTCAAGATGGAAAAAGATTGGTTGAGATTTCCAAGGTTTTTTTTAAATTATTATTACACGCATGTATATACGTTCACATATATTAGAAAAAACTAAAGTATTTTTCTGAATGAACACTATTAAAAAAATGAGAAGTGATTATGATTTCATGCCTTTTTTATTATCTGTAGACATACTGAGGAGTACCAAGATGGCATGTACAAATTTATTAAATCTGCCAAGAAAACTGCTAGAAATCCTGATATGATAATATGTCCCTGTAAGAAATGTAAAAACCTTTGTTAACAAGATGAGGAAGAATTATTTGAACACCTAGTCATTCATGGTTTTGATCCTACGTACAAGAAGTGGGTATTTCATGGAGAACATTCGAATTCTTCGTACTCTAATGATATTGATATTGAATTGTCAGATTTACATAGGATGTATAGAGATGCTTATGTTCAAGATGCAATTTTTGTTGAAGATAATTTTGAAAGCGGTGATGAAAATTTTAAACAAAAGTTGAAAGATGCCGAAACTCCTTTATATCCTGGGTGTACAAAGTATACAAAGATGTCATCAATTACAACTTTATACAAGCATAAAGCTACACACGGACTATTCGATAAAGGATTTAATGAACTTCTTGAGTCTATACATGAAATGTTTCCCGGGGATAACGTTCTTCCTAAGTCTTTGTTTGCAACGAAGAAGTTTCTAAAAGAATTTGATCTTGGCTATGCGAAGATAGATGCATGCATTAATGATTGTTGTTTATTTAGAAAAGAGTATGAACATATGGATAAATGTCCTAAATGTGGATAATCATGGTGGAAAGTCGACGAACGCACAAAGAAGGTTAAAAAGGGAGTATCTGCAAAAGTATTGCGGTACTTTCCAATAATCCCAAGATTTTGAAGGATGTTTTTATCATTAGATAAAGCAGAGCAGTTGCAGTGGTACTCAACTCACATAAGCAAAGATGGCAAGATACGACATCCAGTTGATTCATTAGCATGGGACACAATTAATAAAAAGTGGCCTCATTTCGCATCCGATCCAAGAAATCTTAGGCTTGGACTTGTAGCGGATGGATTTAATCCCTTTAATAATCTTAGCTCGAGCCATAGTTGTTGTCCCATAATTCTAACTGTGTACAATCTTCCCCCATAGTTATGCATGTTGTAGGAAAATTTAATGTTGACTTTGCTTATACTGGGGCCAAAGCAACCAGGAAATGACATAGATTTATATCTGCAACCACTTATAGATGACTTAATCGAGTTATGGAATAACGGGGTGGAGATGTACGATGCATCTAGCCAATCTACTTTTAATTTGAAAGCTATTTTGATGTGGACAATAAATGACTTTCTCACATATGATAATTTAGCTGGATGTACCATAAAAGGGGAATTTGCATGTCCAGTTTGTGGTCCTAACACATCCTCACTACGGTTATCGAAGAGTATGAAATCGGTGTATATGGGCCATAGACGTTTTCTTCCAATGAACCATCCGTGGAGGGTTACCAAAAAGAGTTGGTTTGATGGATTTGAAGAATTGAGGAGTCCACCAAAACCTTTAAATGCATAGGAAATTTTAGATGCTCTGAGGGGTGTTGAAAATAATTTTGGCAAAGGGAAGAAGCGTAAGAGTAAGAAAGTGTTCTTGAAAAAGAACTCAATATTTTTTGATTTACCGTATTGGCATGTACGTATATTTTAACTCATAATCTAAGCCACTAACTTAATGCAATTCTATTAAAAGTTTTAGGGTATTTATTTTTCGTATTAATCTTCCCTCATTTTTTTCCCTAGGCAATAGATTTACGTCACAATTTGGACGTGATGCACATCGAGAAGAATATAAGTGAGAGCCTCATTTCCACATTATTAGATGTAAAGGGAAAATAAAAAGATGGCCTCGAGTCCCGTAAAGATTTGCAAGAATTGGGCATTAGAAAGGAATTGCATCCTCAACCAAAAGGGAATAAATTTTACCTGTTGGCGGCACCTTACACACTCTCAGAGAAAGAAAAGAAAGTTTTTTGTCAAAGATTATATGATTTGAAGTTACCTGATGGTTATAGCTCCAACATTAGTCATTGTGTTTCATTGGAAGAGTGTAAGTTATTGGGATTGAAATCCCATGATTATCATGTTTTAATGCAATAATTGTTGTCAGTTGTTATACGATACTACTACCAAAGGGGCCAAGACAAGTGATTTTTCGCTTATCTTCATTTTTTAATGAGTTATGTCAAAGAGTGATCGATAAAAGGAGAATGGAAAAATTAGAGGAAGATATCGTAGAGATTATATGCATGTTGGAGAGGTACTTCCCTCCCTCTTTTTTTGACATTATGGTTCACTTGCCAATTCACTTAGCTCGAGAAGCTCGATTATGTGGACCTGTACAATTTCGATGGATGTACCCATTTGAGAGGTAATTTAGAATGTATTTAACTTTTTTCTTATTAACAAGTTTGATATGTAGTAAACATATGTTATATTCGTATTCTTTTGCTATGTTTTGTCATTAGGTTTATGAAGGTACTCATGGGTTATGTTAGGAACCGTGCACGACCTGAAGGATGCATAGCAAAAAATTATTTGGCTGATGAGTATGTAAGGTTTTGTACCATGTATCTAAAAAAATAGCAGAAATAGGTGTTCCACAATCTTGAAATGAAGATTTCGAAGATGAGACAATACTGGGAGGTCGACCTATCTCTAAGGGGAAGCTAATAACATTGTCCGATGACATGTTAAAATTTGCCCATCGTTATGTGCTAATTAATAATCCCGAAATTGAGCCATATATAGAGTGGGTAAAATGATGCCCGTTATATATATTTATAACTTATGTTATCATTAATATTGTTATTAAAATTTTTCTACGTTCATATTAGATTGCATTTGAGTGAGCTAAAGCAATCCAATCGAAGTTTATCCCAAGATGAGACTATGCTACAAAAAAGACATATCGAGACATTCGCTTCGTGGTTTATGAACAAGGTAGACCAATTTTTACATTGTGCATTGTAAGAGTCTAATGTTGTTATGTATATAAAAATTCATATAATTTCATTTATGATATTTTAAACAGATTAAGGTTTAAGCAAACACAACTGAAGTATCAACAATCCTAAAGTGGTTAGCGGTTGAGCCACGACGTTAAGCTATGTCATATTCAGGCTACATAATAAATGGCAAATGATTTCACACATCAATGGTTGAAAATTCCACCCAAAATAATGGAGTTTTTTTTAGGCAGAGACTATTTGTAGATCTAGTGCAAGGGATACCACACATGTTGTTGCTAATGTTTCATATTATGGGATTATACGGGATATAATTTTGTTGGACTTTCAGACATTTCGAATGCCTATTTTTCAATGTGATTGGGCCAACATTTCAAATGGTGTCAAAGTTGATGATGCATTCACTTTGGTTAACCTCCACCAAGGACAAAATTAGCTAAAAAAAGATCCTTTTACTCTAGCATCACAAGCAAGACACGTATTTTATTCGAGAGAAAGTGGAACATCAAATTGGTATGTGGTTCTCAAGGCACCGCCACAAGGTTTTCATGAATTGGAGACATACGATGAGAGTTCTTACACATCATATTTGCCGATTGATGTTTCAAAACTTGACAATAATGAGAGAAATGGCGATGAGACTCATGTGAGGATAGATTGTGAGGGTGTTATTGTGTGATTGTTATTTATTTTAGCATGTAGACATTAAGTTTGTTTGATGAGTTTATACATTAGTATGCTTACGGTAAATTCATTTTTACTTACAAAGTTTGTGCATGGTGATGTAAAGAGGAAATCATTGATAAGAATAACTACGCAATAGGTCAACATTATGTTATGTCATGGTTTCACTAGTTTGTAGTTTTTTTGGTTTCATTGGTTTGTAGTTTTTTTAAAACATTCTCTCTTTGTTAGCCTAGGTTCTTACACACATTATATAAGAACTCCAAATTCTTCCACCCGTCAATTGTTCAAAGAAGAGAAAGGAACCAAATTTCGAGATTAATAAACAATGAGGGAGAATGGAACACTAGAGACAATGCTTAAAACAATATGTACAAAATTTATTTCCAAATATATAGTCCTCTGTTATTCTATAGATGTATCTTCCTTGAGTTCTGTGTTTCATGTCCGTAATGCCTTAAGAAATGAATACTAAATTGATTACACATGTTGAGTTATTTGAAATCAAGAAGACTATTTTTCACCTTGGGTCCTTAAAGGCTGCTGGCCTCGATGGTATAAAGGTTTTTTTTCCCAATCTATTTGAGAGGCTATTAAAATTTGTATATATAATGTTGTCCAGTGTTTTATATCAATAAGTTCATTTCCACCCAAGACCTCACCCAGATCGCCCCATTTATGACCAGCATTGCTAGGCGCATGGCAAAATGGAAGGCTGTTACAATTGTATGTTTCTTGTGGATTATTATAAGGCCTAACTTTATTTACCCAAAGTGTTATTGAGTCATCTTGTTGATACTTGTGATCGGAATTTGAAGATAAAGCCGACGAGGTGATGAGTATGGCAATGAAGGTCACGACAGAGAACGATCGGACGGTGAGCTACATCGGAATCTCCAGCTAACGTAACTATTAATGTTCACAGGGAGGGATTTTATATTTGTTTTGATTTGGCTACCCTTTAACCTTTACCGGAGTTCTGGAGAGAAACCACAGCACTCTTCAGCATTGCTTGAATCGTATAATTCCAAAGGTGAAAAGTTTTGCTCTGAAGTGTTCCCCATCATTTAATTTTTATTGGTATTTAAAGAAGATTACTACTACCCCTATAAGTAGCAGGTAGAAATTAGAACCCAAGGCAGTAGGGCACTGCTTGCTCCTCTGTCCCTTTGCTATACAATATCTAGCTTTCTCGAGAGCTCAAAGTTATTGTTGATATTGTGTTTTCAATAAATGTGCGAAGTGCTATTCATATGGAAGTTTAGCGAGGAAACCCTCAGATGGTTACCGAGGACCTGACTTGGTGTTAAAGCCGAATAAATGAGAGGGAATGACTATTATTATTGTATATAATGAAACTCATGCCTACTTATCATAGGGCGTGTCTTAAGTTAACTAAGCGGGCCACGTCATTGTAAATCTGACTGAGATTATTACTTATTTGCAGTCAGGTAACGTACAAAAACACTAATGTTTATTACTTAGGGTTAGAAGCTGCCTGGTATCACCACATATGAATTTAGTTCCAATTTTGTCTCGAATGGTGGTTATGTAAAACTACTTTTTATCTAGGTGACTCATGATTCTCAAAGGTGTTTTGGCGATTTTTGGGAAAGTAAACACCGACTTTTTATTTTTTATTTTTTTATAAAATTCTCAAACTAATTAGTATATTACTTAATCCATTTCTTTGTCTTTTGCTTACGGGAGCAGGAAGGTATCAAAAGGCAGATAATTAACTCAACTATAGGCATTCATACCTGATTTCATCATTCTGAAGTATGCATAACTCGATTGCTCCCCAATTTTCATTTTCTTATTCCTTTTTTGCAATTAAATATCTGCCAACTATATTAATGTTTTGTTTGTATGATTGGATCGATGAATGTTTAATGATATCCAGAATGGATGTAAATTCTTACATCTATCTTCGACTAATGATCATTGTGTTTCCTGCGATTAGTTTAGTAGAAAAGATAAAGATTGAAATTGACGATATTGGGTAGATATTTTAAAATCATTAAAAAAGTCGATTAGGCACATTGGGCCTGTAACAAATTCTTCACTCTCAAATATCTACCCAATATGTCAATAAACTTGAGAGTGATTCCTTGGTAATAGTGAACTTGGCTCATTCTAAAAACACAAAGAACCTAATTAATTCACTCCAGCATATAGAGTTGCATCTAATTAATTCAATTCAACATTGATTCAATTCATCTTGTCAAGTGCAGAAGCTGCCCGAAAAAGACCAACTGTTATTCAAAATGTACTAGCTCCATACAAGGGATGTAACATAGGCAAAGAGTTCATTGAACGTTCAAATTATCAGAGGTATATTTCTTCCCAGCTAGTATTTTGAATCTTTGTATGCTCTGTTCACTAAACGTGACATGGTCTGTTTGAAATTTACTTTCAAGAGTACTATTAAATTGTTTCCCCCATCGGTAAGGTAACATATATCTTGTACAGTATTCAGAAATTTGAACAAAAGACATCAACATTTTAAAACACTTTGTGTTGTTACTTGTTACAGAAATTAGAGTCATATGATATTACAAAGGATTTGATTTGTTATAATTGAAAACACTTTGTGTTCATTTATTTCTCACTTGTTGAAATATGTATATATCTTAGATGCACCAATGTGAAGCCTAAGTTGTTTTGCGGAAATCTTAGAGAGATTAATTCATAGCTGATGCATTTCAATATTCATACAGTTAAAATCTCAAAGATTTCATGGAGACGGCGAGAAAAACAACCTGAAATGATGAATTTCAATTGAAACGCGTAAATCTCGTGATTTGATTATGCAAATTCATACACCATAAAATACCTAATGCTAGGGCAAATACAATAACCTAAAGATCTAAACTATCAAGATATGTACGTATCTTAGATACATCAGAGTGAAGCATTTTGTAAAAGGGCGAGTGAGGCTAATTCTAAGCTCATGCATATCAATATTTCACATAATAAATCTCAACGAACTCATAGAAACAGTAAAAAAAATGATAATTCACCTAAAATGTTAATATTCAATTCTAACTCATAAATATCACAATTTGATTATGCGAATTCATACAACATAAAGATCCTAATGCTAGGATAACTACAATAACCTAAAGATCTCATACTATCAACAAATTATCATACAGATGCAAAATATGTAGATATCTTAGATACATCAATGTGAAATATTTTGTAAGTGTTAAAGAACTTGAACACTTTTATTTGACGAATGGTCTCTTCAAATGGATTATGATTTTTGGGTTGTCCAATGTCCCCTTCGCTTTTATATGTGGGATGACTAGAATTCTAAGACGATTCCGAGAAGTTTGTGTGGTTTATTTCGATAAAATACTGATGCAATGCAGATTATAGAGAGAATTTAACATGTCCTCAAAATTCTGAAGAAGTGCCTGTTAATGGTCGACACCCTATCTATTATGGCGAATATGGTATCTATCGACTCGATTTGTGCACATGAGGAGAAGGTGAAGGCTCTCATGGAATGGATTATGCCAACGTCAGTCATAGATTCAAAGTTTCGATGTGTTGGTCGGGTTTTATAGGAAGTTTATTGACGTTATAGTATTGATTATATGTTAGGTTCCTCTCCTGATAGACTGATAAGGCTGAGGAAGCATTCCACCAAGACTCGAATGACTGGGCTCCCTTTTGGATTTACCCAGATTTTTGAGTTTTCTTGTGATGCTTGTAAGACAATGATTGGCGTTGTCTTGAGTAAGAACAACCAACCTATAGTGTGTAGTGTCCTTTATCCAGAAGATCCTGCCCTTAACTGATCTACATAAGAAATGGAGTTTTACGTGTGGTGGTTTGGATTGATAAGCACTGACATTGGTTCCAATCTGGCACACCGATAGTTTATGATTAGATCAGATCATAAGGCGTTCCTTTTTATGAGTATGAGTATCTAGAAGAAGATCTCAGTGTCCCCCTTCCTACAACAGTTTACTTCACCTACAAGCAAATAGGGGCGCGATAACCTAGTTGCGAATGCTCTAGAGAGTTGGACCATGTGTTAGTTACCGAGGAGAAGTTATTTTATGGCTTGATAAGCTGTATAATATAGTTATACATTTTTGACCCCTTGTCTGGCCTAATTATTGGGGAGTGTTAACAGAACCACGGGGATTTCTAACCATACATACTCCGAAATGGGTTTTTGTTACATTTCGGGGGGCTATCGAGTCATACAGGAGTTGCACACACTTTGTCTTTGCTACGTAAGATATACTTTTGGTCAACAATGAGGATAGAGATAGAGGGAGAGATACTTTCATTATGATGCGTGTGTGTGTGTGCCAAATTGCTAAGGGGAAGTAGCACACTACTGTCCCGGAGAGGACCTAAGGTTGGGGGTGGAGGCTGAAGTTTGTATCAAGGTGGCCAAAATGAAATATAAACATTTTACATATAAATTAAGATGGCAAATATGTCATATTATTCAAAATTTTCCTTAGTCTAATTTAAAATTTTCACATTTCCTATTACCAGTCTTGAAAATGCTTGAAACTTAAGGTGGGCAATTTCCCACCATCCCATGCACATGGATCCGCCTCTGTCTAATATCACCAACAGAGAGTTTAATTTATGGGTCTCTTTTTTGCATACGCATCTATATGGTGTCGGTTACAATTTTCAGCGAAACAGTGTGGTCACTATTTAAGTGCTCGAGCCCATTAGTAGAGCCTAGTAATTGCAAATCTTTATTGGTAAGCCTTAATTGTTTTTAATATGAACCTTTTTATATTTTAAACAATAGAGGTTAATGTAAGGGTGAAACGTATTTGTATAATATTTTTCATGGGTAACCATATGCTCTGCTTCCGTAATATACTATTTGACTCTGTTGAACTAATCACTCTTGCTTTATTCATTACTTTTCAGGCTTGAATTATTCCAGTTCTTGAGCTAAAACATTATATGATGATGCATATATTTAAAGTTGGTTTGGTTTCTTTGAAAACTCAAATGATAAGATAATAAAAGAGATATGAGTTGTGGTTGAACTCACACACACACACACACACACACACACACACACACACACACATATATATATATATATATATATATATATATATATATATATATATATATATATATATATATATATATATATATATATATATATATATATATATATGTTGTTGGTTTAGTGGAACAATTGATGTGTTGCCAATCCTAGTACACACTGGAGCTATATAACGGAACTTTGGTTATTACCCCACGCACCCCCCTCCTGCATACTTCATCTATTAGGGATCATGTAGCATGTAGGTATCAATTAATGTAATAGTTCATTTCATGTATGTATACGTAGGTACTCCAAACACTTGCCCCAACCTGGAAACATGTCCTGACCAGGCAGCCAACAACCCCTTCCCCCAAATTTTATGTAATACCCCGTATTTTTATGCTATATTAATTTGGGGATTTATTAAATTTAATGTGAGTGAATTATTTAATAAAAATCCAGAAATTAATTATGTTATAATTATTAATGTGACGAGAGTTAGTAATTATGGGAAATTTGTTGAATATTACTAATGAGCAAAGTAATATATTATATTGGTTATATTGAATGTCATGAGTGAGTTAAATGACAATTTCGGAAATTTAAGTCGAAATGTGCTCGTGTCGCGTCGGGACTAAATTTTGATAAATAAAAAGTGAATATTTTATAAGTTACCCGTATGGTCGTTTTCAGTGCGCCAACGCATCCGGAAGGGTCGAGATAGTCAGAAAAGTGTACCCGGGGGTGTAGTTTGGGTCTCGGGGCGTTTTTAGGCCTAATTAGTAACCCGGGAGGGCATTTTGGTCATTTTACATTTATGGGTAATTAAACCCACGAACATTAGAGGGACTATATCTGATATTGAGGTTGTCACCTAGGGTTAGAATTCCCAAAACCTAGAACAGCCATTGAAGAAGAGAGGAGAGAGCTCTCAAGCAATTTCAAGGCCCAAAACTAAACGGTTTACGCCGCCGCCACCACCAACGCGTAGATCGCGAGAAGGGGAACGCAACCACACCAAAATCAGCCGCAATCCAGACTTCTGAAAATCCCAGGCAAGTGTTTATCTTGCTATTTTCGTTGGTGCAATTTCCATATTAGTTTAGGAATGATTAAGGATGAAATATATGGAAGAAAACTCAAATTTTGATAAAAATTTGCATGTAGTAAAGACTTAAACCTTATTCTGGAAGTCTCTTGTGATGTAGAAAGATAACCCATGAAATTTTGTTGTAATTAAGAAAGGAATTCTGGGGTAAAATAGATTGGAACCATGATTTAGAGATTTTAGGGTTCTTGAAGTTGCGTGTGAATTTTGGGTTGAAAAATCCATGTTTAAATGATGGAAATGTACATGCCTTACGTTAGAAACATCAGGTATATTGTTATAATGTTAGTAGTGGAATTTTTGGGACGTTTGGGTTTGGAAAATATGGATTTGGATGAAGAAAAGTGGTAGAACCCGTAACTGAAATTCTGCAGATTTCGCAGACCTGTTTGATCGATCGATCGAGCCCAGAGCTTCGATCGATCGAGCCCCAGACCTCGATCGATGGACCCCTCCTGGCAGACTCCTATTTCCCCTATTAAATGAGTTAAATTTAATTTATCATGAAATAATTCTTGGGCATCCTTAATATAATGTTTTGGGAGATAGGGGAGACTAGTAGGTTATACGAATGAATTTTGGAGATACTTAATGTGGACTAAGAATTTCATTTTGGGATAATTACTTATAAATCGATTAATGTATGTATTGAAGGGTAAGGTGTGTAAGAGAGTTACGTTGGAACATAATAAGGACACCTACTGAATTTTATACATGTTAGGATAGAGTTCACGAGTGTCGCGAAATGAGTTGGAGAAACCCTTCGAGTTAAGGTTAGTGACGAACCCTTATAAGAATACTTAACGTGAAAATTAAGGATAAATATTGTAATCATGGGTGATGAGAGAAACCTATATTTATATAATAATAAGTGGTATATTTGTATGGTTGTGTATGCATATATTATATAAGTGTGTGTAAGAGGGTAGTTTAGATAAGATGGAGGCGTAACCCCTTTTAAGTATGGTGATGAACAGGTTAGTTAGAAACGCACTAATGATTTAGCCACAAGACACAAAGAGCAGTTTGGAATGTATGGAACCCGTCTTATACTCACAAATCTCTCGTGTATAACTCACAATATAATAAAGAACTTCAGAAATAACTTAGCTAGAGGGAGAGAGAAGTAAGCATCCTAGATACACCTTGGTAGGCAGGCAAAAAATACTAAAACTCTCAAGGATCTCTGTTATGTATTAAAAGCTTCGTAATAAATGACAAAAATTGGTGGGTGGCAAAACTCTCTGGTTCTTTTTAATGAAATCTCTCTCTCTAGTAAATAAATTTCTCTAGTAATAACTTTTGAGCTCTCAAAAGATCATGCCCTCCTCAAAGGTGGTTGGGGTCCTTAAATAGCCCCCCATACCAACCCCGAGGCAACTCAGTCATTAAAGACTATGAAAGACATCCCTCATACTTTATGTCACAACATTAAATGCCTGATGCACTAGTTGTCTCCTACGTCATAAACATTAAATGCCAAGACATGCCTTTTGCCTAACCACTGTATGTCAGGGGGTTGTTGTTGCAGAGGTGGCTCACCAACTATCTGACAACCCCAAATACCACGGTGGTTTACTCAAGTGCATGTCTGACATTGTTTAGAAGGCTAGTGACATCACCCACAGTAGATGTGACTTTTAAGTAGAGGGTTGTTTGGTTCATAACTTAATGCCCGATGGAACTCCAAGCTGCTCCGCTTGAGGTTCCACGGTCAGGGTCCTTCGGTGTTTTACCAGGTGTATCTAGGATGGTCAGGACAAGCCCCAACGGTGCCCCACTTCTCAATCCTCCAAACCAAATCCCTTTAAAGTTCCCACGGTGAGGTTGTTCGATAGAGCATGAAAGCTCTCCCAGGCCCTGCCAAGCCTGGTCTCTCGCGAGTACCGTTCGACCTCACACCCATTCATTATTCTCGTTACAACATTACAGTCGTTACAACTCGTAGTAAATATAAACAAAGCTATAATATGGCAAAGTAACAATAAGCTAAAGTACGAGTTGCCACGCCAAGCTGCCTCACCAAGATGCCACGCTTGAGTTGCCACGCTGAGCTGCCTCACCAAGATGCCACGATTGAGTTGCCACGCTGATCTGCCTCCCCAAGCTGCCACGCTTGGCTGCCTCACCAAGATGCCACGCTTGAGTTGCCACGCTGATCTGCCTTCCCAAGCTGCCACGCTTGAGTTGCCACGCTGAGCTTATCCTCAGAACACTGTTGCTAATTGGTGGATTATCCCTAATCCCAGGATTACCTTCAGGCCCCCTCTACATTTTCCCCTTCGTGGAGGGATTTGTTGTGGGAACAAGAAGTGCCTCCACGAAAACTTCTTAATCCGATGAACCTTCTCTGTCTGGCCTGCAGCTTTTTCTAATGCTGAGTCTCAACCGTTCCAGCTTGAATATCTGAAAGTCTCCCGAAGGACCTGCTAATATTCTCCCAGTAATGTTCGAAAAAGCGAAAAATTCTCCCCGATGTAATTGAGTCATAACTAAACAACGTTTGAGCTTCTGTCGAGGGGACATCGTGGCTTTTTTGAACCGTTGGGACACATTTTTCGTTGGGGGGGGTTATTGGATATGTCAGAGAAAATCTTGGCACCCAAAACTGAATCTTGCTTAGGAAGGTAACGGTGGCTGTTCCCTAGGTGTCACGTCATTAATTGATGGCAGTTCCCCAGGTGTCACGTCATTAATTGATGGCAGTTCCCCAGGTGTCACGTCATTGAAGGACGTAGCGTTGTCTTTTCCATGTCAGAACACTTCCCGAAGTGCCACGTGTACATTTGAAATGATTGCAGGCGGCCACACACGTGCAATGGTGGGAAACTTAAACGACGAACTTTAAAAATTAAACGGCCAAATCACTTAAAACCATTCTTTTTCTTGCTTTCCCACTACTTGCTTCAAATTTCCTTCGTTTTCTTTGAGAGAGAGAGAGAAAGAGCTTCCATTGTTGATCGTCTGAAACCTCCATTGCTGTTCGACCTTGTGCCGTCTTGTTCTTGCTCTCATCTTCTTCGCCACCTCCTGTGGTTGTTCTTCCGCCATTGTCGTGCTCAGGCTCCTCTGACTCAAGGTTGTTTTTTGTTTGCTGTAACACTCTATCATGGCGTCTCAAAGTTACCCCACCATCTCTTCAACCAGTGCGCCACCTGCTACTGCTGTTGCCACCACTACTGGTGCCTCTGCCTTGGACGCTGTCCGTCGTGAACAGTTAAGGTTTTATCGTCATTCTCCCATTTTTGGCGAAGGTGATTGCTTTGCTGCTTCTTGCAAGACTGTCAATTTTGAATGCAAGTTTGAGTCCTTAGTGCTGGGTGACGAGGACGAAGAACCCTCGAAGTGGGGCTTTCTTCCTCCAGAGGGGACTCTCCGATTTCGTCTGGAGCGAGGGGACTTCCAATGGTCCCAAATTGACTTCGAAGCACCAGGTGGTTCTCCTGCCCATTTTGCTGCTTGGAACTCTCACATGGTGAGTTCCTATGGTGATATTTTGAGTAAGATTGGCCTTCAACGGGCCAAATGGTTTGGTGAGTTTACTCTCTCCAAAAATAATGCTGCTCTCCCCATTCTTATTTCTCGTTGGAACGTGACGACTCACACATTTATTGCTGCGTGGGGCGAGTTCACGATAACCCTAGAAGATGTCTGCGAGCTTCTGGGGCTCGAAGCAACAGGTCATGAGCCTTATACCGATGAGCCTCTCGACGCCGAAGAGACTGCTGACCGTTTGGCGTTGGACCGAATATGCCGAAGTTGCATCGGTTCTTCAAACAAAGCTACCTTCACTCCGCTGATTAACTATTTTTTCAAGGGTTCTAGTGAAGGTAGTTCTTCAATTTCAACGGATGCCCCTGGCCAAGGTACTTCGTTAGAGCTCCCCGCTTACATCCTTGTGATTCTGTCCCGTTTTCTTTTGACGGGAAAACCAAACGATCAGCCCCGAAGGGACCTTATTAACATATCCCTTCGTTTGGCCCGGGGCATCAAACTTCCTTTGGCTGCAATTGCCCTAGGGTCCCTCTACACCTGGCTTGACAGAATGTTGTTCGATATGGAACGATCACTTGGCCGTTATAACCTGGCCAATTTTGCTAACAGCGTCCTTCTAACCAGCTTTCTTTACGTGCGCTTTCCTGTTGTGGCGGCCAAAGCCAACCGTCCTCCTTCTGGGGAAACCATTCTGCCCCCACGCTCTTATATTTATCATAAGAGGCAGAGCCGAAAAGAGCTAATCGCCTCAATTGATCGTTTTGAGGACTTTGTTATGAGGCCTTACGGAGAGGACGCCTTTGTTCATACTTGTGATTTCTTTCAGCACGAATCCAGAGTGGTACAGGTGGGGGTAGACATTGAAGATCCTCAGTTAGCCGTGGTGCTTCTCCTTTCTCCGGGGTATCTGCCTTCCTACACCAAGTGGGGATATTCCAGCGAACATTATAACCCCAATCGGTGTAGTCGTCAATTTGGGTTTGATCAGAGGGCTCCTCGCTCAGTTTTCCAATCCTCAAACCCGAAGGTTAGCTTTAGTGAGGCATGTTCCTTATTTTCCTCCACTGCTGCGTGGGGGATAAGTGAATCAATGGCTGGGAGAGTCACCATTCCCTCCAACAAGAGGCAAGGGAATGCGACTAGTCTATTTGCCACGAAGTTCTGGCCGGGACAACTGGCTAAGATTTCTGAATTCATAGATGGCGAGCCTGTGTACCCTCCAGTTCTTTCATTTTCTGCGTTGGAGCTGGGACTCAAAGGCAACTCCGTTCTAGGGATTGAGTTCCCTCTAAGCAAAACCCCCAAGAGGCCTTCCGAAGAGCTACCTCCGTTATGCCCCATGAATCCCACTGCCATATCCAAAGCGAAAAGTGTTGGGGTATCCAGGAAGACTGCTCCTTCGACTGGAGCTACTGCTGATGAAGGGTCTTCGCAGCCGTCGACCAAGAAGGCCAAGAGTGGGGTGGTTTCCACGAAAAAGACAAAGTCCAAATCGCAGACTCCTGTGGCAGCCCTTCCCATAGCCTCCGTTCCTCCTCCCATGTCTCCTGAAAGGGCCGAGAGGTTAAGGAGGGAGGCGCAGGCTGAGGTAGATCGGGTGAATGCAGAGTTTCAACGGTGCGCTGTCGTCGTTCCTCCCTCGGTTGCCTTCCCCACGATCGTCGTTGATCCCACTGAGCCAGCTGCAAGGAGGAGAAAAAGTTCGAAGGTTCCTCAAGCCACTGGCAGTGACGTGACAAGGCTGAGGAGTAAGACTTTAGGTACCAAGTCCCATCGGAAGCAAGTTTCCCCGGTGCAAGCTTCTCATTCTTCTTCCTAATCTGAGGTATGTACACTTATCTTGTTCTCTTTTCTTCTTTGGTTAGAGCAAGCCGTATTTGCTTATATATATTGTTCTTAACTACTTTGGTGCAGGGGCTTAAAGAAACGGGGCCTCGTTCTCCTAGCCCCCCAAGTCCCCCCATTAGCCATTTCGTGGGCGGTCGCTGTGGGGCCATCTCATCCGATACGACCCCACCCCGTTCGCCAATGACCGGGCTTACTTACGCCCGTCGTTCAATCTTACGGCGGGCGAGGGAGGCAGTTGGGGAGGGTGAGGTTATAGAGCCCATGGATGTCTCTTTGCTACCAGAGACAACACAATCTGAGATGCCTACTCCAGTCCCCTCTGGCTCACTGGCTTCCTCTGAGACTGTTCTTCCCATCGTTCTGGTTGCTGCAGGTGATCCCGAGGTAATTGTTTGATATTTAAATTTGTCTGGTCTGGCGTTCCTTCTCTTTCACCCCGTTCTGTGCGCTGAATTTAGGATGTTGGTTGCCCTAGGTCGAAGTATCCTCGCTGCTAGCAGACATTCTTCGTCCAACGGTGCTGGCGAGACCTCTGACCACAGTGCCCATTTTCAACGTTCTGACTGAGGTAAGTTATTCTTGGATACATTTCGCCCTTTTTTCTGTATTTGTTCCTCTTTACTAACATTGGCTTTTATATTGCAGCTTTCTCCTGATCTTTCGCCATCCTCATCTTTCCCGATGAGCCCCTTGCTCTTGCTTTGGTACCTTATGTGGGCGAGGGAACTATGCCGATGGTTGACGTTTCTGGGGCCAGAGACCCCGTTGAGGCTGATGAGGTAACAAGTCCCCTCCCAACAATTCCTGCCACTTTAACCTCCGTGATAACTCCCACTCCTGCCCCTGTTATGATTCAGGTACTTTCTAAATTCTTTATATAATCTCCACCTTATAACGGTGATTTAACAATGAAAACACTTGTTAAGATTTTTATATAATCTCCACCTTACAACGGTGACTTAACAATGAAAACACTTGTTAAGATTTTTATATAATCTCCACCTTATAACGGTGACTTAACAACGAAAACGTTTGTTAAGATTTTTATATAATCTCCACCTTATAACGGTGACTTAACAAATGAAAACACTTGTTAAGATTTTTATATAATCTCCACCTTACAACGGTGACTTAACAATGAAAACACTTGTTAAGATTTTTATATAATCTCCACCTTATAACGGTGACTTAACAACGAAAACGTTTGTTAAGATTTTTATATAATCTCCACCTTATAACGACGACTTAACAAATGAAAACACTTGTTAAGATTTTTATATAATCTCCACCTTATAACGATGACTTAACAATGAAAGCACTTGTTAAGATTTTTTATATAATCTCCACCTTATAACGGTGACTTAACAATGAAAACACTTGTTAAGATTTTTATATAATCTCCACCTTATAACGGTGACTTAACAATGAAAACACTTGTTAAGATTTTTATATAATCTCCACCTTATAACGGTGACTTAACAATGAAAACACTTGTTAAGATTTTTATATAATCTCCACCTTATAACGGTGACTTAACAATGAAAACGTTACAATCTCACTGTTTCTTATATCTCTTCTCAGGTTGCTCAGGAGGATTCCTCACCAGCTCTTTCACTTATAGGCGCACCACGTCAGGAACCTGCTGTTTCGGAAGAATCTGACCAGGCTGACCAAGGTTCCACGACTGGTGTTGAGGCCGAAAGTGAGTCTGGGTGCGAATTGCCTCTCCCTGACTTAACTCCTCCTGCCTTTTGCCTAATGGTGCTTCACAATTCTCCCCAAATGCCTGTGAGCCATCGCTTGGTGATTGAGCAGTTGGTGAACCATCACCCCGAGACCTTCACCGTGGACTGCCTACGGTCCAATATTCCCGTGATGAGTTATCGACTGCAAGGCATGGCGATCGTTGTTGCTGAGATTGCCAATACTCCCACTTCCCGTGTAACCCGAACCCTCATTAATCAGTTTCTGGGTTTTCTGAAGGAATTGGGTCGTGACGGTTTCCGTTTCGACTGGCTTATGGCGTATTTGAAAACTTTGAAGAGCCAGCAGCTGATCGGTCAGAGGGAACTATTGAGTAAGCATCAGGAGGACCAACGGGCTGAGGAAGTTAAGTTAGCTGAGCTGGCACCTCTTTTGGAATCGGCGGATGAAGAAATAAAGAATGCCGAAGAGGCTCTTCGTTTGGCCAAACTGAAACGGGAGAGACTTCTTATTGAACGCGCCCAGGTGCAAATCAGGCTAGAGGTTGCTGTCAACGCTCAAAGCTCGTTTGCGTCAGCTTCTTCGGGCCTTCCTGGGGATTTTTTCTCTTCCCCAGACCTATGGTTCCTTTTAGGGTAGAAAGCTCTTGTATATATTTTCCTTCTTCGTCCATTTATGTAATTCTTGGGCAATAGTTCCCAATTTTTTTTTGTAATGCTCTCTTGTTTATTGAATGAAAGAAATTATATTTTCCCGTTTTATCTTTGAGTTGTGACTGCTTTCATATCGGTGTCTATACTTCACGTCATCAATAAAACTTGTATATTCATAATCAAAGACTAGATACATCGATGGTACAAACTTAATTGTTTACACATGATAGACTTTCAACCATTTATTATTAATTTTGAATGGCTTGTTTTCCTCCAACTTAGAAATTAGGCAATAACCTGAATCATGAGCTACCTTTACGACGAAAGGTCCCTCCCAATTGGCTGCGAATTTTGGCAGGGGAAGTCCCCTAATGTGTTTCACCGCTGCTTTCAAAACGAGATCCCCCTCTACGAACCTCCTTGGTCTTACCAGGTTGTCATATGCCCTAGAGAGCTGCCTCGTATACATTTGAAAATGTTGCATTGCGTTGTCTCTGTGTTCATCCAATGCCTCCAGCTGCACATGCCTGTTCTGAGGGAGCATGCTACTCCACAAGGCGTATCGAGCAGAGGGAACCTCCAACTCCACTGGAAGGATTGCCTCAGCCCCGTAGACAAGGGAGAACGGAGTGTACCCTGTGGGCTTCCTCTTTGTCGTTCGATAGGCCCACAACGCTGCTGGTATCTTATCATCCCACGATCCTGGAAAGTCCTCCATTGTTTTAGCCAGGATATTAACCAGAGTTTTGTTAGTTGCCTCGGCCTGACCGTTCCCCTTCGGGTATGCCACCGTTGAAGTGTGATGAACGATGGGATACTTGTCTGTAAGCATCGTTACTTCTGAGTTGACAAAGGGAGTCCCATTATCTGAGAGAATGACCTTTGGGATCCCAAAACGGCAAATGATATACTCTCTGATGAAGCTACTCACTACCCCAGCCGTTGCCCTTCTGAGTGGTATTGCTTCAACCCATTTTGTAAAGCACTCTGTTGCTACCAGTATCCATATCTTGCCCCTTGACGAAGGGTGTATTGCCCCCACGAGGTCGAACGCCCAAGTGTGGAAAGGATAAGGCGTTACCAGAGAATGTAAGTCCACCGATGGGGCATGGATCATATTCCCATGAAGTTGGCAAGCTTTGCATTTTCGAACAAATTCGGCTGAGTCTTTCTCCATCGTTGGCCAATAATATCCCAACGTCATCAGCTGATCATATAACTTGGCCCCTCCTATGTGAGCTGGGTCATGGGCTTGTTTGAGGACCTCAGTTGCCTCTTCTTTCGTGATGCAACGCAATGGCTTGTTGAAGTACCCCCTTCGATAAAGCTGCCCTTCTTGGATATAGAACCTTGGGGCCCTTCGCTTCAGTCCCATCGCATCCACTTTCTCCGTTGGGGCAGTTCCATCTTGAATAAAGTCGATATAGGGCTGCCTCCAGTCTGTTTGGGCTTCTATGAAATGGCACTCAGCTGCTTCGAAAAATAGCTGACACTTATCACGATTCCGTTGTAGTTCTGCCGCATCCTATTTCATTCTAGGCCAGAAATATCCCCCTCTTTGAATTCTTCTATAGAGGGGTATCTCAGTCGTTTCGCAATGCTCCTCATGTGTTCTCTTCAACCTCCGCTCTGCTTCCTCTGGCCCAATGCATCTTGATAACCATCCCCCTGCATTTCTGTAGTAAAGATTTCCCTGGTTTGTAAAGTATTGGGCTAACTCTCTTAGTCCCCTAGCTCCTTCGCCAGACTCCAGTTGCTTCCTGATCTCTCCTCTCCAATCCGCATCTCCCTCCATCGGTAGTATTGACTGCACCACCGAAGGAGCTGTTCTTCGTTGGATCGTAACGATAGTCGTATCGCTCCTCATGACCATCTTTTGAGCAATAGTGGCATAAGCGTCTGGGTGACGGTTCATTGTTCTGGGGTGTCTTCTGATTTTGGTCCGATGGAACTGGCTGAGGAGCCTTTGAATGATCGTTCTGTACGGTGCCAAACTCATGTGTTTCAACGCATATTCTCTGTTAACTTACTGAATTACGAAGTTCGAGTCACCTTTGATGCAGAGAGAACGAATTCCCCTTCGAAGAGCCTCCAGTAACCCTAGCACTAACGCTTCGTATTCTTCTTCGTTATTGGAGCAAGGGAAATCTAGTTTGTAGGAAAGGCAAATTTCCTCCGTTCCTTTTGAAAGTATGACCCCTGCCCCTCCTTTTTTCTCTGCCGAAGACCCATCAAACTGCATCGTCCATTCCTCATCGGTTGCATCCAAATAGTTGGCCTGCAAGTCGTCTCCCGAAATGTCTTCTTTAGGTGGTTCAAATGCTCCAGATGGAAAGATTGCCAACAGATCAGCATACGCCTGGCTCTTGATGGCACGAGGAATCACACACTTTAAATCATATTCGGAGAGAATAAGGAACCACCTAGCTGCCCTGCCAATCAAGATAGTTCTAGCCAACAAATACTTAATAGGATCACATCTAGTTACAATATGAATTGTAAAAGACAGCATATAATGTCTAAGTTTTTGTGCTACAAAGACTAAGGCCAAACAATGCCTTTCTAGGCTGCTATATCTAATCTCTGGCCCATGCATGATCCTGCTGAGGTAATACACTGGCCGTTCTTGCCCGTCAATCTCTTGTGCCAGCAAGGCTCCAACGGACCTTGTAGTTGAGGTGAGGTACAGCTGCAACGGTACTCCTGTCTGCGGAGGAACCATGATTTGTGGTGAAACGAGCAACTTCTTCAACTCATCGAGAGACTCCTGGTGGTCCTTTTCCCATCTGAACTTTGTGTTCTTTCGCAGCAACTGCATCAATGGGTGTGTTACCTCGGCCAATCCTGGTACAAATCTTCTGAGGTAGGAGACTTTTCCGAGGAAGCTTTTTAGCTCCTTCGTCGTTCTTGGGCACGGCATTTCTAAGATCGCGCGTTGTTTATCCTGGTCCATCTGCACCCCTTGTCGATCAACCACAAAGCCTAGAAACTTCCCGCATGTTACTCCAAAGACGCACTTCAATGGGTTCATCCTTAATTTATACTTCCTACATCGAGTAAACACCTTCTTTAAGTCGTTTAGGTGGGACTCCTCCTTCTTCGATTTGATGACCAAATCGTCCACATAGAATTCTACAAATTTGTGGAAGAAATCGTGAAAAATGGCCATCATTGTTCTTTGATAAGTAGCCCCCGCGTTCTTAAGTCCAAACGGCATTACTTTGTACATGAAATTTCCCAACGGGGTTCTGAATGCCGTTTTCTCTGCGTCTGCGGGGTCCATTTTGATCTGGTTGTACCCTACGTACCCATCCATGAAGCTATACATCTCATGCCCAGCCATGGCATCTATCAAGCTATCAATGGAGGGTAGAGGGAACTCATCTTTGGGGCAAGCCCTGTTCAAATCTCTAAAATCCACACAGATCCTTATTTGATTCTTGTCCTTCTTTCCTACTGGCACAATGCTAGATAGCCAAAGGGGATGCTGTATTGGTTTGATGAATCCTGCTGCCAACAAACGTTGAACCTCTTCCTTAATCTTCAAGTCCAACTCAGGTTTGTAAGTCCTTGTTGCCTGCTTCACCGGGATGGCTGAAGGCATCATGTTTAGCTTGTGGCAGCTCACTTCCTCATCTAGCCCTTCCATTTTGGTATACTTCCATGCAAAGACATCTATGAACTCCCGGATTAGCCCAACCAAGGCTTCTCATTTCTCCTTACCGAGATCCTTCGCGATGAAGATGGGCCTTAGGTCTTCCCCTTCTCCTGCCAGGTTCAACTGCTCCAACTCTTGTGCCTGGGGCTTTGGTTGATTTTCCATGTAATCTGGTTCTTCGGCGACCTCCTCCACGAACTCCTGTATGTTGGAGTTGTCTATCACCATACACTGTCCCTGTTGATCCACCAAGAAACACTCATATAACGGGTCAGCCCCATCCTCGGTCTCTCCGGCCGCCCGCTCACATCGTTATAAACGGTATACCACCTTCCCCTCTTCAGTGACCATCTTCTTGCATTGCCTGTTGGTAGTTGTTGCCACGGCCTTCCTCTTCCTCTCTCTCGAAGCTTCAGCGATTCTTCCCCCTGAAAAGCGACTCAGCACGCTTTGCCGTTGGACCTCATGCTCCACAGGATCCACTCTAAGCCTTACTTTGTTTTTGAGCTGCTTCGTGGTACTTTGGGGTCGAGGGATCACCTGACGGGTTTCTTCGGCCCTCACCCCTTCGTTACCCGCGGCTTCTTTACTTTGATCGTTCAGAGGCCCCATTCTATCTCTGATCGAAGGAACCCATGCCCCCTCCATTCTTCTCGTTAGGACTCGAGCATCCTCCTCTGTATAAAAGGCCGCATCTACAAAGTGAGCTTCCTCGATAGCAAAAGGCCTTTTTGTAGCCCTAATGGTAACTTCTGTTCCTTTGACATTTGCCTTGGCGCATTGATGATATGTCGAAGGAACTAAACCTTGATTGTGCATCCACACTCTTCCTATTAGTAAATGATAGGAAGTTGCACTTTCTATTACATGGAACTTGATGTGGGAACTCAGATTTCCCATTATAATTCCCACATTCACATACCCAATGGATTTGGAAGATTGGTTGTCATACCCTGAGATTACCAGAGGCATGGGGACCAACCTTTCTTCTGGGATATCAGCTGCGTGGAAGGAGTTGATCGGGATAATGTTGATGGAAGCGCCCCCATCCATAAGCATTCTTGCAAAACTAACCCCATTGATACTGGCCGTCACATACAAGGGCCTGTTATGAGGGAACCTTACAGCTCTATCTGCGTCGCTGAAGGTCACCTCTGATAGGAACTTTTTTACCCGCCTCGCCATGGGTCCCCTCCATTTCAACGAGGGAACCGCATCCTTCTTCGCGATGTCTAGGATCGCCTGAGTTATTTCCAGTCTGCTCTCCTTTGGTATCCCCACTTGATCGAAGAACCAAGCGAATTTTGGGGATTTTGAAACTGCGCTGTATTCAACGACTGCCTCCATTTCCTCGCCTTCAACGCTGTATACGTCTTCCACGTCTTTAGCGCTTGCTTGATCGTAGGCTAAAATTACGTTAGCCATTCCTGTGGTGCAATACTCCAGAGTTTCTTCGAATTCTCTTTGCCTCATTGTTGACCTTCCTTCCCCTCTTTCCGCCTCATCATCGTAGGCCGTCACCAAGTTGGCCCCATGCGCTGGAAGCGGGTTGTTGTTAACGTTCTGTGGGGGGATCTGCAGCGTCCCTGCCTTCATGTACTTGTCAATGATTCTTCTCAGTGTGAAGCAGCTCTCTGTCGGGTGCTGGATTTTTCGATGAACCTGACAATACCTAGGATCTGCCCTTGTTTCATCATCGGGTTCTTCCGAAGGAACGCCTTTTGGTAGGTAGACCGTTCCACCTTGGACCATGGCGTTGTAACAACTCACCGCCTCTTCTATCGTGCATGGTAATGGTGGTGGGTCTTCTCTATCCCTTCCGAACTTCCTTTTGTTGTCCTTCTTCGCCGCCTTACCCCCATCTGTTCCTTCGGTGTATCCCACTCGTGGGGGTTGAGGCCTTCCTCCCCCAGGTTGTATCGGTTGCCTGAATATCATAGGCACCGCCACCGGGTTTGGTCGTACGACCAATGAGATGTTCCTTGCAGATTTTAAGAACGCCGAAAAAGTTCCCTCGCGCGTCTCATTGATAAGATGGCAGATGTATTCCGGGAGTAGTCCTTTGGCACAGATTTGTAATAGTTTGGACTCCTTGGCCTCCTCTCTCACATCCAGAGACCTTTCCCTGAACCTCCGAACGTATGCCACCACGTCTTCTCCTGGTCGTTGCTTCTCTCTCCCTAGTTGGGTCAGAGTGAATTCATCCTCTGCTAGAAAGAACTTTTGGACAAACAGCACGTGCATCTCTTCCCACGTGAAAACACTTTTAGGGGCCAAATGAGAATACCACGTGTATGCTTTATCGGTTAGGGATTTGGAAAACTCCCTCAACCTGAGCTTCTTGTTGTTGCAATGCGCCCCCAGGTGCTCAACAAAACGTTTAATGTGCTCTTTCGGATTCCCACCCTTCCCTGTGTATTTTTCAAAGATGGGGGGAATATAATCCCTCGGGTAAGGCTCATCGTTGTATTCCTGAGGATAAGGTGTCCTAAAGTCGTCATAGACTGAAGCTACCTCGCCTATAGACTGTGAGGAAGCCTGCACAAATTTTAACATCTCCTTTTGCATTTCTCTCCTCATTTCCTCCATGGGCGATGGGGCAACGACCAATGGGGGTGTTGGCTGAATGACCGTTATAGTTGGAGCCATCGTTACAGCTGGCGCCGTTGATACTCCGGAGATTCCCACCGCCGGATTCACGACGGAGGGTATGCTTGCCGGAGCTGCTCCCGTTGTACCTGCGCCTGGTGGAACCGTTGGAGCTGCCCCTGGTGTTACGAAGGAGTTGGCTTCGAGTCCTCCCAGCACCGTTGAAGCTGCAGGCGTTTGCAAAAACTCATAGAACTTGCTCATAAGGAGGGTCATTTGGGCAGATCCCAGCCCAGTGCTCGTGGAAGCCTGCGTCACTCCCGGAACGCCTGTTGTTGCCTGAACTGGGGGCACTTCTATTCGAGGAGCTCCGCTCCTTAAAGCCTCCAATTCTACCGCTGCTTGCTCTTCACTGTGTTGGATATCATCAAAGTTGATCCTTCGATTAACGTTATCTTGCGCCATACCTCTTCCTTAGAAGAATGCCTCCCCAGCAGAGTCGCCAAATGTAAGAGGGTAGTTTAGATAAGATGGAGGCGTAACCCCTTTTAAGTATGGTGATGACAAGGTTAGTTAGAAACGCACTAATGATTTAGCCACAAGACACAAAGAGCAGTTTGGAATGTATGGAACCCGTCTTATACTCACAAATCTCTCGTGTATAACTCACAATATAATAAAGAACTTCAGAAATAACTTAGCTAGAGGGAGAGAGAAGTAAGCATCCTAGATACACCTTGGTAGGCAGGCAAAAAATGCTAAAACTCTCAAGGATCTCTGTTATGTATTAAAAGCTTCGTAATAAATGACAAAAAATGGTGGGTGGCAGAACTCTCTGGTTCTTTTTAATGAAATTTCTCTCTCTAGTAAATAAATTTCTCTAGTAATAACTTTTGAGCTCTCAAAAGATCATGCCCTCCTCAAAGGTGGTTGGGGTCCTTAAATAGCCCCCCATACCAACCCCGAGGCAACTCAGTCATTAAAGACTATGAAAGACATCCCTCATACTTTATGTCACAACATTACATGCCTGATGCACTAGTTGTCTCCTACGTCATAAACATTAAATGCCAAGACATGCCTTTTGCCTAACCACTGTATGTCAGGGGGTTGTTGTTGCAGAGGTGGCTCACCAACTATCTGACAACCCCAAATACCATGGTGGTTTACTCAAGTGCATGTCTGACATTATTTAGAAGGCTAGTGACATCACCCACAGTAGATGTGACTTTTAAGTAGAGGGTTGTTTGGTTCATAACTTAATGCCCGATGGAACTCCAAGCTGCTCCGCTTGAGGTTCCACGGTCAGGGTCCTTCGGTGTTTTACCAGGTGTATCTAGGATGGTCAGGACAAGCCCCAACGGTGCCCCACTTCTCAATCCTCCAAACCAAATCCCTCTAAAGTTCCCACGGTGAGGTTGTTCGATAGAGCATGAAAGCTCTCCCAGGCCCTGCCAAGCCTGGTCTCTCGCGAGTACCGTTCGACCTCACACCCATTCATTATTCTCGTTACAACATTACAGTCGTTACAACTCGTAGTAAATATAAACAAAGCTATAATATGGCAAAGTAACAATAAGCTAAAGTACGAGTTGCCACGCCAAGCTGCCTCACCAAGATGCCACGCTTGAGTTGCCACGCTGAGCTGCCTCACCAAGATGCCACGATTGAGTTGCCACGCTGATCTGCCTCCCCAAGCTGCCACGCTTGGCTGCCTCACCAAGATGCCACGCTTGAGTTGCCACGCTGATCTGCCTTCCCAAGCTGCCACGCTTGAGTTGCCACGCTGAGCTTATCCTCAGAACACTGTTGCTAATTGGTGGATTATCCCTAATCCCAGGATTACCTTCAGGCCCCCTCTACAGTGTGAAAAACGTACCCGCGGTACTTGCTATCCCTGAGGTTACCGCGCTGGGACAGTCTTATCTCGATGGGACCTTGATGGGGGATATTGACTTGTACCCTAGAAGATAGATATCCTTGGTACAGGCTATCGGACCGATAGTTCAGACGGTCCTAAGAGACGTGAGGGTACGTACTGACCTCTTAGAGACTTGGAATCTATGCTTCGCATCAATCTTGTTTTGTGTATATATGTTGATACAGTTCGAGAGTGATTCCGAACTTGTATATCCCTTAGTGTGAGCGATACGGGGATTGGATAGCAGAGTATGCCAGCACCATAGTTTGTATGTTGGTGCTGTTAGTATATATATATTATACGAGTGCTTAATATATATACCTGAATTTGGGAAATTTAAACTGTTGCTGTGATATAGTAAGTGAGAAATAATTCTGGATTATGAATCGAAAATACTTGTTTGAAAAGTATAATGTGACACTGGGAAACTTTATAAATTAATGAAGCTAAAACGAGAGTTGTGCTACTAATTGGAAGTATCTTTTTAAACAATGATATTGTTTGGTTTTAAAATCTTACGAGTAATTTGAGATAAGCTAAACTGTTGGGAAGGTTAGTGTGATAAAATGATAGGATAAACCGTTGGGAAGGTTAGTGCGATAGGTGTGCACATTAGAAGAGAGGTGAGAATTTCTCAAGAGAGTGTCGCACTAATATGTTGTTGCATTGGCCTGTATCAATTTAAATACTTGCTAAATGAATTTTAAATCATACACACTATCGGGCTCTGACCCGTTTCTTTTTTACTCTCTCTCTCTCTTGTATATATATGTATATATTTCAGGTGCCCAGCCACAGGGGCGTCTTGCTTAGGATCCCTTGAAAGAAACGTGCTGCAGCTTAGGTGGGAGTTACAGGTCACTTACGTAGACGGCTTCCTTTATTGACTCCACTTCTAGCATTCTCATTTATTGGGCATGTGTCGCCCTTTCCATTATTTCATTGTTATTGGGACATTTGTATTTCAGTTATTTCTAGTATTGTCACTATGGGATTTATTCAGTTTGAATTGTGTTACTTTATATTTCGCATGTTGACATTCGATTGACGAATGTTTTAAGTTAATTGGATTGTGTTCCAGGTTTATTGTGGTGTGATTCTTAATTGTTGAAATGTTGTTAATAAATAAATAAATCATTTTCTTTAAATAAAAATTTGGAAAGTAATGTTTAAATATGGTTTTGACACTTAGCTTAATTATTTAGGGTGTTAAATTGGAAAGTTTATTTTTACGACAGTGATGCTAAGAATGAACCAAACTGTTCACCTTGATTTAATTTAATAAAGGAGTGATTGCCCAGTATTTAATTAGGTGGGGTGTCACATTTTAAAAATTACAAATTCCCAAAACAGATCCTCTTATTCCCCACACTTCTTTTAGGCAACCCAGTAAATCTGGTTATGGGGAGTGTTTTTGTGATATGGACTATGATAAGAAACTTGAGGACGAATACATAGAGTTTGAGGAGTACTACTGCGAGGCTCGAACAAAAATTTTAAAGCTTCAAGAATGAAAAGTGGATCATTGTTATTGGTATGACAAGGTAATGGGATATCGGTACAGAGTCATCACACCTGCTCGTTAAGGGGACAATGCTTGATTGTTGGACGCCATTATCCAAACTTTGTGTATCCACCACTACTTTCACTAGTTGCCTTTCCTTGGGAGAGTCGTTGCCCTCATTACTGCAGTTGCCTTCATGTAGCCTATTGCTTTGGTTTCTCTGCCCAACGTCCCGAATGTGATGGTTGATGAGGATTTCCCCAAGTACCTTATTGGAGTGCGAATTCCTTCGACACCTTTGATGAGGATTTTTCGGTTACTCGTACTAGCTTCTGAGATGTATAGTCGTAATGAGGAATTAAATATGTGCCCTAATCACTTTAAGTTACCAAATTGTATATTATTACGAATACACTTTTATATAATTAAAATGACAGATGAATTTTAAAAAAATTATACGTCTCTTGTATCCATTTGTTTGTTGAGAAAATAGAGGAAAAAAATGAAAGAAAAATAAAGCCCACAACTACACTAAAGACGATGGTCAGATTCACAAACATGTAAATTTAAGCTCAACATTGTTGTGGACATCTACAGCGAAAACATTCAAATGCATTATGACATTTCTTAGTCCATGGTTGGTAACTTAGATTTATAAGGAAAAAGTGCATTATTTTGAGCCATTTTACGTGTGCCAATCATGAAGTGATAACTGCAGGAAACCCTTCAGGAATGGCAGGTACTGCCAATGTCACTGCAACTCGAACCGGAACTTGAGATTCCTTTGCCATCCATCAACATAAGACATGAAGTATTTCACATTATTAAGCTAAATCACAACATAAATCAACCAATTAGAGCAGTAAGAACCTCCCCAAATTCATTCAACTTCTTCTTCAATGGTGTATCTTCCTAATTCATAAACACCTCTTAGCAGTCACATTACCACCATATATCATTATGGTTTTGCTAATCTTATGTTGCGAAGGTATGTTGAGGCCATACGAGAATTCAATAAAATTCGCTTGTACATTTTCAAGACCAAACAATATCACCAGAAATCTCCACAGTATGAGCAGATATTAAAGAAGAATGAGCAGATGTATGCCTTGCTGGCAATCGCTCTCTCCCTCTGAAACCCCAAGTGAAGCTTGTTGAGGAAACTATGAACTCTCAACTGCGGGAGAAGTATGGTGAGAAAATGTTGCGAATGTAGAGATACGATGATGAAGAATTTGCTCTCTATGATGATCTCTTCTCATATGCATGCCCCAAGTTCATCACCCCCCCCCCCCCTCTGCTCCAAGTTACGAGGAGCCTCTTGTAAATTACAACCAGGATGCGTATAGACTTCAGTTGAAGCTCTTCCTTTATGAAGTGAAGCAACAAAAATTATTATCAGGTGTTCGAACCTACTTGAAAGTTTACTCGACCATCTCCATTGGGAAGCTAGCGACCTACATGGAAGTGGATGAACCCTCTCTAAGGACAATCTTGATGTGGTACAAGCACAAAACACATGCGGTTGATTCTGATGGAAAAGTCAGCTCCAATGTTGATATTGATTGACATGATTAATGTTGTGGAATCCAAACAAGTTAAACAATATGGGGATTATTTCTTGCGTCAGATTATTAAACTCTAAGGGGTTATAACTGATATGGACAGGGTAAAGCTGGATTGAGCACCCCATCTCAATTCTAGGATTCACATTTTGCTCACCACCACCTAAAAAAGGAATATTAAAGGCAGTTTTGTTATTTATGGGAACTTCTTTTGAATTATTATGCAATTTCCTGTTACATGTTATTCAAGTCTATGGCATTGTATTTGGAAAGCATTATGTATTTTTTTTGGTAGTTAGATGTTTTTAAAAAAAATAGTGTCATTTGTTTATCCAAATGGATGCAATGAATAGGTTCCCAAGTCTGGTGGCTTAAAAACCTATCGACTAAGTAGAGCTTTCATTTGACCAAATTAAGATTGATTTTTTTTCTACTCTATATAGCCTTATTGTCTAGTGATGTGCAAATATCCGTCTATGAGCTGAGCCTTTGGGATGAAGGTTGCTTGAGGTATTGTTCCCCTTCTAAGACATCTGTAAGGCATCTTTAAGGTTGTAAAAACGTATTGTTAATTTTTTCCAGATATTCTCAAAGGCTTTACTTGTTGATTTTGTCAAGCAAAATATATTTTTCATGCAATCAGTGATTGGCGCCATAATAGTGCTGAAATTAAGAACAGAACACTTATAATGTGTTGCTAACTCACGGAATGATTGGCGCCACTTTTAAGTTGCTCTTATAATGTGTTACAAACAGAACACTTATAATGTGTTGCTAAATCACGCATGTATATTAAAAAAAATATGTATACAATATAATATTGTAAGCATACATTACAAATTAATGTATATCTTACTAGTAATGTTTCTCTGTTTGTACCGAGTTGTACTAACTTTTCTAATTTTTTGCTTGTCAAGTAGAGTGAATATAAATAAATCTACTTTTTGAGAATATTTCGGATATGTTTAAAGAGGTGAGTTATGATTCCATTATCTCTTCAATTTAAACTTTGTAATAAATGTTATTGAAGTCCATATAATTTATACTACATTCCATGTATATTGTGTGTATCCAAAACAGGTTGTTAGGGGTAAGAGATCGAGACGAACTACATGCAATGAGAATGAGGATGCAAGAATATCATGCGAAGTCTCTAACTCACATGCGACGGAAGAAATTTATGCGGATGAAGTACCCAACATTGATTCTGTTGATAACGGTAAAAAAAGAAGCGGGGGCCATTAAAATTGAATGTAATTGCAACTGGGATAAAAGACCGTAAAGAGGTAGAATTCAATGAGTTTGGGCAACTAATTGGACTCAATTCCATCCATCTTAGTTCTATGATTGGGATTTTAGCATGAGAATGCGTACCAGTAACACATGAAGGTTGGGATAAGGTGACAAGTGACATCAAGGATCAAATATGGGAGTTTGTTACTATGAGTATTTTATTTCTCTACCCTTTATACAATTATGTAATATTTTGAATGTAACGTTCTACATATTAAATTATAACTAATATAGTGTATTTGTTCTGTATGCTGCAGCAAAAATATAACCTTGAAGAATGTCGAAAGGCCATTGTTTTGGGTCAGACGGGCAGAGCTTGGAAAGATTATATGTCAAAATTATCAACACAGATACGAGAAGAATCTAAAGGACCAAATTATGCTCGCCATCTTACATTACTCAAGCCCCCTGGACTGAAGTTAATTGAATGGGATGAATTTGTTAAATCTCGGTTGTCACCTGGATTTGATGCAAGTGAATTTGATTATTTATTTTTTATTGTTATTAATAGACTAAAGTCCACTTTTAGTATTCTTGTATTTCTTGCAATTATATATGATTTCTCTTATTTTAATAGGAAACAAGTGAAAAGCATAAGGAGGCTAGAGCAAAGCAAATCCATCCACACACAACTAGTCGTAGAGGTTATGCAAGACTTAAGGAAAACATGGTATGTTTCCCCTTTAAAGTTGTATACTTCATAAATAACTTACATTATTTCGTAATTCTATCTTTTAAAATTTTGTAGAAAGCCGAAGACCCAAATAAAACTATACGTCGTGTTGATGTTTGAATAAGGGGACATAGGAGAGAAAATGGCAATCCAGTTAATCAAGTTGTTGGTGAAGCGATAGTAACGACTTAAACACTTACACAACACTTTACAATTTTTTTAAAAGCTACAATGTGTTTATTATATTTTTTAATATGTTGAATTCTTGTATTTATTTTAGGAAAAGATGAAAAAAATTCCATCTCATGATTCAACATCATTGAGAGATGATGCAGTAGTAAAGGTGCTTGGTCCTGAACGTCCGGGTCATGTCCGAGGTCTTGGATTTGGGGTGACGCCTACGAAGGTAGATGCATCGTTACATAGTAATGCAAGGGTAGATACTCTTGAAAATCAAATTCAACAACTTTTGGAATGCAAGATGCACATGGAAAGTCGAATGACACAAGGAAATGAACGAAATGTGGTATTTTTTTAAAATTAAATATGATTCAATACATATAGTTTTTCCCTTGTTTTGTTTTTATATACTTTACTTGCAATTTCTATAGGATCAACATGAGGGTGGTGAGGATGCCATGCATAATCAAGCACATACTCTACAGGTTATTGTTAATGAATTATCTAAATCTAAATTGTTTACTAATTGCATTAATAATTATTTTTTAGTTGTTTTCTTTGTACTATTTATTAGTGTAAATGAGAGAGTTCATGCGCACAAAGTGCTCCACAAAGAAATTCTCCTTGCAAATTGTTACATTGGTTGGGGAATGGAGAAGAAGTGGTAAGCGCGGAACTTGATTCTACAGACCCGAAGTCACTAGTGCACCACCAAATCCTTGGGCCTGATTGCTATAAAGTATGGGTTGTTGAATTTTAGTGCCCAAAGTTCCCGTTTTTCTATACTTGGATGCATTTTCTATACTTGATGATGCAAAAGGAAGTACCATAGCATGGCCACATCGATACATTCGTTTTGACTAATAATGTGAGTGGAATAGTTATAGTTCTTGGATTTTATTCTCAGAATTTTGCTTTGACATTCTCTCGTATCGATTTCAGAAAAACATAAGGAATCAAGTGGGTATGGTGTTTTTAGTTGCTTTTTGGATTGAAGGTATACTTTGATTTTTCTTTTTTTTTATTACAAGTGTGTTGTAAATTTACTAGAGTATTTACTAAAATTGTTATCTGAACAGGTACCTATTTTTGGAAGATGTTGAAGGCATTTTGGGAGGAATGTTTTTGAAGAATGCTATTAGTTATTTTTTGAAGGAATATTGCATTTTAACTTGTTAGGCTAATGCTCGTTTCATTCTAATCCCATATTTTTATGTGGCTTGTAACACCCAAATATTTATTCATTCTAGTGTTTTGGGCATGACTTTGATATTATGGTTATGAGTACATATTATGAGTTCCTCTTAATTATATAAGTTTGGTTTAAATTTCAAGAACTGTGGAATTGCTAGTTGTGATGCTATCATATATGTGGTGGATATGTTAATGTTAGTATAAGCAACATGCATTTGAGAAGCTGATTTTTATAAAAAATTTATACACTTCTAATGACATATTTTATACATCGTAAAATGATAATAACGATGTTTATATTTAGTCGTGTACAATATTAACGACATGTACGTTCAGTCGTAAAATAACCTTCACGACACATAATAAGTAGTCGTGGAAGGTTTTTTTGGGTAATGACTTTTACGACTAGTAATTAGGTGTCGTGGATATTTGTTCCAACGACACTTCACATGTGTTGTGAAATAGTTTTATGACACCACGAAGGTGTCGTGGATATTTGTTTTAACGATAAATGGCAGGTGTCATGAAATAGTTTGACGACACCACAAAGGTGTCGTGTCTATTTACGACTTGTAAATAGGTGTCGTGGATATTTGTTTCAACGACACTTGGCAGGCGTCGTGAAATAGTTTTACGACACCACTAATGTGTCGATATAGAAGGTAACTTTCTACGACACCCCCCTTCAACGACTACATAAAATGTGCCGTGAAATAAGTTTCACGACACATATCAGTTGTCATGGAAAAGACTTTTTCTTGTAGTGTGAGCTTGGCTTGGAATTTTGAGGGCTCCTTAAAAAGGCTAGCTCATAGGGTGGAAATGATTCAAGGTTTATTGTATGATGCCGAGAGCAAGAAGCACAGTGTGACTGCTATAAGGCTTTAGCTATAAAATTTCAAGAATTTATCTATTATTTGTATAGTTAGAATGCCTGGTCAATGGAAAAATACCCTTGCCAAGATAGTTTACAAAAAATGACTCGCTGATTAGGGTGTGTGTATCTGATATTTTTGAGGTCACTAATATTTTATACGAGATGGTAGAATCTCTCACCAAAGGTGAAACATGTTCACATTTATAAAATATAGAAGGCATTATAGATAAGCTTAAAAAAATTATTCGAGGGGTGAGATCTCTACTTGTACTTGATGATGTTTGGAATGATGATCCACCATCAAAATGGGAGTCAATGAAAGATTCTTTAAAGATTCATGCTATGAGTCACAAATAAGTCCCTTAAAACCTCCCCCAGAAGCAATAATTTTTTGTGTTCTCGCAGGACCCATGCCACAAGGAAACACTTCATAGGTAATTGAGAGAATAAGTAGAATCCATGTCACTTTTGGGGGAGGTTTGGGGGGAAATTTTGGTACCCATATCATTATTCTTCTTTAAAATAAATTGGTGCTTCCACGGGAAGACAAAATATGATAACCATCCGCAATGAAAAGGTTGCTTTAACAATGCAAACATATCTTATATATTCATTGTCAAGAACAAGGTTTTAAAAAACGCGGGGCGTGATCGAGATGTGGAGGGCAAACCTTAAGCCTTAAAAGCCTAGGCGCTTAGGCGTAAAAAGGTGTTTAGGCATTTTTAGTATATTTTAACATTTTTAGCTATAACAAGGTTATTAAAAATACTAAAATGGTACATACCTTAAAATATGTCTGAATATATGCAACCTAAAATACTATTTTTTTAAATACTAATAAAAAACAAAAAGGAAAAGAAAAAATCCACGTTTTTTTGGACGAGAGGCAGAGAGGTTTGGGATACCATTTGTCTTTTGATTGTTTTGAATGAGATATTGGTCCGATTTTTAAAAAAAATTCTTTAAAAGGAAATATCGTTTCACTAAGGCATTTTTGTTTTAAAAAAAATGCGCCTTAAGCCTTTTACGAAGAATAAGGCATAAAAGGCATAAGGCAGGCCGTTTCTCCCAAGACTCAAGCCTAGGGGCGCCTAGGCGCACCTTTTAGAACACTGGTCAAGACTATTAAACGAGGATAGCTTGAAGATGTTTAAGCAAAAAACATTTCCAAAAGGTGGAGCAATAGAGACAGAGATTTTGGTGGGTATCGATAGAGATATTGTAGGAAGTTGTAAGGGTCCACCTTTAGCAGTTATGGCTAAATCAGGTTTATTGTACTTTAAGAATTTTGCACATGAGTGGAGTCAAATGTTGGATTCATTAGAACATATAAATGAAAAATTCCAACTCAACCTCAAGTAGAGTTATGATGATAATTTCTAATCATCATCTTTAAAATATTTTTTTGCAATTTGTTCTATTTTCCCAAAAGAGTTGTAAAAGATGAATTAATACAACTTTGGATGGCCCTAGGATTGCTTCACCCCTAAAGGAGACGAATTGGCAATGGAGGACATGGATAGCTGTAATATCCCACCCTTGAAATATATGTTTTAATAATAAATTGGGTATTTTATCCTAGGAATAGTATGGAGAATTAAACACATGAATGAACAGGTTGAGATTTCACATAAAATGACGCATTGCGCGAAGTTGTTAAAAAGAAAATTTCCACGTTGCATGGTCCGCATGGACGAACATTTATGTTCAAATACTTTGTATGGGTATATTGGTGTAGTACAACACGAATTAACCGAGGAAAAAATAAGATACATATATGAGTTAGTATAAAGTAATACTTTTGTCGGTACGCGACACAAAAGTAAAACATTGCGCGATTTTTGTAGGAGTCCTCAAAGATGATAAAAATGGTTTGATCAAATATTTTGAGGTCTAAAAAATTGTTCTTGAGGACCATGGTGTCAAAATGGAAATTCGAGAACTTTTTGGGAATTCATCTATCGATCGATGGAATTTAACCTTGGAATGTCGATCGATCGATCGACACCTGTTAGATTTGGAAAATTCAGTTTTGTTTTATTTGCTCTTTACACACGAACCATTGAAATAAAAGTGTCCTATTTCCCTTAGATTATTGACCTTAATGAGGATGTTTTTAACACCTTGAATGGATGAAAGTTTCTTCAATAATCTAGTGGGTTATTTTATCATTTGTGGGGTTTTAAGAGAGAGGAGAGGCCATAGACTTGTTTATTCCATTCAATCAGATTTCTCCATCATTCCCTCTATTATTTGATCTCTCTAAAACCAGAAGCCTTGCCCCAAATTCGTAGCCACCCTTTACACCACCTTAAACCACCATGAAAATACCATCTTAGGGCCTAGAAACACCTTATTTCACCATATAAGACCTTAGAAAAATGTATTGGGTTGTAGAAGATGATGTTCTTGGAGATTGGTGGAGGTTTGTAGAGTATTATTAGAGCTTAAAGATGGATTTCATGGAGAAGAAGGAGAGCTTGGATGGAGCTTTCATGGAGGGCTTTTCTTGTAACCCTTTGATGCCACCTTTGAAGGTTGGGGTTGCTCCTCCTCCACCACCATTCCACTACCATTTTGAAGTTTTAGAGGTGGGATTACTAACCTTGATTTAATATTGAGATTATGTATAAATTTAGTATAATTATTACATATATTAGACTTAATATATGTAGGATTTTTGTTATGGCATAACTAGTTTCATTCTATGATTTTATGATCAAAGAGAAGGTTTTGTAATGGGTTTAAAGGATAAAGAAACTAACCTTGATATAGGTTTACTTTGTGTGGGCTTATTTACATATAATAGGATTAATATGTGTAGAATATGAGCTAGTTGGCATCTATGGGTTAATTAGTTGCATTTAGTTGTATGAAAATGGGTTTTAAAGAAGTAGTTTCAATTGGGTTTTAAAAGTCTAGAACTTTCAGAATGTATGCTTTAAACAGTTTATGAAATAAAATATGTTGGAATGATATTTTAAAGGTAAATAATGTGATTGTATGCGAAGGAATGTATTAGGTTTGATTAAGCCATTTTATGAAACAAAGTATGTTTTCCTATATGACGCAATGGAGTTAAATGTAGGGAGATGAACTCTCAGTTTAATGGGTATTATAAGGCGTGTTAAGCTCACGTAGAAAGTAAAATGGGTTTAATGTATAAATATGTGAAAAGTAAGGATTTTTCATAAGTTGTGGGTTAAAAGTTAATAATGAAAGTTAAAGGTTTTATTTATATAAATAGTAGTAAAGTGGTTGTTAAGATGTAAAATCTCATAAATAAAGTGTGTATTTCAAGTATCTAGAAAATGGGACCTTAACATGCAAAATGGGTTTTTCATACAAAGTATCTAAGCAAAAATTGAAGAATTTACATTGTGGGTAAAAGTATGAATTTAAAAGTAAAGGTAATTCTATGAAAATTGTGATGTAAAAGATAAGTTTAAAGTTAAGAAGGGTGAACGTGTAAATATTGGCAAATAATGTGCTAAAGTTCAAATAACCATAAATCAAGTGTATGGAACAAGGATGAAGAACACGCAACTTCTCTGTATAAAAAATGGGTCTTAAAGACACAAATATGAATGATGGGTTAATTACAGTGTTTGGAATAAATATTAAAATGATTAAATGATGAGTTGGAAAGTTAAATGACCATTTTAGAAAATGACACTTAATAAATGATTAAATTGCAAGTTTTGGCAATAAAAGGGTAGATTGATAAATTTACTTAAAGTACAGCTTTTTTGCGAAATAAAAATGTTAAGGAATTGTGTTACATTAAAAATGATGGAACTTGACTTAAGTCCTTAAACCTAAATGATTTGAGTATAAAATCAACGTTAAATGCAAATGAAAGAACTTAAGAGAATAAAATGTTTTTCTCCCAAGTGTAACACGGATAAAAGGAGCGATAAAGCTCGGGTTTGGGTTTCGGACCATAAAAGCGGATCAGTGTGAATTAATTAGTGAGAACATTGGTAAAAATGTTAAAACACATGTGATGATAAAGGAAAACTGGGATGATGTCAGGAAATAATTAAGTAGGGAATAATGTCCCAGTGATGAAAGGCCCCAAAACCACTGATCAGTAAGCATGTGATGAGCGGAGTCGACAGTGTGGAGCCCGTTCAGTAAGCATGTGGTGAGCGGAGTCAGCGGTGTGGAGCCCGTTAAAGTCCGTGCATTTGGTATGATTCCGTGATAAAGTAAAAGATAATGATAACAAATGGAACATGTAAGGAAGTGAGTTGTGTGATGAATGTAACCTAACCTGTATGAAATGATAAATGTTCTGGTTAATGTATAATATGGACAAGTAAATTGTATAATTGATTAATGTTCATGAGAATAAATGAATAGTGAAGTAGAATGATTAAATGGGTAAGTAAGCAAACTATTGAGGTCAAACCCATAATAACACAAGTGTGGGCATTGTATAAGGCTTTCAATGTTAATGAATATTCTCTAACATGATATGTGCATATGTTGAAAGAAAGTCTCCGATAATGATTAAGAAACTCTGGTGTGAGTTAATGAATGTTGAGTAATAAATATTTTGAAAGTAAGTGAAAGGTCTTCCCAACAATTGTAAATTATTTAACTGTGTGAGTTAATGGGAAGAATATGCCAGTTTAAGCGTAATGATACGAAATGACTATTTTTTAAAGACAAGGAGAATAAATGGTATTAATTAACATTTTAGGGGAATAAAAATGATTTCATCTAGCAGAGCATCTTTTGGCAGAAGGTATATATGTAGATATGTACGTATTTTCACATGCATGTAGTTGTAGAGTATGAGTATTCTTTCTTCCGTTCATTTCTATACTGCAATTGTATAAGTTCCCACTGAGCATTCATCTCACATCCCTTCTTTGTTACGGCAGGTCATATGCGGTTCCATAATATGAGAGTGTTATATAGGTAAGTATACTTTTATATTACGTTAGTATCTATATATACTTGGGCCTTTGGGGAATTTCACTTGGGTCCCACACTTAGTTCGATATAAATTGGAATCGTATGCTAAGCAAGCGTAACGTTAATCAATGATAATAATGGAATAGCAACATTATTTAGGTTATTCATTGAACTCCACATTTAACGCTTGGGTCGCTTCAGGTTAATCCTTTATTAACCCTTAAATCCGGGTTGGGGTGTTATAACTTGGTATTAGATCTTTAGGTTCAATGTTCCTTTCTATAGTGTCGTGGTGAGGTCAGTGATAGATCTTTCGACATCGATATGGTTTTTGGACCGGTCACGCTTGACAGGTGGCCGTTTCGGTTCATATTCTCGGTGATGAGATCAAGAAGCTTAGTACGATGGGTGGTCATCGCCAGGTAATGGGAAGGCATGTCAATTTCCATTGCTAGTCTTGACACTTATGATAAAGATGTGCTATTAAATTTTGAGTGTCCGTACAAGCCTTTGGTGGCGACACCGTATGCCTAATTATGAGATATATTGTAGGTCAACTTTATTGATGAAATAATCTTTAGAGAAGTTAATGCAACAAATAGTGCTTGTTTTATCCAAGATGGAAATGTTGTAAATTCATCAGTGGGCTGTGAATGGCTTAAAGGGAATGCCTAAAAGGTATATACTCCATAGGGACATGTTAGGTTCCTTAGTTAGGAAGTCGTGGTTAATTGATAGTGATGATAGTGTAAATTATGTGAACTTAACCCTCGAGGTAGTTTCATGTCATAAGTGTTTGACAAGCAGATAAACATGTAGACTCGTGTTGGTCATTACTTGAGGAGGTGCACTATGTACGTAGGCGATAGGACATTATCGCTGTACGCGAGTACCTTAGTAACCGTCAATTGGTGGATGTGTAGTGTAAGACGTGATGTGGGTTACGAGTCATTAGCGGTATATGGGTTACACATATAACATTAATGAATCTATGAGACATAAGAGTGAACTCTATATCGCCTTCCATGATGTGATTTGGAAGACAGTGATGTGGTATTGAGGAATAGGATCCCTTACGGCGCTAATGGTGTGGGCCTGAAAGTTTATAGGTTATACCCGATGTCTCGTATCCTACCAAGGTCTTTAGTAATACTAGTGGGTGGTCTATCATTTGGTATGGTGATCACATATTGGAGGCGGGCTAGGTGCCATGGTTGGACACTCATTGAGTCTTGATGATGTGGTCTAGTGAGTTTCACTCTAGGTTAGTATCATGAGTGGGCATGAAAATTTTATGTTGGTTGTCCTTTGGATATATGTACCAAGACTTAGCTGATGAGATGGTAGTATAAAAGATAGGCCTTTTGTAATAATGATGACCTTAAGGATGTATATCATAGGTCATGGTGTGATTTATGATTCCTTTGTGATAAGTATGATACTTGTATAAAAATGACAGATTACGATGACATAGAGTTGAGTCATGGGTGGTTACCCTAGTACTTGATCTGGAGGATATAATACAATGTTATAAGGATGAAGTGACGAATTCTATCTATTTGGTATTTAGGGAATTCCTAAGGTGTCAAGAATGAAGACTTATTTAAGAGTTGTTGTAGTTACTTCCGATGGTGTTGGAGATGCAACAGTCTCTGTTAATGCAAAATATTAATTTGGGCAGCTACAACAGCCTGAAATGATTGCCTAGACATGAGTTAGAATGGCATGTGGTGTTGTTTTTCAAAGGGAAACCCTAGTGATGTTAGTACGGGAGCTAATGACATGTACGATGCTAGTTTGAGAATGACGACGTCTAATGTGGCATCTTTGGGAACATGATGGTCCCTTGTTTATGACACGCTAAATATCCAACGAATGTGATATGTGGTTTGCTTATTAAGGTTTATAATATGGTGATCGTTATTGGTCATCGTGACAGGAACTTTGGGTGGACCAATTGGAAATTATTTTAAAGATTATTGTACATGATATGATTCTGTCATGATTCACTACAAGAAAAAAAAACTATTTAGGACGCTCTTATAAATTTATTTACATCACTCAAAAAGGAAGCGTTGTAAATGGGAGCTTCCATACGGTTTCACATCCCATTTTTAATTAATCAACTTAAATAAATTTATATTTTGTCTTTTATGCAACATTTTAATTAAAAATATCTTAATTAATATTCCCACTCAAACACGTTCTCCATTCTAAATCGTATGAAACTCTTCCTTCGATTTTACAGAGCACTCTTCCATATTCAATTTTCCCTCAATCTCGTTCCTCATCTTTATCTCATGACCTCTCGCATCTACCTATATCTCTCAAATTTTTATCTATGCAGCTAAGTCAGTTGAAGAAATAATTTAGTTCATAACCTCCTCATCGCCGAAAGCCCCCGTAATTCCTCATCTTTATCTCATGACCTCTCTCATTTTTCTTTTGCATCCAAGCCCTAACTTTTCCTTTTTAATTGGAATATAACTTAATTGATGGAAAAATGAACTAGTTGTTTCCATTCAATTGACATGCCAATTGAACGATTTTTTTCTGGACTCAAAACATAGCTCTGTCTTTTTAAACCCTAGCTCTCTTTATTGAATTGGCATTTAAACCCTAACTTTGTTGGTTATACAGATGTTGTTGGTTTTTCTCCATCTCATTGAAATCGTCTGCGATTTGTATCAATTCCATCATCCAATGAAATGATTAGACGTTGTAGTGTATTATAGGTGTAAGAAACGTATTTTTATACAATTGAAATATATCACAAGAGAAAGAAATGGTAGATTATTATAAATAACCATACGTCAAAATGAAATATTATTATAAACGTGTGCTCAAGGATGGTACTTCCATTTACTTACTATTATATGCTGATAACATGCTCATTACTTCATTGAGCATAGTGGAGATTGGTAATGTGAAGACTCAATTAAGAACAAGTTTGAGAATGAATACTAGGGTAAAGCCAATAAGGTTTGGAGATTGGCCGAGATAAGAAAAAATGGAACGTTAGGCCTCATTTAAAGTCAATTCTTAGTGAAGGTTGTGGCACAGTTCAAGATGCATGACACAATCCTGTTAAATCTCCATTCGTTTTATGCTTTAGACTTTTGCCTACGATGACTCCTAGCACAAAGTATGAGGTAGGATACATGTCACATGTTTAATACAAAAGCGTGGTGGGTAGATTAATGTATGCCATGGTTTGTACTCGGTCGAAATCTATGAGAAACATTGGATACATAGATTTTATATCAATGGGTTAAGGAGTCACATTGGTTGGGGTATATTGATTAAGAATTATAATAGTATGTCTACGCTGTTGAAACCCTATAACTGATAATTTATGGGTTATCATGTTATATTCTTAACTAATATTATCATAACCTAATACTCAGTTATCCAATTATCTTCACCATATTATTATTCTATGTATTAGTAAGCATCAATATACCCTTGATAGTCTTATGATATTTCAGTTTGTTTCAACAGGTATAAAGTATACGCAGCCTTACCCTGCATATGCAAAGATGTTATTTCTGCGACTTGAACTAGTGACCTTCGAATCACAAAGTTCACTTCCGCGGATCCAGTATTTCTACACAAAAGGCTTTCTTTTCTCGTTAGGTCATCCATATTTACTTTCACATCTAAACCCAAGACCAGTAGACCATTAATAATGACAGGGATATCATTTTATAAAGCAACAATCAAGGCCCGGACATGACAAAAGAAAGCGATAAGGTTGCAAACGTTTTTCCTTGTTCGAAGGAAATTCACGCGTGCTGTATGTAATAGTGCTTGCTCACATTGAGACTCCATTAAGTCTAAAAGCTGGTTACAGTATACCACGGTTGTCAAAAAAGCATTACAAGTAACTTTCACAGTCACTTATGTTTCAACTTTCGAGTTACATTCCCACTTTTTCAACAAATCGAGATGCACCCCCTAAAACTTTGTTATAGCTCACAAAGTGACATAAAAGACCCAAAAAAATAACACTTCAATGACGCTTTTGGGGGAGTATCTCAAATTTGCAAAACAACAAACTGTGAAATAAAAGTTTGGAAAAAAGAGGGAGGGGGGCGGGCGGGGCGATGTTAGAATGACTCTTAAACTTACAGTTCAAATATTAAAAAAACTGTTTAAGCTATTTTTTTTTACGAGACCTAGTGAATTGGTGAATTTACGGTTAACAGATCATTAGTGACAAAAAAACAACGGAAATGAAGAATTGAGATAATTGGCAAACAGACAAGGCCTCTTCCCATCCGATAAAGTCTGAACACACATATTAACATTATATTGCAACAGTCTTAGTGCAAAGGGCATATAATAATACAACAAGAACAAGAAAATTCTTTACTAGAGTGTTTCTTTTGCTCCCTTAAAATGCAAATGAATTTTATGTGAGCAGATCAACTTCAATGTTGAACCCATAAAAAAACTAACCACTGAATAAAACGTCCAGCTCCGCATACTGTTTCCCAATGTTCTAAAAGGCACTACGCAGAAGGCAAGGCCATGGGAGGCCACCAACATGGTTTTGATTATATTTTTAATAATGATATTATAAAGAATCAACTATCACCATACAATTGACAATTCAACACAAAGTTCCAAGTAATCAAACTTCATAGATCAATATTTTAAATCACGATCGCACAAGGTATGGTGTTTGATCCCGAGTTCACGTCACGTAAATAGCATCGCCTGTCCCGCAAGCTGTTTGGGCATTTAATTTGTTAATTTAAAAACTACAAAAGCAATATATGTAATGCACAAAGGTTTATACAATCATCTGAAACATAGTATTACATTGTAAATAAAGTCTACTACTACATTCTAAATAAAGTATTACATAATTTCAAATAAAGTCATAGAATCATAGAGTATACATCATTCAGAACAAAGTCATTTACAACCCAAAAACTCCATACAATCATCCCAAACACATAAAATTCCACAAAAAAAAATTTACTAGCAAATGAGATATTAAAAAAGTCCCCTCATCTAACAAAAAGGGGATCGGACACAAAAATCAAAATAAATAAAGAAAAGTCGAAGATGTACAGACCCAAATAAATCATAGAAATAAAAATGCTAAGACCTTAACCCCACAACACATATACCTAAACCATCTATGTGATTCATGCAAAGCAACATGTATTTAATCTACACACAAACAAAGATGCGATGGAATGTTACAATCAAAATTAAACATATGCGACTATTTCAATAGATAGGGTTTTTTCTCTTTTTTTGCCTTATGAGGCACCTAGTTTTCTCTATTCATAGTATAAAAAAAAATTAAAAATCATGTTTTGAAAAATGGGGTGTAAAAAATTAAAAAAACACAAATAGCGTGACATAGCGCAAATAGTGTGGAATAACACAAATAGCGGAGCAATAGAGTGAAATAGCCCATGCTATTTATGACAAACGCTATTACAAATGCGTAAATTTCATGATTTAGTAGCGCAAAAGACAATGGTACGCAATTGCACTCGCAATAGCTCGCAATTTAAAACATTGGCTCAGAGATGCATGCTCTTGATGTAATGCCCAAGACGGCTAATTCAGATTCACAACGACAAAAGGATGATGTCATCTTCGTCTTTCTACTCAACCTAAATAGCTCAATTTCTTTAACATGTGCCTTTATCTTTTACATTATTTTCTTGCATCTACTCGTTCATTTTATGAACCTGTCATGTTTAGAAGCTTGGCCTATCCTAATTAGGTGACTGCAATACACGATGTTTTTTTTTTAATCAGAAACAAGCAACTTTCAATTAAAAAGGAAAAGAGAAACATTACAAAGGTATGTTGAGTGAGAAACGCAACTAAAAGAATTTCATTAGAACAGAACAAAATTCAAAAGACAAAAATTCCAATAAAAGGAAGCAAAATATGAAGGTCCTGTTTGGTTCAGCAAATTGTTTGATTATATAAATTGGTTCATTGTGAATTAGTAAATTGTAAATGAGTTGATTTGAAATGAGTTTAAATCCAATTTAAGTGTTGTTTGGTAAATGAAAATTGAAATACAATAATTACGAATCGACCAATTTTAAGGTGTTTGGTTGCACAAATTATTGAACCCGGTGAATTTGAAATGATTTGGATTTTTTCAAAAAACGATTAACTTAAATTGCATTTTTTCAAAAAATGCAAAATAACTGAAAAAATAAATAATTTTTTTTAAAGTGCAAAAATTATTGAAATGACATAAAGCATATGACTAGAAGTTCATCCAAAATGTCGTATAATCCACAAAATAACAATGAAATATAGTCGTCGAGTAATGACATAAAATAGAACCTTGGATCCCTTTACATCTAAAGTATTGTCTAATATGGTAATAATTATATGGGACTTTATCTTTTAATTGGCTCTACAACACAGCCAAATATTTATCGTTTAATGCCCAAGAGAGGTTCTTTGTTCCTTATAGGTGGACTGGATATAAACAAATCGCGAATTGGATTATCCAAGTTTGAGATTTGGACCAAAATTTGCACGGATTTACCAATCCACAATTTAAGTGCGGGTTCGTTGCCTTACGTAGGCGAATTTGAGCACTAAGTGTACCGGCTAAGGACTGTGATTAAGGGTCAAGCACTAACAGACTTTATATATGAGTTCACAAGCGAGGAAGGAATGGTCGAAAGTGTTGAGGCCACGCCAATTATAGCCCCTGAAATAGTAGAGTCCTCTACAAGTCCAACAGAACGGGCACAAGATAATGACATAAAGAATATGACTAGAAGTTCATCCAAAACGTCATACAATCCACAAAATAACAATGAAATATAGTCACTGATATCTGTCACAACTAATTCAACATAGACATATCACACAACACGTCCCCTCCTCCTTAATTAGTTGAGATGATCACGCCACATATCCATCGCTATTTTGTCTCGCAATACTTTGCCTTCTCGAAGCTGTCCGCTCGTGGAATTATTTCTTTGCATCAGTCTTCGTGAAAGATTCTCGGATTGTTCCTCAATGCCCATATCATTGATTAAACGATCATACTCCTCATAAACCCAATCTTCACCTCCACATTCGATGCGTATATGATTATGCAAAACACACAATGCTACTATTATTTTGGCTTGAGAAGTAAATGGATATGAATGTGGCATTCTTAAAATAGGAAATCATTACTTAAGAACACCAAATATTCTCTCAATTGCATTTCGTAAAGACGAATGTCGATGGTTGAACAACTCCTTTGCATTTTTAGGTGCCCGAAGTCCAGAATTATATTCTTTTAGATGTTATCTAACACCCCTATATGGTGCAATAAAATTTGGCAAATTTGGGTAACCGGCATCCACGAGGTAAAATTTACCTGTTAACATAAATAAAACATATGAGAAAGTAACATTGAAATGTGCGCAAGATAATCTCCATTTATAAAATCATAATCTTAAATATGTTTAAACTAAAAGGAATAATACCTTCAGGAACAACGAAATCTTTTTCTCGTGCCGCAAGCAAAACACGACCATCTGCTGCAGATCCCTCCCAGCCTGATAAAACATGAGTAAATCTCAAATCAAAAGAACATGCTGCCATAACACTCTGGGATAAGTTTCCCCATCGATCCTGAAATGAAGCTTGTTCATCGACCCCAACAATAACAGAGACGTGGGTCCCATCAATCGCTCCAATACAGTCCTTTGAAAAATACATTGAAGTCAGTAAAGTTTGAATATTAAGACATATAAACAAAGTCATGAATTTAAAAATGAAGTACCTTAAAATATGGATAAAATCTAGGATCGGTTAAAATCTCCATTGGTGTGATGTTTGACGGACCTCGAATGAAATCACTTGAGAGTTGGGTGAGAGCATGTAATACCTTGTGAAAATACCTACTTACGGTTTCACCTGAATGTTGAAAACATTCTTAAACTAGTCGATTCCCAGCACTATGACCAACGGTGAAAAGAAACATAGCCAATTGTTCTTCTATGTTAACACGTGACGTGTTATTCAAAATACCTTGATCTCTCACAATATTACAAAGCTTTTGAAAAATGGGAAAATCCATTCAACAAACCTCACGACATCGCATTTTATTTCACTTGAGTATTTCATCAACATACGCTGCACCACTTAGAGTGAAGTTACGACATGGTTTTTTCGAATTCTACTTGTGTAATAAAGGGCAGCAATTGCAGCGGCCATGTCATCTATTTCCTGATACTCTTCATCAGATTCTACCATCTCTAGAATAAAAATAATTCAAAGCCAAAACCAGTTGGTTAGAGAACATTGAATCAAAGAAAAAATAGTACTTCCATCATTCAAGAAAAAATAAACATTTAATAGTTATTACAAGCCATGATTGGGATCGTCATCTTCTCCCAATCATGAGTATAAATAGATACTACCCTTCGAAAAACATCCAAAACACACAGAGGTAGTCTTAAGTGCTTAGAGATAAATTTCAACAGTTTAATTTGCTAGAAGTGAGGACCAAAAAATGGAGACAGGTTGTGTAGCCTTCACAACAGTTTTATAAACTGATGGAGTTCTTAAACACACAGTGATACTGGTTTAGATAACATAAAACAACATTACCTATTTTTAAACATCAACACTACTTAAAAACTGTTTTCTGTAAACCCAAGTGTATTTTTGGCCAAAAAGTTCCAAGGGATTAGTCTAATGATTACCTGAGGAACTTTTGAGAAGAAGTATAACAATTATGAAAATAGGGGTGTCTTAAGTATTGAATGTTGAATTGGGCATATGAGAAAGATTATAATCAATTGTTTGTACAGATAACAATATGGAAGAAGGCCAACTTAATATTCCTCTTCTTGCTCCAGAGGAAACTCATACTCCCCTTTTACTCATTCACACTATTCTGCATCATACTACCATTAACCATGTTCATACCCGAGGCCGAGTTACCCGTCTGGGTAATCTGCTACGTCCCAATCTCCATGTCAATTCTCAACATTCTTCCCGCCCCAAAATCGTTCCCATTCTTAATGCCATACCTGATGTTTGAGAACATAATGTCCGTCACCAAATTCAACGCAATGTTATCGGGGCTTTTTCAGCTTGGGAGTGCTTACGAGTGGGTGGTGACAAAGAAGACAGGCAGGTCATCCACCATTTATCAGATCTGATATAATAGGCAACATTAACTATTTTTGATTGTATTTCTATGGAGTAATTTCCACAAAAACTTGTATTGCTATAGAGTAATTTGCTGATCTATAATATCAGATATCAGATATAATAGGCAGTATATTAATATACTTGATATATGATATTAGATATCAGATGTGATTAAATAGTGATATAATAGGCAGCACTTGGACTTTGCATCTAAAATTCATGAAAACCAATCAGAGTGTTCAAAACATGTACATTATGCAGAATTAAGAACTAAAGAAGAGTGTTCAAAACCACACTTCAGATAATAGAAAACAATGACTAACATCGACTTCAAACATCCTAAACTACCACAAGGACTTCAAAAAGGCCAAACACAAAGCTCCCGTAAGTGTCATGAATGCAATAGCATTTTTTTCATCCCGAAGAGCACTTAGAGACTTAAGTATCTCTGACTCATCCAAATTTTCCATTTTATGCAAATCCTCGATGCATTTTTGGTACAAACCAAGCCCATTTTCTTCAACTTTTTGAAGTGCTCTAATCTTAGAAGCAGTAGCCATCTCAGAGAAAGCGTTTGCTATCCTATCTCCTGTCTTGAGGCATATTTTTTTTTCCGGACGTGAACTCGTTGGACCATCATGAAATAAAAAGATCGAATCTGAACTCGAATCGGACTCCTCATGTATTATATCAATTGCTTTTCTTACTGTACTAGTTGACTTTGAAACTTCGGTAGCATTCAAATTATCATTTCCCTCTTCGGATACAACTTGAACACTTGAAACTTGATACTTCCCGGTAGCTCGTTGACCTATAGTCAAAATATATTACTAGATTTTATAAATATATATTTTTACAAGTAAAAGTATATAACTAAATTAAAAATTCATTACTCATATGTAAAATGAATTACCTTCAAATATATGTGATAATCGATCATATAATGGGAACCCTTTTCTTCGAAAAGCTCTCGCATCGTTATGGACCTACATTTAAAAGTTTTAAGCGTTATTCCCTTTTTATATATAGTAATTACTAACCCAAATACTTTTACCTACCACAAGATAATCATCCCAAACTTTGTCATCCGCCACGACCATTTTTTGATCATCATCCTAACCAAATCCAGATTGATCCCGTAACTTCTTGACAATGCCAAAATCTTTCTTTAGAACACTGTATCGATTTTTAATTTGAGCTACATCCAAATTCAAATTGAATTTCTTATTAACTTCTCGCGCCATACTTCGAAACACCTCGGTTTTAAAACCACTTTGATTTTTTCCTCCATTATGATGTTCAATAAATAGTTCAAGCAAGAAAGCATCACGTGATGGCACCCACTCTGCCTTCGTTCTATTTTCGATCGTATCTTGTGAATTTTCCATTTACCTTTTAACAAAATTAAGTTTACCATTAATGTGTTGCGTTAAAAAGGAGATTTTCAAGGGACTATTTGGTATATGCCCCTTAAAATAACTACAATCAGACATGCACATATAATTAAGTTTACAATTTGGTAATGAATCATCATTTCCAAGAAAAATCTTAGACTAAGATTCGAACAATGATATAAATCAAGAATCAACCACAAATGTCCATAGTTAAATGAAAATTTCACTAATAATCACAAAATTGAACAACAATAGACATAAAAATCCTAAAATATAAGGCATATACAATTTTACAAACTTTAAACATAAAAAACCCATAAAATCTAGGGCATATACAATTTTACAAACTTCAAACATAAAAAACCCCTAAAATCTATAGCATATACAATTTTATTAACTTTGGACATACAAAAACCCTAAAATCTAGCAAGATAAATTTAATTGTTAATCATATTTGATTGTTAATCATATCAGATCAGATTTGATTAATTTGAACAACAATAGACATAAAAACCCTAAAATCTAGCATGATAAACAACGAAATTCTAAGATGCTATTTCTGAACCAACGAAATTGGATCATCTAGTGATATTTGAAACAAAAAATGGATCGCAATCTGAGAAACAGAGAAGATAGAAGAGAGAAAAGAGAAGTGAGAGAAATCTTACGGGTGAGGTGAGAGGAAGGGTCGAACGTCGGGATGAAATCGTACGGGTGAGAGAAATCTCGTAAAACCATCCAATTTCAAATGAGCCCATTTCATATATTTTGTGAAATGAATCCATTTCTAATTTTACAAAGGAACTTAAATGGGCCTATTTTTTAATATTTTCATTAAGAAAACCAAACATAAATAATGGGCTCATTTGTAAATGGGCCTATTTTTAAATGGGACAATTTATAATTTTGGGACAACCAAACAGGGCCGAATGAAATACATGACTCCACCCCTACGATGTAATAGCTGCAGCCAACACTACATAAGGAGTGGTACTTGGAATTTGGCTCCTCAGTCTGAAAGGGAAAAATGCTATTGGTTGTAAAGGGATTTCTAAGGATTTGATGATTTAACCACTTTATAATGAGTTGTGCCTTGTTGGAATTTAAATGAGAACTATATGGTTGTATTAGAAGAAGTGAAGGAGCGAAGAAAAAATTGGAGATAAGTTGGAGAAGACAAACTTGTTATTAGAGAAAGAAGTGCTGTTTTTATTTTGAGCAGATTACATATCTAAAACATAGGTGATGGGTTACATTTATATGCTCAGATTTTTCAACTAACTAGACACATTAATTGCCCTCTTAGGCACACAATAATTATCCCTATAGCAGCCCCTAAGTAACCCCTTTAGTAGACCCTAAGTAACCCCTAAGCAGTCTCTACAGTAGCCCCTACACATTAATTAGGAACACTAGGTAGAGCAGCTAAAATCTGCTATGCATTAATTTAAAACTCCCCTTAATGCATTTATTGAACACCCATCATTTATCTAAGAAAATGAAATTTGTCCTTGGGTAGAGCTTTGGTGAAGATATCTCAACTTGCTCTTCGGTCTTGATATATTTGAGTTGAATCTCTTCATCCTCCACGACCTCTTTAATGAAATGATGTTTGATTGCAATGTGCTTGGTGCGACTATGGTAGACGGGATTCTTTGTCATGGCAATTGCGGATTGGTTGTCACAAAGTATTGGAGTAGCATCTCCTTGCTTTTCACCAACATCCTTCAAAATTCTTCTTAGCCACATCGCTTGTGAAGTTGCCAATGATGCTGACACATATTCGACCTCGGCGGATGATTGTGCTACCGTTTGTTATTTCTTTGATGCCCATGAAACTGCTCCGGAGCCAAGAGAAAATACATACCCGAAAGTACTTTTCATGTCATCAATAGAACCATCCCAATCACTATCACAAAACCCAAGTAACTTTATCTCAACATTCTTCTTATACATGATGCCAAAATCAAAAGTTCCTTGGATGTACCTCAACACTCTTTTTGTAGCCCCAAAATGAGTTTGACTCAGCTTGTGCATGTACCGAGACAATAAACTAGTAGCATACATGATATCCGGCCTCATAGCCATCAAGTACAACAAACTTCCAACCAAACTTCTATAAATAGATGCATCAACCTCTTTGCTTCCATCTTCTTTCAATAATTTTTCATTAACCACCAAAGGTGTAGCCACCGATTTGCAATTTATCATCTTGAATTTTTCAAGAAGGGTTTTAGCATACTTCTTTTGGCAAATAAAAATACCATCTTTTTGTTGATAAATTTCAATGCCTAAGAAGTAATTTTGAAGACCCAAATCACTCATTTCATATTTTTTCATCATGTCACTTTTGAAATCTTCAATCATTTTTGCATCACTACCAGTAAACACCAAGTCATCAACGTAAAGAGAGACAATAAGAATACCTGCTGCCCTACTTCTTTTGATGTACAAGGTTGGCTCGCTTTTACTTCTTTGAAAGCTTGTTTCATTGAAGTATGCATCAATCTCACTATACCATGCTCAGGGAGCTTACTTTAATCCATACAAGGCCTTTTTCAGCTTGTATACCTTCTCTTCCTCACCTTTCATCACGAATCCTTGAGGTTGGTCAACGTACACCGCTTCATTTAACACACCATTCAAGAATGTATATTTTACATCAAGTTGATACAAAAACCAACCTTTTTGAGTGGCCATGGCAACAAGTGCTCTAATTGTGTCAAGCCTTGCCACGGGTGCAAAGGTCTCTTGAAAATCAATTTCGGGTTGTTGAGAATACCCCTTTGCTACAAGTCTTGCTTTGTTCATTTGGATTGAGCCATCCGGATTGACCTTGCTTTTGTAAATCCACTTCACACCAATGACCTCTTTATTTTTAGGCCTTTCCACCAATTCCCAAGTCTTGTTCTTCTCAATAGCCTGAATTTCTTCTTCCATTGCAAGCTGTCTGACTTTTTTATTTTTAGCATCTTCAAAGGTCTCCGGTTCAGCTACACAAAAATTACATCTAGCAAACACATCATTTAGACTTCTTATTCTTCTTGGAGTTGAGCTTGGAGATGAGGAGTTTGAGCTTGATGGAGAACTTGAGTATGATTGTGGACTTGCATTTGGACCTTCATTTGGAGACATTTGAGGAGCTTCAACATCTTCCTTTTCATCTTCTTCAACGCTTTGTGATTCTTCATTAAGGATGATAAGTTAATTTTGAGATTTTTTTTCTTTCCAATCCCAAAAGTCTTTCTCATCAAAAATCACATCTCTACAAATAATCAATTTGTTCCTCTTTAAGCTAAAGAGTCTATAGCCCTTTATTTTTTAGCTATACCCCACAAAGATGCATTTTTCACTACTTTCATCAAGCTTGTGTCTCACTTCTTTAGGGACATGAGCAAAGCAAATACAATCAAACACCCTTAAGTGGTTCACGGATGGTTTTCTTCCATTCCATGCCTCAAATGGAGTTTGGTTTTTTATGGCCTTTGTAGGGCATCTGTTCATAAAATAAACCACCGTATATACCGCTTCGGCCCAAAAAGTATATGGCAGCCCTTTCTCATGTAACATGGATTTTGCTATTTCCTCAATGGTTCTATTCTTCCTTTTCGCCACTCCATTTTGTTGTGGAGTATACCCAACCGTTAGTTGTCTTTCCATGCCAATATCTTCACAAAATTTATCAAACTCCTTAGAGTTGTATTCTCCACCTCTATCACTTCTCAAAATTTTCAAGTAGTGACCACATTGTTTTTCAACTAGTTTGTGAAATTTTCTAAAAATGGCATAAACATCTGATTTTTGCCGCATAAAATACACCCAAGTCATTCTTGTAAAATCATCAATAAAGGTAATGAAGTATTTGTTACCGGCATGAGAAGTGTTCTTCATTGGTCCACACACATTGGTATGAACAAGCTTCAATGGTGCTTTAGCTCTCCATGCTTTCTCCTTTGGAAAAGGCTCTCGGTGGTGATTTCCAAGAGCGCATCCTTCACAAATTCCATTTACTTCTTGGATGCTTGGCAGCCCGTAAACCATGCTCTTTTGATGCAAATTCTTCATGCTTTGAAAATTCAAGTGCCCATATCTTCTATGCCATAGCCATATGTCGTCAACCACATTCATCTTCAAGGCCACATTCTTTGAGTATCGAAAAGTGAGAGGGAAACTTCTATTCTTTTCCATCTTGATTTTTGCAACAACTTGGCTTCTCCCCCCTTTGTCAAAAATTCTTCACGAGTCTTCTTCAAAGAGAATAGTGTACCCATGTTTCGCAAGTTGCCCAACACTCAACAAATTCTACTCTAAATCCGGAACTAGTAACACATCTTGGATATACTTTGTTCCTTTCTCCGTTTCAATGGCTATAGTACCCTTGCCCTTTGTTTGGACTAAGGCACAATTACCCATCTTCACTTGAGAATTAGAAGAAGTATCCATAGAGATAAAAATATTTTGATCTCCGGCCATGTGATTACTACACCCACTATCAAGAAACCACAAATCATTTCTTTGCTCCGATGCACTTGGACAAGCAAAAAACATATTCCCCTCACATTCTTGTTCTTCAGTGAAGTTAGCTTGTTGGTTGTTCTTGAGCCGACAATCTTTTTGAACATGCCCAAATTTCTTGCAATTGTGACATTATGTCTTTCCCCGGAACCAACAATCTTTATCAATGTGGCTACTTCTCTTGCAAATACTACACTTTTGTTGATTAAAACTTTCATTACTTTATATTCTTTCAAAATTATTTCTACCTTTTCCTCGAGTGTTTCTTCCTCTTCCTCTTCCATGTCTTCCACCTCTTGAAGATTCACCTTTGGGTTGCTCAAAAAATGGTTTGGCCCTAGCATTGAGCTTAGATTAAAAGGCACTCTCAACAGATTTTTCAGAGTGTCTACTCAACCTTTGTTCATATGTTTTAATGGAACCCATCAATTCTTCAACACTCAAAGAGCCTATTTCTTTAGTTTCTTTAACAATGGCAATAATGGGTTCATACTTTTCCAGCAAACTAATCAAAAAAATTTCAACAATCCTTTGATTGGAAAGTTGTTCCCCATATGTTTTCATTTGATTCACAATCTCCATTAATCTAGAGAAATAATCTTTCAATATTTCTGCATCCTTCATCTTCATATTCTCAAAATCTCTTCATAAGGACTGAATTTTAATAGCCCTTACCTTCAAAGTACCTCTGAATTCATTTTATAAAATATCCCAAGCCTCCTTTGCTTTGTTTGCATTGATGATTCTTGGAAATATTGTTTCAACTAACCCCTGTTGGATTAGGCTTAAATCTTTTGCATCTTTCTTCTTGTGCTCCTTAAACTTTTGCTTTTGAGCTTCCTTCAAAGCCGTGATATCCTCCGGTTCATCAAACCCATCTTCAATATACTCCCATAAATCAAATGAAAGAAAAATGGTTTTCATTTTTACAGACCAGAAATCATAGTTCTCTCCATCAAAAATTGGAATGAAGGGTTGTTGGGTACCCATTTGGTTGCTAGAACTTGCCATAAATTTTCTATCGCTTTTCGTCGGATTTATTTTTCGTCCAGCAAAGAAAATACACCCAGTTCTTGATCTGAACAGGGGTCTGATACCACTTTATTGGAATTTAAATGAGAACTATATGGTTGTATTATAAGAAGTGAAGGAGTGAAGAAAAAATTGGAGATAAGTTGGATAAGACAAACTTGTTCTTAGAGAAAGGAGTGCTATTTTTATTTTCAGCAGATTACATATCTAAAACATAGGTGATGGGTTACATTTGTATGCTCAGATTTTTCAACTAACTAGACACATTAATTATCATCTTAGGCACATAATAATTATCCCTATAGCAGCCCCTAAGTAACCCCTATAGCAACCCCTAAACAGCCTCTACAGTAGCCCCTATACATGAATTAGGAAAACTAGGTAGAGAATCTAAAATCTGCTATGCATTAATTTAACATGCCTAAGATAAGGTTTGAAACAAGCACATATATTTCAATCATTTGTGTGCTACTCTTCTAGTTGTATTATATTTGTTGTTTCATTCGAATGATATTATTGTAATTCGCATTTGACTGTGTATGCAGTGAGGTGTGCCTCAGATAAGGTTCGCATCAAGGCATATAGTGCAATCCTATGTGTGCAACTCTTCTAGTTCTATATATTTGTTGTTTCATGTGAATGATATTACTATGATTCACATTTGACTCTGCACTCAGCGCAGAGCTCAGACAGCGTCTTTTGACTGAGTTTTGAGATAAAGGATTAAATGATATTCGTTATTTTAAGTAGCTTTTACTCCCCTAGCTATCTTCTATTGCAGTCCATGTTTGTCAACGAAGCTATTCATTGTGTATTTTTTGGGAGGACTTATATCTCTGACAAGTTTAATGTTATCTTCTACATCTTCATTGAAACATTGTGCCTTTATTGATGTTGGTTGGGATACTTGTATATTTTTGGAAGGACTTATATCTTTGACGAGTAAGAAATAAGTGTTATATCTACCACTCTTCTGAAAAGCTGAATACCAATGCATAGCTTACACTATTATGGAGATTCTTTGACATGGCTTCTAGTATGAATGTTCATATAATCCCTCTTACTCCTCTACATTATAACAAGAGCATGATTCAAATTGCTCGTATATGTTTCTATGAGCCCATAAAGTATGTAAAGATTGATTCATTTAGTTTGTCAGCACATTTAGATGGAAATAATCTCTCTACCCTCTACATCATCCTCCCTTCAATGGACAACTTCTTCGCTGAATAACTCACTTTTAGTTTGTACTTGGCAAACTTTTGGTAATCCCTGCTATAACATCATTCGTTTATGACTAGTGATAAAATGCAGGAACATCCATTTTATTTTTTTTATTTCATTTATTTATCAATGTCCCTCGAGGGGTTATTTATTTTTTGCTGCCCATTGGCCTATATAAAGGAGCCTGCAACTTATTTTATTTATTTTACACACAATATTATTTTTGAAATATTTATTTTACATACATCATTAGTTTATGACTAGTGCTAACTTTCCATCATGATTTTTGTTCTTGTATATGCTCTTGCGAATTAATTCCCTTGCATTTACATCAAATTGGTATAAGAGCCTCTCCAACTTTGACCCCTTCCACCGCGGTCCTCCCCAAACCCTAACTATAGCTGCCCCACTGCTAGTGACCCTACCCCCTCCTCTGTGATGGCGCTCATGACCGTTTACACTCTCAACCGACCATTCTAGCGACTCTGGCCAAGCCCTTTCCCCAACTTCGTTGAGCCGAGAGCCATAGCCATCCCCCACCAACTCTATCAATTTCTCAAACATCCCCATCATACCACCTCATTTATTTCACCTTACCCACTACTCCTTAGGTCTAGAGCGGTAGAGCCCCTCCACGGTTACATATCCCCGTTCAAATTTGGTTCCATTTTGTGGCTTCGGAATAATCCAATTCAAGACATATTCGTCGTAACAAGTTACTATAGATCATTCACTAATAGTCCTTTTGGGTGAATGTGCAGGTACAGATTGATTGCGGCATAATTTGCTTATACACGTGTCGCCTACGCATTATGATCATTAATGGGGGTTCGAGCGAAAACTTGGTGTCGCATGAGATGATTGTTGCCTTACACTTGTGGAGTGGTTGTCTACCCCTGGTAGGATCGGTTGGCTTCATAATTGGAAGTGCAGGGTCCAATTTACGATTGGCCATATTTAGACAAGGTACCTCTATAGTTGATATAGACACGTATCACTTTTTATAAGGCCAACTGTGGTTTTTCTATGTTGTTGTTCTATGTGGTATGTGTTCATGATGGGCATGCGAACAAGTAGACCTTTTCTATAGTCGGTGGAAGAGTAGAGTGACCTCAGGCCCTTTCATGTGATATGCCTTTGTCAGCTCATTGATTACAGAGCCTATAAGTATTCTTTTTAATTTACATTCAGATTTGGATTTATTTGTTGATATGTGTACACCACCGATGAGTTACCCTCCATTGGGGCTAAGTTTCTCAATTTACCTCCCTATCGCATGTGCCCAATCGAGCATGCCCGAGTAACAGGTCAGCTCTCTGAGTTGTGCAATAAAGGTTTTATGTGGAAGAGTATATTCATGAATGGTGTCCTCACTTTATTGATGCCAAAAAATTACGTTAACTGGCGTATGCATAATGATAGTCGAGGTTATCAATAAGATCACAGTGAAATATTGTTTCCACATCGCAAGGCTCGAGGATATGTTAGATCGGTTGCATGATACTAGGGTTCTTGAAGTTAGATCTGAAAAGAGGGTACCATCATATAATGTTTTGATTAGGGATGAATGGAACATCACCTTCAAAATGAAGGATTTTGATTAGGGATGAGTGGAACTTCACCTTCAAAATGAAGGATGACTGTACGGGTGGACAATCATTCCCTTTTGATTGTGAAACGATCGCGAGTGATGAATCAGATTCTTAGACTAGTTGGGTCGTTATTTGTTTTGTCGTAGTTTATTCTGACCATATCCTGATTCATAGTCAAGCGCAAGTCATTGAGGTTTTTCACATCGAGTAGTTCAATTGAAGAAGTGTTTTTTCATGGTTGGCACTATTTCCTTTTGGAGTATTTTGTGTCGATTGACAAGGTTAGGGACGATGAAGAAAGGTGAAGGCTATTGTTGATTAGCCTAACCCTACTTTTGCTTCTCAGGTTTTGGAGCTTACATGGGTTAGTTAGGTTCTACAGGAAATTCATCAAGGTTTTCAGTTCTATCATGGCGCCGATTACATCTTTAATGAGTTCGTACACTTCACATATTGATGGATTAATGAGGCAGAGCAATTCCAGCTCACTAAGATGACTACAGCCTCATTCAGTTTTTCGAGTAATTATGTGCCACTTAAAAGACAGGAATCGGCACAATACTAAGTTCAAATGTTCCCGTCATCAATTAATCTACATATGATCTGGAGTTTTATGTTGTAGTTCAAGTTGTGAAGCATTGGCAAGCATGTTAAGACACTATGATTTTGTGATTAGCTCAGATCACGAGGCCTACGTTTCATGAACAAGCAGAAGATTAGTGATATAGGCATCACTGGGGGTCCACTTTAATGCAACAGTTTACCCTCCACTTACGATACAAACTGGGGCAAGACAACTTGGTGGCGAATGCCCTAATATGGAAGAGACATACACTACTCGTCGTCTGGGGTAATAATTTAAGTTTAATGAGGTACGTGATCTATATGCTTTCGATCCAGTTATTGGACAAATTAAAGTGTGTGAATAGCATCACGAGGTTTCAGGACAATATTTGCTTAAGATGGATTTTTATTCCATCAATCGAATGTGTATTCCCGCTTTTTTATTTGTGAGAAAATTATATCTAGGGGTGGTAAACGGACGGATACGGATCGAATACAATATTTTCCATATCCGTATTCGCTATTTGGATGCACTATCCATATTCGTATCCGTATCCGCTCGGATAGTTAAAGAAACTATCCATATCCATATCAGCTCGGATACCTCAGATTCAGATAATATCCGTATCCGTTTATATTGTTTAGTCATCGCAAAAAATAACTATTAAAATATCCAATCAATTGAAATCCAATCCAATCCAAATAAATATATAACAAAATTGCTACCTACTAACATAAAAAATTATGGCTTCCATAATAATAGTAGCATTCCATAATGATAATATGGATTAAAGTCATCCATACTTTACAACCATGTAAACTTAAAGCCATTAAAAAAAAATTATAGTAGCATTTTATAACTGTAAATATAAATATGCACCTTTCAGATTAAATCAAATTTATTGAGAATGATAATCTCATGGACCTTTTAGTCTTCAAAACATACTGATATTTTTATTTTAATAAGTATACATTTTTATTTTGTATATAATATACATGTTGTTAACTTCAATTCTCATCACAATCAAAACCATCTCTTTATTTTTCTGTTTCTCTTGTACATTTATTTATTATTAAGAAAACTAATGAACAACCACATGAACAATATATAAAATACAGTTATATATTTTTATTTTTATTTTGTATGTACCTGTTGTTGCGAACTTTCTATTGCAGGAGGAGGGGATGCGAAGTGGCAGAGTTGATGCGTAGCGAAGGGATTGATGAGTAGCGGTGGCGGGGTTTATGAGCAGTGGCGGGCTGATGCAGCAAAGGGAGATGTGGTGAAATGAGAGTTTTTTGTGGAGTGAAATGAGGGTTTCTTTTCTCTTGTTTTGTACAAAAGAGAAATGAAATGAAATTAGTTTTTTTATTTTGAGTGGAGTATATGTTCTTTAGTGGGTGTATGTTGTGTGTGATAGGGTATATTGTAACTTTAATGTAACTCCATGATAATATACCCAATAAAATAATAATACATGGCATTTTATAATATACACAATAAAATAATAACTTTAGGGTGTTTTTGTTTTGAGTGGAGTATGTGTTTGTTTGGTTTTAGGGAATAAACAATTAAGTCTTTTTAATATTATTTTATTAGTAATACCAATACTAATATTATTAGTAATATTTTAAACATATGTTTGACGGATACGGATATCCGATAAAATGGATACTCCGCATCGGATACGAATTATCCGTTTCGGATACTAGTACTATCCATATCCGTATCCGTTTTCTCGGATATTTTTATAGAGTATTCATATTCGTATTTGTTTCCATTTTTTCGGATAAATATCTGCAAATTAGGATTCGGATATCGGACGGATGTGAATTTTTGAATATTCGTTTACAGCCCTAATTATATCATAGATGCCTTATGGGGGTTAGTCGGGCATCCAAGTGTTGAGCACACATTGGCCACATTGCAAAGAGGTTTTTTTCATCGACCATATGACGTGATGCACAAGATTTTATCGTGTGGTGTTTTGTTTATCAAACAAAGAAGGGGAAGTATATGCGGGCTTATGTACTCCTCTGATCATTTTCACGCGTACATGGATATCTCAATTGATCATTATGGGGAATCGGGATATTCTAGACGACGAAGGATCATGATTCCATTTTCTTAGTTACAAACACATTTTGGAAGAGAGACTCATTTTAGCCCTTGCAGATGGATATTTAATGCTTTGTATATCGCTACTTTGTATTATTGAGAGATTGAACGAATTTAAGGCATTCCAAATAGTACCGTTAATGACCAGGATGTTCACAAACCATTTTTGGAGTACTTTATGGCTTCTCCTGAGGTGTACCTTACAGTTTTTACCTATGGCCTCCCATCTGCAAACAATGGACGTACTGAGGTAGTTAATAAAAGTGAGGGGGATCTTCTACAAGCCCTTGTGGGTGAAAACTCAAATAGTTGGGATGTTGTAGTTACTCGATCTGAGGTTGCATTTAATAACGTCGTCAACCTCTTTACTGGGTTATCCCCTTTTTAGTTTGGCTTCGATTAACTTCATTAAGATACCACTGGTTGTAACTGTTTTCCCTTCTTCCGCGAGTGATTTGCGATGCGAATTTTCACAAGGATGTGCATGCTCATCTTGAGTGTATGTATGCCTCTTACACGGGGCAAGTGGATCCACATATCCGCAAGATTAGTTTCCGCCCTAGGGTCTTGGTAATGGTGTATTGAAGTAAGGAGAGGCATCACGGGAAAGGTCACAAACTTTAAATGCGACGGTTTAGTTAATATCCCGTTGTATGTTGTTATGGGGATAAAGATTATCAATTAATGACAATTCTAAAGCCAAATAGGGCCCATTCAAGAGTTATGGCCTTCGAAGAATAAAATCGAGCCTCTCAAAGGCACATTTAGGAAGGAAATTTTTTTGACTTCATTATCTCCTTCTCGATCTCTCTGCACCGGTCAGGCTCCTCCAGGGTGAAACCATAGCCTAGGGGTTCGAAACCCTAGATCGATGCCTCTACAGCCACTATCGACTAAAATCGACATCGTCAAAACTCGCGGAATCAATGAAACATCTGTTAGAGAAAGAACTGCAGTGAGGTATATCGAGTGAACCTCTTTATTGCTCGATATCATCTTCTGCCTCTTCTCTCTTCGCTTTGAATCATTGAGTGGTTTTTGGAGTGTCGGAGTTTTAGGGTTTTGGTAACATAGGGTTTGCAATAGTTTACTAATGATCAAGGGTTGAGAATTGGCAGTGGAAGTGATAAGAATGGGTTCTTGATGGTTTTTGTTTGTTGTCATTAGAATTTGAGTGAAATTTTTGGGTTGTGGTTGGTTCTTGGGTGATTCTCAAAGAATTTCAGAATTAGAGTTCAAAATAGGGGTTACGGTTTAAAAATAAAGTTGAGAAGAAATAAAACCCTCTAATTTGGACAAAATTAAGGTTTGTTGAGCCTTTTGTTCCTTTATTTCAGCCATCATTTGAACCATGGTTTAATCTTTTAAAATATTCTCAAACTTGATGTTCTGATTTCTCTTTTTGGGAGCCATTAATGGTGAGATGCAATGGGATGACCCCCCCCCCCCCCCCCCCCCCCAAGGAGCTAATCCCGTTTTGATACTAATTTGACGAAAACACCAAAAAATGGATCCAAAGAAGAGAGAAAAATGCAAGAAAAAATCTGAATTTTTATTCAGAAGCCAAAGATATCTTTTCCCAACGAGAATGGTTACATGTATACATCTAAAGAGAGGGTTCTAGAAGGTGCTAGCTAAAAAATTAGCAAGAATTGTCATGATAACTCATCCATAATAACACTAACTAATGGAACATTCTACAAACTTTTATCCTAACTATAATATCTAATCATTAAAAAATTATGGGTATTTACAAATAAACGCCCATTCTTTTATTATTTACATAAAAAAGAGGTTGCGTCTTATATTCACCCTACACATAATTTCCATTTTTATAAATGCTATTGAGAGATTGCCTCAACTTTCCATCATGCTTGTTCTTTTGTGGGTAATTAATTCCTTTATGTTGACATCAATTAGTATATTTGAATTAGAATTAGTTAATATTGTATATTGCAACCCGTTCCACATCTATTTAGTTCATCTTTTATGTAGTTGATGTATTGAATAACACTTTAAACTCTTAATTCATAACTTCTAAATAATATAGCATAATTCTTTTACAAAACTCACGTGTGTATCATATAGGTTTTAGTTTGACAATTTACACTTTCTAACGGACAGACGAAAAAAGAAACATTAAAGAGACTTTTGCATTAGTTGAACAATACATTTGAATTTATGATCATACTATCTTGGTGCATATCCAACATGACTTGTCAAACACACCCTGCTCATACTTTATCCAGGTGTCATGTGTCTGATATGAATACTTCACACATTTACAGAAGTCTGTGTAATATAAGTAATTGCTCTCAAAGAACACGTACTAAACTTGAGATCAAGTAATAGTTACATTTCAGATAGACCTTCATCATAATTATCACGTGCTAAATATGACAGAAAAATAGTCGCTTTCAACATATTAAATGTTAATGCTCAATGGAAAGGAAATTATCCAATTTGCTTGTATATGTGACAGTCAGAGGAAAGTGGCAATTTGGTTTATTTATCCCCTCCGACAATTTAACTATGCACAAAATAAAGCCTACCTCATTGAGGACTTGAATGACCCTGGTAGCATTCTCGGGCTTATGCTCTAGTAAAAAAAACCTGCAATGGCAATAATTATTATACACTTCTCTTACACAAACACGAAGAAATTAAAACGAGTGCATACTCACCAATGAACATGGATCAACAATTCTTGGGGAAAAAATGCTAGATGTTTAACAATACTCTCATAATCAGACAATAAATGTTTTTGTATACAAGTAATAGTGGGTGACAAGTCCCATGCATACCCCCTCTACAGTTCTGCAACTACTCTACTAAACAAAGTCTTAAACTCTTGATCAACGATTTCAATGTGAACACATCAGACGAGGTTTTCTCTACCAGATTTTTGCATCTTTTTATCTTACCTAATGATGTGTGTATATCATCTTCACTCTCACGCATAATTGGCAACTATAACAATTCAGTTTCTCATGAAAAAATATGGGGCAATAGGCAACTAAATATGGAAAACATCTTCTCTTGATGATAATAATGAATAGATTTATTTTAATAGATGTGTTCTACCATCTATTATGACACATTAATGTTTAAGTACACGAGATATGACAACCTAAAAATCCAAACATGCTATTGGTTCATCTATCATGGTTATTTCAGAAAAAATTCGCAATTAATATGTCATTTGGAACAAGCGCGCTTGAAATTCATGTCATAAACTTTTTTAACAGATCATATCTTATTCACGTTAATAACGAAATCAACTTTTTTACCAAAAGATCCAACACATGGCATTTGGGTGGCCATGAGGTCCATCAAGAGAGTGCTGCTTCATGGAATCTGATCTCAGGTTCTCAATTTTCCATAAACTATTCGTATCTCTTACAAAGGAGGAAACTGAAACTTATGAGTGGATATTAGATTGATCCTAATCATATACCATTGTTCTAAAAAATTCGCCTAGGTTTAAGACTTGGGAGAAATGCCCCGCTTTAAGTTTTTTACGCTTTATTCTTGGTAAAACCCGTAAGGCGCACTTTTTTCTAAAAACAACAATACTTTAGTAAAACGATATTGTCTTTTAAAGAATTTTTTTACTAACCGGATCATTATCTCATCCAAAATAATCAAATAGTATTTTAATTTGCATATATTCAGACATATTTTTATGATATGTACAATTTTAGTATTTTAATAGCCTTATTATGGTTAAAAAATCTTAAAATATATTGAGAAGGCCTAAACGCCTTTTCACGTCATTTTACGCCTAAGGCCCGCCTAGGCTTCTAAGACTTAAGGCTTGACCTCCACGCCTCGATCACGCCCCGCGTTTTTTAGAACCTTGTCATATACAAATAAGCATTTCAAGCAAATCATATTTTCAAAAACAAAGCAATTCACTAAGATGTAGTTTTCTGTGGTTTCATGGAGCAAATGCTTTTATAGTGAGTCGGTAAACAGTAGCGTTCTAACAAGACACAAGAGACAGAATCTAAAATATTATTAATTCAATGTCTTTTCCCGTATCCTATCTTAGGAATGTTCTAGGTCAATGGTGATGTCACAAAAGGATGATCCAAATCATGACACCACATGAGGTGAGAACCTTCTTATTCCCATAAGTACTAAAACATCCCTCTTACAAGAAAATAAATGGGTTTTTAGAATTCGCCCCCGAGATAATGTTAAAATTACACATAACCTCCCGCATTAAAAATTATTAGTCATACCCCCACGCCTAACATACTTCTAACACCATTAACTCACTTTGATAACAAACAATTAGATTTACCCCCTTGACAATCAAAGACAATACCCCACCCTAACAACTTAATCTACTTCACCCAAAAAATCATGTAACCCTAAAAAAAATAACAACTCTAATCAATTGCAAAACACTACAAAATATACACAAATTAAACCTAAATTAGCCATTGACATCAAACAAACATAAATTGATCAAGGAACGATGATAAATCTACCTTCACAGTGTGGAATCCAACCGAATTCGTCAGAGATTTTCTTCCGAAGTACTTCAAACACAACAATTTATCTAGCATTGTTCGCAAGCTTAACTGCTTTCAATCCGTTAAAATACAATGATCTGTGTTTTTTAAGCTACAATTCGTTTTCTTAAGGATTTCGAAAAGGAGAAAAACGTTTATTATATGATATACAACATCGAAAAATAGCTATGCTTGGTCCACCTTCTCTGGCAGCAGCGATATTAGTGGTAATTTTGCAGCAGCAAGCAGTGTCTCCAACGGTCTATGTCAAAGAACGAGTTAACTCATCAAACTCATCGCCGACGATTGGTTTATCTCTTGGAGCGAATTTTAGTGGTACCAAGGTTTTAAAAGTTGCTAGTCGTGGTCGAGGCGTAGAGGTCAAGCCTCAAGCGTAAGGAGCCTAGGCATAAAAAAGGCGTTTTCCCTTTTAAATTATTCTAAGGCTAGTAAAATAATAAAATAATACATACGAATATATGTGTATGTTTAGTAGAAGAAACAAAATGTGCAGAAAATGAGTATGGCGGAGATGCGAATGCCAAGATGAATGTGTGGTAAAACTCGAACGGATAAAATTAGAAATGAAAAAATTCATGAAACGGTAAAAGTAGCTCCTATAGAAGATAAATTGAGTGAAAAATGACTTAGATGGTTTGGACACATCAAACGTAGACCAATGGATGATCCCGTAAGGAAGAGTGATTTAGTTAGTATTTATGGTAATACAAGAGGTAGAGGTAGGCCTAAATTGACTTGGTGGAATATTACAAAAAATGACATGATATCACGTGGTTTAACCGAAGATATTGCGTTAGACAAAATGGAATAGAAAAATAGAATTCATGTAGCCGACCCCAAATAATTGGGAAAAGACTTTGTTGAGTTGAGTTGAGTATGTGTATGTTTAGTAGTCATCTTTCTCATATGCATGCGCCATAATCAATATACAAAATGTATTTCTTAACATTGAATAAGCAATATACAAAAGGTATTTTTCATCATTCAATATTCAATACAAAATGATTCAATATAAGAAATGTAATTTTTACCTCTCAAATGAAGCGGGAAAAAAAAACAATGAATGCATTTATATTGCCAAAACTTAGTAGGAAAAAAATACAAAATGTACTTATATTTTTAGTTCGGAGGCTGACTTATGGCTAAACATTGGAAAAAAATAAAAAAAGTGAAGTGATTAGCCAGAAAAATGAGGAGAGAGAGAGAGATATAAGAAAATATGAAAGTTAAGAGTCTGAAAGATAGAGTCAGAATCGGAGTTGGAAATTCGTCGGAGTCTGAGGGGGGCTTGATCAGAGGTCGGTCGACAATGTTAGGAGTTTTTTTGGACGAGAGGCATAAAGAGGTAGAGAAGTTTGGGTTTTCGTCTGTCTTTTAATTGTTTTGGACGAGATATTGGTTCGATTTGTAAAAAAGTAGTCTTTAAAAAATGATGTCGTTTCACTAAAGCGTTATTTTTTCTTTAAAAAAAGGGCGCCTTAACACGCCTAGGAACGTTGACCACGCCTTACACGTGCGTTGACCTCCTTTCACATCGTATAAGGCATAAGCAGAGAATTTCTCCCACGTCTCAAGTCTAGGTGTGCCTTTTAGAACACTGAGTAGTAGTGTTAAACTAATTTGTGAGAATAAAGGCGGAGGAGAGAGAATTTGCAACTCAACAAAGAGTTGTTTTAGATGAAAAATCTAGGCAACAACATATACACAATAATGCCCACTTATGCTGCTAATCTAACCTAAACCAAACCCCAATAAATTGCAAAACACCACAAAATATTCACCACGCAAAGTTTGATTAAGATCTATAGCTAGTTTGGGTTGGATTTGTGTATATATCGTGATGTTTTGCAATTGATTAGGATTGTTAAAATTAGGGTTACAAGTTTTGGAGTGGAGGAAAAAGATGAAGTTGTTATGCACGATAACTTTTCTTTTAAATTGATAAAGGGGTATGTCTAATAATTTAATTATTAATTATCTGATTGAGTTAACGATGTTAGAAGTCTGTCTGACGACGGGGGGTGTGTCTAATTTTTTTTAAAGCAGGGGGTTATGTCTAATTTTGGAACTATCCCAAAGGGAAAAGTAAAAAAAACACAAAATAAAATCAGCAAAAACGTAATTATGCCCCTCCATCTCGGTCCTCAATTCACATCACTCGCCTAGTCAAAAAGAGTTTGTTATGAAATCGAAGGGTATAACGTGAAGAGAGAAGACGTGTGCAATCAAGGGCTTATGTTTAATCTCTGCCTCCTTCTAAAACCAGTGAGATTTACGCCACCGATCACTAGCACAACCCTTTTCTTACCCTTCGAACACTATGAAGCACTAGCCAATCAGCCGTAAGTGAAGCATTTCATCTTGGCAATGGGAGCTTTGGTAGCCTTAACAAACAGGCGACGGCAGGGCGTGGAGGCAAGAAGGCGAAATGCAATGGTAATCATCCCTCTCTTCAATGCATACTTCACAGCCTTTGCAAACATGGGAATCTCGTAGAGGCTTATGTCTTGTCTAATGTAGATCTGAGGTGTTCGTCATCTTGTTGACATAGGGTTAGAACCTTAGTGACCTAATTCACCATGTTAGGCAAACGGATCCACTTTTAAATCGCAACTTAAACAATTTGCACCGAATTGGTAAGCAATTCGCGAACTAAAGAAGACCATTTGGTGACTTCTGCAATTTGAAGTCATTTGGTTAACATTTAAAACTTATCTAATATCTTTACAAGTCCCAATAAATAAAAATGGGACTTGTTGGGCCAACCGACGACATTATTCTAGTCTTATTAATACACCTTTATCGTGCTTCCATATACTTCTACCAATGTGGGATATGGTAGGTAGAACTCTTTACAAAGCATTAGACTTCGGAATGTATGTGGTTCCCTTTTTAACTTTTTTATATCAAAACTAATGACCACCTTTGTTATTGGGACATATACCAAATAGTCTCTCAAATATTTTTTAATACTCATTTAGTTCAAGCCTTTTTATTTTGCCTCAAAAAGTCCTTTGCCACATATTTTGGAAAGGGAGTGCCGCTGGCGCGGACCTCTAAAAATAAGAGAATATTGAGTGCTTGAGGGACTAAATGGGTTAAACTAAAAATATGTGTCATTTTTAAAAAATATATATTTATAGTAAGGACTATTAAATAATTGACCCTTTGTTATTCTATTTGTTTTTTAGCGTACACCTATTGGTACGGAAATTCTTTTGTATTATTGAATGGAGAATTAAAATAAAGTATTTTTCGCCATATTTTTATACTTGAATAAACATTGGATTTATATATAAAAAAATTAGTAAATATTTTGCAATTATTTAAGATGGGTACATTTATCATATGTCCCCATTGGTATATAGGCTAGCGTGTTCACATATATCTCTCTGTGAGAGAGAGAGAGAGAGAGAGAGAGAGAGAGAGAGAGAGAGATGTGTGTGTGTGTGCATGCGCGCGCGCACACTGGAAATGGCACATGTTTTGAGCTTCAAAATAGTGAGTATAAGGGTTATGAATGAGTATATGTGCCCTCTTAATTGTATGTCCGAATCCTGTCATTACTATTTTTTATTTCTTAGTGTGTCCCTCAGGCACATGTTATCAAAACCCGTATTATATTCATATGTTTAATTTATAAACGCTTCGGGGATGCTCTCAAATACTACTAATTTGAAAGTGGATGGTTTAGGGCACTCGAACTCGCACATGCACGCACTGCGTACTAGAAACCAGGTTGGAATTGCTTTGTGTAAACACATCTGGACACGCGAGAAGAGATCTCGCTCATACATGTGAAGACGGAAGAAGGTGCACAACTCCACCTTAATTTGGCACCATGAAGTGATCCGGGGTTAAAGCTCCTTTGACGCCAGTGTCCCGTGTCAGTCCAGACCCGAAGAGTCTAGTTGTTGCCAATTGATCCCGATGAGTGTCAAAAAGGTGTTTATGATGTGAAACGCAGCGGAACTGAAATACACATGAATAAAAATAATAATCAAACCATATTTTCTCTCAAATTTTCTCTCTTAAATCTCATTAATAATAATTATCCATAATAATTATGATTACAAGAGAGGGCGAAATGCCTTATTTATACTAATCCTAAACTTGAGAAGCATGTCTCCTAATTAAAGGGGAACTAAATGAACTTAATAAAATAGATAACTAATTAAAAGATAGATCCCAATAAGAATCTAAACAATATATAAATAACTAAAATAATAATAATATATTTATTTCATAAATATTCGGATGCATCTAATGTAAAGAAAAGAGGCAGAAGCGTGAAATTTAATCTAGTTATCAATTTCTCTCTCTAGGTTCTCATTATCAAAAGTCAAAAGTATTACAAGAGGAGCCTCTTAAGGCTATTTATACTAAGGACAAAAGAAGGCTAAAAAAAGACAAATAAGAAAGAATAATAAAAATGACCCCCATGTCCTATGCTCCTGCATCACTCTCCCTCTCTTGAGAAAATGCCATATACTCCGTATACTGGTGATAGAAATTCGAGTCAATGTGTTGCCTGGTTGCCTCGATAATCCAAGAGTCTTCGACCTCGGATCGACCTACCCAACGAACTAAGTAACTGGTATAATCACTCGAAGAGGAGGAGATAGATGCGGAATCTAAAATACCCTCAACTCAATCAACGTGAGATCGAACTGGGCGGGCTGTGGCTGGAGGGATGGGAATCGGTAGAGCATGTGTGCCTCGAAAAGGAGAGAGATTTGCCACATTGAACGTGCGGTGTATGCGGAATTTGTCGGGGAGATCAACCTCATAAGCATTCGACGCACAAGCTCGGACAATTGGAAATGGGCCAAATCGTCGCATGAGAAGCTTGTTTCCTTTACCCCGACGCCGCGCTTTCTGGAGGTACACCATGACCAAATCACCCGGGTGATGAGAGACAAAGCGACGGTGCTCATTGGCGGCCTCCTTATAAGAGGCATAATTAGTCTCTAATCGAGCACGAACATCGGCCTGGACGGAAGTCAAACGGGCAGAAAACTCCTCAGCCTAAGGGAAATTAAACACTGCTGGAAGAAACTCCACAAGATCTATAAGCATAGTAAGTGACTGTCCTAATACAATCTAGAAATGAGAGAGACCGGTAGAGCGATTGACGACATTGTTAAAGTCAAACTTGGTTGTGCTATCACAACGTCCCACCGTCGAGGATGCTCGGAAGACATGCATCGCAACAGGTCACCCACACTTCGATTGACCATCTCGGTCTGGCCATCCGTCTGAGGGCGAAAGGCTGTAAAAAATTGTAACTCAGTCCATAAGAGACGCCACAACGTACATCAGAAATGCCCAGTAAATCATACGTCCCTGTCATAGGTGATACTACAGGGAACCTGGTGGAGACGAACAACCTTGCAAAAATATAATGAAGCAACATGGGAAGCATTCGTCGTGCGAGTACAAGGTATGAAGTGGGACATCTTAGAGAACCTGTCCACCACGATAGAGATGGAATCTTGGCCACTAGATGTACGGGGACATCCCACGATAAAGTCCATCGAGACGTCCTACCACGATCTCTTGGGAATCGATAATGGGGTATACTAGCCCTTGGTTGTCTGGCAAGCATAGCAACGCTGAATAAAGGCGTTGTCATCCCTCCTTATCGTCGGCTAATAAATTTTTACATCAGCATCATGTGGATGCGCGCTTGTCCTTAATGGCCTGATAATTCCCTTTCGTGGACCTTCGAAATAATCTTCTCTCGAAGAGAAGAAGATGGAATGCATAAAGTTGTCCCCCTTGTGTAAAAACCCATAATGTAGTAAATTCTCACCCATTGCGCCATTGCCCTGCTGATACGCTATAAAAATCGGCCCAAACTTCACATCGGTCGGGTAAAGACCACTAACCTCATTGAAACAAAATACCTGACTTCGAAAAGTCAATAAAGCATGCGCTCTCCTTCTAAGAGCATCAGCCACGTGATTCTCCTCTCTTGATTTGTACTACAAATGGAATATATACCTCTAGAATAGGTTGTCCACTTAGCATGTTTATCACTAACACACCTCTGACTATGCAAAAAGCGTAGGCCCTCATGATCCAACTTGATGACGAACTCCTTGTATAGGAGATAAGAAGACCAAAACTTCACTACTTTCACCACCGCATAAAACTCAAGATCATATGTCGAATAGTTGAGGGAGACCTTAGTGAGCTTCTGACTAATGAAGGCAATCGTCTTCCCATTTTGGCTCAGAACGGCACCCACCCCCATCTTTTAAGCATCGCAAGTTAACTCAAATAACTGATCAAAATCAGGTAACACTAAGATAGGTGTTGTCGCCATCAACTCCTTGATGCGTTTGAAGGTCATATCCACCTCCTTTGTGCATCTAAACTCAACACTCGATGAGGCACTCATCAAATTCGTAATAGATGCCATGACAGTGGTGAACCATGCTATAAAACGTCGGTAACACACTGTCAGGCCATGAAAACTGCGGACTTGAGATACTGACATGGGTGAGGGTCAATCAACTATCGCCTAAATCTTGGCGTCGTCCACTTTGATGCCCTCACTTGAAACCACATCCCAAAAAAGTCACCGAAGGTACCATGAAGGCACATTTCTTCAATGTGAGGAAGAAGTGCTCGGCTCATAAGGCAGCCAACACTTGAGCCATATGATCAAGATGCTCCTCCTCTGATCGGCTATAGATCAGGATATCATCAAAAAACACAACCACAAATTTGTCCATGAAATGGTGCAAAATCTGAGTGCAACATGCTCTGGACCTGTGAAGAAACGATCGTCTCCGAGGTGGAGATGGGAATGATAAGACCATAACATAACCATGTCTCCGCAGTCTCTGTGGCTAGTTCCTCATGTGAGACTACCAGAGCGGAAGGTCGCGACTGGGGAACGGTCTCATGGAACGGAGAAGAAAATCCCTCCCCCTATGCATGAATGAATAAGTGTTAGCTTAACCATCATACATGCTACGATGATCAAACTGCCACGGTCTCCCCAACAAAAGGTGATACACCCTCACATCTACCACGTATATAAGATCTCATCATGGTAACCTCTAATAGAAAAATCTACTCGGCACTGTTGGCTTGGGGCACGTATGGCTCCACTACCCAAACACCCAATACGACACGGGGTGGTTAAAGACTCCGTGGGTAACTTCAGTCTATCCACCATATCCTACGCCATCAAATTATCGCTAGTTTCCCAATCAATGATCACCGTACATAGTTGCCCTTTGGCAGTGTAATGAGTAAAAAAAAACACTCGTACGGATCCACGTATCATCACTAGGTGGGGGTGTTTGTGGATCCATCGAAGTCGATATCATCAGAGTATGCACATAGGCAGTATAATCCTCTGCGAGCTCCGTCTGGGTATAGCAAAATGAATCCGTAGCCTACAAATAGATTGGGCGACAGGATAGGGAGGATGCCCAATAAAGAACACCCTTTGTAAATAGAGTTGGATTTATGGTTTGGTTCCATAGGTATTTAGCTAGGGCTTTTGGGTTTGTGGTAAGAAATTTGAGTGTTGGGGGAAGATTGGGAATTCTTTGTTAAATTAGTTGTAAAAGGATTAGGGTTAGGGTCTGAATCCTAAAAAGAATGGGAAATTAGGGTTTCTTTGGAAGTCGGGACAATTGGATGAGGATATAGACTTGGGTTGTGGTTTAAGGCCGGACGAGATGGGTTTATGGCCGAAGGAGATGAATTTAAGGCCATAAGAGATGGATTTACGATCGGAAGGAGTGGGCTGGCTGTTGCGCCCTGTGGAGGATCAGCGATGCCACTGGTGACCGGACGACCTGGACGGTAGTCGGGTTGTTTAGGCAGTCTTCGGCGGTCCATATTGGTTTACGGTAATCTCTGGTGGTTTCGGGGGTGTTTTTGGTAGCCAATGTAGATAATATTGTATGGGAATTTAATAGACTAGGTTTTTTTGTTTCTTGCGGTTCTAGGGTGAGGGTTTCATGAAGGTGCTTGAGGGTATGGTGTAATTCATCCGAGTGAGACCAACCCGAATCCCAATCGTCTATGAACATCTTTGATCCAAGAATAAACGAAGACTTTGATATCAATTTGATGTAAAGAAAAGAGGCGGAAGAGTGAATTTTAATCTACACAACAACAACAACAACTAAAAGAAGAAGTCATGAAAGTTGTCAATTTCTCTCTTTAGGTTCTCATTATCAAAAGTCAAAAGTATTACAAGAGGAGCTTCTTAAGGCTGTTTATACTAAGGAGTAAAGATGGCTAAAAAAAGGACAAATAAGAAAGAATAATAAAAATAACGCTCATGTCCTATGCTCCCGCATCAACATCACTCCCTCTTCTTTGAAAAGCTCGACCCAAGCACTCAAGGTGAAAATCATCAAAAGTAATGCAACATGAATCATCAAAGGCCATACTTGCTAAAAAACAATGGATGCACAACAACAACAACCCATAACAGATAAATTGGCACTCAGCCTCTAATCTTCCCACGATGAGCACTATAATAAGTCACTATTTATGCAAAAGCCCAATACCAAACCTTCATTAGAGAACTCATAACAAGCACCATCGATATTAAGCATTAGAGCACAAGCATATATTTGGACTCAAACTCATCCTATATAGGATCCACATAAGCATGATAAACCAACCATGAATCTAAATTCCCCTTGCACAAATTAGTTTCCTCCTTAAAAATATCAAAGAAATCACACTGTTAGTACACTACACTCTGAATTTTATTGTCATTACGCACCTCATCGAACACGGTAGGCCCATCATATCCCTTTAACTCATTCACATCATCAAACACATCCATTGTTGTAGGTTGACACACATTTACCGACGAGCACACTACTTTCTCAACACATGGAGTAGAATCAGCTGCAAAAAGGTTCACAAATTCATCCCCAACTAGGGAGGAATGGGCCACAACAGAAATTTCAGGGATAAGAATGCAATTTTCAAATTTTGGGTGATCTTTTAAAACTAGGAGGGGGCTTTTTAAAATTTCTAGAACATTATTTGAAGGCACGGGGACTTGAAAACAATCTCTAGAAATTGTAGGGGGGTTGGAAAATATTTTCTAGAAAGTTAAGGGGATGATTGGTAAATACTTCTTAATCCAGAGAAGGGATTAAAATAGGTCCAAAGTTTAGAGGTTATGGCTGCAATTTTTCAAATATAAATGATTTTGGTTCATGACACTTAACTCACAGACAACAACATCGTCTCTCAACGTATCTACCGTAGTGGTCTACTTGGCCCGACGACTTCACAAGTCCTTTTATGGGCTCCACCCAACGAGAGTAAAGGTCACTGATCATTAGCAAAGAGGGTGGGAGATCAAATATGGGTGTCAGTGGGATGGGGTGAGGGTTTTGACTGGGTTTTAGGGGTTGCAGGTTGCCGTGAAGGTGCAGCTAGGCTTGGGTGTCTCAGACAAGCTTTGACTTCAGTAGGTTCTTGGGTTACCCGAGGAGGCAAAGGGCTTCCATAGTTGGGGTTAGTTTCGCTTGGGCTTGTTGGGATGTTGGCGGCTTCAAACGATAGCATCGACAACTTGAATCGGTGGTACTTTTCAAGGCATTCAGACCACGATATAAACAGGGCGTCATCGAGGGGAACCACTCCATCTCCAGCGGCACATGAACCACCGGCACTTCAGGGGTTTGGGTTTGAATGTGGAGAGGATTCAGGCAGCAGGTTGGGTGATTGTGGTTGGCCAAATAATTGGCGGTGGTGCCGCTTGACCATGGGCTAATTTTGGAGGAACGACACGGCGGATCCTCTGAGCCTTACCCATGGCTCTTACACACTAGTAACACGAACACACAACAAGAGTGCACATGGATAATAGATTTCAATACACACACTTGTGATAATTAAGAGCGAAAACGGCTCTAATATCAATTTGATGTGAAATGCAGCGGAATTAACACACACATGAATACACATGAATAGAAATAATAATCAAACCACATTTTCTCTTAAATCTTTCTTTACAAGAGAGGGTCAAATGCCTTAGTTATACTATTCCTAAACTTTGGAAGCAAGTTTCCTAATTAAAAAGGGAACTAAATAACCTAACTAAAATAGATAACTAATTAAAAAAAAAGTTGTACCCTGTGCACAAGGCTCCCTCTTAACTGCAGGGTTTGGGAGAGGCAGATGTCAGCAGTCCTTACCTCCATACATATATATGGAGAGGCTACTCCCATGTCTCGAATCCAAGACCAATCGTAGCTTGGGCGAGGTCACATGTCACCGCACTAAGATACTACCTCTAAATAACTAATTAAAAGATAAATCCTAATAATAATCTAAACAACATCTAAATAACTAAAATAATAACAATATTTATATTTCATAATTATCCTGATGCATCAGAAGACTCTGTCCATAAACTCAATAACCAAAGCATCGAGGTTAAAATGACCGTCATTTATCAGATGTCTAGTTGGAGGTCCTCGTGAAAGCTCTTAGCCAAAATCAAGACCCGAGACAAGTGATCAAGAACTCGGGCTCCCCAAATGGATAAAGTTCATCATCGACACCATCAAAATAGGCCTCATCTAGACCGTAGGCTAGCGGTGGAGGTGGGGCTGCCTTGGCTGTTGTTGCATATCACGGGTTCCATTAGGACGAGCTAAGTTACAATATCACATGAGGCTAGAACCTTCTTATTTACATTAGTACTGGAATATCCTTTTCCCCACCAATAACGACTAATATAACACAAGGAAAATATAAGACAATGAAATCAACAAAAAGTCAATCCCCCATCTAGTCCTCGATTCACATAATTTCAAATCAAGTAAATCATATTTGCAGAAACAATAACGCAACTCATTAAGATGTAGTTTACTATGGTTTGATGGGGTAACATAATGTTTCGATACAATATCCATTACCACCGGTAACTACACACCAATGGTGAACAATAGAGGAAAGGATAAATGCACACCTCAATAAAGATAATTTAAGAGAAAATATATTTACAAGGACCTCTTTTGGAAGCAAATTCCATCCACACATCAAAGGAAGTCTGTCGAAGTTTTACTTCCGCCTTGAAAAATCTTCTTGAATACTTACACATCAAATCCCAGTTATCTTTATTGTAACAAATGCTAGTGAAATCACAATACAACAAAATGAAACATGCCAGGAAATGTAGTAAAATAAATTATTTAGAAATAAGGAACAATGAAACAAAAATTGATTGATATGAACTGTCTAGAATTGAAGGTGTTAAGTTTCCTAGACTGGCATATCAATGTCAAATTAATAATTTTTTATGTATCATAGATGTTTGTCAAAATTATTTTTATTATTAAATAAGACCAAACTAACATTCGATTGAATAAAATAAACATTTAGTAGGACTGAAGCTAAATTGTTTTTACAATCATATAAGATCAAACTAATATTTGATTGAATAAAATCAACATTTAATAACATGGAAACTTTGTCAAAGGTAAAATAGTAAAAGGTACCAAAGTACCAAACCTAACTAATATGTTGATCATAAAACCTCAGTCAAGCTATCAAGTAATCAATCGCGATCCAGGTTGACGTAGGTGAACATATTACAGCTGTGGTGCAAAATTTAAGAAGATTTTTATTTATATTTTTTTGATAAGTAAAGGAAAATATATATAAATAGCCCCCTTGAGGGGGCGGAACCCCGTATACACGGAGTATACAAGATAAAGAAAAGAAACACCAACTAAAGTACGACCAAATCAGAAAATGGGGGAGTTGTAAAAAAAAAACTCCCCTATCCCCAATACAAACATTGCCCGAACTTTACTCGAACTCCTCCAAGAAAATTACAAAAGATACTATAGATCGTGGGAGCTCCTCTTTGAGCCATAAGTGAATAGAATATAGCATTAAATAACCAAGATTTGTTAGATCTGTCTCAATGCCTTCAAAACACCTTCGGTTCCTTTCCCTCCCCAACGTCCAAAAAATACACAACAGAGAGACATCCCATAAACCCCACCTGTGCTTCCCCACCGCCACACTCCTCCACGCTTCCAGGACCCCTAACACTGACTTAGGCATAGCCCATTGAATCCCAAAGATCTTAAAAATAATGTCCTATGAGCTCCTCGACACCCCACAATAAAACAAGGGGACGGAACCCATGCATACAGGAAGTATACAAAACCAATCGAAAGAGTGGAAAACAAATCCCCCCATGGGCACAAGCGCCCATAAAATATACGAACAAGACAAAACATCAGTCCCCAATAAGTAAACCATCCAAAAAATCTATACAAGACAACAAAGAATAAGAAACTGTTACACCACGGAAGATAACATCGTAAATACAATATAATAAAGATAACATCGCAGCCGAAACCATAATTGTGGAACCACGGAAGACTCAACATCCTCATAGGATCTGTTATACCACTCTTCAAATTGTCTACAAGAGGAATAGAGGTGCCACTCTCCAAGCGACACGTTTGAACATCCTCGCAGGAACAGTTACCCAAACCCGCTGCAACTCCTCTACTGACCTCAACACAACCTTGCAAGCCAAAAAGAGCTAGCAACGCATCCCAAAATCTCCAAGAGAATGCGTGATGACGTAAAATGTGATATACCGACTCACCATAACACCTACACAATCGGCAAAAAAAAAATAACTTTTCTCTAGTGCCTTACTATTAATGATTGGGATGGCACCCCTAGACACATTCCAAGTGAAGAATGCTACTATCCAAGGGGCCCTCGTGTAACACATCATCCTCCATAGAAATGAACTCGCATTCGCCAATAAGTAAAACATGAAATGAACTTAACTGAGAAGAAAATCCCTCCACTACCTTTCCACCATAGCTCATCCCTCCCACCTCTTGGAAACCCACCCCTCCAATATCGCCATAAGATCCTCCACCTCCAGCAGCTCTTACTCATCAAATTGTCCTCTAAAGTGGGGGTTCCGAAATCGGCTCAATCAACACCAACCCACATAATCCGCAATGATAGCCCCCATGTCCACTGCTATGCGGTACAAACTTGGGAATCTAACCATCAACGAAAAATCACCACATCAAAGGTTCTTCCAAAACACCACCCTGAACAACACAGACCTACTAAAATCATTCCATCGGTAATAATGTGTTTTCACAATCCCACCTCGTGAGGTATTTTTAAATGGCCAGATTGCCACCCGAGCTCCTCTACCTAAATTTGACTAGTAACACCCTCCTCCATAGTTATGAAAGGCGCGCCTCGGGGTTCTGCTTGGCTCAAGGCGTGGCACATTTAAGAAGGCGCACACCTTGGTGGAAGAGACTCAGGTGCAAGGCGCGCATTGATGGAAAAAGGCACAAGTTTGTTTTGTATTTTGTCTTGTGTTAAAGCAGCAGTAAATAATTAAATGCAGAATTAAAAATTAGGAACGAAATTACCCAATTTTTGGAGCAACTAAATCTGGGGCAGAAAAATATAAGAAATCCCGAACAGGACAGTCTAGAACACGGCTGAGTCGCGGACAATGTCGCTCTCTTTAAGGTATTTCGCGGCTCTGCCCAAAGTGTGCTGATAGTCTCGAAGCCCCACCACCCCCAGGATAAAACAGCCTCCAAAATCAGAAAATACGGATCGATAAAGCACAAAAATCAACCCGGTCTGTGTACACCCATTCTGTATAATTGCTTGATTCTAACGATATAATTAATCTGTGAAACGAGATTAATTATTCTGGAAAAAAAATTCGGAATTGTTTGGAAGATGAACTGTATGTGTGTTTTTCTTTTGTTGGAACTGTGTTGAAAACGGAGTTCTCAACCTCTTTTTATGCAAAAAAGAAATTACCGTTAGTGGGCAAAAACGTGGAGAGAAAACTGGAAACGTGGGTGGAAAAATTCAATCAGTTAAAGGCCCACGTTTTTTTTCCGGAATTAATTACCGTTAAAAATTAATTTTTAAAGCCCCAAACCGTTAATTTATTTGTCCAAAAAATTATTTATTAATGAGCCCAAGCCCAAGACCTAGGACCCGGACACGGGCACGGGCCGGGCCGGACGGACGGCGGCGGCGGCGCGCGCGCGTGTGTGACTTGGCCCAAAAAGTCCCCCACCCATACACACAAAACATCTAATGCCCAAAGGGCTTGCCCATTGGTTCCACAAAAAATGTAAATATACACAACTCATTTTTGAGGCATAACCGATGTGGGACACTCTTAAAACAGAACCTCTTAAGTTTTGCACTCTTTTAACAGTTGTTGAGGACAGCTGTTCCTTACAATCCCCCACTTGCAAAACTTGAAAACATTTTTATCGAGCAATAATTCATAGAATTGTGCATAAGAAAAGGTGTCTTTCGACTTGAACCTTTACGTAGTAAAGATGATTCAAAATATACTAGAGTAACCGTAGTTTTGAACTCTATCTCTAACAACATCCCACACACAACCCTACTTGGGTGTAGTACTAATAGCTAACACGTTACGGCCATGTGCTTCTATCCCAGTATAGTGAATGCTTTAGAAATTTGCTCAAAATATCCATAGGAAGCGGCTACACTTCCACATTCACATAGGTGAGTTTATCAAGAATACTCCTGTAGCTAAGTACCCCACTCAAAATAGAGCTATAGATCTCATTAAGAGTTATAATAACTCATCCTTAACTCGCTTCAGGATATCATGCTCCATAGGGATGGACTCGGAGTAAAACCCCGTTCTATATTAATTAATTATAGCATGATTCAACCCATATCACTTGTGATTTGTTATTACCCTTTGAACATATTTCTTGGAATCTCCAGTCTATATGTTGGGTTACCATCACAAATGACTCATTTATCCAAGGGCTTTAGTCCCATCCCTTTCGAGGTGTTCCACACCTTCTCCCTAGCTAGTCCTTTCGTCAAAGGATCAGCTAAGTTCTGTTCAGACCGTATATGATCCACCCTCACAGCACCCGCTCTAACAGTACTATGCTTACGACGTATTTGTAGTTTCTTACCGTTATAATAATGGTTCTCAACTTTTGCAATAGCCGCGGTACCATCACAATGAATCAAAACGGCTGGTATCGGTCTTTCCCATAATGGGATATCTGACAAGAGCCTGCCTCTTCACTAGCAGTAGCTAGCGCTATCATCTCAGACTTTATAGTGGATTGAGCCAAAATAGTTTGTTTCTTAGATTTCCAAGAAACTGCACCACCAGCGATGCTAAATATATATCCACCAGTAGCCTTAGAATCACCAGATAGGGTGTTCCAATCAGCATCACTAAATCCTTCAAGGACGGCGGGATGCTTATTATAGTGTAATCCGAGGTTCATCGTCCTTTTAAGGTACCGCATGACCCTCTCAATAGCATGCCCATGCTCCATACTAGGTCTACTTGTAAATCTACATAGTACTCCCACAACATAAGCTATGTCAGGTCTAGGGCAATCTGTAGCATAACGTAAGCTACCTATAATGCTTGCATAAGCATTTTGATTTACACTGTCGCCAGTGTTCTTAAATAACTTTACACTAGGGTCAAATGGAGTACTAACAGGTTTACAGTCAAAGTAATTATATTTCTTTAGAACTTTCTCAATGTAATGAGATTGATCCAAAGAAAGTCCCTTTTCTGACCTAGTAATATTAATTCCTAATATTACACTAGCTTCACCCAAATCCTTCATATCAAAATTGGCACATAATAATGATTTAACATTTTCTACGGCATAAATATTAGAACCAAATATAAGCAAGTCATCAACATAAAGACATATGATAGTGCAAATGTTCTCTACATATTTATAATAAATGCATTTGTCACTTTCATTAATTTTAAACCCATTAGAGATGATTAGGCTATCAAATTTATCATGCCATTGTTTAGGTGCCTGTTTGAGTCCATAAAGAGATTTATCTAATTTACATACTTTATTTTCGTGACCGTGTACAATAAAACCTTCAGGTTGATCCATATAAATCTCATCTTCTAATTCTCCATTTAAAAATGCAGTTTTAACATCCATGTGGTGTACAATTAAATCATTTAAGGCAGCTATAGCAAATAGTACACGTATAGACGTTATTCTAGTCACGGGTGAAAATGTATAAAAAAAGTCTACATTTTCTCTTTGTCTAAAACCTTTAGCAACAAGACGTGCCTTATATTTTTCAACAGTGCCATCAGGTTTTAATTTCTTTTTAAGAATCCATTTACACCCAATTGTTTTACATCCAGGAGGAAGATCCACTAAATGCCAAGTTTTATTTATTTCCAAATAATCCATTTCATCATTAATAGCCTCTTGCCATAAATCGGCATCTAAAGTAGATAAGGCTTCTTGAATAGTGTTAGGATCCTCCTTTAAAGTGTAGGCATAAAAGTCGGGACCAAAATCTTTTTCTACACGAGCCCTTTTACTTTTTTGAATTTCTAAAATGGATTCATTATTTTCTTTATTTTTATTTAAAGAAATATTAGTGGATGACTCGCCCCCGCTATTTCTCAATTTAAAAGGAAATTTATCTTCATAAAAATCGGCGTCATTTGATTAAAAAATTACTTGATTTTTCAAGTCATAAAAACGGTATGCTTTGCTATTAATAGCATAGCCTATAAAAACACACTCATATGCTCTACTTGCCAATTTAGACCTTTTAGGGTCGGGTATACGTACATAGGCTGAGCACCCCCACGTTCTAAAGTATGACACGTTGGGCTTAATATTTTTTCAAATTTCATAAGGAGATATTTTCATTTTAGTCTTAGAAATTCTATTAAGCACGTGACACACAGTAAAAATAATTTCACCCCACCAATGTGAGGCAGCCCCTGAATTTAATAAAATAGCCACAACTAATTCAGTTAATGTCCTATTTTTTCTTTCGGCTTTACCGTTCATTTCGGGCGAATAAGGGGCAGTTTTTTTCGTGAATAATGCCGTGGGTTTTATAAAATTCAATAAATGGTCCAGAATCATATTCGGTGCCTCTATTACTACGTAACCTTTTTATTTTTCGATTAAATTGATTTTCAATTTCATTTAGGAAAATTTTAAACATGTCAACCGCTTCACTTTTATTTTTCATTAAATACACAAAGGAATAATCGGAACAATCATCAATAAAAGTAATAAAATAACGTTTGCCATTTCTAGTTGTGACACCATCCAATTCACAAATATCCGAATGAATTAAATCAAGTGGTTCAGATTCTCTAAAAACAGATTTATGTGGTGTCTTAGTGATTTTTGCTTGACTACACCATTAACATTTTTCAAAATCATTTAATGATAATTCTGGAATTAGTCCTAAAGTGCTCATATTTTTAACAAGTCGTTTATTAACAAGACAAAGCCTAGCATGCCAAATATTAAATGAACAAGCAATATAAGCAGAAGGAGAAATTTTATTCATTGCATCAACATTCAACTTAAACATCCCATCAGTGGCATAACCCTTGCCTACAAAAATTCCATTTTTGGTCAAAGTAAATAAATCAGCAGCAATAGTTTGAGTAAAGCCAGCTTTGTTGAGAAGATATCCCGAAACCAAATTTTTTCCTTATCTCGGGAGTGTGAAGAACTTCTTTGAGGATAATAGTCTTTCCCGAAGTGAACTTCAATTCCACATTTTCAGTACCAGCAACCTCAGTGGAGTGAGAATCACCACCAACACCTTCTTATCTGCAGTCTCAGAATAAGTCTTAAACAAACTACGGTCATAACAGATATGGCGGGAAGCGCCAGTATCCAACCACCACCCTTCGGCACCGCTAACCATGTTGATTTTTGAAATCATAGCACATAGGTCCTCTTCGGTCAAATTCGCTTGTGCTTGTGGCGCATTGCGACATTTGCGAGCCATATGGCCAGGCTTGCCACACTTGAAACAGAGAAACCGTACCGAGTTGCTAGACTGTCCATTTCCAGGGTTCTTATACTTATTCTGAGTCTGAGTCTGATTTTTAAAATTTTGGTTGCGGCTCTTTTTCTGATTTTTCATATTTTTTCCGTTTGTTTTTAAAACAACTGGAGTGTGGTTCTTTTTCTAATTTTTGTTGTTAGACACAACAAGAATTTCATCTTTATAGTCATGTTTTCGGGATTCCTTCTCAATTTTCAATTTAGTAATAAGTGACTCTAGTGAAAATTCTTTAGACTTATGCCTCAAAATATTTTTAAACTCTTTGAACAGTGGAGGCAATTTATAAATAATTACAGCCACCTGAAATTGCTCATCTAAAGCCATGCCCTCGGAAATAATTTCATGGGCAATCATTTGCAAATCATGGGTTTGAGCAACAACAAATTTGTCATCCGTCATTTGAAATTTCAAATAACGGCTGACGGCATATTTTTTAGCACCCGCCTCCTCCGTGTCATATTTTTTAAAAAGTGCGTCCCAAACATCTTTCGCAGTTTTATAATTGGCATAATAGTCATAAAGTTCGTCACTTAGAGCATTCAAAATATAGTTCTTGCACAAAAAATCATTTTCCTCCCAATTTCTAATTGTTTTGCTTTCCACAACAGTAGGTGGATTATTTACTACGGGTTTGTCAAATTGAACACACGATGTGACTTTTTTCGTAGTTAAATAAAATAGCAGTTTTTTGCTCCAACGTTTAAAATGGGTGTCTTCATATATAAAAGGCTTATTAAGGTTACTTGAGTTATTTTCGTCCATGGCAGAATTTTTAGAACACCTTAAAAATGTTAAAGCAGCAGTAAATAATTAATTGCAGAATTAAAAATTAGGAACGAAATTACCCAATTTTTAGAGCAATTAAATCTGGGGCAGAAAAATATAAGAAATCCCGAACATGACAGTCTAGAACACGGCTGAGTCGCGGACAATGTCGCTCTCTTTAAGGGGTTTCGTGGCTCTGCCCAAAGTGTGCTGACAGTCTCGAAGCTCCGCTACCTCCAGGATAAAACAACCTCTAAAATCAGAAAATACAGGTCGATAAAGCACAAAAATCAACCCGGTCTGTGTACACCCATTCTGTATAATTGCTCGATTCTAACGATATAATTAATCTGTGAAACGAGATTAATTATTCTGAAAAAAAAAATCCGGAACTGTTTGGAAGATGAACTCTATGTGTGTTTTTCTTTTGTTGTAACTGTGTTGAAAACGGAGGTCTCAACCTCTTTTTATGCAAAAAAGAAATTACCGTTAGTGGGCAAAAACGTGGAGAGAAAACTGGAAACGTGGGTGAAAAAATTCAATCAGTTAAAGGCGCACGTTTTTTTTCGGAATTAATTACCGTTAAAAATTAATTTTTAAAGCCCAAAACCGTTAATTTATTTGTCCAAAAATTATTTCTTAATGAGCCCAGGACCCGGTCACGGGCCGGACGGACGGCGGCGGCGGCGGCGCGCGTGTGACTTGATCCAATAAGTCCCCCACCCATACACACAAAACATCTAATGCCCAAAGAGCTTGCCCATTAATTCCACAAAAAATGTAAATATACACAACTCATTTTTGAGGCATAACCGATGTGGGACACTCTTAAAACAAACCCTCTTAGTGTTCCTTACATCTTGTATATATCCTGCACAACACAAAATTCAAAAACAGTTATTCCTTCAACAAAAAACGAAAATAAAACCCCCAAACCCTTCAACAAAAAAACCCTTATTTATGCATGTTTCTTTTCAGCCGGCGACCTGTTTCTTCTTTGCAACCATCGATGACCCATTCCATCCAATCGGTGACGCAAGGTACCTTTTTTTGTGTTTGTTCTGTTCTTCGAACCTTTTTTATTTTTTGTATTTTTTCATCCAATCAACACTTCTTCTCTGTATGTAGTTGTTTTTTTTGTCTGTAGTTACTTTTTAGATTGTGTACTGTCCGAACCATTATTGAAGGCGCCCTAGTTATGTTCTTTTTTTATTATTATTTTTGGGCTTTTTCTTCTCATTTATGTTTTGTTTGGAGTGTTGTGTTTGTTCTTTTTTTTTCCATGTGATATCTATTTTACACTTTTTGCTGTATCAACTTGTGATATGGAATAGGTGTAAAAATATAGTAGCTTGGATTTAGTGACAATGGCATCATGGATTTAGTGACAATGGCACAACTTGCTCTTGTGCGGACTGTCCCACATTTTAAGAGTGCGGATTGGACATGTGTCACCTGGCGGTGAGCCTAGAATAGAGAGAGAGTGCCTATAATTTATCCGATAATTTATGAGTTCACCGCTAGGTGACACATGTCCGGTCCGCACTGTTAAAATACGGGATAGTCCACACAAGAGCATTATTATATATATATCAATCATATGAATGAATGTTTCTCTGTATATTTACAATGACTATAGTAGAATTTTTCTTGTGTAACATTTCAAATGTTAGTCAGTTTTATATCTATAATAGCATTATTTTTTTTGTACATAATATTCCTATTCTTTGTTTTAGGAATAGATATCAACTACATAAAATATTTGTGTGTAATATTTCTAATATTTACCTTAGTGTTAGCTATCTTTTATATATGCATGGGACTTTAAATGAATTTTAGCAATATTAAAAGTGCAAGACTTTAAAGTATTGTTACCAGTGTCAATGAGTAAATCAATTTGGATATAATATGATACTTATGAATTGTTGTGATTAATTAATTTATTAGTATTTCATATAATGTCATGAACTTTGATTGGAATTGTCTTTTATTTATGTATGAAAATTTAAAGAAATGTTAGTAATGATAGAAGTAAATCAATTTTAAATGTTAGTAACTTAAATTTCAAAGTATACTTGGTTTGTATAAAAAAATAAAAATAGAAACTAGAAACTAGAAACTAGGCGACTGTTAGGTGCATCTAGCCCTAAGCGCCCGCCTCGCACCTCATGCTTTTTAGAACCTTGTTGCCAACTCATTTGATGGGAAGAAAGAGACGTATCGTGAGGTTTATGAGATAATTGATAGAAGGTGGGATGTACAACTCCATCGACCTTTGCACACGGCAGGGTATTACTTAAATCCAAAGTTCTTTTGTTCAAATCCAAATACTGAAAATGATCCGAAGGTTATAAGGGGTTTTTATGAATGTATAAAATGATTGGTTCCTGATGGGAGACACAAGACTTGATAACCGATGATTTGCAAAAGTATAAAAATGTCGAAGATCTCTTTGGGCATGACTTTGCTATTAGACAGAGTGAAGAAGGCCCCAAGTAAATACATTAGTCCCTTTTAATTTTTTTAACGTTTTTATTACAACTTACAATTAATAATTGTATACTAATTAATTGTTATTTGATAACTTTGTGGTGGGGTTCATATGGTAGCAAAACCCCAAATTTGCAAAAGTTTACAATGAATATTCTGAGTCTCACGTGTAATGTTTCCGGTTGTGAGCGAAATTGGAGTCTATTTTAGCATGCAAGTATATTAACTATTCTAAAAACTTAATTAAAATATTTATACTTACATAATTATTTGACAAGTCATTCGTGGCTTGGCACAGCTTCAAAGCAAGAGAGAAATAGACTAGCTTTCGTCAAATATAATAGGTCATTAAGGCGCCGATTTCAGTTGAGAGACACCATTGATGCCATCTCTTTAAATGATATAGATGAAAGAAATGAGTGGTTGAGTGAAAGAAGTGATGAGGAGTAGAAAGCAGGTAATAAATATATTTTTACCGAGGATGATGAATTGACATGGGCTGAAATTGATAAATCTAGTGACGTTGGAGAGACTACGTACGATTCGCGATCAAGAGCAACTTCGAGGTAAAAATGAGATACAAGGAGAGCAAGCACTTCAAGTTCACTTGGTCATTTAGTTCACCTTGTAGATGAGGGGAAGGAGACCGAAGAGGAAGAATTTGAGGAAGGGGAACCTAACTGTTACAACAAAGAAGAAGATTACTCCGTGATTATTAAGGATGACGATGATGACATTATGGCCATTTAGAGGGCGTATTGAGGGATATTTTGTTTTTGTTGATGACTAAAGTATTGGCTGCTATATAAACTTTCCATATTGTAGATATGTTTTTAGATAGTTATTTTTGGGTTACTTGCATAATATTTCTCTTTAATGTTGATGTTGGTTATAAAATGTTTGCAATTTAATTCTTATCGCTTAACAACTAGAATAATATTATTTCTTCCATTAATTTACATGTTATCAAGTCATATTATTGATAACATACATATGCACTTTATTTAATGTTCATTGTAATAGCTTTTAAATGAAAGAATATATTTTTTTACAAGTTTTGTAAGAAGTGCGCCTCGTTTCCCTCTAGCCCCCACCTCGCCTTGCGCCTAGGTTCCACGGACACCTTTGCGCCTTGGTACCCCTTCCACCTCTGACAACTATGCCCTCCTCCACAACCCACCCTCCTCAAATGAGAATCTCCACAACTATTTCCCAATCACTTGGTTAAAACGCAAGACGGCTCTACACACATATCCCCACCATGCTAGACTATACTTGAAGTTCCCCTCGAACTATCAACAGAAAGTACCTCGTACACTTCTCCAAACTCTTCCACATTGTCACCGAAATGACAAAATTGATGAGAAATAAATCTACAAACTAGCAACGTACCTTTTATAAGAGTCGATCCAACCCCCCCGACCCCCGATATGTAAGCCCCTTTCCTCCTCGAAAACGCTTATTCACCTCCCCCATTGGATAAGTAAGGCCCTTTCCACCACAACCACCTCTTATCCATCTTCACCAACACTTAGTCTCAGCTCAATTTAGCAACACGACGCGATTGGCAACATCTCAACCTTATAGCCCCTCACCATTTCTAGGTTGATATGACAGGCCCTTTGTATCGCGACAACATTACTGATAAATTCAATTTTCATCCTATTAATTACCCCGACACCGCTTCAAAGCACATGAAAATTTCTTTGAACACTTATTGTCAACAAATAACAAATGCGACACTTCAACCTTAGCACCTCCCCCTCCCCTCCTCAATCACGAAACCTTCAATCCTAACTCCCTCCACTACCCTATTTAATAATATATTGAGAGCCTCTATCAATCGAATGAACAAAAACGGGGACCAAGGCGGTCCTTAATGAAGACCTCTAAAGCTGCCAAAGATGCCCTCCGAGAAATACATTCACCATCACCAAAAATCTAACACGAGAAATAAAACTTTTGGTCCACTTCCGTCACCTCGTCCCAAAACCCATCCTTGGTAGCACATAAAGAAGGAACTACCAATTCAAATGGTTGTAAGCCTTCACTATGTCCATTTTGCAAATGACCCTAAGAGTTCCACCCCTCAGTCTCGCCTCCAAACACTTAATAGTTTCCAATACCGCATCAAAGACATGTTTTACATAAGTAAATGCATTCTGGGATTTAAAATCATTGACCAACAACTTATACACACTCCTCACTAAATTAATAGGAATGAAGTCACGGATATCGTCAATCCCCCTTTAGAGTAATGAATGAATTATTGAAGCTCCTCTCAAATTAGCCGCTTCAGTAGAAGTCCTTAATTTCTTCCATCACATGTTCCCTAACCACCCCCAATACCCAATAATCTTTGAAAAATACATCGAATAGCCATCGTCCAGCCACACAGGAATGCAATGTCAAGACCACCTCCTCCTCAACCTCCAAACCCACTTTCTCCTCCTCAAAAATCAACCCAAACACACATCCTCCCATGATGACCTCCAAGGCGCCTCCTCTATAAAAAAAAAAAGCATGGCCAATAATAATGCTACCAATGTGCTGGATACACCGGTGGAAATTAGTCACCCTATTAAAAAAAATAGTGTTATTGTTCCCCTCTTTAGCTACAACCCTCTAGACTAATCTACCCTCCATCATCTTCGTCCCTACAAACCTTTTACACTGCTCCCTCTTAATCAAACGCATCTAGGAAACGAGCCATCCTCCTCCCTATAATGTCGCTCTCTAATCTCCTCCAATGCCCTAACAATGATAACGTTCACTGTAATGATCCTAAAACCTTAAGAGGTCGCAGCCATATAGGAAGCCACGTCCAGTAGTATAACCGTGAGAAGCCGTAGAGAAAGGTATGTCCGCGGACTACGACTTAGTATGCAAAGGTCGTGAACTTGCACTAAAAGGCCACGACCTATAGTAATAGCCGCGGAGCTTAGTTCCCTTGGCAGCATGTGGGGTGATGACGTAGCCTTATTATGTCATGACTCTAGGAGCAAGTTTAGGGGATTCTAGAAGTCTTTTTAAAAGTGTAATTGTGGAAAAGAGTGGTTAAAAGAGGAAAACCCTAGATTTCTCTCTAAAACCTATAAATACCCACTCTTATCACACTTCCCAAGACTATTAGAAACCCTAAAATCCATTTTATAAAGAAAAAGTACGGTTTGTGTGTAAAGGAGGTGTTGGCGGAGGGTTTTGCCTTTGATCTTTGGAAATTTTAGTTGGGAGTAAATTAGGGTTTTAAAACCTCATTTTTACTATAACACCCTTGTTGTAGATAAAGAGCTTAACTCTTTCTTTGAGGCGACAACCTGTTAGTGGAGGTCGTGGAGTTGGAAGGCAGTATTATATTGTGCCTGGGATTCAGTGTTGAGACCGCGATAGTTATTAGTTAGATCGATGAATCATGTCTATTTGAAGACTTCATGATTGATGATTGAGGTGAAAACGATTAGTCTAGGGAGACTGAGCCTAGGATAACTATGAGACTTAACACCGTGGCAGAGCTCGGTCAAGGTGGAGAGTTAACAACAGACTATGGATCGCTCATCCTAGAATTGGGCAAGAGAGAAGGTCACGGCTTGTAGCATGACTCGATTAAAGACACTTAGGATAAGGTCATGGAGTTTGAGAAGTCCAAGGTTATAAAAATATATGTCGCAGACTAAGAGGGCGAAACATTGGAGATTGAGCCATGGAGGAAGTCAGGGAGTTGAGACCTTTGCGAGATTGAGCCATAGGTCATTGGGGGAAGTCTGAGGGTTGGGAAAATACTATTTTTTACATTCCTTATTGCTTATGTTAAACATTAGTTATTTCCTTTTTTTGTTATATTACATCATTTGTATATCTATTGCCTTTGTTCATACTAACATTGGCAAGTGGCGGAGGATCTTTTAGTTACCCATTACTGGGCTATTAGAGCTCATCCCTTCTATAGTCTTTGTTTCCTCAGGATAAAAGCTGAGGACACTAGTTGAGTCCATAAAGGAAATGGAGACTGCGAAGGATAGTTTTACATAGAGCTCATTTTTGAAATTTTTATGTAGATTTCACTCTTAGTTATAATTATAGATCTATGGAATTTTATGAAGATTATATGAAGAAGAATATCATTTTGGCATGTATTAAAAAGATATTATTATGAATCAAATGCTTAGTGAATGAATTGTCATTAAAGATGTATTATTAAACTATGGGTGCTATTAATTATGCTAACTCTGTTGTAGAGGTCGAAGCCTCGTATAGGTCGCGGCTATGTAAGGTTTTCCCTATAATAAAATAAGTTTTTAATTTTTGCGAGAAATAGTGACCTAACGTACGCGACCAAATAGGGCAGGCCGTTGGGCGTTACATTCACATTGCGAAAGACCTACTTATCCCGCCTCTTCAAACCCTCCGTTAAATAATTGATCTTGTGAGGAAGAACATAACCTGCATTCCCACTCATCCTATAACTCCCCCACAAATCCCTCACCCAAGATATAGCATATTAGTTCTACAGATCATAAGGATTTCAGGAACAGGATTTAAACATTGGTCACTACATTTGAAAGTCCAAAGTTGGTTCTCAACTCTTGGTAAGTTTATGGATGGAAAAATAAACAAAATGTCATTTGAGGATCAATAATCATTTGATGTGTCTAATAGCAGTTAAAAAATACAAAGATTTGATATGTGTGAAAGAAAACCGAAAGAAGACGCACTATAGATATAGTACCTGGAAACTATATCCGTAATACCAGGTTGCAGGGGTAAATCATTCTTCTTCAAAAGCTTCATTATTTCTACCATGAGTCAAGAATCATTTCGCTGTTTGGCGTACAACTGCAGTCAGTTAACACCTGTTTTTTTTAATATATGCAGTTGTGAAGTGAACGTAGCAGCAAATCATATAAAATGATCGAAAAATACCAATAAATGGTGAGCAGATCCAACACTAGGAGTCAATCCATATTTATTATGCTTCCACAAAGCCTTCTTACCTGTTTACATATTAAAGCTTAGTCATCTTCATATAGTTGTCAGCCAACCACAACATGCCTCTTCTAAATATTTGCACAGATTGGCTAGTGAAGATTCAAAAAAAACAAAATGGAGGAAAAGAAAATTATACTCGATAATTCTCAAAACAACTATTTTCTTGGATAATGTAAAAAATTCCAGCTTTCATTTATTATCTTATTAACTTTATCCAGCTAGTGACTAGTATGAACTAAGTATAAATGTTTTATTCGAGGTGTATGTGAATAAGCATGGCCTATATTAAAGCAGATCCTTTGTGTGTTTGTTATATTTTGTAGACATAAATTTATTGATATCCCATAACACGATGCCACGAGTTCGACAATGGATAACACTTGGTGGAATCTTGATTGGGACTCAAAATTGAGACTCCCGCTTACGTGGTGTGTTGTCATTGGTTGATCCTTTATAAACGTGGGTCCGCACCAGCGGCAGTAACCAATCGCGACACGCCATGTCAGCGAGTCACGATTTTGAGTCCCAATTTTGAGTCTCCCTAGCATTACTTGTTCGACAATTGAAGACATAAGTGTAATAGGGAAGATTTATCATGGCATTAACACACACAATCTTACTGATCGAATTATGAATAAAATGGACAGGAAAGTTGCAGAGAAAGAAGATACATCGACTTCTTTTTTGTAAATCTTTACAGTGTAGGAATCTTAATGATGAAGTTGAAAATAAATTGGGATGAAATTCGCAGAGGAACAAAAAATGAAAAACTACATTTGCTTTCCCTTGGATCTTCATACTAAGCTAGTTTCTTATCAGTATTTTGCTCTTTAAGTAACCAATACAAAGCTAATAAATGATGAACACATGCTTGCACCAAAAATTCTCATGGATACGAAGGTTCGACCGTCGCTGTATACAAAGGAAAATGTTATACACACCGGGTGGTAGTACCGGTTTAGTACCGGTATTGCTTTATTTGCTGGTACTATGGTGTGGGTCCCGCCAGGGAATGCTGTAGGTCCTACCAATGTACAAACAAATAAAACGCATTTGGTACTAAACCGGCACTTGGACCCGGTAAGAGTATCATTACTCGTATACAAAACCCCACTATCATCAGCAAACATTACAAAAATAATTAAGGGTTATATTGACAAAACCCCAATTTGATGATACGATATGATTTAACCCTAATTTTTGCAAATAATTAGACATCACACCAATTTTTGCAATTTGAAAACTATAAATCAACCATTTCTTCATTAAATTGGTGTGATGTCTTTAATTGCAAAAATTGGGTTTAAGTAAAAGGATCATGATCGAGCGCAAACCGTGCGTCGTGTAATACGTAAATCGTTGTTATCGGTTCGGTGACTCAATGCAAAAATCTAAGCTACAACTACACTTGACAAGCAAGCACAACGGTAAGTCGAGTATCGTAAGAAATTCACAGGGAGTGATTGAATTTTAGATTTTAATTTCTTTAATTACTTTAGGAATAAAAGTGTAAAATAAATAAAAGAAAAGGTGATGGGTGGTTATGGTGGAAAAAGAAAAAGAGAAGTTACGCAACACAAAAGTAAAGCGAGGATTGGGATCGCATCCAACCACATGGATCGAAACAACTACCAATTAAGATTCCGGTTTGAAAGCAATTTAATCGAGCATTTTCAATTAAGCATAAACATCACACAATAAGGAATTTAACCCAAAGTTGCGAGATTAAACATTTAATCAAAATGATCAAACGCAGATTAAATTCGGATTGTCGCTATAAACACTAAAGTTGCATGACAAATAAAGTTAAACGCATAACAATCCAACTTTAATACGCGCGGTTTCAATTAAACGCAATTTTACACGAAACCCTAAATTTCGAGGTCCAAACCCGTTAATGGCGGAACACAACCCCGCCCTTATTTATCTAAGGGCCAAGCATGAATAAACTAATTAACAACTAATTAAACTATAAAGCAATAAATAAATAACTACAATTAATTATCTAGGGAAGGAATTAAATGACAAGAATGGAAATAAGAAATAAATGCATCTATATTAATGGAATGGAAAATAAAAACCAACTTACAAAACCCAAAAAGGGCATAACCCCAAGGAGAAATGAAGAAAAGCTCCCAAAACCAAACCCTAAACTAAGCTAAAAATGAAGAGATATTTCTCTCAAATGAGAGAAAATGAGTTATATACAAAATATCCCATGGCAAACTTGTAATTAAAGGGAAGAAAAACAAAAATCTGCAGGGCTGAATCGATTCGGAATTGGGCCGAATCGATTCGAAAACATGGGAAATTCGTATCTGGCATTCTGGTGCATTCCGAATCGATTCGCACCCTACAAGTCTGAAATCTGCAGCTTTGTCCTATTTTACAGAAAATGCCGCCATTTCTTCGTTATAGCTCGGAATTAGGCACGGTTGGAGGATACGCGAAGATAACTCAGAGGGATACAACATCCGAGAAGACATTAGGCCAAAAAACAAAATTATGAAATGACAAAAATGCCCTTGAATGTGGCCTTAAGTTTGGATTTAAAGTAAAAACCATCCTAAAAATGCCATAACTCCTTCGATACAACTCAAAATCATGCACCGTCGGCGGCCACGCGAATAGAAATAAAAGTTCTTCAACTTCCGTGAAGAGCTCGAAATTCAAACCCGAATGATGAAATTACTAAAATGCCCCCGAAGCTGCAAAAGTCGACGAAACCTTTCCGGAAAGCGTCCGAACTTCATACTAAGCATCCAAATACCTACAAAAGCTCAATTAACCCCTGCAAAGCATGTATATATAGAAATCCGAGGTTGTCTAGTTAATGAGCATAAGTATAGGGATTAAGATACCCAATGGGGCTAATAATGCGTAGGTTAACGGATGAAATACGCAATATTTTCGTCATATCAGATCAATTACCAAAAAGTTCCTCAAATTTTTTTTAATACATATTTAGTCCAATTTTTTTATTTTGTTCAAAAAAGTCCCTCAAACACCCATTTAACCAATATTCTCTTATTTTTAAAGGTCTAACCCCCCACTATCGAAGAGCCGACGACCTACACCGGAGCTCCTTATTTTGAGTGCTTTTATTTATGTGGAAAAGTACTTTTTGGAACAAAATAAAAAAGGCTTGGAATAAACTTGTATAAAAAATATAGATTATGTACTTTTATGACTTAAAATAATATTGATTATGGATATAGGACAACAAACATTTCGTTTTCATTTTTAGTCCCTATTTTCAAATTAAAGGGAAACGTGACATGCTGTAATTGATTGGGGTTTTATGAATATAGGTCCGCGCCAGCATCTTTATTAAACAATAGAGACTAAAACTATAAATAAAATGTGTGTTGTCCTATTTTCAAAATACATATTACAATAGGTACTAAATTTACAAAAGCCAAAAAAAATATTCGAGGGACTGTTTAGTATATGTCCCTAAGTAAAATACGGCATTATCATATTGAGTTTTGTCAAAATGAGTCGTTAATTAAGCACTGATGAATGTGGATTTATGTAACTAACAAATATTCAGAGGTTATGCAATATGTCGAATAGAAGCTTGATATCGTCGTGATTAGCGCAATTTTGAATGAGTGACCATAACCAAGCATTTGGAGGCGCATTTCTTTGATCCACCATTGATTTCATCATTTTATCATAAACGTCCTTAACAGACTCTGCATTCAAAGTCTAAATCATGGCCAACTATAGTCTAAATCACGGCGAACCGAGTTGTTTCCTTTTTAGAGTTTTTTTTTATAGATCCACGCTTCCTTTCAACCCCCCCAAAAAATCTATTTCAGTTATTAAATTTAAAAAACGTGTAAACTTACTTGGATACCCCTGTTAACATCCCTATTTTTTTAAGATTAGATTTATTGTATAGTTATTTTCTCTTGAGTAATGATATTCTTACTGGGTCTAAGTACCGGTTTAGAACCAAATGCGTTTTGTTTTATTGTACATTGGTGGGACCTACAATATTTCCTGACGGTACCCACACTATAGTACAAACAAATAAAGCTATACTGGTACTAAACTAGTACTAACACCCGATGTGTCTAACATTTTCCTTTTCTTTTTTTATTTCTAATTGTTAGCTAGACAGAAAATGGAAAATTGGCTCATGTTTTGGATGTCAAAGCGCACACGTTGACAATGTTCAGAAACTTAAAAGTCTGAAAACCATATTTAACACTGATAGTATTAAGATAATTAATAGCAGAAACGTTGAGTATCCTTGACGAGAGAGAAAGTATGGAAAATGAGGGTTTTGTTGAAGCGGATTTCAATTGGGTGTCCTTTCACCGGAGATTTATTTTTCACCGACATCTCAGCCATAGCATTGTTGTGCTTCAGTGACGCCGGCAATGGCTAGAAAAATGAGGGCTTTGTTAAAGTTTTTTGGTATGAATGAAAGAGTGATTTTTTGGGGGGTAGCATGCCATGAGGTGTTCGGATATGTTTATGCGCACCTCGATTAATTCTCATTCACGGTTTGTGGCTTCTGGTGGTCAAACATTATTTTGTCAGTGTCAGGGCCAGAGATCGAACTAGGACCAAATCCAATCTAACCCCAAAACTGTCCCAATGACAGCCTTATATCGCTGGGCCAATAGGCTTGGTTGAAAGAGTGATTTTGCAAATATGCCAATTTTGTTTTTTTCCTGATGAAACTCAGCCCAATTAGGGGGTATAAATAAAGTCGGGGGCTCCAACAAGAAAACCACGGTCTATATAAAAATACCCCTTTTATCTTATTTTTTTAAAACTTCAATAATTCTTATTAGAAAAACATGAATGGGATAAATATTAAATGTAATAGAATTTATTATTTGTATAAAATTAGGTGTAAATTTGAGCGATGCACGAGCTCGTCAATGCATCCCTCATCATAACACCGTTGCTCAAAGTCCTAGCAAACAAACCACATATATTATGTACACAAAAATATTTTTCTAATTAAAAAAGAAGGTTCATATATTAAAACCATATTAATATAATACTATTTTTATGTAAAAAATAATTCTATTATTTCAATCACGCGATTGCATAGCATCTCTGGGGTATCAATTCTTAAAAGCACACAGCTAAGTAAATGAATTATGTTTACATTATAATCACAATAATAAGGACATCAGATAGGCTCAAATCAATACCAAAAACATTTCTATTTTGAAAAGTCAAAATCAAACCAACATGTGAGAGTAATTTCTTATACACATTTCATCGAACATTTAAAGTGCTCAGAAAAATCATATAAAATAGTTAAAACATGTAACTCGTGACTTTTATCTTAATATATAAAGTTACTTTACTTCGTGAAAGGGAAAAATTAAGCATAACACATCAACTTTATAGCTTACCAAAAACTCAAGGAAGAGTTTCTAGCTTTTTTCTCCAAAGACAATATATACCTGAAGCTGAGAAGAGAAATTTTTTAATTAGTTGTATGATCATGATTATTATCACCCACCTATACCAATTAGGGGTGTTCACGGTACGGTAAAAATCCGTACCGTACCGTTTTGTACCGATAAAAAATGGCAATGGTTTACCTTTTTTACTTATCAGAAACCGAAACTATTGAAATCGAAATTACCGAATTTTTTGTGGTTGGTTTTGGTTTATCCATCTAGAAAACCGATTTACCGAAATTACCATTTTTAAAATAATAAAACATGAAATATAAAAAATACCGTGATAATAAACCTAAATTATAAACTAAATAAAATGTGTATTTTTGTTTCAACTCATTAAAATAATTATATCCCAAATTTATGGAAACATTAATAAAATTTTCAACCATCCATTAAAAGGCATCTTATATATAGAAATAGGTGGTTGTTGGTTGGAAGTAATTGATCCAAGAAAAATTCTCCTAAAAGCAGTAGTGGGTTATTCCCACATCGGCAGCAGTGGGTTTCTCCAAAGGTAGAGGTTTTTTCAAGTGGGTTATTCTCAAAAGGTAAGAGTTTTTTCCAAGTCCCACGTCGACTTGGTTGGGATATTTGTTTACCATCATATGCTATAAATATGCTTCCATTGAGAGTTTACAATAGTAGGTAAGCCAACGAGGGGTGTATCCAAGATACTTTCCTTGGATTATTCCATGTGGTTTTCCCAAAAAAAGAGTTTAAAAGATTTCATTTAATTTGGTTTATATTATTTATTTTGTCAAAGAAAATTTAATTAAAAATAAATTAATGTTGAACCTAGTATTTTTAATTTGTTTTATTTTTAATGGAATTTTTTCACAAATTTCGTTAACAATTTTGGAATCATCGAAAATACCGATTTTACCATGGTATGGAGTGGTTCGGTTTTGGTTTATACACCATTGTACCGATCGGTATAACCGGTAATTCTCTTTTTTATAAATAAAATTGGTTTGGTTTTGGTAAACTCATTTTACTGACCAAACCGACTGATAACCAGCCCTAGTACCAATTAAAAAAACCCAACTTAAAACGATGAAAACCCAACTTAGAATGACATATTCATCTTCAAAGTCTCATCGGATTTCATTGTTGGTCATAACTTCGGCGTCCCAATTGAAATCTACGCCATCAGGGGTATCAATAATTTCTTACTCAACACCGTCAGATTTCTCCTTAGTAACTCATTTTCGATTTTCAGAGCCATAACCAAAACTCTAGACTTCATCGTTGATCGACTCCGCTAAAAACCTTAAAAGGCAACACATAGTTTATGGGATTCCGTCACTTTAATGAAAATTGATTTATAATGAAAGTGTATTTGTGATTTGTTATCTCCTCCAAATCTTGAAACCGTGAATATGTGTAAAGAATTCACAAAGACAAAGGTGTTAGGGGGATGGGAGGGGTAATTAAATGACGGAGATGGATCATTTGGGAGAGAACGATCCGTCGTGTGTATTTTGGATGGGGTGAGAATGGATTATTAGAGTGTACATGTGGATACCTTAATAGGAGAGGACAATAACTCTTTGTGGAGAGTTTTATAGTATTATAAATATATGTAATAGAACTTGTGGGGGGACATTCAGTCATGCATAAGGGAGAGACATTTGCCCATTGATTTGACCGAGGATCTCATAAAAATATAAAGACTGTTGACGCAAATTTGGGTAAATCTTGGGATTATATATAATCGATTAGTTCAGATAGCTATCTAAGGTCATGAGGTCGTTCACGGCTCAACCTCTTATCTTTCCTCTATAAATGTTACCATCACCCCATAGAAAAGGGGTATATAACATTTGTTATTAAAACAAGATTAATAAAGAGAGAGAAGAAACACGTTGATGTAGGCATATTAGAAAATCACGTGCATTATGTTCTTATGTGATTCTGACTTATTTATTTGTGCTTGACCTTATTTGTGTTAGTTGTAACTTGTATTATTTTACCTCCTACAATTGGTGCAGTCTGTGGGAAATGATTTTTCTTCCTCAACCAAACAAAGTCAACTAAACAAGCGATTATGTCTCACTCACACAACTAGCACTTTCCATCTCATGGAGATCGACAAGACAACCAAAATGCTCATGAGGCTCCTAGGAACAACTTTTAGATCTAATCTATAAAGTGTCAGCATACTCCCAGTTCTCGCCAACGTCCACATGTGCATCAAATTATGGAATGTAATGACCCACTAAGATCCAGATCTCATGTCTCGGGGCTCCCATGAATAGTGTATTTAATAGCAAGAGGTGATAACACACCACTAGCAAGAAGGAGAATGCCTGCCTCCATTGTCGCCTAAAAAAAATGGAACACGAGCTCCATGGAGATAAATGCAAACATTGCGAGACTACTCAGACCCCTAGCCCTCGGGCAAGTAACACTTGCAATCGAGGAAGGAGCTCGGAACGTGGTCAGGATCATTCCATTCGAATGAGATCGTGAGATAAAAAAAGACCACGATGACAATCGTTACGATAAGAAGTAGCTTTGCAATCTCATTCGAAAAAGGGATGGACGAGTATCCAGCTCATCGAGGAGACAGGTTCACTAAGGATCTGTCCATAAGTGCTCTCATCAATCAGATGAAATCCCCTTTCACAAGGTTAATTTAGGACTTTGAGCCTCCTAAGAAGTTTCCTGTCCCCAAATTCAGAGTTTATGACGAGAAAATTAAGCTCACTAGACATGATCGCCAGTATCTGTAGTTAATGATCCTCTGGAATAATAATGAGACCCGAATGTGCCATATTTTCCCTTCTATTATGGAATAATAATGAAAAATTACCATGTGGTTAATCATCAGTTTTAAGCACTCACAAAGGCCTTCCCCGTAAGGTTCATCACCAGCACCACCCATTTGAAGATGATGGACTCACTTATCATAATTAAGAAGAATCCCTAAGAGACTCTGCATGAATATGCTTGATGCTATTAGGAGACCTATAACGAAGTGGAGGACTAAAAGTAGCAGTGGCCTTATTTAAGATCGACCTACCGAGCAACCTAATATTGCATCAGTCCCTCACAGCGAAAGAGGTTAATACCATCGACGACCTCATGTCCTAGATTGAGAAATAGGCCAAGGTGAAAGATGTGGTAGCAAGAACTTAATAAGATAATGGTCGGCCAAAGGCGAGGAAGAGCGGGGATAAGGATAACACCTCTAAGAAAGGGGACAAAAAGTAAAAAGTTTAATCCAAGCGTGACGATAAGTCAGACCTTAGTAACGCCATCGCGCTATTAATAATATTTTTTAAAGAGCCAACCTATAAGATTATGAAAAAAATTAAGGATCAGTAGTATTTTAAGTGGTCGAGGGAGATAGCAGGGGTCCCATCGAAGATAAATATGACTTTAAGATGTTCTCATCACAAGGAGCATGGGAACAAAATAGAATTATAAAGCACTTTAAACCTAAAAACTTAGTATCGGGCAAGTCATTTAGATGAATATGTGGAGAAAAAGAACGCAAAGGCCTCCACTGAGCGTGAACAAAAATTGGACAACTTCATGGATGAAGATGAGATAGGATATGAGTTTGCAGGTATCCAGAGGGCCTCTAACCTTAACCAGATCTAAGGCAACGCTGTAAGGATGAAATTAGAAAAGGTTACAACGATCATGGAAGTTTTCCACATCGACCCTACTAAAACCATGGTAAAAAAACACCAATAACCAAAAGATATAGATCATACGAAATATATCGTCTTCACTAAGGAAGACCTAGTCGATGTCAGGACCCCATATTATAATGCATTAGTAATCCCTCACAGAATTGCCAAATGGGGCGTGGACTAACTTGTTGAGGACCTGGGGAGCTCCTCTAAAATTATTTAAAATTATTCAACAAACTCAACCTAAATATAGAAGATCTGAAGGAAGTAACCATCCCTCCGATCAAATTTACTGTGAGAATGGCGATTTCTTTTGGAAAGTTCGTGCTCCTAGTGTGAACTGGAAGCATATACAAACTGATGAAATTTTTAGTAATGAACATTGAGTCATCATACAACGTGATTTTGGGACGAGGATGGTTACACGCCTTGAAGGCAGCCCCATCCACCTACTATTAAAAGTTCAAATGCATTATCGACATACGATAATAGAGATACATATAAATAAAACGTCTACCTGATAATGCTTTATCACTGCCATCAAACCTCAATAAATAGAAGAAAAAAGAAATTATGGAAAATAAGGAATTATCCACCCCTTTAGATACCAACTAAAGTATGGGATACCAGGGGTAGAAGATAAGAGTCATAAAACCATTACAAGAAGTTATGTTCGATGACTCTTACCCGGAAAAGAAATTTTGAATCAGCTTATCATTCCTCAATCATCAAAAGGAAGAGCTGGTCTCTTTTCTCAAAATAACTCAGATGTATTCGATTGAAAGTCGTATAATAGGTCTGGAATTGATCACGAAGTGATGTGTTAATGACTCAACGTGGACCCAACATTTCTGCCAATTACACAGAAAGCAAAGTGAACAGCCCAAGAGAAGGTAAGGGTAGTGGAAGAGGAAGTACGGAAACTTCTAGAGGTAAGATTAATTACATAATTTCAATTACTTAAATGTATCTCGAACTCGATCATAGTCAGAAAGAGAAATAAAAGGTGCAGAGTTTGTATAGTCGTCAACCTAAATAAAGATTTTCCCAATGAAATCTTTCCTCTCTCGTAAATTAACCAATTGGTCAACATTAAAGATATCCACGAATGAATGGGCTTCCGAAAATCTTATTTAGGCTATCATAAAACCCCTAGGTTTGGACCCAATCGGGAGAAAACATCTTCCAACACAACCCTTGGCCTTTATTGCTACACAATCATGTCGTTCAGATTAAAAAATATAGTAACAACCTACCAGGACTTGTCAGCAAGATGTTTAAGCAACAACTATTTGATGACATGGAGGTATATATAGATGACATGCTCATGAAAAGAAAACATAAAGGTAATCATCTGGAAAATCTGGCGAAGACAATTGAAGTCCTCAGATATTAAAGAATCAATAAAACCAAATGTTCTTTTAGAGTCCAGTTTAAAAAGTTTTTGAGTTACCTAGTCAGCTATGGGAAATTAAGGCAAATCCCAACCATACTGAAGAAATAATAACAATCCATCCATTCAAGATTATTAGGGACTGTTGATGTAAAAAACTAGATTTAACCTAATTCTTTAATCATAGATAAAAATAAATAAGACAAAAGACTTTTAAAGTGGTTCGGCCTTGAAAGAATGGCCTACGTCCACTGTTTATGTTATTGCTGATTATTTGTAGATTTCTCGATAATGCGTTTACCAAGAAATTCTGAGTCCCCTGATAATGACGAGGTTGCAATGTATTTATAGCCTTGAGGTTGTACATGCGAGAGAATATTACGTAGCTGTCCAATTGGCATGTACATCTGTATGATAATAATCAGCATTTAAAGCGCATTCAATCCTCTTAATTATTCGGTTATAAATGATCTATACGAGGTGCAGCTCGGACCGCCTAAGCTGATTGGACCGCCTAAGTAGCTCGGTATACATGAGTTGCTCGGTACAATAAAGTTCCTCGGAGAACACTTGCTGCTCGGAGCGCCTGAGTTGGTCGGGGAGGTTGAGTTCCTCGGAGTCAAGGTGTTTGTCAAAAATGTTCACGGGTGCCATGTAGATTGACACGTGTCTCCACATAATTGGTCCACATCAACAGGTTAAATTTAGTATCAACAGAAGCCCCCAATGTTTCGTGGTTTGATGTTGAAGAAAAGTATGGAACATTTATGCTGCCTAAACTTTATGGATTTTAGACAATCGTTCGTTGTACATAACTCCTTTTTTTAGTACATAGTATCAGGCTTTTAAAGTATTTTGAATTTCCATAACCGCTTCGTGTTTCGTGCCTTTTTCTTCTTTTTAGCCGCCGGATATGCAATCGTCCATCTTAGTAATCATTACTTTTCTCCATTCTCGAGGTAAAGTATTTAAACGCTTCACAAAATTCGATCATCTTTTACTTTTTCAAATCTGCATCTTAGGACTTCTTCACTTCTTCTCTGTCTTGTGCATTCGTTTCTTCCATTGTTCGTTGTCACCCGATTCATCTTTTTCCTGTAAGATCTTCTTCCTTCTCTTTTATTTCCTTTGTTCGTCATAGTTTACCTTGTTGAGTCGCTTGATAAATTTCGTTATGATTTCTTTATTCCTTCCTGGGTCATATTGGAAGAGCTTTCTGAACCTTCTGACTATTTTTGTTTAGCTGAGGGACATTGATTCCCCAGTCTCTTTGTAGCTGAATGTGGCTTTTCTTTTCCTCTAAATCCCTTATGTTTGGAGTTCTGTCAGTTTTTTGATGTTGTTCCTGCGAAAATAGCACCAAACACTTTTAGAATAGTTAATGGAGTTTATAGGCTAAACCAAATTCATGGAACTCGTTTAGGAATTCCAGAAATTATGTTTTGCTATAGATGGGTTGTTAGTGGTAGCACTTTTTATTTAAAAACTAGGTTTTTAAATAGGGCTTTAGTTGTCAATCTCCCCGATGCCAACAGGGATTACTTCTAGCATGGGGTTGTTATGAAAAATTGGCAACATGCTCCATTAAATGGAAATGATGTGTATCAGGGTCCTAAATGCCCTCCCTATGGCAATGGGATAGGTTATTTTTATTTTATTTTATTTTCGAAATTATGTTTTCTTTGTGTTTGATAAAATGCGTCATTGACCTTTTAATTTTTGTTTATTTGCAGTCGATAGCAAAAGGAAATCCCCTAAAGAAACTGATGTCAATTTGAGGCACTTGAAACTTATCTGGAGTTTGCACCAAACTGTTGCTGACGAACATATCAAACCAACCTCGTACTTGTTGCAGTCCAAGAGTTACACTTCATCTTTTACTACTCGTCCAGTGATAAGTGACATAGAACCAGCACCAGCTTCTGAAGGTTCCTCTCCTGAATCAAATATTCCTCTTAGTGAAAGAATGAAGAGAAGAAGAGGTCCTGCCTTCTTTGATAAATCTGCCTCTACAGCTGGAGAGGCAAAGAAAAATAAGCCAAATGTGCCAGAAGAAGGGACGATAAATATTGATGCATCCCCTCCTGCTGCTCTTAAAAAGGTTGCCGAGAACCCCCTTGTGGATCCGAGCAAGATTGTAGTTGTTTCTCCTCCAAGCGAGGTTATAGTTATATCACCGACCAAGACAACATCCTTGGTCGAGAATGTTCCTGCTCCCACGAGGAAATTGAAGAAAAGCTCCTCGGGTAAATTAGCTGAATCCATCTCTCAGCCTCTAACTGCTGGAAGTGGTGTTCCCAATTTTGTTGCTCCGAGCTCTGCCATGAGCTCGGTGAAGTCTTGGATCATCCCCGAGATCCAAGGTATTGAAGACAGTCTTTCTCGGGATAGGGTTACCACCTTGGCAGCTCAACATATTGCCTCAGTAAGTATTACTAATCTAAACTTTCATTTTTTAATGATATGTCCCTGTACTGACTTACAGTTATTTTTTTTTTCCAGTTGGTAACATGTTTTAATACCATTCTGAATAAGGATGAAGCCATCAAGTCGTCAATATCCTTGGGAGGCGTAGAGGAGGCTTTTACTGGATTATCCCAATCTTTAAAGGATTCTCGTCTAAAGTATGAAGAGGACAAAGTTGCTTAGGGGAAGCAACTAAAAGCCATCGAGCAAGAGAGAGAGAAAGTTTTGGAGGCCTCTCAGGAGTTGGAGAGGAAAATGAAAGAATGTGAGAAGAAGAATAATGAGCTCGAGGAAAAGCTCAAAAATGCTAGAGAGCTTGAAACCAAGTTCAAAGCTGCTGAAGAGGAACTGGGCAAACTCCGTGAAGCTGATCGTTAGAAGGAAGAGGCAGAAATGAAATTGAAAGATGCCGAGGAAATTCTATCTGAGAAGATTTCCTTGGAGAAGGTGAAGAGGAAACTGGCTGTTAAAAATCCCTTCAGCGCTGGCTGGGACAAAGGTTGGAACAAAGGCCTAGCTGCCATGTCCTCTCAGATGGAGTTTGCTAGCCTCAAGTATTTCAGGGACGGATGGGTCGCAGCTCTTCACGAGTTAAAGGTCTTTGAGAATTCTGAGCTATTTCAACGTCATGTTCATGGTCCTCCTCCCTCCCCTGGCGAAGAAGAAGAGGTCAAAGCTTCCTCCGAAGAGTCTTTAATGATGGTTGAGGATCAGGTCCCTACTATTGAACTTCGCTACGAGCAGCCCCAACCAACTATTAGTCCTACCTAGAAGCTTCAATCTACCAGTACCTTTGTCGAGCAACTGATAATACCTTCTGAGCAACTTTCCATGCCCCCCGAGCAACCTACTTCTTTGTTCAAGCCTCCAGAGGAAGTCTTAGGAAGCAAGGCGAAGGTGTAGAGTTGTTCGGACCTTTCTTTTCTATATTTTGTTGTTGACTGTAATTCTGAACCATGTACCTCTTTTTGTGATGTAATAAAATTTAAAGTTTTGGTTGTGCATCTTAACTCCCTTTTTCTTGCTCTGTTCTTATTATTGATCCATTTTATCTCTTCTTTTTGCTAGTTTATGGTTAGAATGGAGCTCTTGTCAGCCCACGATACTGAGTTGATGAAAAAATGTAATGAATATTTCAAGGCTGGCCATACAGATTTGGATGAGTCATAAATTTTTGATATCCTGGGCTCAGATGCCTCTGAACGAGCAGTAGAAGCTTACCAATATCTGAAATGCTTACTCGATCGAGCTGTTGCCAATAATGTGGCTTATTACGAGATGATTGAAGATATCCCGGGTACCATCGAGGAACTTCAATAACAATACAAGGAATCTTCTGCCCTTTCGCATCAGGGGTATGAGAAAAAGTATCAGCAACTAAATGCTGACAAAGGATATGATAAGTTAGTCATTGCTTATGATTTTAAGGGGAGGACTTTGAAGACCGAGGTTGAAGAACATAGGCAGATCGCAAAACTACTGGAGAAAGAAAATAATAACTTGCGAGGAGAGATATCCCAACTGAAATCTGCAGCGTCTACCTCGGGAGCCTTGGTCCCTGTCAATGACGAAGGTTTCTCGTTTCTGGAGGTTGAAAATGCCAATTTGAGAGACGAATTGGAAACTTTAAAGAGAATTGGACCCTCTACATCTGCTCGCGGATAAGAAAGAGCTTCTCGAGGATGAGCAAGAGCTGCTCGGGTTACTATTGAAGAGGCGAGAACTCAAGCATCTTTGGAAAATCAAGCAGTTCAGTTGGTTGCAAAGAATAAAGCTCTGGCAGAGATGTCCAAGAAAATTCCGGACCTTAACGAGCAACTTTCCACACAAGGATTCGTCTTGGAGAATAAAGAAATTTTTGTGAAGAATCTCCATGAGCAGCTGGAAAGGTTGACCTATCAATTCCACAAACAGTCTAGAGAGTTTTGGATGTCTGGCTATAATGAAGCCCTCTACCATCTCGACGATCGAATCCAGCAGTAAAACAACGAGGGGTACAAGCAAGAATGGTTGAATGCACTGTGTGTGCTTTAATTGGAGAAGGGTCACTACTTAGGGAATTATTATAATCCTGAGTTGCTTGATTTACTAGTGCCTCCTTTAAAGATTGATATAAGTTGGATTCCTGCTCGGGCGATCCCTCAGTGTTTAATCTCAAAATATCTCGGCGACTACAGTCTTCATTCCAACGTTGATATTTCTCGCCCTGAGCATCTACTTGATCGGCCATCAGTGATGAATGTTCGAATGCTTCGAGATTTGAATTTCATAAATTCCCCTTATGCCTTAGACGATCCTCCTGTTGGAGTAGAACCTGTTTCAAAGGCAGAAGGGAAGAAGCCAATAGAATAGGATTTTATGTAATAATTTCTACTTTCCACAGCATATGTAATCCTTCTTGTTTTGAATGAAAAATTTTGGTAATAGATTTCTCACGTCATTTTTAATTTTACTTAGTATGAATGAAAATTTGTCTTTTGTCATTTCATTTTCTTCTAAATAATTTATAGAATGTTTTTACTTGTTGGTCGGTAAATATATATATGCTTGCGACATACTAATCTTATTACAGTGATTTATCATTGTTTAATTCTAAACAACTTACACTTCATGGCATTGCCTAATTTAAACAACCGGAGTTGATTGAAATTAGTTTATCGACCAACTAGAGGATTGATATTTTTATTTCCGACCAACCGGAGTTGGTGAACTTCTATTCCCGACCAACCGTAGTTGGTGGATTTTATTTTATCGACCAACCGTAGTTGGTAGACCGACCAACCATAGTTAGAAGGGTTTATTTTGCCGACCAATCGTAGTTGGTGGACCGACCAACCGTAGTTGGGAGGGTTTATTTTACCGACCAACCATAGTTGGTGGATTTTATTTTATCGACCAACCGTAGTTGGTAGACCGACCAAACGTAGTTGGGAGGGTTTATTTTGCTGACCAACCGTAGTTGGTGGACCGACCAACCGTAGTTGGTGGATTTTATTTTATCGACCAACCATAGTTGGTAGACCGACCAACCGTAGTTGGGAAGGTTTGTTTTACCGACCAACTGTAGTTGGTGGATTTTATTTTATCGACCAACCGTAGTAGGTAGACCGACCAACCGTAGTTGTGAGGGTTTGTTTTACCGACCAATCGTAGTTGGTAGACCGACCAACCGTAGTTGGGAGGGTTTGTTCTGAACTTGATGCGTAGTGTGTAGCACTAATACTCCGAAAAAATTTCATCAAAATGAGAGAATTGGATAAAAACTTCAACACTTTATTCATACTGAAGAAAACTTCATTTACATAGGAATCCCTACTACTGATAATACTTGCGTAGATGTTCTGCATTCCATGCATTCTTAAATTCTTCCCCCTCTAAGGTTTCAATCCTATAAGTTCCTGGGCGAACAACTCATGTTACTCTGTAGGGTCCATGCCAGTTAGCTTCCAGTTTATTGTGCTTTTGAATTACTTTCTTTAGCACGTAGTCTCCTTACTTCAAATCACACTTTTTTACCCTCTTGTTGTAAAATAGAGCTGTTCGTTGTTGGTATGCAGCATTCCTGATTGTTGCTTCTTCTCTAACTTCCTCGAGCATATCCAAGTCTAATCTTTTCATCAAATCACTGATAGGAGAATTGAAATTCAGCACTCTGTGTGTGGGGAGACCTAGCTCGACAGGTATAACAACTTCACTTCCAAATGCCAGCATGTATGGAGATTCTCCTGTTGCTGCTCGTGGTGTAGTACGATAAGCCCACAGTACAGAATGTAGCTCGTTGATCCAGTTTGCCTTCGCATCATCCAGTCTTTTATTCAAACCATTCAGCAGTGTTCTATTCGTCACCTCAGTTTGTCCATTGCTCTGGGGATGGCCTGGTGCGGAGTGGGTTTTCAATAAGTTTGACTGGTGATAATATGCAACGAACTCCTCGTTATCAAATTGAGTTCCATGATCTGTGATGAATGCATGAGGAAAACCATATCTACAAATGATGTTCTTCCATATAAATTGATACACCTTATCATATGTCATATCAATAAGGGGCTCATCTTCCATTCATTTAGTAAAATAATCCACAGCGACTACGAGGTACTTGAACCTTCCTTTGGTCGTTGGGAGTGGCCCGACCAAGTCTATTCCCCACATAGAAAATGTCCAAGGGGAGGTAATGGGTGTTAGCAATGCTTGGGGAGATCTTCGGATAGAGGAGAAGCATTGACATTTGTCACATTTTTTGGCATAGGCTATACAATCAGCCCTCATCATCGGCCAATAATATCCCTGCGTCATTACTCTTTGCAAAAGCGTCCGACCTGCTACATGAGCTCCACAGGACCCTTCATGGACCTCTTCAATCAAGTCTTTCACCTCGGAAGGGTGCACACATCTTTGCAGACCTCCTATAATTCCTCCTCTATATAGAATACCATTAGTTAATACATAACGAGCAGCTTTAAACTTCAGTTTCTTGGCTGCGAGTTTATCAGTTGGTAAAACTCCTTCTTCAATATATGCCCTGATGGGATCCATCCAATATGGTCCTAAATCAAGGGTAATAAAGTTCATCATCAAATCTTCGTCGATGCTCCTGCTAGTCAAAATCTCTATTGGAATTGTTCTTCGTAGCTCGGTGCGTGTGCCTGAGGCTAACCGAGCTAAAGCATCTACTCTTGCATTCTCCAATCTTGGTGTTCTAATTAATTGCACAGTATTAAAGCTCAATACAATCTCCATAGCTTTTGCATGATACTTGATCATCCCTTTGTAGCATACACTCCCAACATTTGATTTATGATCAACTGTGAGTCACTGAATACGATGACCTGCTCTGCCCCCATGGTTTTTGCTAAACTAAGACCTGCAATCATAGCTTCATATTCAGCCTCATTGTTAGAGGCCTTAAATTGAAAGCGCAGAGCATACTCCACATCGATTTCATCCGGGATGTTTAAAACAATCCCTGCCCCACAGCATGTACTGTAAGATGAGCCATCCACATACAGATGCCATATATGTACCTCATCCTCAAATTTTTGATCGTACAGAGTTCCTCGGTGGAATATTTGTTGCTTCCTTCTATCCTCCTCTAGTACTTCTTGCTGCTTGCCGACCATCTCCTCCTGATCGTCAATTGACTTAAGTTGATCGGTATTTAACTTTGATGATCCTGTAACATCCACAGGTTGGTAGGTATTCAGCTTTTGCTCCTCGGAGGTGTTAGGATAAGTGAATTCTGCGATAAAATATGCTACTGCTTTCCCTTTAAGTTACGACCTAGGCTCATAAATTATATCATATTCACCAAGTTTTACTGTCCAGTACATCAATCTCCCTGATTTTTCTGGTTTATGAAGAGCTTGCCTCAATGGCATATCGGTATACACAACTATGGTATGAGCCTGGAAGTATGGCCTCATTCTTCTACTCGCTTCGATCAACGCTAATGCCAACTTTTCCAGTTTTGGATATCTGATCTCTCCTCCTCGAAAGGCCTTGCTAGTGTAATAACTTGGTTTTTGCACTCCATCTTCCATTCTTATCAATGCCGAGCTAACTACATTCTCCGAAACTGCCAGATACAAGTACAATCTTTCTCCCATCACTGGCCTGGACAACAGTGGAGGTTCTCTCAGGTATTTCTTCAACTCTTGAAAAGATTTCTCGCATTCATCATTCCATTTAAACGTCTTTCGGAGTGTTTTGAAGAATGGGAGGCATCTATCAGTTGCTTGTGATACGAATCTATTAAGTGTTGCAACTCGCCCTGTGAGACTTTGCACTTCCTTCTTCGTCGTTGGAGATCGTAGCCCCAATAGAGCCTTGATATTTCCTGGACTTGCTTCAATACCTCATTGGTTGACAATATACCCGAGGAACATGCCTTCTCGTACTCCGAATATGCACTTGGTAGGGTTCAACTTCATTTGATATTTATCTAATTGATCAAACGTTTGACCTAGATCAATTAGATGGTCAGTAACTTTCTTGCTCTTCGTCAACATATCATCAACATAAACCTCCATATTGTGATTGATTTGCTCTGCAAACACTTTGATCATCAGCCGTTGATATGTTGCACCTGCATTTTTCAAACCAAAAGGCATAACATTATAACAGTAAGTTCCCCTAGGGGTAATAAAAGAGGTACTCTCCCTATCTTCAGGTTTCATTTTAATCTGGTTATAACCAGAATAAGCATCCATGAAGCACAAAAGCTCGTGTCCCGAGGTAACGTCCACTAATTGATCAATTCGGGGCAAAGTAAAATGATCCTTTGGGCATGCCATGTTGAGGTTGGTGAAGTCTACACACATCCTCAACTTGTTGTTATTCTTCTTCACCATCACCACATTAGCTAACCAGTCTGGATATTTGACATCTTCAATAAAGCAATATTTTTGGAGCTTCTCGACCTCTTCTTGTATAGCTTGGTTCTTCTCGGGGCTGAACACTGTTCTTCGCTGCTTCACAGGTTTGATTTCCTTGTTCACATTAAGTTCGTGACACAAGAAATTTGGGTCTATTCCCGGCATATCTTCGTGGCTCCATGCGAAATTTTGTTTTATGCTTTTTAGGAAGGCTATCAATTCCTCTTTCAGTGAAGCATCCAACGACGAACCTATTTGAGTTGTTCATTCTGGATGCTCGTCGTCCAGAATAACATTTTCAGTAGCTTCCACCACCTGGCCTTTGACGAGCTGCGACTCGTCTCTAGGGTCTAATGTTTCACTTTCTGCACCTTCATCCACTTGATAGGTAATAGTCTTTTTCCTAAACTCTTCCAGTTCTTCCTGCTCGGTAGATGAATAGTAGCATTCCCAAGCTACTTTTTGGTCACCCTTCACAATTCCTACTCCAAAGTTGGTTGGAAACTTTAGGCATTGATGTACAGTAGATGGGACTGCTTCGAACTTCTTTAAACCTACCCTTCCCATGATGATATTGTAAGCTGACTGGACATTCTTATCCATCACGAAAAATCACACTCTTTCTGTTCGACAAGCAGGCCTTGTACCGATGAGCATATCCAACTTGATCGTCCCAAGTGGAAAAACTTTCTCGCCAGTAAAACCGAGGAGGGGCCTATAATAAGGCTCCAACTGAGACAATTTCAGATTTATACTGTCAAAGCACGAGTAGAACATGATGTCCGCCGAGCTGCCATTATCCACTAATACTCTTGAAATCACCACTTCCTTCACCCTCATTTTGATCACCAATGGGTCATCATGAGGATATAGGACACCTGCGAGGTCGTTCTTAGAGAAATCGATGACCAGTTTATCTTTGTTCACCTTCCTCGGACGGTCATCTTCAGCTAGATTTATTCGTTGAATGTATGAACAAGCTTGAGCCTCATTATGGTAAGCTTTTCTCTCTGCAGTGACGTCTCCACCTCCTGCATCTCCACCTGTAATAACATTATAATCAAATGATCCAAAACGAATTAAAAATACCTCACATTCTGGTTGTCTTGGTCTTTTAGGGAGATCGGGGTCGTCTTCTAGATCATCTTCATGATCTCTTTTCTTATTTTCTTCTGCCGACGAGGAGATCTATATCTCCGTCTTACTCGGTCATTGTTTTTCCCTTCATTTCTATGATCAACATACTTGGCCAGCTTTCCTCGCCTGATGAGCGCTTCAATTTCATTCTGAAGAGCTATGCAATTTTTGGTCGTGTGACCATGGTCTTTATGGAACTCATAATATTTGGCCCTATTCCTTTTGTCATGATTTGTCTTCATTTTCTCAGGCCAGCTTAACTCCTCGATGTTCTTGATTTCTTCTAAAACATGGTTTATATCTACCTTCAAAGGAGTATAGTTTCCAAATTTCTTCAACTGTTTCCACGCTTGCTTTGCTTTTGACTGCTTGTTACCACCATTATTCTTTTGATCCTTCTTCCCAATCTTCTCGGCCTCAATTTTGGTCTCCTTAGTGTCCATGCTCTTCTTTGCAGCCATATCTTCCTCGGCATTCATAATTTTGGCTGCTTTTGCCATTAATTCTGACATGGTCCTAGGTGGATCTTTGGCTAGAGTATAGTACAATTTATTTGGCAACAATCCACTCATCAGAGCAGTGATTGCTGTCTTTTCCTCGTAATCAATAACTTCGAGTTTCTTGTTATTGAAACGAGTAATATAATCCTTGGTGCTCTCACCTACTTTTTGTCTAACACTTAACAAGTGTGTTACTCGCTTAACTGGTTTTGCCCCAAAATAGAAGCTTCCAATAAAGAGCTCGGCCAGTTGAAAGAAAGTTGCAATCTTCCTCCGAGGAAGATTGTTGTACCATATTTGAGCAGATCCAGTGAGAGTTCCTGAAAATGCCCTGCATCGCATCTCGTCTGGAACAACATAGATATCAGCAGCTGCCTGATATTGTTCTATATGGATAATATGATCAGTTTTTCCATCATATTTTGGTGTTACCACTGGGGCTTTGAACTTTGATGGTGTGGGAAAATCCACAATTGCTTGGATAAAAGGTGTCCCTTGGACAAAAGTTCTTTGTAGAGGATTTTTTGCCTAAGCCATTTCCCTAGTCTATCCTCCAATCTCTGAATAGAGCCTTTCCATGCATCATTTCCTTCCTCGGGCCTGTTGGTCCGAGAAACTGATCATGTTAAATTTTCCTCTTGGGATCTTTCACGACGAGCAGCTGGTCGGGATTAGGCAGAACGTTCCTTTAAATCAGAGAATCGTTGAGAGCTCCTTGACACCATCCTAGGGGGACTTTTATTCCTCCTAGATCCCAAACGATCAAAGGGAGAAACTCTACTCAATCTTTCAAGAGCACTGGTCCTTTCTGGAGATAGAGTGACGTTTTTTTGAGTGTCTGTAGCTCGTACTGAGGAAGTACGCCCAGGTTGATAAGAAAAATCATTAGATCTATCAGTGCGATATGAATCAGCATGTCTAGATCGAGATTCCTCTGGGAGTAACGTTCGTCTAGTTCGCGAAGAAGGAAATTGGGTATTCCTCCGAATGCTTCGTTGTCCTGACTGGGTGGGTGCTCCACCCTGGATAGTTTGCATGAGTTGTCGCATGGTTTCTTGCATGACGGTCTGGCCCTAAGCCAAATTAGCCATTATTCCAGCCAGATCTTGGACACTTAAAGGAGTGGATGGATTTGGGGGGTTTCCAGCGTTTCAATTACTGGATTCTAGATTATCAACCATTGGAGATGAATTATTTTGATGAAAAATGATAGTTTCAGTCGCTTCCCACAAACGGCGCCAATCTGTTGATGTAAAAAACTAGATTTAACCTAATTCTTTAATCACAGATAAAAATAAATAAGACAAAAGACTTTTAAAGTGGTTCGGCCTTGAAAGAATGGCCTACGTCCACTGTTTATGTTATTGCTGATTGTTTGCAGAATTCTCGATAATGGGTTTACCAAGAAATTTCGAGTCCCCTGCTAATGAGGAGGTTACAATGTATTTATAGCCTTGAGGCTCTACATGCGAGAGAATATTACATAGCTGTCTAATAGGCGTGTACATATGTATGATAATAATCAACATTTAATGCGCATTCAATCCTCTTAATTATTCGGTTATAAATGCTCTGTACGAGGTGCAGCTCGGACCGCCTAAGTAGCTCGGTATACATGAGTTTCTCGGTACAATAAAGTTCCTCGGAGAACACTTGCTGCTCGGAGCGCCTGAGTTGGTCGGGGAGGTTGAGTTCCTCGGAGTCAAGGTGTTTGTAAAAAATGTTCGCGGGTGCCATGTAGATTGACACGTGTCTCCACATAGTTGGTCCACGTCAGCATGTTAAATTTAGTATCAACAGGGACGTTCAAATGTTGACCAGGATGTGTTGCAGCACTTAACCGTTTCAACTTTAGATCCTCTAAAAAGTGTTGACCTTTCTTCTAATTGTTAACGAGTGAGAATAATGAGGCATGGAATGATGAAATTGTAAGGTTACTTAAAGAAATTAAACTTTACATGAATCGACCTCCCCTACTCACAATATAAATTCTAGTGATCTAGTCTACCTTTATCTCTCGGCGTCCAACCACGAAGTCAAATCAATATTAATATATGAGAAGTAGGGGAAACAAGCCCCGATATATTATGTAAGTATGACATTATTGGACATCGATATATTATGTCAATAAGACCTTAGTATGAGAGAATGAAAGGCATCACATAGATGCCTTAACCATATTGGCCTCAGTCGTTGATTATGACTTGATAAGAGTGATCAAAATGGAGTACTTGGCTCAGCCTAGCATCATAAAGAAATAAAATATCAACCAAGTAATTATTGTTCAGAAGGATCCCAGTTGGGTGGATCCAATTATTTCGAACTTATGGGAAGATAAACTACCTATAAATAAAAAGTAGGGTTATTAACACAAGAGTAAAGGCTACTCGATTTTATATATCCCCTCAAGGGAAACTCTATAAGAGATTCTTTATGGGGCCATATCTATAATATGTGCATCCCAACGACGTCGACCAAGTTATTTATGAACTGTACGAAGGGATTTAGAGGAGTTATGTAGGTGGAAGATCTCTGGCATCCAGATTCATAAAAGAAGGATATTAGTGTCCCTCCATGAAAAATGATGGTGTCTTCTACGTGAAGAAGTGTAAGAAGTGCCAAGTGTTCTCCCTAATGCTCCACCATCCAACCAGCAACCTCAATACCTTAACCATCCTATATCCCTTTACGCAATGGACGTTAGACATTGTGGGGTCACTACCCACAACATTTGGAAATTAGAAGTATCTCTTAGTAGGAACAGATTACTACACCAAAGGGATAAAGGCATAAGCTTTGGCAAATGTAAGAGATGCTGAGATGATCAGGTTCATCTAGAGGAATATTATACCCGTTTTTATGTGTCAAGTATTATTATCACTGATAATGGAATGAAATTTGAGAGCTTCCCATTCCAAGAATTTTGCAATAGCCATGACATCAGATACTACTACAATTCGGTGGCCTATCCTCAAAGCAACGGGTAAGTTGAAGCCTCTAAAAAAATGTTGTTTGACGAGATGAAAAAAATGGTTAAAAAAAGAAAAAGGTGCTTAGGTGGTTGAGTATCCCCACGTCCTATAGGCGTATCGAATTATTCCAATATGTCTGACTACGGAAACTCCCTTTGTTTTAGCTTACGTAATGGAGGCTCTAATACCATTGGAAGCAGGTCCACCGACTATGAGAACAACCATCGTTAATCAAAATTTAAATGATGAGATCATTAAAATTAATCTCAACCTAGAAACCAAGAGCAGGGAACAAGCCTTGATCAAGATGGTATCCTACCAACAGTAGTTTGGCAAAGTAGTACACCAAATGCCTTAATTTGAGGAAGTTTTAGGTCGGTGACTATGTGCTAAGAAAGGTCATTAGTAGTTTGAGAAAACGTTTGGTGACAAATTGGTACCCAATTGGGAAGGATCATCCAGTTTCATCATATATGATCTCCATAGAGCCTAGAATCTCGAAACAGTGGAAATATAAAGATATGTTTCCATATATAGTTTAACATATTCATATTACTAACATACTCCTACAATAGTGGGGCATACTTCTAAAATTCCCCTAAGAATATTAACTAGGATAATGGATTTTTTGAATTTCTAATACAAGTGTCAAGTATGACCTCCCGCCACAGAATCTACAGATGACCAAGCATTACCAACATTCTCGATTTGAGCCTAATTTGAAGAGTAAGGAATCCTCTGCACCCCCCCAATCAATTACAAAGATTTGGGGGCAACTGTGGGGGATAATTCAGCCGTACACAAGGGAGAGACGCATGTCTATTGATCCTATCGAAGATCTCATGAAGAATATAAATATGGTTGACATCGACATGCGGAAATATTAGGATTAAATACAATATATCAAATTCTATTGTTATCTAAAGTCATGGAGTCCTTCGTGGCTCAACCTCTTATATTTTCTCTATAAATATAACCCTCACCCCAGGGAAAAGGGTCATGTAAATTTTATTGTCATAATAAAATTTATAAAGACAAAGAAATACCCCTTAAACGAAGGCACATTGTCGAACCGCGTAAATCTTGTTCTTGTGTGATTGCGACCTATTTACTTTCTACTTTATTTTATTTGTGTTGATTATTACTTGTAAAATTTTACCTCGTACATAACTTATAGGAAAACATTACTTTAATGTTACCAATTAGAAAATGTCTTATGTAAACATGGCTTATTTGTTAAGCTCCTTTTTAAAAAAAAATAGGTTTTTAATTTTAATTCAATCATATCCAATTTTTTAAATTAAAATGTTGAAAGAAATTAAATTTAAAAAATAAGACTTAAGAAATGTAGATTATTAAATAATTGTAAAAGGATCATAAATTTATGGAGAAAACATAATAAAGAAGGGGCCACCTCTATTTATAGGGTAAAAGAGACTTACCCATTAAGTATTTAAACTAAAGTCCGACAATGGTACTATACGTAGTAAAATCATTGTACAAGGAGTATTACACAACCTAAGTAATAAACAAGAAATTAATTAATGTAAATTGCACACACATAAGCAACATTAGATGTATGTGGTTCAACAACTTGCATACATATACGTGGGGTATTCTTATTTAACAAAGAGGGAGATAGAGAGTATAATTTGACAGAGATTTATTACATTAGTTTTCACATGCCCCAGTATAAGATGATGCACTACTATTTATAGGTAATTTCATATATAAAAATTCAACACGACTCTTTCTTTTGTTCTTGTCCCTACTTGATAAGTTATAGGTTTGCCTTGTCTATCTATTTACAGGATCAAAATTAACATGTGCACCATCAGTGGGTCCACTAGGTCATTTGGATCTATAGTGGTCCCAAAGTATATAATGAAGTTAAATTTAAACGCCACGATCGCAAGACTTATGACTTTTATGAAGTGAGGGCTCAGAAGTTGCAATCGAAAGTTGTTTGTGCACAATTATGAGTTTTCTTGGGAATATGCTTCAACGATGGATATAGACTTACCGAGTCGTAAAGGCCATTTGAAAAAACTTCATGTCGGATCATTCCCATTTCTTTTCATTTTGAATAGAGTAACGGAAGCTCTAATACTTAAATATTTTCATTCGAATATTTATTTTGTTTCTCACTTTCTTTCTTATTAGCAATTTCTTTAAATTCTTTCATGTTTTTTCACTTCCATTTATTTTATCTATGATGGGGGGGTTACAATCAATGAACATACTAGCGACGACTTTAAGAGAAAATACGTCCCTTAATGGGTGTGGCCGTTGAGTTATTGTCGAGTCCCATCGATACTTACAATATTAACGATGGAACCTATTTGAAATGGTCATCTAAGAGGGACTCACATTTCAATCCAAATTCCCTATTTCTCTAATTTTATTAGTATTTTGGGATTACCTTGTCATAGGAAGCTTTTTATATGTGGAGGAACATGAATGGTGTCCTATGTTCAAACTAAATATATAAAATTTAAGGGCATCGACCAAATAGTCTCTCAAATATTTTTTAATACACGTTTAGTCCAAGTCTTTTTATTATTTCAAAAAGTCCCTCAACATGACAGTAGCGCGAACTTCTAACAATAAGAGAATATTGGTTAAATGGGTGTTTGAGGGAATTTTTGTAACGAAATAAAAAGGCTTAGACTAAATGTGTCTTAAAAAATATTTAAGGGACTTTTTGATAATTGATCCTAAAATTTATCTATAGATTAATGGAATCCTTTATTATTTTTTCATTTCCTTAAGAAGGATATAAAGTATAGCTTGAAGACCAAAAATTTATTCCTACACTTTGTAGATTCAAACAAACATTCCTAGGATTATGGTCTCATTAGGAGTATGAACCATTCCTTGAAGGGTGATCCATGTGATGGCTCAAGTGTTCCCAAATATCTATATTGATAGGTTGTAACTAGTTTAATCTGGAAATATGCTCTTCTTTTACTCATGATGTTGTTTCCTGAATATTTTCTTCTTATTTGATTTTGAAGTTGAACACGATAAGGGGCGCCTCCACTAACTAAGTTAACTTTGACTACATCATGAAAATTGAGTCAGTCAAACAACTTTTGAGTTTTATTGATTACCCTATATCGACGAGTGATTTGTATTCCTTTATCCCTCCAACAACTTAATTATGGATGAGTTGACTATAAGGATCTCTTGATCCCTTTAGGCTACAATGGCTATGTTTATATGGGCATCACTTGCTCAATTATTAGAATCTCAAAGGTTAAATCTAATCAGACTCCCACATCATTTGACTCCTAGGTCATCGACAAGTTGGTTGTAACTACATCCCCTAAATAAGATTGACATTAAATGATGTTTTCCTCTTCATAAAGGCCTAAAGTAGCATCTTTAGTCTCTCGATTGACTTCCACGAAAGATTATCATCTCATTCGCTGTGGGAAATAGAATGGTGAGAGATTTTATGGATAAAATACTATTTTAAAAAGAGGAAAAAGTAAAATAGGTGAAAATATTATAGATCTTTATAAGAAAATGTGCGGCACTATATAAAAAGTACATGATACTACAACAACATAGTTACATACACATAAATGTGTATTTAATTTATATATTATATTAGTATTTAATTTACACTAGTATATCATATATGTGAACATTGATGCATTTCTTGGCTCCCCAATAAACCTATATAGGCCTCATTGTTTCTAATGTGTTCCCTCGGATCCAAGGAGACATTAAAGGCATCTATCGTTGTCAATTGGAAGGGCTACGACATAGGGTAGTCAGGAATGTCCAAGCTAAAAGGGGATGTCTTTAGGTATAGTCTTTGTTCACTAGGGCGAATGGAGTATTCACAAATTAGAATATAAAAAGGCTTATATGGTAGATTAAGTAACTAATGGAGGCGATGGTGGTGGCCAAGACAAGTCTTCTCCATTCTAGTCGGTAGCATGAACTAGCTTTGGTGGAGTTGGGCATCTTCTTGGTCTTTCCCATTTTAATTGGAGATGTGAGCCAATGCCGGAGGAGCTCTTTCTAATTATGTCAAAATATGTGTTAGTTGATCCTATAAGACTCCTTTTTCAACAAGGTCATTGATGTCTTGGGTTACCTGTTGTTAGTTCGTGACTAGATACATCATTTTCACAAACGACGCTAAAGATGTCAAAGTGAAAACTAACGCATTTAATGTAATACATCATATTTGTAATCAATTTATAAGGACTTATTGATGATTATCTAGGATTTAAATCGAATTCCCATGATTTTATTTGGAATTGGCCTAAGTTGGAATAAGGGTGGTATGGCAAGAGTAGTTTGGTCATTTGGTTAAGTTGGGAGAACAATCTATGGTTTGAGGGGTTGTAGTTTCGTAGTTAAGTAAGAGTTTGTAAGTATAGAGGAGAGTGAATGTTGCATGTTTTAACCCGCGATCGTGGGGTGAGCAAGGTGTGATCACGACTTTGTGTCTATCGTGAGTCTTATTGGTTAGTTCTATTTAAAGGACCTTTACTCGATATTTGCACCTTTTTACCATTTCTCTAAAAAAACTTTAGCATACTTTTACTATTTCTCCCTAACCTCGTGAACCCTAAACCGATATTTAAAACACAACTTCAAACCTTCCTTAGAAGACATTGCACTTGGAATTTAGAAATTCTACAAGAGAGTACATTCATCAAAATTTTGTGGAGATTATAGATCCAAGATCATATTTGAGAAATGGGAGATATAAAAATTTAGATTTTAGTTGTGTGGGTTGTAATCGTTTGAGGTTAGTGTTGGTCCTCCTGCGCTTATTTTGTGTTCCACATATATTCACCCTTGATTGTACATATGTTACATGTTATGCGACACATCTGTATGTGTTACATTATTATATACATCATTCTTATTGCACTTATGATTATGTGATAATATTTTCATGTCGTGTAGCTAGGATAACATGGCTAGATTAATTTACTTGGCATATCTAGACATCTATCTTGGGTAAATAATCCATACCTAAATGATGTAATTGTGTCTAAAGTAAATCAATCGGGAGAATGATTAATCAATTATTATCGTTAGAGGATGCACATGCACCCCTTAGCTAAACCACCCACTAGATGATGTGATATAATTTTGTGTTTTATCGCATGAACTAGATCAAGGACTCTTTGGGGTTTGAACCATTTTGTTATGGGTTATTAAGCCACTATTGTAGGACGATGAGGGGAGTAACTTATCGTGCCTCATGATTTTATTACGAGATTATTTATTTTGAAGGACATTGTATCATTCGGAGGATAAATGACAAGAGAGTACAATGAGAGTCTATACTATACCGATGGAAGTACGATGGGGATTTTGATATGGGGTTTTGGAAGTGTGGACACACGTGGTGAGATCACAAGATTAATGATCTATATCTTAGAATTTTAGTTGAGTAGACATATGCATACACTTATGAATATGTGCACGGACGATTATGTGTAGTTTGCTTGAAGCATACAAGCCAATTGGGTGTCCCGTTCACACCCTCACAATTTATATGCATTTTCAAGCTTTGCATGAGTAATAATTTATTATTGTAATGTTGTGGTGTATTTAAGATATCCGGGTGCACGGATGCTTAGACAACTATGTACTCTATTTTAATTATTATAAAATATTATAAAAAAGAGATTTTTGTATAATAATGAGAAAATTAGCATTTTATTCATTTATAACTATTTACACTTCCATAAATGTTTTATTTAACCATTGGCATTGATTAAATAGCTTTGCAAAGGTTTAAACTGACACTTATTTTATTTGATTTTTAGTAGCACCTCTCGGAGTAATACAAAACAATATCAGAGATCTACATTACACGTTTTCTTGGGCTTGAGGTTAAAGGTTCGTTACGCTGTCCATATTGTGATGTTTAACTTTTCCAGTATGAGCTTATGAATAATATGTTTTATGTAAATTCTAAGTACAAAATTCTTTTTGTTAGGAGGAAAAATGTAAATAACTCATATTTTTTGAATTAATTTATTAGAATTTATTGATGATTTTCTAGAATTTTATTGGAATTTCCTGGATTTTATTTGGAATTGGTCTAAGTTAGAATAAGGATGGAAGGACAAAGGTAATTAGTTTATTTATTTAATATTGGAGAGAAAGATAGGGGTTGAGGGGTAGAAGTTTTGTAGTTAATTAAGAATGCGAGAGTTAGGAGGAGAAAGAGAGAAAGAGAGAGTGTGTTGCACGTTTTGACCCGTGGTGGCGAATTTAGCGACTGTGACTGCAATGGCGGAGCCCGCGACCCACTCGTAGGTCTTATTGGGTGGTATCATTTAAATGGGACTTTACTAGGTATTTTCATTGTTTTTACCCTTTTATCTCATAACAAAACCTATAACATACTTGTAGTTTTCATCCCTAACCTCCTAAACCGTAAACCTCCATTAAACACGTAATCAAACCTCCATTGGAAGACCTCATGTGTGGAATTCAAGAATGCCATAAAAGAGTAAGTTGGTCATATTTTTGAGGAGATTATGGATATAATATCAAATTTGAGAGATGGAAAATTTCAAGATTTAATATCTTATCTTCGTGGATTGTAATCTTTCAAGGTAGATGTTCTTCCTCCTATGGTTATTTTGTCCGCCACATGTATTCACCCTTGGCTGTATATGTGTTATATGTCATGTGGTGCATCTTTATATATTAAAATTTATTATATACATCATTCTTGTTACATTCATAATTATGTGATATTGCTTTCGCACCGTGTATTTTGGATAACATAATTAGATTAATTTATGTGGCCTACTGGGTCATAGATTTTGGGTAGAGAATTTTTATCTAAATTGTGGAGTTGTATATAAAATAGATCATCTCGAAGAATTATTAATTAATTGTTCTTGTTATTGGAGGATGCGTAATGGATGTGGTGTGCTTTCGAGCTATGATTTTATTTTTTATCGGATGGACTAGGGCATGCCCTCCTTGGGCTGTTAAGTCATTTTGTTATGGGCTATCATGAGATTATTTATTTTGGGGGCATTGAATTGTTGGGAGGATAAATGAAAAGAGAGTATAATGATAGTCCATACCTTATTGAGAAAAGTGTGGCGAGGATTATGATATGAGGTTTGGAAAGTGTAGTGACATGTGGTGAGATAATAAGATTGATAATGTATATTTTTGAATTTAGGTTGAGCGGGCATATGCATACACTTATATATATGTGCATACACGGGTATGCCTGGTTCACTTGGAGTATGGGCACGAACCTACTGAGTTTTCCACTCACACTACCGATAATTTATATACATTTTCAAGTTGTGTATGAGTAAGGATTTATTATTGTGATGTTGTGACGTATTTCAGATATCGGGATGCGGGATTGATTAGATGACTCTATACGTTATTTTGATTATTGCAAATGTTATACCATTTATTGTAAAAGATACTTTAGTATATTAATGAGAAAACCATTATTTTATTCATTTATAATTGTTTACGCTTTCTCAAATATTTTACTTAGCCATTGAACTTTGATTAAATGGTTTTAAAAAGCTATAAATTGTCATGTGTTTTACATTATTTTAAGTAAAACCTCTCGGGGCGTTATAGTTAAACTTATAAAAAGCATGAGTGAATCGTAAGAGCAAGTAACACCATATATACGTGGTTTGGTTGTATCATGTCCTGTGACCACGACGTAAAGGGAAGTATGATTGCATATTAGTTAAACTAGAGAAGGTTACAAATCATTTTTTGTAAGTATGTTGGTATATCAAACACAAGTCCCATACTGGCTTTATATGTTATCTGTAAAACCACTTTACATTAACATAAATAGATACTTACAAGCTTTGATATTTATTGAATGTGGTCAGTCATATGTCTCTGAGTGAGGCTAGATAACTAGCCCTCTTCCATAAGTATTTGGTCAGTGCCCATGTCACTGGTACAATGTACAGGTCATGTGCATAGTGGGTTATGGAATTCAAGTGTCGGTTCCACACTCTTCAAATGTTTGAAATACCATGTTAATTACCATATGATCTTAGTTGAATACTTGGGCACCCTATCGAAGGATCATCGTGTATTTGTTGATCTTCTAGCTAGTCGGTCTCCGATGGTCCGTCCACTTCGGTGTTTAGCTCTCTGTATTCATCCGATAAGGGGTAAAAATTTCCCATAATCATATATGTTTTCTACTGTGGGTATGTTGATACGTTTTTGGTCTATGGCTTAGTTGATTCATTGTCAACCGTTATATTATTGATCACCAGACTCTTATGGAGACCTAGTCGGGATCACATCATACTTACGCCACAATGTATATTCGTGTATCTAACTTATTATCATATTAGTAATGGTAAATTTGATACTAAAACATGGAAGACTATTTTCTCAAGTTTAAGTAGTGGGATCAGTGGATACAAGTTATGGTGCCTTAATTATACGGAAATGGTGGTGAGTATGGATGCGACATTAAATGAGGCATCTATGATCATGGTGCCAAAAGTAGAAAATGAAGATACAAATTAGTGAGGATTAAAAGGTTTAGGTTAAGGTGACCACTCTCATTTATTCATCAAATGAAGATGGGGTTTTCAGATTAGGGATCCAATCAACAACTACAAGAACAACCATATTTAGTTTGTTTAATGGAGCCAAGGGTTCTTAAATCAACAAAGAGATATGGGTTCGATAACGACAACTTGAAAAATGCATTATTAATTTACATTAATGAGCCATTCACATATTGGGAGTCGATGAGTTATAATCGTAATAAGTGGAAGATATTTGGTCGGTGAGGAGATTACATATCTTAACATGACGTAAATTACAAAAACGGAATATTTAAATTATAATGAAGTGTCCAAGGGTTTTTCAAAAAGGGAAGATGTAAATTACAATGAAGTGTTCTTTATGTTGGTGAAGCACACTCCCATTTAGGTATTATTGGCTATGGAAGTGCATTTTGACTCTAATCTTGAATAACTCGATGTCAAAATGATATTCTCACATGGGGATCTGGAGGAGTAGATTTATGTGTCTCTCAAATGGAGGGATTTAAAGTTATTGTCAATTAATATTTGTGTCCAAATAGTGATTTAAAAAATCACCCAGATAGTACTATAAGAAATTTAGCACATTTATTTTGGGTTAGAAATTTACATAGAGTTCTTTTAATCACTTTATATATTTCAAACGTCTTAAGGATGGTACTTCCATTTACTTACTATTACATGTTGATGACATGCTCATCAATTCATCGAGCATAGTGGAGATTAGTAATGTGAAGACTCAATTGAGCACAAGTTTGAGATTAAATACTCGGGTAAAGCCAATAAGGTCTGGAGATTGGCCGAGATAAGAAAAGGTGGAACATTATGCCTCATTTAAAGGCAATTCTTAGAGATGGTTGTGGCACGGTTCAAGATGCATGACACAAATCTGCTAAATATTCATTTATTTTATGCTTTTGACTTTTGCCTACGATGACTCTGTGCTACGATGACTCCTAGCACAGAGTAAGAGGTAGGATATATGTCACATGTGTAATACACAAGCGTAGTGGGTAACTTAATATATGCCACAGTTTGTACTCGGTCAAAATCTACGAGAAATAATGGATATGTAACTTTTATATCAATGTTCAATGGGTTGGGGTATAATTATTGAGAACTAAGCTAGTGAAATGGAAAAACATTGGTTTGTTACGTGATATATTTTTGCATTAGCATGTGGTATGGTAAGTTGAAGGTCCACGTTATAGGCTTTGGTAGCTTTATCGACTACGGAGTCAAAGTATCCGGGGATAATGAAAGTAGTCAAATAGATTTTTAGCTTTAGAGTCTCAATGGTGATTTGGATATTAGTGCATGGTGATGGCCAAATATTATCCATTTAGACAAAAACCAAGTTCTTCATAGGAGGACCAAGCACAATAATGTCTGGTTTTATTTTATACGGGAGGTTATTGATAATGCTGGTGTTTTATTAAAGAAACTAACACAAAAAATAACCCGACCAATATATTGAGAATGTGGTGCTAGGGGTCAAGTGTGACCAGTGTTCAAACTTATTATTCTTTCCAAATATTGATTCCCTCGACATCTACTATTTCCAAAACCACTAAGCCCCTTCACCATGACCAAAATCTACAAGATATTGTTAATTTCATAAAACCCTGCAATTTATTGTTCTTTCAATATGAAACCTTTAGTAGCATATGGGATTAGACCCTGTATACCCATGGTAAATCGAATTGGCCTATAGGACTTAAATATTGAGTGCCTATAGTTGTGTACTGCTACATACGTATGAATGCCACTCTAGCTAAGTGTGCCAAACTATTTATTATTTCTCCAATTATTTGGAATTGCCTATTCAAGTGTAATTTATGCCTTGAGCGATATTAAAATGGTATTTCTACGCTATTGAAACCATGTAACCGATAATTTATGGGTTATCGTGTTATATTATGAACTAATATTATCGTAACTTGATACTCAATTATCCAATTATCTCCACCATATTATTATTTTATGTATCAATAAGCATCAATATACCCCTGATAGTCTTATGATATTTCAGTTTGTTTCAACAGGTATAAAGTCAATAATTTACTAACGCTCTCTAATCCTTATCATCTCCTATATCTTGTATAAAAAATAAAAAATTGTCTACTTGGCATGTTCGGCGATCCCACCAATGTCGAACATCCCCTAATCGTCAATCATCTAGTAAATATCCCTGTAGAAACATCGAAATAAGCCTCCACCGACCTTCCAACTGTAATACCCCGTACTTTTGGCTATATTTATTTTTGGGGATTAATTAATTAAATGCGTATTAATTGGAAATTAATCCGGGTTATAAATACTAATGAGATGCGAATTGGTATTTGATTATGTACATATATGATTATATATGTATTTGGTATTATAAAATTTGTCGTGAGATTTATATACGGCATTTTAGAAATTTTGTAGAGACGCGTGGGACCGCCGCGTCACGGTATAATATTTTGATAATAAAAGTGAAATTAAAATCTATAATCCGTATGGTCGTTTTGAGTGCGCCAACGCGTCCGGAAGGGTCGAGATAGTCAGAAAACACTAGCCGGGGGTATAGTTTGGGTCCCGGGGTATTTTTAGGCCATACCGGTAACTTAAAGGGTATTTTGGTAATTTTACATTTTGAGGAATTAAAAGTGACAAAAATTGGAGATGTAAATATGATGTGGATATAGACCCACTAAGCCCATAATCAACCCATATTAACCCTTTTAGCTACGGAGGCTAATATTAGGTTTACAATCTTCCCCAAATCAAACCCTAGCCACCTTAAGTCACCATTAGAGAGGAAGCTTGGAGAGAAGAAAATCTGCAGAAAAACTTCATCTAATCAACACCAAATCCGGAATCAAACCAAGGCAAGTGATTTAAATTACATTCCTTATACAGTGAATGCTTTTTCCATGTTAGAAACATTGTTAATCAATTTTATATAAGAGTTAAAAGAAAACCCATGAAATTGGAAGATTGTTGTTAAATTTTGGGATAGGTTTGCATGTAGAAACATTGTTTGGAGATTTAATTCAGAGATTTCATATCTATATGATGTATAAACGGATTAAAATCTGGGAAATATTGATGAGAAGAACCTAGGGTTTATGTTCTTGAAGAAAATTGGGAATTTATGTAGAAATTTGTGATTTAATGATGTTTAGAAGGTATTAAACCCTTTAATGATGTTAGTATAACACCTTGGCATGTTTGAGGATGATTAGAGAACTCAATATATGGTAGGAACGAATTTTAGAAGAGGTTTGAGGAGTAAAAATGGTGAAAAACGATTTTGGGAAAAATCTGGGCCGAAACTGGTAGCTCGTTAGAAGCAGCCCCCAGGTCGTTCGAACGAACTCGTTCGAACGAGCTTCTAACGAGTTGACCAGTCGTTGCTAACGAGTGGGGATTTCGTTCGATATCTCGTTCGAACGAGATATCGTTAGAAGGGACAGTTCGTTCGAACGAACTGGATCTCGTTCGAACAGCCTCGTTCGAACGAGACTTCTAACGACCTGACAGTCCAAACTCGTTCGAAGTCTCGTTCGAATGAGACTTCTAACGAGTTGACAGTTTGGTCCTTTTTGGACTGTTTTGATTTTTGGAGTCCCGAAAACTGGTTTGAGGGTAGAGTTAACATTCTTTGATGATGTAAGGATAGATTTGGGACTTTTGGGTTATTGAGAGGAGTAAATTATATACGAGAATTATATCCAATAAACCATTTGGGTTGAGACGTGAGTGTCTACTACGACGTGAGATAATTATGACGCGTATAATTACAAACCGGAATAGTATGAATTGTGATAATTATAAGTTAGTATGAGAATATGTACTACGATTAAAATACGGTATTACTAAGACGTGTGTTTACTTAGTATTGGTATATGTATTGTGTGTATGACATACCTACCATACTTGCTATCACGGGAGGTTGCGTTCGCTTAGGACCCTCTATTCCTTGTGTGCCTACGAGGGGGATATAGACTGGTACCTTGATGAACATAGGTCATAGAAGGACTTATTGTGATATTAATAAGTCTGCATGATCATGGGAGCGTAGGTATGTGCGTGACCCATGTGATGGTGACTGTGTTCGCCTCCACTATTTGTGATTTGTGTTATCTGAACTATTCCTGAGAGATTCGGAATATGTGATCCTTATGTACGTGATGTACCGAGATGGATAGCAGAGTATGTGTGCACTACATCTTAGTTGCGGGGTGCTTGTATTGTATATTTATGATGTGAATAATATACATTAAATTAATGGGAATCCTCATGTTAATGTTGTAAATATTACGGTATTGTTTCGAGATATAACGAGTTAACTGATAGTTATAAATATTGCATATTGAGTATCTGAGTTGACGTTAAACCCCTATTTAATTACGAGCGTTATTATGTAAATGGAACCAAGTAGTATGGGCAGGACCTTTGGCAGTCTAGCTAGATATGTTGTCACTTAGCTAGAAGTATGGGTAGTTATAGATGGGTACTTGCGTTAGGAGTGCACAGTTAGACGAGAGGTGAGAATATAATGTGAGTGCACGTCCTAACATGTACTTTGCATTTATTGTTTTAAATGTTTTTAAAGCACTTGCAGGTTTTTAAAATATAACTCCACATTCGGGCTCTGACCCGTTTGCTTTTCAAATCTTTTTCTTGTAAAACCTTTTTAGGTGCCCAGCCACAGGGACACCAAGCATAGGATTCTCATTCAGGTGACGAGCTGTAGCTGTTTGTGGAAGCTACAGGGATTTGCTTATAGACGCTTCTATCTTTTGGATTCCAGAGTCACTATCTATCAGTTGTAGGGCATGTTGCCCATTTCTATTTAGAGACATCTTTTATATTTCTGTTTTTCAGAGTTTAGCAATTATGGTTTCAGTATTTAGTTATTCATTTCAGTTATGGGATTGTAGTGAGGAGTTTTTCCTCCAGACTTTAATTACTGTTATGTGATGGTTATTCGTTTTACTTCAGTATGGTGAATGGTGTTATTTACTTCTTCTTTACTCTTGTTGCATGTTAATCAGACTTAAATTAAAATTTGGCAACTTGCTTTTTAAATACTAGGTGGTTAGTAATATTAAAATGTTTTCGACAGTGATGCTATTAACTGAGCCAACTTGGCATTTTGAATTAATTTAATAAAGGAGTAGCTACCCGGTATTTAATTAGTCGGGGTGTCACACCTACCTCTATTTTCGAAAGGGTTAATCCCAAGTCAACCGATCCAATGGGTGACCAAAATTAGTAAATTTCCATTCTATGTATTTTTTTCCTTTTTTCTCGACCCTTGGTGGTCATCTTGTAAGTCCTGGGCCATTTTTGATTTATTAATGAAAAAGTTTATATGCTTCCCTTTCCCTTATTTTTTTGATGTGCAATTAATGTAGTCTTTTTACTAAGTTAGATATTGTTTGTTTTCTTGCTTTGCATTATTTGTTCACCTAAGGTTTTTTCCTCAGATCACATCATCTATAAAGTTTTAAGGAAATCAAGTAATCAACTAGTGCTTCAATCGTTTATACATGTTTTCAACCAGTCTTTGGTTCATACTATTCTCTGAGTGGGTTTTGACCGATCTGCCTGAGATCGTATAACATATTCAAGTGGATTTTATGCCTTTTCAATACCGATCTATCTTATATTATACCATGCATTAAGTGGTTTTTAACCGATCTGCCTCAGATTACACCACTTATTTAAGTGGTTTTTGTGCCTCTTCTAAGCCAATCTACTTTAGATCATACCACTCCTTGACTGATTTACCTAAAATTGTACCACTGATTAAAGTGAGATTTATTCCTCTTATAAACCGATCTATTTTAGATCATACCGCTCCTTGAGTGGGTTTTGACTGACCTGCCTCAGATCGTACCACCCATTAAAGTGGGTTGTGTGCCTCTTATAGGCCATGATACTTTAGATCATACCACTCCTTAAATGGGTTTTGACACGTATCGTACCACTTAATCAAGTGGGTTTTGTGCCCTTTCTAGGTCGATCTATAGATCATATCACTCCTTGAGTGGGTTTTGATCAATCTGCCTCAGATCATACCACTTATTCAAGTCAGTTTTCATACTTAGTAAATTAAACAAGAATTTTATATAATTTAGGTAACTAATTGCAGATCATTTTATTGTGCATTATTAAAAAAGGAAAATTCATATGCTTTGCTATCCAATGATAAAACTTCCTAAGGTTCATGGCATTCCATGAACTTGTAACCACTTTCCAATCTATTTATTTTAAATGGTACGAATTCCTTCCTCCTTTTGAAGCTATGAGATAAGGTACCTACTACTTAGGCGCCAGTTTTGATGGCTTCTTTATAGCGAGTAACAATTTCCCGAGGACTAGATCTCCGACCTAGAATTCTATGATCTTGACCTTCTTGTCATGTTATTTCACTAGCTCTTGCTGATAAGAGGCCAAATGTATCAGAGATTGCTCCCTTATTTACTCAGCTAGATCCAACTCATGAGCTATTCAGCCGTCATTCTGATTGTCCTTAAATATCTTTGATTGAAGTGTTGACAGTCCGATCTCCAAGAGGTAAACAACGGAGTACGGAGTTTCTTCGTTGATTTTTTAGGATTCATCCTGTATGCCAACAAAATGGATGGAAGTTTGTCCACCCATTTTGGGGTTATCTAATTGGCCTTTGATACCTGATTTATGGGTTTTATTGGTGATCTTTTCTTACCTATTCCACTAAGGGAATACCACTAGCGTTCTTGGGATGCCAAACCTTGTGATGAGACTTCCCCCAAATGAACCTCTTAGCATCTGGCTATCTGATATGGGCGAGTGGTTCATCCTTTTCTCTTGACGATTTTGAAAATTCTTCCAAAAAGTTTGCTAAGACTTGATCTTTTATCACATCTCTGGGTTCATACTTAATGTCAAATTAGGCCATGTCAAGAGATCACTTGATTATTCTATTAGAGAGGTCAGCCTTATTGATAGCATCACTTAGGGGATAAGATGTTAGGATGATTACCGTTTGAGCATAAAAGTAGTACCTTAACTTTCTTACGATGATCACCAGTGCCAAAATCATTTTTTTCATGGGCATGTACCTGGTTTATGCTTTAAGAAGGGTGTGGCTCACATAGTAGATCGATTTCTTCTCTCCATCGTGTAGACAGATTAATATCGCACTGGTCGCGTTCTCTGAGACAGCTAAATAGAGGTACGTGTTTTCTCATTTTTTGGGATTTGAGAGTAAGGGAGGGGATCCTAAGTATTGCTGAATCCCTTCTAAAGCTCGATCATATTCTTCTGTCCAGATTTTAGGACTTGATTTCTTCAAAGCTTGGAAGAACGATCAACATTCATCAGAAGATCTTTAAATGAAATGATTAAGTACCATTAACATTTAAGTTATGAGATGGATATATCTGATGGTGGTCGGTTTTTGAAAGTCCTATAGAGATTTGATATGATATGGGCTTGCCTCAATGCTCCTCTGAGTCACCAAGTGACCTAAAAACTTGCCAGAGCTCACCTCGAACATAAATTTAGAAGCCTTGAGCTTCATCCTATACTGATATGTGCCAATTGTGCCACCTTGGCTCAGAGACTACAACCTCGGCCGAGATATTGCCGACGTTGGAAATGACTTAGATCAGCGACAACAAGCCTCGTCCATAGCAAGGTCGACCGTGGTCGACACTACTACCAACCTCGTCAAGGGAAGTCTGCATGACATAGGGAACAACAGTTCATCAGGTCACCTAGGTATGACAACCTCGGTCGGGGGTAAGTCGAGGTTACAAGGATCCATACTTCTACCAAGGCCAACCCCGACAGTGAATCAGCCGATGTTCATGGCATATTCCATCTTAAACTCGGCCCAAGCCGACCTTAACACATTACCTCGGCTTCACTTAAGCCGAGACAATGATAGCTCATCTCGGATTGGATAGGAAGCTAGACCTTACCAACCTCGGACTATTCTAGGTCGAGGTTATGACCAAGCACGGAGGCCTAACACTTATTGACAAGTGTGTGGACAAGGACACTTGGACAGAAATCAGTTATAACAAATCATTCCCCCCACGTGGGGGGAATATTTCATCATCATTCTCTACATGTGACAGGGACAAATGTCTTCATCATATTGGCTAGATCAACACACACGTGCTCTTTACGTGCATGGAGGGTACACTACACCCCCCAAGCACTATAAATATTTGTCTTCTCATCCTTAGAAAGGGATCAAAATTATCAACCCTAGCTGAAACTCTGTTGAAATACACAAAAGAGAGAGAAATCTTTAGAGATTGTATCTATGGCCATTAGAGCCCTCATACAGTGATATACATCATACATTTGCATAGTGGACGTAGGCCAGAATGGCTGAACCACTTATATTCCAGTGTGACTCCTCCTCTCCTCACCTTCTTCTACTATGTGTGTATCTACCCTTTTACTGCCATTGTTAACATTGAATTGAGCTCAGAAACACCTTGAAGGGTGGTGATGTTTCTAGCATCATCATTTTGGCGCTGTCTATGGGAAGAGAGAAGTTATCACTTTCTCCTCTTCAACTTAACCTCATCGGAGACTCTGGTGGTGAACCAGGCACCACCCCTTGCATGGAGCTGCTTCACCATTGAAAAAGGTCCTTTAAGGTATAAAGCTCATCTGCTACTCAAGCTCTTTAGCATTAGCATATGGCACCAGAGTTACCACCGCCTCTTCCGCCGCCTAGAGCGGGAGGACCTAGTTCCAGCCAGGCACCGCCCCAGTTCGAAATGGTGGAGGTGGCCGCAGCCTTGAGGTCTTTGGCTATAATGCAACAAGAAATGCAGGAGCAATTTGCACAACTCAGCCAAAACATCATGAGACCACCAGGGGTCTCACCGGAAATGATCACTCCAGCGGCTGTCCAGCCTCATCATGACGCCAGGGGACCACCCCAGGCACCAATGAAGGACCAACCTGCACCCCAATGGAGGAGGGACGTTGCTGACCCTAGGCGCTTGCGCCTGGGGAGTCAAGGAAACCCTTGCCCAGAGGACAGGTATGTTGATCTGGAGGCGGAAGATGTGCCGGATGAATGTTGGGAGCCGTATGAGGTTTCGAATAATACTGTACATCCTCTTCATCAGAGCCGAGGTTGTGTCGATTGAAGAGGTGAAGAGGCCCAATAACGAGAATCAGCTTTTGATCGATTAAGCAGAGGTTCAGCCTTTGAGAGGTTAGGCCCAGTGAATGACCTAAGACAGAGGTTATCAAGGTCGAGAAGTGCAGCCAACTCGTAAAGAGGAGACGGACAACGTCGGCCTCACCAAGGCAGACCCCGTGCAGGAAGGGGCAGAGACCAAGAAGAGGTCAACAACCGATGTTGTGCTGCGGCCGGGGAACCCTCAGTTCACCCCTTGGAGGTAGCAGGGGACAACCTCGGCCAGGCCGATAATTCAAGACCATGGAATGACTCCATCCAACGTCTTGAGGACAAGATAGGAGACCTCATTAAGAGCCGGGATCCACTGCAAAGGGTTTACTCAGAAGGCTCTCCATTCGTGGCTAAGATAGTGAGATTCCGAACCCCAGCTAAGTTCAAACCACTCGTGGTGTCTCCCAAGTATGACGGTAGCACCAACCCTTTACATCACATTGAGATGTATCAGTTAGCGGCAGACATCTACTCGATACCTGATGAGATAAAGTGTAGGGCCTTCTCGGGGACTTTGACAGGAGCAGCCCGCAGCTGGTTTACTTCTCTTCCGAAGAATTCAATTGAGAAATTCAAAGGCTTGGCTGAACGATTCATTCACAACTTCTGCTTTGGGGTAAGACCTCAAAAGAAGACCAATCATCTACGATATGTCAAGCAAGGCAAGGACGAGAGCCTAAGAGACTACATCGCCAGGTTCAACAAAGAAAAAATTGAGGTTGAAGACTAGGAAGAGAATATAGCCATGACCGCCCTCATAGGAGGTCTTTAGAAAGGGAAGTTGTTGTGGAAACTCACGGAAGACCCTCCCAGGTCTATGGCAGAGCTACTGGCAACTGCGAGAAAAGTCATGAATTCTGAAGAGGCAATGGCCGCTAAGTATGAGGATGAGAACTGCGGTAGTAGCGGGAAGTCCCAAAGAAAGAAAGATGGAAAGAAGAGGTCAGTCGATTACAAGTTTGATCACTATACCCCTCTAACCGTGAGCTGTGAGAATATCCTCAACGAGATCAAGAATTACAGGACTCTAAGATGGCCAGAGAAACTGAAGGCCCCTCCACATAAGAGGAACAAAAACTTGTGGTGTGAGTTCCACCAGTACCATGGCCATGTTACAGATAGATGCTTTGCCTTGAAGGATGAGATTGAAAAGATGTTAAAATCCAAAAATTTGAGGAAGTATATTGATGGAAAGGCTCCTAAATGCGGAAGAGATGACCCTAAAAAGAGGAGAAATGATAGATGCCGTGATGATGCCCCAGCCTGAAGAGACAATGATTTGGAAGGTGATGATGAAGACGATCCTGACCTTCCGCCAAAAGATGACAACACCCTGGTGAAGAGGGTTGGCATGATCTTCTTTGGTGTTGACACCATATGCGGAGGACTTGCGAGAGGTGGCTCTGAAGTGGCTGACAGAAAAGCTCATATGGCAGAGGCCAAGTCAGTGGCCAAACTTGTTGTAAATTTAACGTCTTCCGATACAGCGCAGAAGAGAAAGAAGGTGGACATGGACACCCTTATAGTTGGGTTCTCCCGACTCGACTTCAAAGGTATCTTATCCCCACATGATGACCCTTTGGTAATAACAACAAGGGTGTATGGATGCGAGGTGTAGAGGATCCTCGTGGACGGGGGGAGTTTAGCAGGCGTGATGTTTTGGCCTTGCTTCAAGAGCCTAGGTCTTAGCAGAGCAAGGCTGGTACCCTATCATAATCCTTTAATGGGCTTCAACGGTGAAAAAGTCCACCCGTTGGGAATGTATGAGATGGACGTACGAATACGTGATGAGTGGCCTAAGAGGTTGACCCGGAAGATAATTTTTTTCATGATGGACGAAAATGTCTTCTCGGCCTATAACCTCATCATAAGAAGGGTGGCCCTTAAGGAGTTTGAGGCCGTGCCATCGACGGTCCACCAGATGCTAAAATTCTCGACCCCCTATGGGGTAGGGGAAGTGTAAGGTGACCAGACCATAGCACGAGAATGTTACTTCAACTCGGCCGAAGAGAGAGAGGTCCATAAGAGGGAAATCACCACTTATAGCATTGATACACTTGACCCAAGAGATGAAATAAAGTTGAAGAAGGGAGAGGTTGCGGAAGAGGTAGAATCCATCACCCTCAATGAGGACGAACCGAAAAAAACCATCCAGGTCAGCAAATCCTTAAAAGCAGAAATCAAGGAAGAGCTGATAAACTTCTTGAGGAAGAGGTAGAGTGTCTTCGCTTGGAGTCACGCAGACATGCCCGGCATGAACCCTGAAGTTATGTGTCATAAGCTTAACGTGACCAAAGATGCCAGGCCTATCAAACAAAGACGAAGAGTTTACTCCAGGGAGAAGTACGACGTCATCCGAGAAGAGGTTAAAAAATTGGAAGAGGCTGAGTTTATTAGAGAAGTCATATATCCAGAGTGGTTATAGAATGAAGTCATCGTGCCCAAAGCCAATGGAAAGTGGAGAATGTGCGTTGATTTCACTGACCTGAATAGGTCTTGCCCAAAAGACTGCTATCCCTTACCTCGAATAGATCAGATGGCAGATGCTACTGCAGGGCATGAGCTCATGAGCTTCATGAGCGCATATTCAGGCTACAATAAGATCTTCATGGATGCAGAAGACTCAGAGAAGATAACCTTTATTACCGACAAAGGGATGTACTGCTACAAAGTGATGCCCTTCGGTTTGAAAAATGTGGGGGCAACATACCAACGTCTTGTGAATAAGATGTTCGAAGATCAAATAGGTAAGACTATGAAGGTGTATGTAGATGATATGCTGACGAAGAACTTAAAGGCTTGCACTCATGTGGCAGGCCTTGAAAAGACCTTCGATACTATAGACTTGTACATGATGAAACTCAACCCCACGAAGTGTGTCTTCGGGGTAAGAGCTGGGAAGTTTCTTGGATTTATCGTCAATCAAAGAGGAATCGAAGCAAACCCTGAGAAAATCAAGGCTTTGCTTGACATAAAGACACCAATGAGTATCAAGGACGTTCAAAGACTCACGGGGAGAGTGGCCGCACTCAACAGGTTTGTTTCCAGAGCAACGGAAAAGTGTCTTCCATTCTTTAAAGTGCTTAGAAAGGCCTTCTAGTGGGACGAAGAGTGCAAAGAAGCTTTTAACCAACTCAAGTCTTACCTTGGGTCTCCCTTGTTATTATCTCAGCCCATAGTAGGAGAGAAATTATATGTTTATCTTACAGTCTCTGAATTGGATATCAGTGCAGCCATAGTACGGAAAGACGTTGGAATCCAAAGGCCTATGTATTTCAACAGTAAAGCCCTTTAAGGGTCTGAACAAAATTATCCTCGTATGGAAAACTTAGCCTACGCCCTGATACATGCTTCAAGGAAGATGAAGCCCTACTTCCAAGCCAATTCCATGGTCGTCCTCACCGATTCCCCACTAAGACAGGTCCTCCACAAACATAAGAAGTCTGGAAGACTGATGACCTGGGCCATTGAGTTGGGAGAGTATGACCTTACTTATCAACCTAGGGCAGCCATCAAAGGGCAGGCCCTCGCAGACTTTGTTGCTGAGTTCACATTGGAAGAGGCCAAGGCAGAGAATGACCTAGTGGATGCTGAAGGGTCAAACAATAAGTTCTTTCGAGAACAGGAAGAGGTTGCACCAAATGTCTTCCGATAACAGGAAGAAGTTGCGCCAAACGTCTTCCGAGAATAGGGAGAGGTCGCACCAAACGGCTTCCGAAACTAGGAAGAGGGCGTATCTAAGAAGATCAGGAGCGAAGTAGCTATGAACGAGGAGGGTCGATACCTCTTCAAGCAAGGAATCATGTCAGACGTTTTTTTTTCATCGGATACAGACATTTGGAATCTCTTCGTTGATGGTTCTTCCTGTGATAGTGGAAGCGGTGCAGGGCTGATACTTTCAGCTCTAGATGGTGCCAACATTGAATACGCTTTGAGGTTAAACTTCAAGGCATCTAACAATGAGTCAGAATATGAGGCCATGATAGCAGGTCTCTCATTAGTAAAAAATCTGGGAGTAAGACAACTCCTACTTCATAGAGACTCAAGTTAGTTGTTAATCAAGTACTAGGGGTCTATGAGGCCAAAGATGAAAGGATGGCTAAGTACCTGAAGAGGGTGAGAATGATGCTAGAGTATTTCGAAGAGATAAAACTGAAGAGAGTGCCCCGATAAAATAACAGCCACACATATGCATTGGCAAAGTTGGCTTCAGCAACGAAGACAGAAATCAGAAGGACAGTTTCGGTCGAGGTCTTATCAAAAGCGACCATTGAGGACGAAGAGGTTAGCAACCCTTGTCTCAATTTGAACCTAGGAGACTCATGGATGGACCCCCTCATCAGATATATCAAAGAGGGAGAGCTATCGGAATCCAAGCTAGAGAGGAGGAAATTGAGATATAGGGCTGCCAAGTTCTTCATAGTAGGAGACGTCCTGTATAAGAAGGGATTTATGTTACCTCTCCTCAGATGTGTGCATCCCACCGAAGTTCCCCGCATCTTACAGGAAGTTCACGAGGGCTCTTGCTCCAGTCACATTGGAGGAAGACCCTTAGCCAAGAGAATTATTACCCAGGGATACTGGTTGCCAACCTTGGCCAAAGATGTTGCAACTTACGTGAAGAGGTGCGATAAATGTCAGAGATTCTCCACTATTCCTCACCAACCTCAACAACCTATGACATCAATCTCCTCCCCATGGCCATTTGCAGCATGGGGAATTGACTTAGTAGGACCCCTATCAAGAGCTGCCAATAATTACCGGTTTCTGATAGTTGTCATTGACTACTTATCAAAGTGGGTGGAGGTAGAGCCGATGATAACGATCACAGAACAAAAGACCTTCCAATTTATTTGGAGGAACATCATATGCAAACATGGCCTCCCAAACACTCTCATCTAAGATAATGGAACCCAGTTCAAGAACTCCTCTTTAGAAAAGTATTGCGAAAGAGTGGGGATAAAGCAGTTCTTCTCATCTCCCGACCGACCTTAGGCAAACAGTCAGACAGAAGTCATAAACAGAACAATCCTCGACGGAATCAAGAAGAGGTTAGAAGAAGCGAATGGGAGATGGACTGAAGAGGTTTACATTGTGTTATGGGCCTACAGAACCATGACAAGGACACCAACAGGAGAAACCTCGTTCATGCTAGCACATGGCTCAGAGGCCGTCATACCAACAGAAGTGGGACTCCCTACTCATAGGGTTCAAACCTATGACCCTGCTAAAAATAGGGAAGAAAGGAGACTAGACCTAGATCTGATTGAAGAGAGAAGGGAAGACGCAAAAATTAGATAAGCAGCTTACCAGCAGAGAACAGCGAAATTCTACAATCAGAGGGTGAAATCAAGACCCATTACCATGGGAGACTTAGTACTGAAGAAGACCTTACAAAAAACAAACAAACTCCACCCAAACTGGCATGGTCCCTACAAAGTGACAGAAGAGGTTGTGCCGGGGACCTACATGCTAGAAAACCTAGAAGGGGAACCTTTCGCTAACCCCTAAAATGCTGATCACCTAAAGAAGAATTACATATGATGTTGCAGAAAGTAATGTAAATGTACCATCTTAAGAAGAGGTTATTAATAAGAGATCAGTTTCCATGTCGATTCTTGCTTCATTGTGCTCTAATGGTAGAAAGTACGAGGGTAACATCCTAGTTGATGACCTCAGACCTTATGAAATCATCATGTGGTGACAAGGTCTGAGGTCAGACATCATACTTGGATGACCTCAGACCCTTAACATCATTAATTTAGTGAAATTAATTATGGGGATAACATCTTAGTGATGACCTCAGACCTTATAACATCATCATTTGGTGACAAGGTCTGAGCTCAGACATCATACTTGGATGACCTCAGACCCTTAACATCATTAATTTGGTAAAATTAATTATGGGGATAACATCTTAGTGATGACCTCAGACCTTATAACCATTATGTGGTGACAAGGTCTGAGGTCAGACATCATACTTGGATGACCTCAGACCCTTAACATCATTAATTTGGTGAAATTAATTATGGGGATAACATCTTAGTAATGACCTGAGACCTTATAACATCATCATGTGGTGACAAGGTCTGAGGTCAGACATCATACTTGGATGACCTCAGACCCTTAACATCATTAATTTAGTGAAATAAATAATGGGGATAACATCCGAGTGATAACCTCAGACCTTATAACCATGATTTGGTGACAAGGACTGAGGTCAGACATCATACTTGGATGACCTCAGACCCTTAGCATCATTAATTTGGTGAAATTAATTATGGGGATAACATCTTAGTGATGACCTCAGACCTTATAACATCATCATGTGGTGACAAGGTCTGAGGTTAGACATCATACTTGGATGACCTCAGACCCTTATATCATCACGTGGTGACAAGGTCTGAGGTCAGACATCATACTTGGATGACCTCAAACCCTTAAAATCATTAATTTGATGAAATTAATTATGGGGACAACATCTTAGTGATGACCTCAGACCTTATAACCATCATGTGGTGACAAGGTCTGAGGTCAAACATCATACTTGGATGACCTCAGACCCTTATAACATCATGATTTGATGATAAGGTCTGAGGTCAAACATCATACTTGGATGACCTCAGACCCTTAACATCATTAATTTGGTGAAATTAATTATGAGGATGACATCTTAGTTGATGACCTCAGACCTTATAACATCATCATATGGTGATAAGGTGTGAAGTAAGACTATTAATTTAGTTTAAGCAGACATCGTTGCACCAAGACTTCAGAGCTGAACATCGCATGGCAAAGAAGCATTCAACAAACAAAACAAATGAAGTAAAACCCTCCTCAGAGGTTGTCATACAATTGTAAAAATTTAAAAGTATAAGTTGACAATGTTCTTCAGAGGTTACATCCAATCAGGGGTTACAAAAAAGTACAGAAAGCTTCACAAAATAGCCTAAGGATTCGAAGGGAGAGTGCTGGTATCCTCGGCCTGATTCTCTTGGATGACGTTGGTCACCTCGTCCCCATCTTCTCTGAGGTCATCTCCCTCTATCTCCGTACCGTCCAGTGGCGCAATCTCTGTAGGGGCAGCGACCTCCTCTTCAACCTCTTGAAGGGCTTGGGCAAGCTGAGGGTTAGCAAATCCCAGACCTATGAAGTTAGAGGCCTTCAAACTCCCTGCCTCCTTCTCCTTAGCAGCCGCCCATTTGATAGTAGACTTAATACCTCTTTTTAGGTACTCTAATCCGAAGCTCTTAAATTCATCGGAGACTTTATAATCATCCAATATCCCCTTAGAATCATCCTCAAGGGTTTCCTTTACTACAGAGTCGACCTTTTGCTGGAGAACATCGTCTTTGGCCTTCAGAGCAACATCATGGTCCTTTTTAAGCTTGGAGATCTCTTTATCCAGCTCCTTTACCTTCTTTTTAGACCCATCAAAGGCAGACTTCAGGCGGTCTACCTCTGCATTCAGAGAGCTTTGCACCTTCTCGGCCTCTTGACCCTTCTGGATGAGGGGTAGCTTCCTCAGATTCAAATTGGCAAGGTGATGCATAGCATCCAGGCCCTGCAAATCATGTGGTCGTATGCATAAGTTGAAATTCAAATCAGAGGTTACACTTTGAAGCTATACTGAAATCTGAAGTCATACCTGAATAGACCTGTGGAGGCCAAACTCAACCAGAAGAGGTGTGTCCATGGACCAGTAAAAATGTTTGTCAGCATCGGTCATGGCAGAGCCGATGGCATCCAACACCTACAGAATGTGGCCTATGATGCTGTCATTAATTTTTAGTTTCTCTATACAAGCAGCCAACGCATCTGCAAAGGATATTGGGATGGCAAAATCCCCATCTTTCTTCTTCTTCCTCTGATCCTCAGGGGCAGGGTCAGTGGCATTTCTCTTCCTTGTGGATTGAGACTTCGAGGTTGAGGGAGGGGGAGGAGGAGCATTCAGACCTGCCTTCTTAGCAAGCTTCGTTAAACTTGGTCCCAAAGCTCGGCAGATACTCCCTTCGAACACTCTACAAGATGGAAAGGTCTGAGTTAGAGAATCAGACATGCATAAACTCAGAGGTATAACTTGGAATAAAAAGAACTTACCAAGCTCTGTAAGAGGACTTCCCCCCTAAACCAGTCTCAGATAGGTAGTAAGGGGTCATCAGGTGTTCAAATTTTACGAGCAGACCATTCGCCCCCTGATCCTGAAGGTCTCTGACCTTCTGAAGATTTTGTAGGCTTAGACCAGGGTCAGCCTTAGCAGACATTGTGACCTTTCCCCATCTTATAGGCATCCTCGACTCTAGGGAGAAGAGGGGGCACATGGGCCAAATTCCCATGGCCCTGAGGCAAAGAAGTAGTGTGGCTTCCAGTTATGATTAGAAGTTTGAGTTATCTGAAGAATCTTTTTTCAGGTTTCCGAGCTATAAAATGATAATAGCTCGGATGGTTTCTAGCAGACGAAGGGACATAGCAACCTCCGAAGACCTGGACTAGAAGGTCTGAGTGATGAACAACCCTCCATAAGATAATGGCCCCAATTATCACCCTCCAAGCATTGGGTGACAACTGGGAAGGGGCCAAGTTGATATAGGCTAGTATAGACCTAATGATGGGATGGATGGGCAGACGAAACCCCAACTTGAACATCTGCTCGTACAATCAGATCTCACCATCTCGGCCGTGGTAAGCCCTCTCTTCCCTCAGAGGTCTCCTGAGCTTTATGGAGCGACTAATGGAGTATAAGTATCTGAAGCAAAGAAGGTCGACCTCACTAACTGTACTCTCAATCTCAATCACCTCAAAGACGTCTACATCACTCCCAGCATCATCATCCTCATCATTATCTAGCTCAACATCGTCTTGAGCAGACGTTGGAGGATTACTTGGAAACCTCTGAGCGAACTCAGCCCCTGTGACGGCCGACGGGGGAATGGCATCAAGGATTGGTGGAATAGCCACGTTTGGTTCAAGAATTTCAACCTCCGAGGAAGAGGATGATGTGCTCAATTTTTTGTGAGACGAGGCCCGACTGGAAACCTCTGCCTGATCAGGGACCTGATCTCGTTGATTTGAGAAGTCCAAGGCCTCTTGAAAAGATTCCACAAACATAGGGTCTGAGGTGGAAGACTCAGACTCAGATATCGGTGAGGGTTCAGCAGGGACCTCTGCTTGGCTAGCTGGTTCTGATGGTTCAGGATATACAACCTTCAGAGGTGGTGGAAAGATAGGTCTGAGGGGGAATTCCTCTGACTTACGATCTTCCTCCTGCGCTCTTTCTATTTTCCTTATTTTCTCTAAAGTCTTCTCTCTAAGAGAAGGGAAATCCTCTAGGAGTTGGTAGAGGGGTCTGAGCATAAGAGGCAGACCCTACACTTGCAACTATCCTAAACAACAAACATGACTGCCTAATGGAATGATGCAATTTAAAGATTAAACTATCAAACCTAGAGCAATAACACACAAGAACAGTTCGCCAGAAAAAAATGGAAACCTCGCCGGAAATCTCCAAAAACTCACCGAAAATTGCAAAAGTAAGAAGAAGATAGGAAAAATGAAGAAGAAAGAATGGTAGAGGATACCTGAAGATAAAATGGTAAGGGAGAAGTAAGAAAATGCGAGGAATCACCACCAAAAGCTTCAAGCTAGAACCTTTCTAGAGAGAGAAAGCTGCAGACGCAATTCAAACCAGGAAAAAGAGAGAAGTGAAGAGGAAAGAGGGAAAATAGGGTTTAAACCCTTAATATGATTGCACGCTTCCCAAGGCCTATCATTTCCTTGGGAGCCCCAAAGGACGACTGACGTCACATGCTTGTCAGGCATGCCTCACACTTCAGCAATGGACAAGTGTCAAATGGACATTGGCACAAGGAAGAAAGACCTCGAAGATGTAGAGATCCCACAGTCACCTGCTCCCACATGTAACTAAGGGATGGGGGTGATTGATATGCCCCAAATGTGCCACCTCGGCTCAGAGACTACAACCTCGGCCGAGACATTACCGACATTGGAAATGACTTAGATCAGCGACAACAAGCCTTAGCCATAGCAAGGTCGACCGTGGCCGACACTACTACTAACCTCGTCAAGGGAAGTCTGCACGACATAGGGGAACAACAGTTTATCAGGTCACCCAGGTATGACAACCTCGGTCGGGGGTAAGCCGAGGTTACAAGGAGCCATACTTCTACCAAGGCCAACCCCGGTAGTGAATCAGCCGATGTTCCTGGCATATTCCAGCTTAACCTCATCCCAAACCGACCTTAACACCTTACCTCGGCTTCACTTAAGCCGAGACCATGATAGCTCATCTCGGATTGGATAGGCAGCTAGACCTTACCAACCTCAGACTCTTCCAGGCGAGGTTATGACCAAGCACGGAGGCCGAGCACTTATTGATATGTATTTGGACAAGGACACGTGGACACAAATCAGTTATAACAAATCATTCCCCCCACGTGGGGGGAATATTTCATCATCATTCTCTACATGTGACAGGGACACATGTCTTCATCATATTGGCTAGATCAACACACATGCTCTTTACATGCATGGGGGTACACTATACCCCCCGGGCACAATAAATATTTGTCTTCTACTCCTTAAAAAGGGATCGAAATTAGAAACCCTAGCTGAAACTCTGTTCAAATACATAGTAGAGAGAGAAAGCTTGAGAAATTGTATCTATGGCCATTAGAGCCCTCATACAGTGATACACATCATACATTTGCATAGTGGATGTAGTCCAGATTGGCTCAACCACTTATATTCCGGTGTGACTCCTCCTCTCCTTACCTCCTTCTACTATGTGTGTATCTACCCTTTTACTGCCATTGTTAACATTAAATTGAGCTCACAAACACCTTAAAGGGTGGTGATGTTTCTAGAATCATCATATACTATCTAAGAATGTTGAAGGTTTTTACAAGGCTCTTAGATGATCGGTCGAATACTTGCTCTTGATGAGTATTTAGTAAATATATACCTCCATGTTGGAACCGATCAATTTCTTGATCATCTTGGTTACCAACCTCTGATAAGTTTCCCTTACGTTCTTCAAACCAAATGGATTACTTGGTAATAGTAAAGTCCCAAGGTTGTGATAAACGAGATATTCTCTTCGTATAGGATGAACATGGGTATCTGGTGTTAGTTAGAGTATGCGTCCATGAAACCCATTCGTTGATGTCATGTTTGGAATCCATGAGTTGATCTATCCGGGGTAGTAGGAAACTGTCCTTGGTGCAGTGCCTATTGAGATCAGTAAAGTCCACACAAACTTTACACTTGCCTCTTTTTTTATGATAATAATATTGAAGATCCAATCTTAGAATTGAATCTCTCTGGTGGATCCATCCCGAAGTAGGTTATCAACTTCATCTTCCACAACCCTTACCTTCTCTAGGGCTAACTTCTTGGGTTTCTATTTGATCGGTTTGATACTTAGTTCTACATGAAATTGTGGCAAGTAAACTTTGGGTCTATTCTCGGGAGATCATAGGGATGTCAAGGGAAGATGTCTGCATTTGTTATAAGGAAGTGATAAAGTTATTCTACTTCGTCTTTGGGCAGCTCTGATCTGATAAGGAAGGATTTTTCTGGGTGTGATGCATCGAGAGGAACATAGATAAGTTCCTCTAACACGCGTTCGACAGGATCCAACTGAGTTTCTTTAACTTCGAACGAATGCCTTTTGATTTCTACTTGGGCTGATCATCCTCCGAATTTTCCTCATCTTGACTATTTATATAATGGGCATGCTTTTCCTCGATGGATGAAATAAAATAACTTTGTGCCACTGCTTGATCTCCTCTGTTTTTTATGACTCTCTGGCCTGTTATAAATTTGATCTTCTGATGAAGTGAATAGGGGACAACCATCATATTATGTAGCCATCATCTACCTAGTATGACATTGCAGGGCGACTTCGATTGAGTCACGTGGAATTTTACTTCCTTATTAGGTGGACCGATCTTAGCCGGTAACTTGATTTTCCAAAGGGGGTCTCTGTATCTCCATTAAATCCTATCAATAGGACAACATTGGTATCCAGGTCCTTGATGCAAAAACCAACCTTGTAAAGTATTGTCAAGTACACGATTTTTTAAGAGCTTCCCTAGTCTACCAGCACTCTTCTTATGTCAAAGTTCGTAACTTGCAAGGTGATAACCAAGGCATACTTATGAGGCAAATTTGCGTCTACCAAATCTTCGCCGATGAATACAATGGTACAATCAATATCAAGGTTTTTCCTTTCCCTTTTGACTAGGAATCTATTGGATAAGTTTACTTGGAATGCCTTTTGGATGCTGACCGGTATTATCACCTTTTCTCTAAGTTTTTGTTTTAAAGAAAATAATTTATAAAAAAATGGGGTGAGTAAAAGCCCCTCACTGATGGCTTACACAACAAGAGATAGAAAAATCTGAGATAAAGCCTAACAGAAATCTAGTCTTGGGACCGTTGTAAGGTCTAGCCTTGAAAGCTATTCGCACATCCTCATGAATTAAATCAATAATCTTTGAAGTCTTCATACTTTCCCCTTCATATTCCTTTTTTTTTCGAGCACACCAATTTCTCCAGCAAATGTAATAAGGAAGGATAATAAATAGTATAGATTTTATATTTTTCCCTCTGATTATAACCACAAAGACATGAGAAATCTTTTAAGAGACGTAAAGTCAAAATTATACCCCATCAAACTCGAAAAATTATTCCACACTTGTTGAGCAGAGATACTAGTACCGAATAAGTGATCAAAATCTTCTTCTGTCGGGTTGAGACAGCATCTACACTTTGAAGCCAAGAAGATATGCATTCTTTTTAATCTCGAGTCTATGGGTAGAGCTTGTTGAAGAAGACACCACATAAAGAAAGAAACCTTAGGAAGAATTCTTTGATTCCAAATGATTAAAAAGGAGAAAAGGTTGCAATCTCTGTGATGAACTATGTCCCATGATGATTTTAATGAGAAATTTCCATATGTGTTAGGTTTCCAAATAGTTGGGTTGACGTCGTCAGCATTTTCATGATAAGTTGTCCAGATTTTTTGCATCCTGCACCATGTTGAACTTGAATAAGCAGGAGTGCCATAGTAGCTGGAAGTTGCAAGGAACCTATATCTCTTATGCATGTAATTTGCCCATATACCGTCACCTTTGTAAAATAAGTACCACAATTTACATGAATAGGCACTTATAATGTTAGCAAAGCATTTGAGACCAACTCCACCTTCTGCATAAGGGAGACATAGAACATTCCATGGAACCCATTTGTGCTTTGATTTGTCTTCATACATACGCCAAATGAAAGTAGCAAACATCCGTTCAAGGCGCTGGATAACAGCGACTGGTGGGTCAAGCACACAAAATATTTGGAAGGTCCTTGATTGCAGCACTTATCGTAGTAGCACCAAACGTCTGCTGTGAGACATGAGTTTACCATACCACCCTTTAATCTTCTCCAAAATCAATTCTTCTACAGCTGCGAAGAGACTAGACCTTTTCCTACCCGTAAATGATGGGACACCCAGGTACTTGATTGGAAGCTTAGTTTCCAGAAATGATGTTGCTAATTTTATGATCTGGTAGTGTGCTTTGGACATCGTTACTGGGCAGGAAAATGAAGATTTTTCGCTGTTGATTAACTGCCCAGTTGTCTCTCTAAGTTTCTTACTGGTGTGCTGAGACAAGTCAGTTTAACCGTAGATGTCAGCGACCAATCCTGTTAGTGGAAGATCCTCATCTATTTTTTGGAGCGTGTTGATCTTTGTCATTACTTTTGGATTTATTGTTATGATGTATTCCTTAAGGTTCCCCGTTGGCCGAGTTCCTCTAGGTATTTTTTAAAACATTTTGCTATTCTCTGTGAGGTGTCCATAGTTCTGGTGATAGTTGCACCTGAGATTGGCGTCCTCATCATCTGGATTGTTGGTTATCTTGGGAGGCCTTTTGAAGAAAAGCTTGTCTTTAATATGATGAATAATCTTGTATATAGGCTCCTTGAATATTGTCTCTAGTCCTTTTGTAACTTCTCTCACTAGCCAGAGATCTTGGGCGTCCTTTTGAGGCTTCATTCATGGATCCCTTCTTGGTTGGAGAAGGTTGATTTCCCCCATTGGGGGTCTTCTTAGACTCATTCTTTTTCTGATCGACTGAGGTCTCTACGTTGATGAGATCATCCTCCACCTTGTCATATTTTTCAATACAGGACATGAGGTCGTCCATGGAAGAGGCCGACTTCTTCATTAGTGACTTGTAGAGATCATCTCACCACTCAAAATCGAACTTGAAAACAGATATCTATAACACCCCGACCTAAATTTAAGGGTTACCTGTGAGTCAACCCAATCCAAACCGAGTGTTAGGTGTGAATTGTAATAAAGCAACCTAAATAATATTACTAGTCTAGTTTTATTTTAATTAACATTTCACTTGTTAACATGCGATTCCAATTTCAAGATAAACTACGTGAGGGACCCATAGGGACACCCCGGAGTCTAAGTAAATAGAGCTACTAACTTAAAACATAAATAAAATATACTTACCCGTATAACGCCCTCAAAATACGAAATCGCTCCCAACCTGCCGTAACAAAGTGGGGATGTGAGCCTATGTCCAGTGGGATTTATACAAGCGGAATAAAAATGAACGACATAAATGAATACTCACACGCTACAACCATATGCATGAGAAAATATGTATATATCTACAAACATATACCTTTAAACATACACATGTCAATGCATTAACCATATTATTTTTTAAAACCTTACTTGCCCAGATTAGCTGACCTTAATCTTATTAAAGGCCGTCTTTACTCATTCTTAGCATTCTAACTTTATTTAATGTAACTGGTTCAACACTCAAAACTATTTCACTTAATTTACTAAAACCATTCCTTTATCGGAATTTACCCTTTTATTCATTCCAATACACTTTAGTATTTTCATTGAAAATCGCCATTTCAACACACGCAATCATCGTGTTAGAAAATACTTATTTAATATTTGAAAATCCTTTTTACAATGCATTCTTGTGTTAAGTACGGGTTTAGCAATTTAACCCATGTATTTACTCCCTTTAACCATTTTCATTCCTTTATGGACATTAATAGATTTACGCATTTACTTGTCCATTTTACCTTTACCGAAACTTTTATTATATTCATTCAGTTAGGTAGTGTTAACACATTTTACCACACAACCCATTTCTGTAACACCCCGCCTAATTAACCCCAGGTGATTAGTCCTAAATTAAGTTAGAATGGGTTTCTCAGTTGGATCATACTTAAACATCACTATCGCCTTTTTAATTACTAACCACCTAAGTGAGAAAATTAGACTGGTGCCAAGTTTTATCTTTCATTAACTTAAATGAAACTCATGCGGAAAATGAATTAACATAATACTCACAATTAACTAAAACAACCATTTACAATTTATTAACTGACCGAATAAACCATCGGCCCAAACTCCAACAAACATAAAATAAAGACAAGCAATCAATCTCAACAAGTCTGACAAAAACTAAATGAACTGTGAGCGACATGCTCGAAATAACTGATAGAAGTCTCTATACTAGAATGAACGAGTGAGGCGTCTATCAAAATTCCCGCAATATCCACATATCCTACAGCAACGGATTCCTGAAATAGAGTCAAGCCTCGCGTCCCTGTGGCTGGAAACCTAAAAGGTTTTTAAAAATTTATATAGCAAGGGTTAGTACCCAAAAACATTTGAAAAATATTTAGCAAATGATTAACTTGCAGTAATAAGTAAATATGCATGCTCTCCATATTTTAGTTAGTGTCGCACTCCCTTGAGGACATCCTCACCCCTCCTCTAATGTGCACTACTAACGCCCTAAATAAATTCACCTAGTTCTTCATCTTATGACTAGATAAATTATAAAACCCCTTGCAAAACGCCCTACTCTAACCGAGTATGCCTAAATTATGATTTTTAAGTTATTATCATCATCAACTTAATTAAATCATTTCCCTTTTTAATTTCATATAACTTCCACATCTTTTATACATATAATACAACTCATGCTTTGTATTAATTAGCCCGTATATAAATTATTTACCTCATTATATACTCAATCATATTCCAATATTCACAACATACTGATATAACATTTAATAATAGTATTTCCCCCGAGTAAAGTCTCACCGGGTATAAATCCTCTAAAGTTCTATCCCACTAGGTATGCTCACATAACCTAGTTATCCCCAAGTCAGAATCGCTCACTAACTTAGTTAATACATACATGTTGGAGGCGGTCATATTCCTTCTCTGAAAGTGAGATGCCCCTCACCCATATAACGGACGCTATGACCTGGGATTATACCCGCTGTACTCCTCAAGCTAGGGGATTCATCCACTACACGCAACCTCCCCCTATAGCACTAGAGTATATAATAATAATAATATCTATCCACCGATATTAATGCACACACCATATATATACTATCACACACCGTATATATATAAATATAAAATATCCCGGCTACACCGTACACTAAGTCTGTGACACAAGCCCATTCCATTATATTATGAGTTTATGGCCCAACTCTAATTATTAATTAATTTGCACATTAATTTCTTTTGGTATCGTCCCAACCAATATATTCGGACTTACTCTCGTGGCCCAAAATAACATCACCCGAGTCTAAATCCCCGACTCAAAATTATTTAGCCTTCACCTAAATAAAATTTACACCTCGGTATCGCTCAACCGTTATTCCGGGACTTGTTTACTACATCCACATTTAATCATTTCGAAACAAGCTTTCCAAAATTTAACCTTAGTGTGTCACACCTAATTTCCTCCAAATCCCAATTAATTTTAATTATGATGTCACACCAAGCCGCCCTCAAATCCTAATTAATTTTATTCACAATTAATTAGATTTAAACACCTGTATTAACTACTCAAAATTAAGGCATGGAGGAATTCTTATTAAATTTCCCTATATATTACAAACTGGGCGAACTGTCAAAGTTTTCGGACCATCGATCTATCGATGGTCCACCTTCGATCGATCAGGTCCTCATCTTCCCCGAGTTGGTTGTTTCAGCCATGGACGCACACCTCCAAACCCTAGTTTCTTCTATACTGAAAACTAAGCTTTCCCATCGGCGTTAGACATCAAAAACCTTATAAGGAACCTTCCTATAGGCCAGAAACATCACTTAATTTCTTTTCTCCACTGTTTTCACGAGTTTGGGTTTAAAATTCAATTCAGTCTTTAACCCTTAAAAACAGAAATTCCATATCACCAATTCGTTTCTAATTCCTCTGGGTTTACACAACTTACCAGATTACAAACACACAACTCAGATTAAATGTGAATTTCTACTCACTTTAGAAATCAGATTCATAATTTACAAAAACCCATGTTTATACCCCTTTAAATCCCAAAACGAATTTCTTTTATTATCCACATCACATGAATATAAATTGAAATACATTTTAAATGCTACAGCAAGTTAACCACTTGCCTTAGAGTTTGTAGAGTCTTAATTTGAAATTGTGAGTGCCCAAGGTTGAAGATGACTCTTTTTGGCTCTCCCGCGATCCCCAAATTTGCCCTTGGCTGCTGTTAGGGTTTCCTAACCCTCTAAGTCTTTTCTAAAATCAATTAAGTCGTTCCCTTGTTTCTTTTAATTATTTAATTAACCTTAATCCCGTTTTTTTATCTAATGGGCCAAGCCCAAGTGACCCAAATACCCCCGTGTGGGTCCGACTATGTCTAAAAATATCCCGTGACCCGTTTACTACCCCCGGGTACACTTTTCCGATTATCTCGGCCCATTCGGACTCAACCATACACTAAAAATTGGCATCCGAATTAATTTATAAAAATACTTATTTCGCACCCAAAGTAGTCTATACCGACTCCCGGTTGAAATAAGTACATATCCCGTCATTAATACCCGAAATGACGTAAATACATTATTAATATTCACTTAGTAAATAAGTTTTCCTAAATATTAACCATTCACTTCCCGATTAATATCTAAATATAATTTCCATAATTAATTCAATTAAAATTATGACTCACAAGTAATTTTTAATTCCCGAATTAATTAAATATCTAATGCATGAAAATACGAAAATACGGGGTGCTACAATTTCTTGATATGCTCCATATTTCCTTTATCTTTTCTCGGAATCTTCCTATATCGTATACTTGCACGGGCTCCACACCGCCAGCTATGCGCACCATATTCTGTGACTAGTGATTTAGGAATTTTCACCCAAGAGCTCCGAGCCCTTATTGCTTTTATCCCAGTGTTATACGAGTCCCTTTTAACGTGTTTTAATATTTTACAAATGTCCACATTATTCTCCTTATCCTTTTTACCCGGCCAAAGCTAAAAATCGGTACTTTGCCGCCCCAATTTGTGTTACACTATGAAAATTTACCATTCCATGTCCTTTACACTTTAGCCTTGATTTGTATTCCAAAAATCATATTTATTTAGGACCACTTTGTATAACACCATTTCCAACATTTTTATTTCATAAAAATGTTCTTCTTTAAGTTAAATTATCATTTTACCCATTTGTTTCCATATCACCCTCTTACTCCATTTTCACAAGTGTTAATTGCATACAAAAACACTATAAAGTTATTCATACCAACTTCTCAAGTGTTTTAATCCTTTAACACATTTTTACACTTGGAGTATCTTTTACTTGATTGGAAATACTTTTACACCTTTAATCCCTTTTTAATCCCATAAGTGTTAATATTTCACAACATTGGTAAGTTACACTCACTAACCGTTCCATGTTTACCTGTTATACTTAATGAATACTTTTTATCAATCATTTTCAACAGACATTTCTTTACTTCTTTATTCAAGAAATATATTCACACTTAAGACTACTTTAATAAGAAAATTACCATTTCTTTTACTAAACGTATAGTCTTTTAGCCTCATTCTCATCATATCTTTTAGTCCCAATTACCCATACTTTGAAGACTAAAATTCTAACTTTTCTCATTTCTTGTTTAAACCCAACAAAATCTTCTCTAAACTTGTTTATACATTTAACATCAAAATACTACAAGTTTATATGTATGAGAAGATGGATTTTAAACCTAAAATCCTACTACATAGTTTAAACATATGTTTACCAAATATTTACCAAGTGAACCGTTAATTCCCGACATTTTATTTCATAAAATGTTTTACGCCAATATTTATAGAAATGACCATTTCATAAAAAATCCATCTTTCAATATTCCGAACTTTGAAATTTTTACTTATTCTTTGATTTCAACAAAATATTATTTTTTTAATAAAATCACATTATTACAAACATTTTATTCCATAAAATGTTTTTAATCAAAATTACTAGAAAATATGACATTTCACAAAACACCATAAAAATGTCCATTATTTCTCTTCACTAGAAACATCACACAAATAATATTTTCTTACATTTTTATTTTCCATAAAAATGTATAATTTGAGTTTTACTAGAAAATAACACAATTAATATTTTCTTACATTTTTATTTTCCATAAAAATGTCTATTTTCACAATCATTCTACTGTTAACATTCAATAATCACAAGACTATAATATATACCTAAAAGGGTCTTTAAATGTAAATAGTAGATTAACCCACCTGAAAGGCCTTCAAAGATGGTGGTGGTGGCGGTAAAGATGGGTGACTCCCCCACCTCTAAAGGTGGACTTAAAGGGAGTCACAAAAAGCTCCATTATACAAGCTTCAAAATGCTCAGTAAACCCATCTTTTTCCTATAATAATACTCCATTAAAACCTTCTACAAGGCCGCCAATGTGCTCATCATCTTCCAGGATTATTATCCCTCAAATACCCATCGAAAACCCCCCAATAGTTAACTTATTTATTTTGTATCTTTATCTCAACAATGGGGAACTGGGTATGTAGAGGTGCGAGTGATTAGCACTACTCTTGAAGTAATGATGGTCTGTAGTTAAGGGATTGGGAGAGAGAGTTGTGAGCTCTTGAGTACTCTTAATGTTGACACTATATTTTTCTTTTTGGTTTAACAATCCACGTCTCTCTCTCTCTCTCTCTCTCTCTCTCTCTCTCTCTCTCTCTCTCTCTCTCTCTCTCTCTTTCTCTCTCTCATGCACACAAAGCCTTATAACCCTAAAACATCTAATGTTACCTCTGATTCATCTCAACCGCCATAATCTAAGAGCTAGCAATTGAGTTTGAATCTACGATTAAAATGACGACAACACTAATGGCAGGTCTACAAAACGCCAGCCATCGTTTGAATCACAGTTGTCGTCGTTCAAACGATAAAAGCTTCCTCGTTCAAATGACTCCTTCGCGTTTCTTCTATATGTCGTTCGAATGACAACTTCTTGTCGTTTGAACGATTCCTTCCTTTTCTTTTGTTTTTCTTCCAATATTATCCTCAATTATTCCATAATTACAATTTACACCTCATCAATTATCATTAATATGTAATTTAATTATTTTATCGGGACAGGATATTACAAACATCCATCCTCGGAAAATTTCATCCCCGAAAATTATCGATCCATCGATTCTCAAATTCATGAGGTTTTCCCAACTTCTACTTTAAGCCATAAAATCTTCCAAGGCAGAATCATTGAAAGCCACAAAACTAAGGCCACCACATAACCAACATGTTCGATGCTCACTATCCCTTTAACCACACCATTACACAATCGATTTAGAGTCTTCACTCGCCTTCTGATCAAGTCCGAGCCATTCCTAGCACTACTTATGCTAGTACCTAAGGCATACCAGTGCCTTTACGGGCGAACCCTTTCTAGTGGTCAGCACTCACCCAAATCAACCGTGATACAACCAATCATCGCATATATTACCAAAAATTGATTATAGCTCAGGACTGTACATCTTGTGTCCCTCAAATTCCCAGGTTATCCTCACCATATAACTCACATGAATTTTCCAATAACCATACCATGCCAACCTCTCTCTCCAAGGAGGAGCTATCCCATCAAATCATTATTTCACGTTTGGTTTACTCCTTACGTTGCATCATTCTAATGAACCTAGCACTACCTTAGGTGTCTCATCCTTGAGTACTCACAAAGTTTCACTCTAATCCACTCACCATGGTAAAACAACATCGTATGCTAATTTTTCCTCAATTTACAACACTATGTCGTATCCTCAAACCATCATCCCAATCATCACACCTCGAACCAGTGACTATCGAATCCGCCAGTCGAGAATCCACCAGTCTAAAAGGAGATTAATACCACAGACAAATTGAGTGACCAGAATCATAGCCACCCATTCATAAAACTTTATGCAATAACAAAATACCTCAGATGAGCGCACCCAGTTACTGATCTATTTTGACCAAACCCGGCCCACTGCGCTCTCCCGAGCTCAACCGTGACGTACCATGGCATGGTCCTAATCTGAGTCACCACACAGGTGATAATACAGAATCTTGATTATTGAGACCGAAAGTAACACACTTGAGTCAGTGGAACAAGCAACCGTCCCAAGGAATTTCTCCCATAGGCGATCGATCCTGACTTATGAAAGTTAACCTACACTGTATTCTTGTAGTTATGTCACTCAATCTCAAATCCATCACCGAGCATTACTTCTGGCCATATACTCTAGCCTGGGTCCCTAGCCGTGATGAATATAATCCCAACCATTGATTATCATAATACGAATGCGGTCACGGTTTACGAATTAGTAGTCCTTGAGGAAGTCAATGCCCGACTTCCCTCATTGGGAGCAAGGACCTACCTTTCACACCCTTCATGTATATGAATAATTATGACTGGTAGATACCTCACACCTTATCTATATTGACCTTATCGAAAACTAGTGATGACATTACCAGCCTGTTACACCTAGTTCATTGTCTGCTTTAACATATCGCGATCGAATCCCAAATTCTGCAGATATTACTTGGATCAAACGACGCACTCACCTAACCGTGTCCTTTTGACCACGAGATATTTCCACTGATTCACCTTCGATTTTCACCCATACAATATCTACGCGATGACCACACCTGTCGTCATTGGCACCCTAAGGGTAACTAATATCACATTGGGTCACACCTTCTAACTCGTGTTAGCTTGGCAAGACGCGCCAATAACCAATCCTTGCATTGCTAAGGCTATTCTAGCATATACTGTCGACACGCCAACATAATAATCATTTCGATGCTACCCACCTTAGTCGTCATTTATAAGTCTCCACATAGCCTCTTCACTATAAGCCTCGAATACATTAACTAGTATGTCCCGAAACTGAGTATCACCACACCCATACTAGTCATTCCATGACATCCAAGCATCACTCATAGAAGGATACAACTTTCGTCCTACCTTAGGGATTACACCACCCATTCGTGCTGATTGAAAAGCCATATCCGACATATAAACTATGCGACTGTTAATCTAGGATCATCACCTGACCCTCAACACTATCATTACTAGAATTCTATTGCCTCTATTCCCTGGACTTAATTGGTTTCCTAAGAACACCAAACACATTTCATGTGAAAGCCCTAAATTTGGATGAGGTTTCATCATCTACATCTTTATCATCTCAGGTGCACTCTTTAAACCTTTCGATACCCACATCGCTATTATTTGGTGCTCGCAAAGACACTAGTCCACGAGTTTCTATCTATAATGCACCTTAATCCTCAAACATTTGAAGACATCACAACATTCAATATCTATTCTCTATAATGCCACACATAATTTGTTTCCTACTCAACATGTCTATAAACTATTCACATACTAGGATTTCCTCGCACCTAGACATTACCTCATCGGATAAAATAAGTTTCAACACTTAGATACTAGTCTTACCTTTCTCCCAAACGGTTGTGACCATAAGTCACGCACAAACCATAATTAGTGCTACTACCGATTATGGCAGGACATAGGAAGTCGCCTGCAACCTATAAACCTAAAGGCCAGTCTTACCCAAATCCTCAATGACTGTTCGACTATGGAAACTAAATTGCCCTGCTATCAAAATATCACACCATGTGACAATCCATGAATTAACGCAACTATGTTGATCTTGGTAGGATATGGGCATCGGGTATTACCTATAAACACCAAGGCCCTCACCCCGGATGCTGCACGAGATCCTATTCCTCAATATCATAGCCAAGGTACACCCGAACTAAGTTCTCAACCAAAAGGGTAATACGTTTCACCACAAACTTAGTACTTGTGAATGTTATTCAGCTATCTAGTCTTTATACATGAGATACACAACTGTCATTATTAGGTCATAGTAAAGACTACCCATTGTTGCCACTACAAGGCTACTCTCACCACCAAGTCATCCCAAGACATATCTCACACAAAGATTACGATGTTGCCACTACTAGCATACACAACTTCATGTGTTCATTGAAATGATACCAATTGCAATATCACCCAAAGGATCAAATTTGCCTAAGTATATCACCAGCGTTAATTACCCATAAGTGTTGTACCTAAGGGTTATACATGCCCGCTTTTATCACTAGTCTTTCATGCTTAGTAGAGATACCCTAACCATCAACCTTTGTCGTTGACTATATGCAACTCATTCCACCTGCCCATTGGGCGTCATATCATTCTATCGACATATCAATTAATTCTATGTCACCAAATTTTAACGTAAGCACCTCACACTGACAACTACTATGTCACGATGAGAGGCTTGCATGGGCACCCATAAATTACTACAATTTTAATCAGAAATACGAAAGCGATTAATAACCATCAATCTAATTGCGTGCCACTCGGCACTAGTCTAACTTATCGTGCTAACCTCTTAGACTTTACCATTGAGGACACGAACTAAACCATCATCAAACTAGTATGACCGGCCCAGCCACATCGACGTCGAAAGATCTAATACAGACCTCAACACGTCACACCTAAAAGGAGCCTTGAACCTAGATCTCTACTACCATTTTTAACGTCACGACCCAAATTTAAGGGTTACTCATGAGTTAACTCAGTTCGAATCGAGCGTTAGGTGTGAAGTGTAATGAAGCATCTTAAATAATGTTTCTAGTCTAGTTTGATTTTAATTAACATTTCACTTGTTAGCATGCGATTCCAATTTCATGATAAACTACGTGAGGGACCTATGGGGAGCACCCCGAAGTCCAGGTAAACAGAGCTACTAACTTAAAATATAAATAAAATATACTTACCTGCATAACGCCCTGAAAATACGAAACTGCTTCCAATGAGCCGTAACAAAGTGGGGATGTGAGCCTATGCCCAATGGGATGTATACAAGAAGTATAGAAACGAATAGAAGAAAGTAATACTCACACGCTACAACCATATGCATGAGAAAATATGTATATATCTACATACGTATACCCTTGAAAATACACATGCCAATGAATTAACCATATTATTTCCGAAAACCTTACTTGCCAAGATTAATTGACCTTAATCTTATTAAAGGCCTTCTTTACTCATACTTAGAATTCTCACTTTATTTAACGGACCCGGTTCAACACTTAAAACCATTTCACTTAATTTATTAAAATCATTCCTTTATCGAAATTTACCCTTTTATTCATTCTAATACACTTTAGTATTTTCATTGAAAATATCCATTTCAACACCCGCAATCACTGTGTTAGGAAATACTTATTTAATCTTTGAAAATCCTTTTTACAACGCATTCTTCACTACACCAAAATTTCCCACTTTTCAAGGTCTAAAACCGTGACAAATCAAACTTGTCAAGGTCTTTGACCGTGACAAGTTTAGGGATGACAACTGACCCTGTCACGGACTTGTTACGAACTTTGACCGTGATAAGTCCGTGACAAAAACTTAAACTTGTCACGGTTTTGGACCGTGATAAGTTCATGATAAATAAAAAATTATCATGAACTTTGATCGTGATAAGTCCATGACAAATAAACATGTCATGGGCTGGTCACGGTCAAAGTCCGTGACAATTCTGGGCAGAATTTTAAAAAACTGTTGGGCAGTATGGCCACTGCCACTGCCTAACAGTATATTTGTACTTGTTATAACAAAATTGTTCATGTCCAAACATCACATATCCAAATAAAATATAAATAATGTACCAAATCATGGCATATACAATCCATATCCAAATAAAATAGAAACACAAATATCCATATCCAAACCGACTTGTACTAAATAAAAAAATACAAATATAATCCAATATCCAAATAAAATAGATTGAAATAATGTCATGGCATAGGGTCTTGAGCATGTCAAAGGAGGAAGGAATGCCACACGAAGTATGCATTGACACACCCCTTAATATGTGTCACGCCGCATTGTTCGCGAAACCACAAATGTGAGTTCTCCTTTTCAGACACCACATGCATGAAGAGCACCCTTGCCTCAATGTCTTGGAGGGGACACCCATGAACCACCTTACTCGGGAGGAAGCTCGAGTCCCTCAACCCCCTTGTTATCATCTCCCCATAATATATGTCTAGTAGAAATATGCTCGGCCAATGAATTATTGATATAGGCCGCTCAACAGGAGTCAAGATGGGAAATGGATCATATGGCAGTGAGTCCGTGCGTATCGGTGATGAAGCACTGACGTCCTCGTCTACCTCTACCTCTACCTATTTCTCCTTCTCCTTGCATTGCCCTCATCGGAGGTGGACCCCAACCGACGCTTCATGAAGGCGTACATATCTAGGACCGTCATCTCCAACCTTGATAGCTTATCGTCATGGGTACCCACCTTATGAGCTAACTCGGTGTTGCTCATCTCTATTCTGATGATCCTCGACTTCCCCACTCGTAAGCTCACCCCTATCCCTCCCCTTGCGATCTGCCTCGAGCGCTTGGCTGAGTGCATTCGTAGCCAAATATGTTTTGTCGACATCAGTTTGCGACTCATTCACTTTCTTAAGCTTTGCCTGAAACAACAAAAAGTACACGATTAATTAATTAAGTAAATAAAAAATTACAACGCAATTAAAAAATTAAACATTTATAACTTACAATCATGGTTGCGATGCTTGGGGACACCTCCTTGTCCTTTCCCTTCTTCGTCTGAATTTACACATAGGCATCGAGCCTATGTGGCCTACCCCAAGGCCGCTCCCCATCTCCTGAAATAAAATAATGCAGAATTAGTAAGTAACGCAAAGTAATGCTATATTAGAATAACATAAAATTAAAATTAAAACAAAAACTTACCATCCTGTGCTCCACCTGGGCGTAAGACGTCCGCCCGGAGTAGTGGACGCCCAAATTTTTACCCTGGTTTTCCCTCCCCGATTGGCGATATGCCAATTGCTGCTCATCGATCTTATTGTCGATAAACTTTTGCCACTGTGCCAATGAGATCGGGTCCTTCGGGGGGACGGTGTCACTCACTCTCAGAATGGACTCCCGAATTTTCCCAAAGTATCGTGCCCACATATTCTTCTTCCACGTCTTATATTGATCCCTCAAAATTTCCAACATGGAGTTGCGAACATGTGGGGGCAGGCCGAAATGTTCCTGTAAAACAAATACAAACCAAAAATAAAGTAAGTGTTAGTTTCTTATAAATATAAATATAAATATAAATATAAATACACTACTAGTAGTTCCCCCCAGATGCCAATATCGAGATCATTAGGCATGGCCTTCCAATCAGTGCACCCAGGGCCAACGATCATCGTTAATAACTATAAGGGATCTAGTCAATAATGTCGTTTTATTCTCGATGACGGACCCCAATTTGCCCCATTTTAGGGGCCTAGTGGCCGAGGAGACCTCGTCGCCTCCGCTACCGCTCTGGGATGAAGACATTTTCTAAAAAAATTGTTATTATTAGTACAAACATGTATATGGACTTTGAATTAATGCATAAGAACTAAAACTTATACCAATTTCAATACATACGATATCAATTTCAATTTACACACACGCACACTGCCCCCCCCCCCCCCCCGAACACACACTCCCGGGTAATGGAATTTGAATTAATGCTTAAACTGATTAAAATCCTAATTAACATATTCATTATCCATAAAACCAATTTTGATTCAAATCTGATAATAACAAAGCACTAGAAAAAAAAACACCCATTGGTTATTACAAGCATTAAACTTAAATTGTTGTTCGATAATAATAAAGCACTAGAATAATACAATCACTGGTCATTACAAATAATTGGAATACTTATTACAAATATAAAAATTGTTTCAAATTCGGGTTATCATAAAAAATGGATTGATATTCGGTAGGAGCGGCCAAATCATCCACACTATTGTTTAGACGCTTTGGTGCATGTAAGACGATTGATCACGACTCGTTGTTGATATACTCCGAGTAAAACACTTGCTTAACCTTTTAAAAAGCACAAAGAAACAGTTCATCGCTCACGTGTTCGTTGCTCTTCAACTTGGACAAGTCAACCATGATCAAATTGGTGCCAGAATCAACTTTACAAGCATTTTTATCTTCAACTCTTACCGAATACGTAACCGTTCTATACTAATTTCAATTTCAATTTAAAATACCAATATCAATTTCAAATTCAAATTCAATTTTAATTTAAAATTGAAATTAAAATTAAAATTTAATTTATAATACTAATTCCTATTTCCTCCATTTCCTCTAAAGGGTGAGGGGTCCTATCCCATTTAAAATCTCATATTTCTATAATATACATAAAAGCTCATGCACATTGTTCCAATTTGAGAAAAATTAGGTAGCATATCCCCATAGTTCTCCAAGCACATGACATAGATTAGAAAGTGTAAGTCTTATTTCAATTTATCATTCGAAATAACAATTAACATCGCATCATCTAGTATGTACCAAGAGAACATTAAGATACAACAACCAAATTTCACCCTAAAGTAACAAGTCTAAGCCACTAAGAATATTATTATACAGAAACTATGTAGTCCCAAACTGTTCAAATATGACGATTCGAGAGATCTCATTACTGGGGTAATGTCCCTCTAACGGGTCTAATGGTTATTGAATGCGTACGCATAAGAACTAGAAGGCTAGTATCTATGCGCACTATATGTAATTTAAAGTATGTTTCATTTAATTATGTCTTATCACAATTCGAGAGATTTCATTTAATTATGTAATTTGAAGTATGTTTCATTTAATTTAAAGTATGCACAAGAACTAAAACTTATACCAATTTCAATACATACGATATCAATTTCAATTTCAATTTATACCAATACCAATATCAATTTATAACAATTTCAATTTATACCAATACCAATCTATACCAATTTATACCAATATCAATTTCAAATTCAATTTCAATACCAATACCCAATACCAATTTCAAATTCAATTTAAATATACCAATTTCAATTTACACCCCCGCACACTGCCCCCCCCCCCCCCCCCAACACTACCTCCCTACACACACACACTAGCTCCACCCCCACGTACACTGCCCCCCACCCACACAGACTCCCCATACACCTGCACACGAAACCACGCACATAATCACACACACACACACACATGCAGACCTACACACACAAACGAGAGAGAGAGAAAAAAAAATGTACCAGAAAATGTAGAGGAATAGAGTAGTCGTGCGCGAGAGAGATAAGAAGGAGGGTAGTGAAAACGGCCGGAAAAAAAATGCCTAGGGTTTTTAGTCAATAGAATTATCACGGACCAGTCAAGGTCTTTGACCGTGACAAACCTTTGTCAAGGACTTGTCACGGTCATTGACCATGGCAAAAAAAAGTGTTTTTTATCATGGTCAATGACCGTGACAATGCTAACTGGCTCAAAGGTGACAATTTAGCCTTTTTGGTGTAGTGCTTGTATTAAGTATGGGTTTAACCATTTAGGTTGCTTATCCACCCATTTATTTACTCCCTTTAACCCTTTTCATTCCTTTTTGGACATTAATAGATTTACGCATTTACTTGTCCATTTCACCTTTACCAGAACATTTATTATATTCATTCAAGTTAGGTTGTATTAACACATTTTACCACACAATCCATTTCTTGATATGTTCCATATTTCCTTTATCTTTTTTCAAAATCTTCCTATACCACATACTTCCACGGGCTCCACACCGCCGGCTATGTGCACCATATGCTCTGACTAGTGATTTAGGGCTTTTCAACCAAGGGCTTCGGGCCCTTCTTGCTTTTATGCCGGTGTCAACCGAGTCCATTTTAATGTATTTTAACATTTTACAAATGTTCATATTATTCCACTTATCCTTTTTATCCGACCGATGCCAAAACTCGATTTACCGCCCCAATTTCTGTTACACTATGAAAAATTACCATTTCATGTCCTTTACACTTTATCCTTCATTTTTTCTAAAAATCATATTCATTTAGGACCACTTTGTGTAATACCCTTTCCAATATTTTTATTTCATTAAAATGTTCCGCTTTAAGTAAAATTACCATTTTACCCATTTGTTTCCAAATCACCTTTTTACTCAATTTTCACAAGTGTTAATTTAATCCAAAAACACTATTAAGTTATTTATACCAACTTCTTAAGCGTTTTTAAGCCATCTTTCAATATTCCGAACCTTTAAATATTTACTTATTCTTTGATTTCAACAAAATCACATTATTGCAAACATTTTATTCCATAAAATGTTTTAATAAAAAATACTGGAAAATACACCATTTGACAAAACATCAACTTTCATTATTTCAAAACTTTGAAATAATTATCCATTCTTTATTTTTAACAAAATAACATTTTCCCAACATTTTTATTCCATAAAAATGACCATTATTTCTCTTCACTAGAAATATCATACAAATAATATTTTCTTACATTTTTATTTTCCATAAAAATGTCTATTTTCAATTTTACTAGAAAATAACACAACTAATGTTTTCTTATAATTTTATTTTCCATAAAATTGTCTATTTTCATAATCATCCTACTATTAACATTCAACAATCGCAAGATTACAATATACATCCAAAAGAGTCTTTAAATGTAAAGAGTGGATTAACCCACCTAAAAGGCCTTCAAAGATGGTGGTGGTGATGGTGAAGATGGGTGACTCCCCCACCTCCAAAGGTGGCCTTAAAGAGATTGACAAAAAGCTCCACCATACAAGCTTCAAAATGCTCAGCAGACCCATCTTTTTTCTCCAATAATATTCAATTAAAACCCTCTAAAAGGCCTCCAATAATGTGCTCATCTTCTTCTAGGAATATTCTCCCTCAAATACCGATCAGACCCCCCCCCCCCCCCCCAATAGTTAACTTCTTTATTTTTTAGCTCTATCTCAACGATGGGGAACTAGGTCTTTAGTGGTGCGAGTGATTAACACTACTCCTCAAGGAGTGATGGTCGGTAGTTAAGGGACTGGGAGAGAGTGCTAGGAGCTCTTCACGACTCTTAATGTTGACATTGTATTTTTTTTGGTTTAACATTCCACGTCTCTCTCTCTCTCTCTCTCTCTCTCTCTCTGTGTGTGTGTGTTATACACACAAAGCCTTACAACCCTAAAACATCTAATGTTTCCTCTGATTCATCTCAACTGCTAGGCTCCAAGAGCTGGCAATTGAGTTTCAATCTATGGCTAAAACGACAACAACATGAATGGAGGTTTGCAAAATGCTAACCGTTGTTCGAATGACAGTTACTGTTGTTCGAACGATCAAAGCTTCCTAGTTCGAACGACTCATTCGCACGACATTTAATGTCATTCGAACGACAAATCCTTATCGTTTGAACGACTCCTTCATTTTCTTTTATTTTTCTTCCAATCTTATCCCCAATTCTTCCATAATTACAATGAACACCTCCTCAATTATCATTAATATATAATTTAATTATTTTACCAAGACGAGACAATACAATATCGCCAACTGATAGTTGCAATTGTGGATTTCATTGCAGAACTACCAGTACCTCTGAACATACCTCCTGAGAGATTCTATCTCATTCTTTTAAAGGAGATCAACGAATCAACCTCCTTGATTACTTTGTTGCTTGTGATAAATCGGGTCCCAGACTGCTCAACCAACTCTATAAAAGAGGAAATCGATCCGGGGGGAAGCTTTTTGAATAACTTGAGGTCGATCTCTCTTAGGGTCTATTGGAATTCTCGACATAGTCGGGCGTCGTAATGGCTTCAAAGAGATATGGTATGTCGATAGTGCCTAATGTGATGGGTAGGGTTTGTCTTTCCGTTGTATGTTGTAACTTTTGTCATGGAGAAATTCTTTGGGGGTAAAAATAACTCTATCAGTTCGATAAAGGGTGAAGCGGATCCATGGCCCAGAGCCTTTTTGGCTAGGTCTTTGTGAACCCTGACAAGGTTTGGATTCATGCTGCCATTCAACTCCCTCCGCATAAGTCCTCTCAGTTCACTGCTCTTTACTTGGTTTGGATGCACCACTGGACGAGCAGACCTGCTACTTTAAGCTGACTCCATGGGATGGAGATGATGCTGATCGCGCTTGATAAAATTCCTCCTAGGAGAGCGATCACGTCGTTGGTGGTTGTAAGGACATATTTTATAAGTCTTGTTTATATTTGTGTATGTCGTATACCGCTACAAACCATCGAAGAAGATTCAAGTTCATTTAAGCATCAAGACGGATCCGAATATCATGTTTCTTCATCATTCAAGCCTCCGCAAGGTTAATTTTGGTGAGAACATATTTAAGTACCTTAATGGTTTACTTAGAGTGTTGGGATAATTTTTTAAAAATATTTTCTAAGTGTTGGACCAGAGTTTTTCGTCAAAGAATTTTTTCTAAGTGTTGAGGCGGAGTTTTTGACGAAATAAAATTTTTCTTTTTTCGCTGGTCGTTCGAGCGACCTGGCCTATAGTTCAAGTGACATTGTCCTGTCGCCCGAAGCTGTCGTTCGAGCAACATGCAGTTTTGTTGGAGTGACATTGGATTTTTTTTAGCGACATCCCGGCTTAAGTTTTTTATATATATCATGTTAAACCACTCCGTTTTCGTTAAGAAGATCTGACCAAATTCTTTCTACGTAAACTGCAAACAACAACGCACATTTAGTTTTCTTCTTTTAGGGGTTTTTAACTTTGTTTTTCAATTCACTCAATCCCAATCTTTTAGGTGAATTGTTTTGGAACCTAACATATGTTTTGCTATAGTTTTCTCTTGTTGGGAGGATAGCCTACAACTGATTAGGTACCACTCGAGGGAGGCACTGGGTTTACTCGACTGTGGTCATTGGGAGTGCTTGCTGGTGTTCCTTTCTTAATATAGAACTGCGGTTCTTGTGGATTCACTACGGTTGATCCATTGCTAATTTAGGTTGCGGCCTATGTAGATACACTGCGATTTGTCTATTACAGATTTCTATAAGTGATGTAAACATTTATTGAAATAAAGGTTTTTGCCCTTGCGAGGGATTTTTTCCTGAAATCTCTGTGTCAACAATTTACTTATGATGGTTTGATTTCTCCACACGTAATTTCTTGATTGAGGGCTGTATAAATTTGGTTTATAATTTGTCTCTAATTAAATAAGTTAAAGTTGTAAACTTGTAAATTTATTTAAATCGATATCGCACACACAGTCTTTTCATTTTACAAATTAGTGTCAGAGCAGGTTACATTAATTTATCACGTATTCCTTTTTTCGCAGAAAGTGTATGATATTGATTTTTTAAAAAATATTTATTTTGTGAGAAATCGCAATTTTTCCACTGGAGCACTTATATAATCGGATGCCCATTTTTTATGAGTTTAATTATGCCTACTGGAAAGCATGCATGAAATCACATTTAAAGTCCATAGATGAAAGAGTTTGGGTAGTTTGATAAAGAGGTTGGACACCTCCCACAGTCACTGTAGAAAACGTAACAAGTGTAAAAGCCGCGACTGAATGAACTGACGGTGAATATAAATGGAGCACATATAACTCACGTGGGCTAAGTGTGATTTCTGGTTCCATCACACGTGAAGAATTTAAACGAATAATGATGTGATACATGTCAAAAGAAGTGTGGGATGTTTTATAACTTACCCATGAAGCCACGACTGCGATAAAAGAGTCTAAATTACAAAATTTAACAACCAAATTTGAAACAATTACCATGCTTGAAACTAAGTGTTTTGACGAGTTTTATGCACGTTTATCTGATATTGTCAACACGAATTTCAATCTCGGTGAGCACATTCGTGATGCACGGGTTGTTAAAAAGATTTTAAGATCGTTGCCTAAACGTTTATCCCAAAAACGACTGTTTTGAATTCCTTAGGAAACTTAAGTAGTCAAAAATTAGAAGAATTAGTTGGAGACCTTTAGATATATGAAATTGACATGTTTCGTGACACTGTCAAGCCTAAGAATAAAAGAATAGCACTTAGAGCCCAGTCTAGGAAGGGTGAGAAAAGAAAGAAGAAAAAGAAAGAGAAAGTTTGTGAGTCCAAGTCTGAGGGAGAGTTTGATTTTGATGATATGGCAATGATTGCGAAAATTTTCAAAAAGTTTCTCAATTTTTCAAAACAAAAGTCTTCAAATAAAATTTTTTTTAGAGTAAAAAAAAAGATGAGGCCAAAGAGAGTGGTGAGAAAGAGAATGAGAAAGAGAGTGAAGAAGGGGAGAAGTGTTTTGAATGTGAGGGAAGGGGGCATAGGGCGTTTGAGTGTCCCACCTATCTTAGGAGAGAGGGTAAGAAAGTAGCCATGCCATCCACTCTTAGTGATAGTGAGGTTGAGGAAGATGAGTCCAGGGATGAAAAATCACATGGGATGTGTGTATCATTTTATCTAGTCATGTTAGCACACTTGATCTATCCCACGACGATGAGGATACTTGTGCACGTGAGACCCCTGAGGATGATTTGAGTGTTTCGAGTGAGGGTAATAGTGAGTGTGAGACTGGAGATGAGAGTGAGATCTAGATCACTTTTAGAAATTTGTATGCCGAGACCTTAAAAAGAAAAATATGAACAAAGTGTTATGTTCTCGAGTGAAAGATTTGGAGAGAGAGACTGAGAATTTGAAAGAATTTGAAGCGAAGGCAAGTCAACTCGAAAAAGTGAAGGTTAGTTTAAGTGAGAAGTTGGTTGCTTTAAATTGGGAGAAAAGGGAACTTATAGCCCGCGTGTCACAACTAGAGAGAGATCTTGAACACGCCCTGGAGGTTAAAGTCACTTTAGAGAACTCATCTAAGAAGGTAGGAAAGATGATTCTCGATCCCATTTTGGGTGAGGATGAGATACGAGGAATAGGTCATAACGGTGCGTCTATTTCATATGTTGCACCGAAGCCAGTTCCCGAGCTTGTGATTGATCCATATGGATCTCACCCTAGCCCACCTAGGCGTTTGTCTCCCGTTGTTGATAGGAGAGTGCGTCCTAGACGATTTGAAAGAGGTGTACCTAGGCCAGTGTATGTTTGGTCCCATTGCCAAAAGAGAGGACACCTTAGAGAGTTTTACTTTAAGTTGAGAAATGTGTCGCATAAGTTTTTGCCACATCATGCCAGGACATGAGAGAGTTTGCACATATTAGGGAGCAAGTAAATTTTTTAGTCAAAGCTTCGCATGATTTGATTGAGGTTTTTCATAGGATGTCATCATCTTTGGAAAACTACGTCGTTCCTACTGGTTGAAGTTTATACTTGTTTATAGCATAGGATGTGTTGCATGATCATCTTTTATGCCTATTGCTAGTGTGTACCGCTTTTATATTTGTGTTTTCCATTTTGATATATTTTTAAAAAATACAAAAATATTTTATTTTGATAAATGTTTTGGAAAAATCACAAAAGAGTTTTTGTATTTTGTTTACACCGTTTATGAATGGACATTTAGGATGATCGAGTCATAATTTCATTCCATATCCATGTGACGATTGATATGCGTCATCATTCCATTTTTTTGCTTTATAATGTTTGGAGTCATTGAGATGTGATTTGAGATATCTACCTACATTTTTTACTCATAGTTACCTTTCATGCACATTTGTACGGATTTGTTTGATTATTGTACTTATTTATCACATATTGATCGGAGTGTTGACATCTCAATCATGTCTTTTAAATGGACCATATGCGATAAAACTTGATAATGAAAGTAGTGCATATAAGAACCGTTGCACGTGAGGAATTTATTTAATTTGAAAAAAATGATGAGTGCACAGGGAAGGGATGCGAGTGAATAATAACCACGCCGTGAAATCCACCGTTTGAAAAGAGTCCGAAAAATTTTAAGGCAAAAGAAATATAAATATGCCAAAAATTAGGCCAATGGGATTTAGTTTCATCACCTCAAAAGAAAAAATAAATGCATTATTATTTATGAGGGAGTTTGGATGGAAATTAAACAATGGGTTTGCACATCTTGACAATGTCATGAAAAAGCATTTAATAGTTTTAAACGTTGTTGGTGTGAGAATCATTCTTGACTTTGATGTGTTGATGGACTGAGTCGATGTCATTTAAATTCAACACTTTTGACACCTAATGACGATTTTGAGTTCATTCGTTTGGAGTATCCGGATTCATCGTGCACATATGTTATTTTTTATTGGATTGATTTTCCTATCGGATTTTGTTCACACCCATTCATTACGTATTCATGATTTGGTTATCTTAGTGTAAATTCACGGTGTGTGATTTTTGTAAAATTATTTTTGCAATTTTGTTGAAAAAATTAAAAAACGAAAAATAATTTGTGGAATATTTTTTTAGCATATCTTGATGATTGCAGTTTGTTTGTTATGATTTTCATGACAACTCCATGTTTATGTTTATTTGTTCTTTTCCTTGTCTATTTCGAACAAATAAAAAGGGGGATAACGAATTATGATTTTATAGGGGAGCTTTTGCATTATGGGGAAGATTTGAGATTTGATCTATACTTTGATTTATGTTTATCTCATATCAACTCGATATGCCATGATGTATTTTGTTTTGTCTCATGTGTGTAGGTACAACATTGATTATCATTGGTTTGCACAACCTGGTGAGAAAAGCTGGAGATTTGAAGTTTTTTGAAGATGAAGACTTTTGAAGAAAAAGTTTTAGTCCTACTTGTTTAGTACCTTTTCAGTTTTGGGTTCATGGGAGGGTATTAGATTTGTGTAGGCATTTGATTTGATAATTCAGATTTTTTATTTTGTACTAGCATAGACTCAGGGGAAGATTTGTAAAGACATATTTTATAAGTCTTGTTTACATTTGTGTATGTCGTATACCACTACAAACCGTCGAAGAAGATTCAAGTTCATTCAAGCATCAAGACGGATCCGAATATTATGTTTCTTCAGCATTTAAGTCTCCGCAAGGTTAATATTGGGGAAAAGGTATTTAAGTACCTTAATGGTTCACTTATAGTCTTGGGATAATTTTTCTAAAATATTTTCTAAGTGTTGCAGTGGAGGTTTTTGTCATAGAATTTTTTCTAAGTGTTGAGGTGGAGTTTTTGACGAAATAAAAATTTATTTTTTCCTTGGCCGTTCGAGTGACTTGGCCTGTCGTTCAAGTGACAGTGAATTAAAAAAGCTATCGTTCGAGCAACATACAGTTTTGTTCAAGCGATATTGGGTCTCGTTCGAGCGACGTGCCTCCTTAAGTTTTTTATATAAAGCGTGTTAAACCACTCCATTTTCGTTAAGAAGACCTAACCAAATTATTTCTGTGTAAACTGCAAACAACAATGCACATTTAGTCTTCTTCTTTTAGGGGGTTTTCACTTTTTTTTTCAATTCACTTAATCTCAATTTTTTAAGTGAATTGTTTTGGAACCCAAGATATGTTTTTCTAGATTTTCTCTTGTATGGAGGATAACCTACTGCTGATTACGAGCCACTCGAGGGAGGTACTGGGCTGACTCGACTGCGGTCATTGGGAGTGCTTGCGGGTGTTCTTTGCTGGAGATAAAACTACAGTTCTTGTGGATTCGTTGTGGTTGATCCATTACTGATTTAGGTTGCGGCCTATGTAGATGCGATGCGGTTCGTCTATTGCAGATTTCTATAAGCGTTGTAAACATTTATTGAAATAAAGGTTTTTTCCCTTGCGGGGGATTTTTTTCCTGAAATCTGTGTGTCAACAATTTACTTATGATGGTTTGATTTCTCCATACGTAGTTGCTTGATTTAGGGCTGAATAAAATTGGTTTATAATTTATCTCCAATTAAATAAGTTTAAATTGGAAACTTGCGAATTTATTTAAATCGATATCGCAGACACAGTCTTTTCATTTTATAGTGGTGCTGTGTCGCACGAGGGATCCTTGAATGGGAAATCCTACCAAGTTAATTCCTTTGGGAATGAAGTCCTTTTCTATAATGGTGCTGAGTACAAGAATCTGATGTGTGATCCTTTGACTGTTGGGTCAGTTACCTCCTCAGACTGATCGCGATCGTCCAACCCTTTCTCATATTGCTAGCCATATGGGAACAACTCCTCCCTCTAGTCGGTCGATCATCGATGTTCGATATCACTGACTAGGTCCAATCTCCCAAGTGAGCGTCCTCCAAACCTTTAATGTCGCTGGAGAGAAGACAATCGAATAAGAGTGTGAGCCTTCCTCACGACGCGTATTTTAAACTGAATGTGACTCCTAGTGTGAGTAGGGAGAGAATGGTATGCACTTATTATAAGCTTTGGGATTTACTGGCTTTAATGGTAATGATAACTTCATTTTCTACTGACGGTGCCAATTGTAAGGGTTATTGGCCCACAATAAAATCTAGGATTTGCGGATTAATCGCCTAAAGATTAAAGTGCAAAAATAATAATGGAAAAGATGTACGTGACTCGACCGTGAGATCGTCATATGTCTAGAGGGAAGGGGAGATAGATAGTTTTATTACTTTTAAAGGGGATGTAACAATTGGAGTGTTAGGGATGCTACCTAAGAGTCAAAACCATCAAGTGTAGGATACAATCACTTTATTATGATCTAGATCGTTATTATTTATAGACCTTGGTGTCCTAAAGCCCCGAGTCTCTTTGTTTTTATCTTGACTAGGTTTAAGAGCTCCATTGATAATGGTCTTTCGATTAATTGGCATGATCTCTAGGATTCGTTTATATCTCCCTAATATCCGTGTTCTTCCCTATCCCATTCGTCCACCATGTGCTTCTCACGCGATTTTCCAAGTGTTCGACCACGTGACGCTAATTCGGTCATATGCCCCCCAAGCATGCATTAATCATTCTTTTAAGTGAGTATTTGCAGTATAATATGGTTGCTAGTCAACAATCAAGATGTGTTTTTTGCCAGTCATTAGCAATGTATATAGTTAGGGCTTGTTTGGTTTGAGGTTTAGAAAGGAAATGGGAATCACAGATTCCACGAATGCTAAAGTCCTGTAATCTTGAATTTCTTTTTATTGTTTGGTTTAAACATGAATTCTCTTTTCCCAACATCTTAAGATTCCTTTCCATATTTGAAAAGTAGTGAATATTATTTAACTAAAACACCCTTCTACTTTATTTAAGTGTGTGAGTGTGGTGTGTGTGTGTGTGTGTGTGTGTGTGTGTATGTATATGTGTGCGAGAGAGAGTATGCGTGTGTGTGGTGCAAGAGTATATAAGAGAGCGGGGACGTGTGTGTACGTATGTTTTGTGCGACTGCATTTTTTGAGAGTGAGTGTGTGTGTGAGGGAGCGTCTATGTTTGTGTGTGTGTGATAGAGTGTATGTGTGTGAGAGAGTGTGTGTGTGTGAGTTTATGCGAGAGAGTGTATTTTTATTTCACCACAAAAGTAAGCTAGAATTTTTGAAAATATATCATTCCTCCCATTTTAGAGGAGAAATGAGAATTCCAATCATGTGGGAATTCTAAATTGCAGAAATTCTAAATTCCCAACAAATTTACAAACAAAGACGAGGAAAATTCTAAAGGGGCTTTGTAAATTTAGGTTCTATTGTAATATGTATTCTGAAAATAGGACAACAAATATTTCACTTATAATTTTAGTCCCTATTTTTTAATAAAGCCGCTGGCGTAAACCCACATCCTATAAACGTTAACCAATCATAGCATACCACGTCAATCGATAATTTAAAAATAAGCATTAAAATGGAAACCAAATGTTTGTTGTCCTATATCCATAATTGATATTGTTTTAGGCCCTAAAAATATATAAACTAAATTCTAAATTCGAGGAATCCTTTCCAAACATCGAACCAAAAGAGTCCTTAGATCTTTCACCATCATGCAAATCTGTAACTTACTTTACCTGAATGTAAAACAAGGGAATCTCAAATTGGTGCATTAAAATGGAGGACCTCAATCAATTTTAGCAGTCTACTGATTTTTAAAATGATTCAAGAATATACAGAAATGTTAATCCGAAAATCCAATAAACTCAATCGGTTCTAGAATTTGTAAAACCACAAAAAACAAAGTCAATAAAAACACCAAGCAAAAAAAGGAAATTCATGAAGACCAATTTAGTTCAATTCAAATTATGCGGTCTCAATGCTCACCCCTAAGCAGAATTGTTCACAAGCATGATAAGAAATCTTGTAAAATTATATAGTAACGAACGACCATTATATTGAAACAGGGGCGGTGTTTTCGATTTAAATTTAAATTGCACACCTTGATACACGAAGGAACCCTTGTACAATCTCAATACATTGACATATAGATGGTCACTAAGCTCTGTTGTAAGCTCTACAATCAACAAGCGAAAGTTAATTTTATTTCACACTATCATCAAAAAAAGAATATATATATATATATATATATATATATATATAGAGAGAGAGAGAGAGAGAGAGAGGTTCACAAGTGAACCTAAAAGATGCACATTTTAATGAATCTTCACAAAAACACCTAACAATCCATTAATTTTAATTCTTATGTTGTGATTGGTACACACCAGCGGTAATGGTTACGCGTGTCGATCAAATATTTTTTTTACAACCCCCAACCCCTCACCCCCACCCCTAGCATGGCAACCGACCTTACCCGCTGCCAATTAACCTGAAATCCACATTTCCTTTTCCTCTATTTTTCTGTCTACCCTTGTTCGGTGATCCATCTTCTCTTCATTCCATTAATGGTATCTTCAAGCTCCGACAACTCTATACCTGCTCCAGGTACCCCCAATTTCACATACATACACTACACATTATATCCATGAAGTTTCATCAAAAAATTCATTTTTTTACTATTTAAAAAAAATGGTATGTACCGGAGTCTGCACTATATATATATATATATATATATATATATATATAACCATATTCTCATACATACCAAAATTTACATACCAAGTTTGCATACTGATTTTTTTTTAAATAGTAAAATACATATTTTTGAGTTGAATTTTTTTATATGATATTTAAACACTTCAACGGACCCATGTAAAAAAAATCAGCTCAAAATAACATTTTTTGCTATATTTGAAAAATCGGTCAAATTTTCACAGCTTTTAAGTGCTTTAAAAGCTGTGAAAGTTTGACCGATTTTTTAAAAATAGCAAAACAAATTATTTTAAGATGATTTTTTTATAAGGGTCCTCCAAAATGTTGAAATATCACATAAAAAATTCAACTCAAAATCATTTATAAAAATGGGTCCACGCGAGCAGTATGTAAACCTAGTATGAATGAGAGCCACTCTCTCTCTCTCTCTCTATATATATATATATATATATATATATATAATAAGGAGTAGAATGTTGGCACTATTCCATAACTTGATAAGCTAAGTAGTGGTTGAGATTAAAACATCAATGCAAGAAATGGAGGGCTGAGATCATTTGCCCAATTTTCTCTCTTAGGGTCTCTTTGCCAAACCTAGCCGTCATTCTCATCCTCTCCAAACCCTACGCTTCCCCTCACTCACTCCCTCTCACCAATCAACCTCCACCTCCACTCGGCCGCCGCTCCTCCTCCAATACGCCGCCACACCCCCTCATCCTCGCGGCACCCTTCTCCCCTAAACCCCATGCCTATGCCCCAAGGCAGGAAAGGAACGGTGGAGATTAGTTGATTTTATGGCTTATCTGAAGCGTATGAATTGAGTCACTTCCTCTTCAGACCTCTCTCAATCACGTCCTCTCTCACCTGCTCCCTTCTTTGTCACTCACCCACTTCCTTCTTTCTCCATTTCTTTCACACAAACTCTTGCTCACAAACTCCATTTTGACCTACTGATGGCAAGGATTCGCACCACGCGATTTTTGATTTCACATGTTTTTTTTATTTCCCATTTAGGCTTGATTTCACACGATTTATGTCTCTAATGTATGATTTTTGTTTGTTTCATTCAGCACATACCGAAGCAAGATCTTTTGAAGACCTCCATGAACCACTCCGGAGAACCCCCAAAGCATCATCACATGTACGATTTTACAGATTTGTTGATAAATGTAGGTTTTTGTAAGTTAGGTTTTATATCAAACCCTCATGTTGAAAATCCATGTTGAAAAACACCTTGAAAAGTTTTCATCGCTTCTCCAATCCCTCATTGGGTTATAGGTTGATGAATGGTGCTTGCATTCTGTGATAGTGAGTTTTTTCTCCTGATTTTGTTGAGGTTTGAAGATTTTGGATGATATTTGTTTTTTTCTTCAATGTAGTTTTTCTTCATTCTCTATTTCCTTGATTCTGTTTGGTTTACTGAGGAGAAAAAACAAAATCAGGAGAAAAAATAAAATCTGGAGAAAAAAAAGAAATATCATCCAAAACTACATTGAAGGCAAAATCTTAACCTACTAATATTTGCGGTTGAACTGTTTGAAAATGCGGGTTTGAAATTATTTTATAGTTTTTGTATGGCAAATTAATTTTTAGTCTTAACAACACTCTTATACTATTTTTGGTTATTTCAGGTAACATGAGTCCCAAGCGTTCGACAAAATTGGCAAGTGAGTATTTTAACTGTGAACTTATTCATTTCTCTTTTTATATTATAAATCTATTTATCTAAAATGTTTTATAGTTGTTTAGATGGCCCATTTCGTGATAAACATAAGTTTACATGGTGTATAGAAATACATCTTATACATTTGGACTTTAAAGAAGGTAAAATAGATCTAAGAAAGGTTGAGCTTCGAAACCTTTCTTGAGCGATTTTGTCATTTTCGAATGTTAATATCAACATTGCAATCATATATAATGAAGATCGAACGTGTAAGTTTTCTATACAATTTTGTACTGAATTTCTGAGCGTTTCAACCTTTTGTACTAGGATTTCAAGTAAGTTTTAGAGTTTTTAATTCGTCTTTTGTATGAATGTTTCATTTTGTACATCTAGAAATCCCTCCAAAATTGGTTCTTTCAACTTAACATATATTTTTATGTTGCAGATAAAATTGATTCTTTAGTTGCTATTAATTTTTTTTGGGTTTTGAGATTATTTGTCAAAACTTAAATCTTTGTAGGTAAATAAAATGAGCCTAACTTGAATCTTTGTTGGGGATTAAAAAGTTGTACTTTGTACATAAACAGGTATACCGCCCATTATACATTTAAAGTTTAAAAAACTAGTTTATATCTTTGTTTGTTACTACTTCTTCTCTGTAATGATGTTATACATTTAGGTGAGTTTTCTCTCCATAAAGTTATGGCAGTGTTTGGATGTGAGAGTATGTAGGCTCTATTTCTCTAAAAATGTCCGACTAAAATATTTAAATTGGTTGTCTAATATTTAAATTGGTTACCTTTTGTCATTCATTTTCTCAGAATTTCATAAATTCGACCTAAGATCGAAACATGGAATGTTTGTTCAATAGCTGTTGATTTAAAACCCGCATAGTCGAATCACTTTTTAGGCAATGACTTTGAACAATAATTGTCATGTGTTTGGATTCAATAAATAAACTCTTTTTCAGTGTATATAATTTTTATTTTAATTATTCATTCAGAAGTTTGAAATCATTTTGGTATTTTTTTTCTTCTTCTTACACACCACTGGTATGGTGTTTTTAACTGTCTTTTCGTTTACTACCATTTGCACCGTTACATATGGGTTGGATTTCATATGATGTTCTTCTTCTACTGTTATTACCTTTGTACCGTTATTGTTGTTTTTAAGTTGGTCTTGGTTAGTTAAAAATTTCATTTTATACCTTTAATATAGTGTTTCTTTTTGAGATATGGTTTTATCCACCAGTTACATGCATTCATTTCAGCAACACTTATTCCCAAAATATTTTTTATACACAAGTTCTATAATTGCCAATTTTTAATAGATGGTTTTATACACAACATTCATTTCAACTATTTTCATAAATTTCGTGTCGTGGATGTAATGAGAACATGGCATGCCAATGTACCCCCTCTATTGGTGTGTGTGAAATTTATTTATGAACAGGTATTTTGAAAGGTTCTCTATGTAAATCTACTGAATAACAATGGTTCTCAATATACGAAAATAAGGCAATCAGATATAACCGTTTTTGAATACTTTTTTCTGGGACTCTTTTCCCGGTTGCTAATTTAGCGTGCAAATAAGGCAATCAAACTATGATTCCTTCTTATAACAATAACAAGGTTCTGATTATGTGTTAACTTTATTTTTTACTCTTTTTTCAGGTTATATATGGTGGATTGGATTAAATGAAATTGACTGGAATTCAATGGTATGAAATGATACTTAGTTTTTGAGTTGTTTTATTCATTGTAGAATTCTTATCGACACCCTTCTGATTGATAATTAGAGTCGATCTAGATACACTATAGATTACACGCTTTACACACTGAACAAAAGAGAAATTAAGATCTTTTTAATATATGGTTTCATTTTTAAACACGATTTTTATCTATTAGAATCTAATCATATATGTAGAAATATGTTGATGCCAAGGTGGGAGAGTTTATATATTATACTCATATCTGATCATAACAGTTATTATGTTACTATTTTACATATGCTCATATTTTCTTCTATATAGTGTTTGGAGTGTTTCTTTTCAAATCTTCTACGACGTAGTTAACTCGAACTACAATAAGAATAAAATCTTCTTATAAGAGTTCTTCTTTATCTTAAATAGAGGATACAAATTCTGTTATAATAGTGCTTGGGTAACAACTATATTACTATAAGAGTTGTTTTATAAATTCAGCTTTGTATACTACTATAAGAGTTGTTTTATAAAGGCATACTGTTTTGTGTGATTAACATTATAGCTCCACTTGAAGACTTATTTAACATGTATGCGGCCTTATTATTCAGCCTTATTTAACATGTATGCAGCCTTATTTGACGAGCCTTAAAGAGGTAAGCAAACTTATTTAAATGATTAATGTTGGTTCCTTGAGTATTCGGCCTTATTTAACATGTATGCAACCTTATTTAACATGATTGCAACCTTATTGAACTAATATAACATTAACTGGTATAGCAATGTGTGTTTAGTTATTCATTTTTATCACATTTTCACCAAATGAACAACCTCTTGACAATATTATTATAAGTTTTGCGTTTATGTTATCCTTTGACTTTTATTTTCTTCCTAATTTGAATTGTGTGACTGTGAATCATACGAGGACTTTCAAAATATTTATCTGTTAGCCAGTCTAAACTGGCATATTAGTTTGACCATGGATATACTATCGTTGAAACGTGGTCGTCACTCTATCGTTGAAGTGTTGTCACTCTACTTTAGGAACGGTACACCAGTATATTGTCACTCTATTGTCACTCTATTGTGATTTATTTTAAAATTGGTATATTATTGTCGGTGATAATATTGTATTATGAATTGACATTTTATATACTTATTTTTTATGTTATATTCCCAAATACAAAGTATGACTTTAATGGCAGCATGGTTCATACTTTTGTGAAGCATTATCGCATCCTTTTTAGCTGCAGCATGGTTTAATTGAAGCATGTATCTTTATTATTTCTCTGATATGTACCCTCTTTTTCACCTGTTCCAGTGTGTCAGTGGCGTGTCCGAGTCTGATGCATATTATAAAAACTTCACAGTATAGAAAATTCACAGCTTTCTGCATCAGATTATAAGCAAAGACGCAGTTATTTAATTTTCGTAACCATTGGATATTCATAATCTTATATGGTACTTATCTGGCATATGTACTAACAGACATTTCAGCACCTAGCGCTAGCAGCAGCAGAGGGAGCACCTCCTCTGAAGAGGAAATTTGCCACCCGTGATCGACGCCAAGCTAACTGGCCACCACCAGCCTGACCATCTTGGGAATTCCCAACATCAATTTTGCCCTCATTTCGATGGGCCTTCTTCAGTATCACTCCCACATTTTGTCCAACAAAGACCCCGAGCTTCATTACAGTGAATAGGATGAAAGCAGCGGCCTCACAACCCAATGAAAATCGTCCACATGCTGGTACTTCTCTATAATCCGGGGACAAGTATCAAATGAAACACTCTCCACTTTAGCTGAATCTGCCAAGAAGGTGGTGTTCGTCTTTAAACATGAAGCTTCCTGGGAATATCAAAACAAGGCACCCATTTGGAAGAATTTGTGAAATCTGACCCGTGGCCCACATTACTCACTTTTTATGAGGCCAATCAAACAGGGGAAAAAATTCATTCTCTTTTAACCTCATAAACTGTCCCACAAAATATGGCTCCGCAATTTCTAATTCAGAACAATATCCTCTCCAAAGGGTCTCCAGCCCCAAGAAACCAACATCGATGCTTTCGTCACTCTGTATGGGATGTAAAATACCCACCGACGAATGATTTGTATTCTCCTCCAGCAAGCAAACCCAATCCCCTGCTGAAAATCCAGATGTGACCTTTTCGAGAGTTGACACATTTACCCTTAGAGGGTTGATAATTCCTAGGGTTCTAAACAAAATATATCCATCTTAATCGGTATCCTTCTCCAAACCAATTACGTTTCCTTCTGTGACAGTCATGGCTTGAGGTTTGCAGGAGTTTATCTCCTTCCTTGAACGAACTGTATCGCCAACTTGGACATGGTCATTTGAGAGTAACAATGTTGAATAGCTTCTGCCGTTTGATTTGTCCAACATTACTCTGCTCCCCAAACTAATCAACTCTCCATCATTACAAACAGCATTCTGTGAGCTTTGAAATGCATGTAAAATATCTGCCACTAAAGGACGATTCCTAAGATCATGCTCAAAGCAGCCTTTTGGAACATTCTCAACTTCAGAAGGCACGCCATTTTAAATGTGATGATTGGTTAGGAAATAATGTTTTGGATCATAATGTCTGATATAAAAAATATGAAGATTGCTCAGCTACTAAATCACAAAGGAGAATGGGACTGGAACATTCTTTTTTTCACTTTTCACCTTTACAACTGTTGGTGGTACGGTTATTCAAAGTGCGGATCATATTTTTAGTCGATTTAACATTTATAAAAAATTTTGATATCTGATATTTTGATGTGTGTTCACTTTATGTTTTAATTTTTTTTCTTTTTCTTCCTCCACAGGAAATGCCCAAATTGGAAATGATGTGATTGTGTACTAACTTCCCGTTATGCATTGTCTTAGGTAACTTTCCAATTGAAAAGGATGTGATTGTGTACAAAATTCATTCGCATTAAATTTTTCAAAGAGGATCTACATTGAATGGGGATGAGGCGCAGCCCATCTCATGGTGGGGGTGCAGAATGGGGATGCGGTGCAACTCATTATAGCGGCACATATAGGTTTTGCTCTAAGAAGCCCGCCTATTTTTAAACTAAGAATGAAGGTAGTGTATCTTCATGTATTTGTACCTGTTATCAAATAAACTCCAAACCAAACCAACATTTGATTCGTAACTGATTTTTTGGTACCTGTTATCAAACCAACATCAGACCAAACCAACATTTGATACACAACTGATTTTTTGGTACCAGAAATCAATTATATACCACTTATACCAACAGTTATATGCCATTTATACCAAACCAGTTGTACTGGAATTCAGTACCAGTTATACCAAAGTTCCAAACCAACACCAACAGTTATACTGATTTTTGGTACGAGTTATACCAAACCAACACCAACAGTTATACCAACTGAACTTAATGCCAACTAAAATTCAATACCAACACCAACAATTATACCATTTCAAGACAACTTTAAAATTTGAATTTCAATTTCAACTCAATATTTAAATTACAATACCAACTGAAATTCAATACGAACTCAATCACAACACTGAATATCACAACAAAAAATACGAACGTAGGTAACAGTACCAAAACATAAAAAAATTAAGTACGTGAAGGGCTTAAAAATTAGAGTATAGTGGTAGTTGGAAATTTCGGGAACATAAGTATTCTCATCCAACTTTCGTCCACCGAGGCTATGGGAAATTCCTATCTCTGGTCCGGGAAAAATGATGTAATTCATGTTAGGACTATGAGATTCATGGGGCCATACCTAACATAAGTCCACCAACCGCCAAGTCGGATAGGCCTTCCTAACATAATTGTAGGCATGCGATACTAAAATAGTCTCGAATAAAGGTTTGGCAAAACTTTCAAGTCTCGACTCTAAATGAGAGGAGGTCAAATTCTCTCATAATTCAATATCTTGAACCATATTTTTTTATTTAGCTGTGGATGATGATGTTGGGAAAGGTATTTTTGTCGTTTTTCATTTACGAACTTTGAAATTTTTTGCCGTTTTGTAAATACATTCTTTCAAATTTTTCGACGTGCCTTCAGGCACGGGCATTCCGCTAGTATATATATATATATATATATAATTTCTCTCTCTTATTATTAAATCTCTCTATTTTCTTCTTGTAGCAGAGGCAGTTCAAGTTTTGGTTTTGTTATTGGCAGATGAATCCCTATGGTTCGAGAAGCTTCCATAGCTTTTGTCAAGGACATATCTCCTCTTTACCATTCACTTTTACCTTCCTATCCTATATATAACTTTGAATTAGAGTTGAAATTCAACAAACCACTGCTTAATATTCACATTCGTTGTTTGATTCCCAAAAGCTGCCATGGTGGGGGTGGGGGGAGGGTGTGAAAGAAATATTCAATTGACACGCATATCCGTTACCGCTGGTGCGGGCCAATTACAACATAGAAATTAAAATTAATGGGTTGTTACGTGTTTTTTGTCAAGGTTCATCAAACTGTTCATCTTTTAGGTTCATTTGTGAACCTCTCTCTCTCTCTCTCTCTCTCTCTCTATATATATATATATAATGATCTTGTGCGGACCTGTCCTCATTTTAAGAGTGCGGACCAGACATGTCTCACCTGACGCTAAGCTTAGAAATTATTGGCTAAATTATAAGCGCTCTCTCTCTCTTTATCTCTCTCTTTTCTGGGCTCACCGCCAGGTGACACATGTGATATGCCCCAAGTGTGACCTCGGCCTAGAAACACCAACCTCGGCCGAGGTGATGGCCGAGATATTGATCGACCCTGGGTAAGCCATGGGCCCACGATATCATCCCTCGACCTTAGTAAGGTCGGCCCAGGCCGACACTACCACCTACATTTCCAATGGACACTACGCGCATCACAGGCATCGACAACATTCTCATATACCTGGGTATGGCAACCTCGGCCGAGTGTAGGCCGAGGTGACAAGAAGCCTTGGTAATCCTCAACATGGAATCAGTCCAACCTCGGCTGGGGCCGAGGTGACAAGAATCCTTGGTAATCTTCAACATGGAATCAGTCCAACCTCGACTGGGGCCGAGGTGACAAGAAGCCTTGGTAATCTTCAACATGGAATCAGTCCAACCTCGGCTGGGCCGACCCCAGCATAATGTCTCGGCTGAGATCAGGCCGAGACTCCCTATGGCACATCTCGAATTGAACGAATATCAAGCCTTTACAGCTCGGCCTCTCCCAGGCCGAGGTCATGCACCAATATGGCGGCCGAGCATCTGTTGACATTTGGATAAGGACACATGGGCACAAATCAGTTGTAACAAGATTATTCTCCACACGTGGGGAGGATATTTCATCATCATTCCTTACATGTGACAGTGACAGGTGGCTTCCCCCTATTGGTGAGGCTACCACACACATGCTCATTGCATGCATGGGGGGTACATTACACCCCCTAGGTACTATATATAGAGGTCATACTCTACCTTGCAAAGGGATCCAAGATATTGCACCCTAGCTAAAACTCTGTCTAGATATACAGTAGAGAGAGAAAGCTTGAGTGATTGTATCCATGGCCATTAGTGCCTCATTACAGTGAGATCATTCACACACACACAGTGGACGTAGGCCAATTTAGGCTGAACCACTTATATCCTGGTGCTCTCTCCTCTTCTCCTCACCTCATTCTCTTACCTTTTACATAAATATGATGCCATTGTTGTTCTTAGATTGGGCTTGAAAACACCTTACCTGGTGGTGCTAATTTCAGCATCATCATTTTGGCGCCATCTGTGGGAACGAGAAACTATCTCTTCCTCTTTTTCTGCTTAACCTCACCGGAGACTCTGGTGGTGAGCCAGGCCTCCCCCTAGCGTGGAGCTGTTTCACCATTGAAAGAGGTCCTGTGAGGTGCTAAGCTCATTTGCTACTCAAGCTCTATAGTGTTAACATATGGCACCAGACCTACCACCGCCTCTTCCGCCGCCCGGGGGCGGGGGGCCTAGCTCCAGTCAGGCGCCCCCCCAGTCCGAAATGGCAGAGGTAGCAGCGGCCTTAAAATCTTTAGCTGCAACACAACAAGCCATGAAGGAGCAATTTGCTCAGCTCAGTCAAACTATGATGAGATCACCTGGAGTCTCACCGGACATGATCACTCGGGCGGCAGTTCAGCCTCATCCTGACGCCAGGGGACCACCCCAGGCGCCAATGAAGGACCAACCTGTACCCCAGCGGAGAAGGGACATTGCTGACCCTAGGCGCTTGCGCCTGGGGAGGCAGGGAAACCCTTGCCCAGAGGACAGGTATGATGACCTAGAGGCTGAAGAAGCCCCAGAAGACTGCTGGGAGCCGTATGAGGTGTCAAATAACACTATACGACCTCTTAGGCAGAGTCAAGGATGTGTCGGCCGAAGAGGTGAAGAGGCCCAACAAAGAGGGTCGGCCTTTGATAGGTTGAGCAGAGGGTCGGCCTTCGAGAGACTGGGCCCGGTGAATGACCTAAGACAGAGGCTGTCGAGGTCAAGGAGCGCAGCAGGATCTCAGAGAGGGAATAGGCAGGGTCGGCCAGACCAAGTCCGACCCTGTGAAAGAAGAGGTAGGGAACAGGAAGAGGTCAACAGCCAACGTGACGCGGCTGGGGAACCCTCTGTCCATCGCAGGGAGGTGGCAGGGGATAACCTCGGCCAAGTTGATGACAGAAGACCCTGGAATGATTCTATCCAACGCCTTGAGGAGAAGATAGGAGATCTCATTAAAACCAGGGACCCATTACAAAGGGGTTACTCAGAGGGCTCCCCATTTGTGGCTAGGATAGTGGGGTTCCCAACCCCAGCCAAGTTCAAGCCTCCTATAGTGAATCCCAAGTATGATGGCAGCACTAACCCTGTACACCATATCAAGATGTACCAGTCGGCAGCAGACATTTACTCGATAACCGATGAGATGAAGTGTAGGGCCTTCTCAGGGAGCTTGACAGGGGCAGCGCACAGTTGGTTCACCTCCCTTCCGAAGAACTCAATTGAGAACTTCAAAGGCTTGGCTGAGTAGTTCATCCACAACTTCTGCTTCGCAGTAAGACCTCAAAAGAAGACTACCCACCTGTTGTATGTCAAACAGGCCAAGGGTGAGAGCCTAAGAGACTACATAGCAAGATTCAACAAAGAGAAATTGGAGGCGGAAGATTATGAAGAGAGCATAGCCATGACCTCCCTTATAGGAGGCCTCCAGAAGGGGAAGCTATTGTGGAAAATGGCGGAAGACCCCCTAGGTCTATGGCGGAGCTGCTGGCAACCGCAGGGAAAGTGATGAATGCGGAAGAGGCAATGGCCGCCAAGTGTAAGGAGGAGAACCGCGGTGGCACGTGAAAGTCCCAAGGTAAGAAAGAGGGGAAGAAGAGGTCAGGAGATGACAAGTTCGCTCATTACACTCCTCTGACTGTGAGCTGTGAGCACATCCTCAATGAGATTAAGACTGACCGGACTCTGAGGTGGCCAGAAAAACTGAAGGCCCCGCCATATAAGAGGAATAAAAAATTATGGTGCGAGTTCCATCAGGATCATGGCCATGTCACAGATAGATGCTTCGCTTTAAAGGATGAGATTGAGAAGATGCTGAAATCTGGAAAGCTGAGGAAGTATGTGGATGGTAAGGCTCCAAAGGGTGGAAGAGATGACCCTAAGAAAAGAAGAGATGACAGATATCGTGGCAATGTCCCGACCAGAAGAGATGATGAAGACGACTCGGATCTTTCGCCAAAGGATGACAACACCCCGGTGAAGAGGGTCGGTATGATCTCCTTTGGTGTTAGCACCATATGTGGGGGCTTTGCAGGAGGTGGCTCTGAGGTAGCCGACAAGAAGGCTCATGTAGCAGAGGCCAGGTCATTGGCCAAGCTCGAAGTTGTGAACCTAACGTCTTCTGATGCAGTACAGAAGAGGAAGAAGGTAGACATGGACACCCTCATAGTAGGGTTCTCCAGACTCGATTTCAAGGGTATCTTAGCCCCCCATGATGACCCTTTGGTCATAACAACAAGGGTGCATGGGTGCGAGGTACGGAGGATCCTCATAGATTGGGTAAGCTCAGCAGACGTGATGTTCTGGCCTTGCTTCAAGAGCCTGGGTCTTAGCAGGGCAAGGTTGGTGCCCTATCATCACCCATTGATAGTCTTTCAGTGGCGAAAAGGTCCACCCATTGGGCATGTATGAGATGGATGTACGGATGGGGGATGAGTGGCCTATGAGGCTGACCAAGAAGATAAACTTTTTCGTTATGGACGAAAACGTCTTCTCGGCCTACAACCTCATCATAGGAAGGGTGGCCCTTAAAGAGTTTGAAGCTGTGCCGTCGACGGTCCATCAGATGCTAAAATTCCCGACTACTTATGGAGTAGGGGAAGTGCAAGGGGACTAAACCACGGCGCGAGAGTGTTACTTCAACTCGGCCGAAGAGAGAGAAGCCCATAAGAGAGCAACCACCACTTACAGCATTGACACTCTTGACCCAAGAGACGAAACAAAATTGAAGAAGGGTGAGGCCGCGGAAGAGGTAGAACCCATCGTCCTCAATGAGGACGAGCCGGAAAAAACCGTCCAGGTCGGTAAGGCCCTAGAGCCAGGAATCAAGGAAGAGCTGATAAACTTCCTCAAGAGGCGACAGAGTGTCTTTGCATGGAGTCACGCAGACATGCCTGGCATCGCCCCTGAGGTCATGAGCCACAAGCTCAATGTGGACAAAGATGCCAAGCCAATCAAGCAGAGACGAAGAGTCTACTACAGGGAGAAGTACGACGTCATCCGGGAAGAGGTAAAAAAGTTGGAAGAGGCCGAGTTCATAAGAGAGGTTACCTATCCGGAGTGGCTCTCAAATGCAGTCATAGTGCCTAAGGCCAATGGGAAGTGGCGAATGTGTGTAGATTTCACTGACCTGAACAGGTCTTTCCCGAAAGACAGCTATCCCTTACCTAGGATAGACCAGATGGTGGACGCAACGGCAGGGCACGAGCTCATGAGCTTCATGGATGCTTATTCAGGCTATAACCAAATCTTCATGGATGCTGAAGACTCTGAGAAGACAACCTTCATTACTGACAAAGGGACGTACTGCTACAAGGTGATGCCCTTCGGTCTGAAAAATACGGGGGCAACGTATCAACGTCTTGTCAATAAGATGTTTGAAGAGAAAATACGTAAGACCATGGAGGTATATGTAGACGATATGCTAACGAAGATCCTGAAAGCATGTACTCACGTAGCGGACCTTGAGAAGACCTTCGATGTTATGGACTCCTACAGAATGAAACTCAACCCAGCAAAGTGTGTATTCGGAGTAGGAGCGGGGAAGTTCCTGGGATTCATCATTAATCAGAGAGGGATTGAAGCGAACCCTGAGAAAATCAAGGCATTACTCGACATGAAGACTCCTAGGAGTATCCAGGATGTCCAGAGACTCACGGGAAGGGTGGCTGCTCTTAACAGGTTTGTTTTTAGGGCAACGGACAAGTTTCTTCCATTCTTCAAAGTTATAAGAAATGCCTTCCAATGGGACGAAGAATGTGAAAAAGCCTTCAACTAACTCAAGTCCTACTTAGGGTCTTCCTTGTTGTTGTCTCGGCCCATCACGGGGGAAAGGTTGTTTGTGTATCTGGAAGTCTCTGAATCAGCCATCACTGCGGCCATCATACGGGAAGAGGATGGGGTCCAGAGGCTTGTGTACTTCAATAGTAAGGCCCTTCAAGGGTCTGAACAAAATTATCCCCGAATGGAGAAGTTGGCTTATGCCCTAATACATGCCTGAAGGAAAATGAAGCCTTACTTCCAAGCTCACTCCATGGTAGTCCTCACTGACTCCCCACTAAGGCAGGTTCTGCACAAACCTGAGAAGTCCGGAAGATTGATGACCTGGGCTATAGAACTAGGAGAATATGATCTTACCTACCAGCCTAGGACAGCCATCAAGGGGCAGGCCCTCGCAGACTTTGTCGCAAAATTCACCTGGGAAGAGGCCGGTAGAAGTTTGGAAGAGGCCGAGACAGAGAAAGGCTTAGATGATGATGAAGAGACAAACCGTAGTGTCTTCCGAGATTCGGAAGAGACGGCACCAAACGTCTTCTGAGATCGGGAAGAGGTCATCTCAGGCAAAACCCGGAGCGAAATAGAAGAGAACGAAGAGGATCGATACCTCTTCAAAAAGGGGGTTATGAGAGAAGGGGTCTTCTCATCAGAAACAGACGTCTAGAGCCTCTTCGTTGATGGCTCTTCCTGTGATAGTGGAAGTGGGGCGGGACTAATACTCTCGGCTCCAGATGGCGCCAACATTGAATACGCCTTGAGATTCAACTTCCAGGCCTCAAACAACGAGTCCGAGTATGAGGCCATGATAGCAGGTCTCTTATTGGCAACAACTCTTCGAGTAAAGCGACTCCTACTCCATAACGACTCAAGGTTGGTTGTCAATCAAGTATTGGGGGTATACGAAGCCAAAGACGAAAGGATGGCCAAGTACTTAAAGAAGGTAAGAAGGTTGTTAGAATATTTTAAAGAAGCAAAACTGAAGAGAGTGCCTCGACTGAGCAACAATCACGCTAATGCATTGGCAAAGCTGGCCTCAGCGGTGAATACATATATGGGAAGGACCATTCCAATCGAGGTCTTAGGAAAGGCAACCATCGAGGAGGACGAGGTATGTATCCCTTGCCACAATTTGAACCTAGGAGACTCATGGATTGACCCGCTCGTCAGATACCTAAGAGAGGGAGAGCTGCCTAAGTCCAAGCTAGAAAAGAGAAAGTTGAGATACAGGGCTGCCAAGTTCTCAATGATAGGAGACGTCTTGTAAAAAAAGGGGTTTCTATTGCCTCTCCTCAGATGTGTGCATCCCATGGAAGTACCCCGGGTCTTACAGGAGGTTCATGAGGGTTTTTGCTCTAGCCACATAGGGGGAAGGCCCTTAGCCAAGAGGATCATCACTCAGGGATACTGGTGGCCTACCTTGTCTAAGGACGCTGCAGACTATGTGAAGAGGTGCGACAAATGTCAAAGGTTCGCCACTATCCCTCATCAACCCCATCAGCCTATGACGTCAATCTCTTCTCCATGGCCATTTGCGGTATGGGGAATTGACTTGGTAGGACCTTTGCCAAGAGCTGTCAACAACTATAGATTCTTGATAGTTGCCATTGACTACTTTTCAAAGTGGGTGGAGGCAGAACCGATGATAACAATTACAGAGCAGAAGACCTTCCAGTTTATTTGGAGGAACATCATATGCAGATATGGCCTCCCAAACACTCTCATCTCGGATAATGGGACCCAGTTCAAGAACTCCTCCTTAGAAAAGTATTGCCTAAGAGTGGGGATTAAACAGTTCTTCTCATCTCCTAGTCGACCTCAGTCAAATGGCCAGACCGAGGTCACAAACAGAACCATCTTGGACGGAATCAAGAAGAGGTTAAAAGATGCGAAGGGGAGATGGACAGAAGAGGTCTATGCTGTGTTATGGGCCTACAGAACCACGGCAAGGACACCAATAGGGGAAACCCCATTCATGCTGGCACATGGCTCAGAGGCCGTCATACCAACGGAAGTAGGACTACCAACTCATCGAATTCAGACCTACGACCCAGACAGCAATGGGGAAGAGAGGAGGCTAGACCTAGATCTTATCGAAGAAAGAAGAGAAGACACAGAGGTCAGAAAAGCAGCCTACCAGCAGCGGGAAGCGAAATTATACAACCAAAGGGTGAAGTTAAGACCCATTACAGTGGGAGACCTAGTGCTAAATAAGACCCTACAAAAGGCAAATAAGCTACACCTAAACTGGCATGGCCCTTACAAAGTAACAGAAGAGGTTGTGCCTGGAACTTACAGGCTAGAAAACCTAGAAGGAGAACCTTTGATTAACCCATGGAATGCTGACCACCTAAAGAGATATTACATATGATGTTGCGTAGAATTTTATGCAAATAGACCATCTTATTGAGAAGAGGTTATTAATAAAGATCAGTTTCCATGATAGTACTTGCTTCATTCTTAGACCAGAAATATATTATGAGGATAACATCTTAGGTGATGACCTCAAACCTTCATAACATCACTCGGTGGTGAAGAAGTCTGAGCTCAGACACCTTAGTAGATGACCTCAGACCCTTAACATCATTAATTTGGTGAAATTAATTATGAGGATAACGTCTTAGGTGACGACCTAAGACCTTCATAACATCACTCGGTGGTGAAGAGGTCTGAGCTCAGACACCTTAGTAGATGACCTCAGACCCTTAACATCATTAATTTGGTGAAATTAATTATGAGGATAACATCTTAGGTGACGACCTCAGACCTTCATAACATCACTCGGTGGTGACGAGGTCTGAAGTCAGACACCTTAGTAGATGACCTCAGACCCTTAACATCATTAATTTGGTGAAATTAATTATGAGGATAACGTCTTAGGTGACGACCTCAGACCTTCATAACATCACTCGGTGGTGAAGAGGTCTGAGCTCAGACACCTTAGTAGATGACCTCAGACCCTTAACATCATTAATTTGGTGAAATTAATTATGAGGATAACGTCTTAGGTGACGACCTCAGACCTTCATAACATCACCCGGTGGTGAAGAGGTCTGAGCTCAAACACCTTAGTAGATGACCTCAGACCCTTAACATCATTAATTTGGTGAAATTAATTATGAGGATAACGTCTTAGGTGACGACCTCAGACCTTCATAACATCACTCGGTGGTGAAGAGGTCTGAGCTCAGACACCTTAGTAGATGACCTCAGACCCTTAACATCATTAATTTGGTGAAATTAATTATGAGGATAACGTCTTAGGTGACGACCTCAGACCTTCATAACATCACCCGGTGGTGAAGAGGTCTGAGCTCAAACACCTTAGTAGATGACCTCAGACCCTTAACATCATTAATTTGGTGAAATTAATTATGAGGATAACGTCTTAGGTGACGACCTCAGACCTTCATAACATCACTCGGTGGTGAAGAGGCCTGAGCTCAGACACCTTAGTAGATGACCTCAGACCCTTAACATCATTAATTTGGTGAAATTAATTATGAGGATAACGTCTTAGGTGACGACCTCAGACCTTCATAACATCACTCGGTGGTGACGAGGTCTGAGCTCAGACACCCTAGTTAGATGACCTCAGACTCTTAACATCATTAATTTGGTGAAATTAATTATGAGGATAACATCTTAGGTGACGACCTCAGACCTTCATAACATCACTCGGTGGTGACGTGGTCTGAGCTCAGACACCCTAGTTAGATGACCTCAGACTCTTAACATCATTAATTTGGTGAGATTAGTTATGAGGATAACGTCTTAGGTGACGACCTCAGACCTTCATAATATCACTCGGTGGTGACGAGGTCTGAGCTCAGACACCTTAGCAGATGACCTCAGACCCTTAACATCATTAATTTGGTGAAGTTGGTTATGAGAATAGCATCTTAGGTAATGACCTCAGACCTTCATAACATCACTCAGTGGTGACGAAGTCTGATCTCAGACACCTTAGTAGATGACCTCAGACCCTTAACATCATTAATTTGGTGAAATTAATTATGAGGATAACGTCTTAGGTGACGACCTCAGACCTTCATAACATCACTCGGTGGTGACGAGGTCTGAGCTCAGACACCTTAGTAGATGACCTCAGACCCTTAACATCATTAATTTGGTGAAATTAATTATGAGGATAACGTCTTAGGTGACGACCTCAGAGCCTAATTACAATTCAGCGGTGAAGAGACCTGAGGTCATAATTATTGACTGAGTATAAACAAGACATCACTACAACAAAATAATAGAAGAGATCACATGGCATTCAATAAAGGGAAGAGATATAGCATTCAGAGGTTGAAATACAAAGAAGTAACAAATATTCCTTGAATACAAAGTACCATGGTGTTACAAGTTACAAGTTACGAGTTACAAGTTACAAATTACAAATCCTAAAGGTTTGGGGGGGGGAACATTAACAGCCTCGGCCTGATTGGATTGATCAGCGTTAGTAACCTCGGCCACGTCATCAGTATGGTCTGCACCTCCGACTTCGGTCCCTCCCAGAGTTGCAGTCTCAGCAGGAGCAGCAGCCTCGTCCTCCACCTCTTGAAGCGCCTGAGCAAACTGAGGGTCAGTAAAGCCGAGACCCACAAAGTCAGAGGCCTTTAAAGTACCGACCTCCCTCTCTCTGACTTCAGCCCATTTGGTAGTAGCCTTGATACCTCTTTCGAGATATTCAAAACCAAAACCCATGAACTCGTCCGAGGCTTTGTAGTCAGAAATTATTTTGGCTGAGTCATCTTCAAGGGCAGCCTTGACAGCCGAGCTGACCTTCTGCTGCAGAACGTCATCTTTGGCCTTCAGGGCTTTGGCGTGATCTTTGACGAGCAGAGAAATGTCTTTCTCCAACCCCTTAACCTTATTTTCAGAGTTCTGCAGCTCTGATTTCAGACGGTCGACCTCAGCATTTAGGACGCTCTGAACCTTCTCGGCCTCTTGCCCCTTCTGGATGAGGGGCAATTTCCCCAGAGTCCAGTTCGATAGGTGGTGCATAGCAGCCACTCCCTGCACATTTAAGGAAGAGGTTAAGCTGGAGAAAAGTCAGATGTTGCACTTATAAAATTTTGACGAAGAGATCAAGACGTACCTGAACGACTCTGTGAAGGCCGAACTCCACCAGCATCGGGGTCTCCAGAGACCTGAAAAAGTGCTTGTCAGCCTCGGTCATTGCAGAGCCGATGGCGTCAAGGTCCTGAAGACTATGGCCAACAATGTTGTCAGATAACTTCAGCTGGTTCAGGCGGGCCGACAGGGCGTCGACCGAGGAGATTGGAATTGCAGCATCAGAGGCCTTCTTCTGTCTCAAGGTCGGCCTGTGATCCTCAGAGGCATGGGCTTCTGGGGACCTCTTCTTTGAGGCCTGAGATTTGGATGTAGAGGGAGCTGGGGGAGGAGCATTCAGACCGGCTTTTTTGGCAAGTCTCGCTAAGCTCGGTGCAGCCATCTCCCACAGTTCGTATGGGATGTCTTGTCGTCGCTCTGCAAAAGTTAAAAGATATGGGTTAGAGATCAGATATAAATGAATTCAGAGGTTAAACTTAAAAAGAAAAATTCTTACCAAAGTCAACAAGGGGAGTTCCACCTAGTCTCGTCCCCGAGAGATACTTGGGGGTCAGCAAATGTTCGAACTTAACAAAAAGACCATGTGCCCCTTGGTCTTGCAGGGCTTTCACCTTCTGAATATTTTGAAGACTTAGACCAGGGTCAGCCCTGGCAGACATGGTGACCTTACCCCATTTGAGGAGTATCATCGGCTCAAGTGTGGAAGAGGAAACACTTGGGCCAAATTCCCATGGTCCAGAGGCGAAAAAATAGCGGGGCTTCTAATTATGGTTTGAGGTCTAAGTCACCTGGAGCATTTTCTTCTCAGGCCTCCGAGCCACAAAATGATAGTAGCTCGGATGGTTTTTGGCCGAGGTTGGGACATAACAACCAACGAAGACCTGAATTGGGAGGTCAGAGTGGTGGACTGCCCTCCAAAGGATAATGGCCCCTATGATGACTCTCCAGACATTGGGAGATAGCTGTGAGGGGGCCAAGTTGATATAAGAAAGAATGGATTTGATGATGGGATGAATGGGTAGGCGAAACCCTAACTTAAACATCTGCTCGTACAGGCAGATTTCTCCATCTCGGCCGTGATAGGCCCTCTCTTCCCTCAGAGGTCTCCTTAATTTTATGGAGGGACTAATGGAGTATAAATATCAGAAGCGCAGAAGATCCACCTCAGTTACCGTGCTCTCGATCTCGGCCGCCTCAGAGACGTCGACATCGCTTTCAGCATCTTCATCATCATCAAGCTCAACGTCGGCCGGAGCAGATGTAGAAGGGTTACTAGCTAATCTCTGAGCGAACTCTGCCCCTGTGACGGCCTACAGGGGGATGGCGTCAAGAATGGGTGGCACAGCCACACTCAGCTCAACAATTTCAACCTCTGAAGAAGAGGCTGAGGTGCTTGAGCCATTATGGGATGAAGCTCGGCTGGAGACCTCGGCCTGATCAGGGGCCTGTCCAGGCCGAGGTGTGAAATCCATGGCTTCGTGAAAAGAGTCCACAGACATAGGGTCTGAGGTGGAAGACTCAAACTCAGACATCGGTATTGGGTAGGCAGGGACCTCTGTCTGATAGAAGAACTCAGGGGGATCAGGATATACCACCTTGAGAGGTGGGGGAAAGATAGGTCTAATAGTAAATTCTTGCAACCTACGAGCCTCCTCTTGGGCCCTTTCTATTTGCCTAATCTTTTCTAGGGTCTTCTCTCTAAGAGAGGGGAAATCCTCAAGAAGCTGGTATAAAGGTCTGAGCATCAGAGGACGACCCTAGACTTGGGAATAATGCCTAAAACTACAAACAGGATTGACTTGTAAAATAAAGGACTCTAAAGATCAAACCAAGAAATTCAAAGCAAACACAATTCGCCTGAAATAATGGTGCTCGCCGAAAAACTTAGAAATTCGCCGGAAAATGCAAACCGAAAGCGAAAAACAAAGGAAATGGAAGGGAGAAAATACCTGGAAATGAAACGATGAAGGCAAATGAAGAAAGCTCGCGAAAAAACCCAACAAAGGCCTCGGCAGAAGAGCGTTGATTAGAGAAGCTTTAGAGAGTGAAATTGCAGGAAAAAATCGCTCACAGGAGAGAAGAAGTGAAGAAGAAGGAGGGAAAAGGGTTTTGAAACCCTTAAATACATGGGCGCGTTTCCCAAGGCCCATCATTGCCTTGGGAGCACCAAAGGGCGGCTGACAGCACACGCCTACCAAGTGAGCATGATCCAACATTGGACAAGTGTCAAGCAAGTACTGGTTCGTAAGAAGACAGGCCTCGGATGTGCACTAATCCCCTAGTCACCTTCCCTCATATGTAACTAGGGGCTGGGGGATGATTGATATGCCCCAAGTGTGACCTCGGCCTAGAAACACCAACCTCGGCCGAGGTGATGGACGAGGTATTGATCGACCCTGGGTAAGCCATGGGCCCACGATACCAGCCCTCGGCCTTAGTAAGGTCGGCCCAGGCCGACACTACCACCTACATTTCTAATGGACACTACGCGCATCACAGGCATCGACAGCATTCTCATATACCTGGGTATGGCAACCTCGGCCGAGTGTAGGCCGAGGTGACAAGAAGCCTTGGTAATCTTCAATATGGAATCAGTCCAACCTCGGCTGGGGCCGAGGTGGCAAGAAGCCTTGGTAATCTTCAACATGGAATCAGTCCAATCTCGGCTGGGGCCGAGGTGATAAGAAGCCTTGGTAATCTTCAACATGGAATCAGTCCAACCTCGGCTGGGCCGACCCCAGCATAATGTCTCGGCTGAGATCAGGCCGAGACTCCCTATGGCACTTCTCGGATTGAATGAATATCAAGCCTTTACAGCTCGGCCTCTCCGAGGCCGAGGTCATGCACCAATATGGCGGTCGAGCATCTGTTGACATTTGGATAAGGACACATGGGCACAAATCAGTTGTAACAAGATTATTCTCCACACGTGGGGAGGATATTTCATCATCATTCCTTACATGTGACAATGACAGGTGGCTTCCCCCTATTGGTGAGGCTACCACACACATGCTCATTGCATGCATGGGGGGTACATTACACCCCCTAGGTACTATATATAGAGGTCATCCTCTACCTTGCAAAGGGATCCAAGATATTGAACCCTAGCTAAAACTTTGTCTAGATATACAGTAGAGAGAGAAAGCTTGAGTGATTGTATCCATGGCCATTAGTGCCTCATTACAGTGAGATCATTCACACACACACAGTGGACGTAGGCCAATTTAGGCTGAACCACTTATATCCTGGTGCTCTCTCCTCTTCTCCTCACCTCATTCTCTTACCTTTTACATAACTATGATGCCATTGTTGTTCTTAGATTGGGCTTGAAAACACCTTACCTGGTGGTGCTGATTTCAGCATCATCAACATGTTCGGTCCGTACTGTTAAAATACGGACTAGAACTCACAAGAACAGTACTCTCTCTCTCTCTCTCTCTCTCTCAGAGAGAGAGAGAGAGAGAGAGAGAGAGAGAGAGAGATGTAGGCTCTCATGCACACTGATTTTTTAAAATACTAAAAAGAATAATTTTGAGTTGAATTTTTATATGATATTTAAACATTTCAAGAGGTCCATATAAAAAAATCTTCTCAAAATAAAGTTTTTTGCTATTTTTAAAAAATCGGTCAATCTTTCGCACCTTTTAAAACACTTTAAAATCGGTCAATTTTTTTTTTAATATTTTAAAAAAAAGGTAAAAAATCAGTGTGCAAACTTGATGTATATGACCCTCTCTCTCTCTCTATCTTTCTCTCTCTCTCTCTCTCTCTATATATATATATATATATATATATATATATATATATATATATATATATATATATAGTAGTGCTTTTGTGCAGATCAGCCCGCATTTTAAGAGTGCGGATCGGACATGTGTGACCTACCGGTGACCCTAGAAATTATTGGCTAATTATAGGCACACTCTCTCTTTTTTAGGCTCACCCCCAGGTAACACATGTTCGCTCCACACTCTTAAAATGCGAACTAGTTCGCACAAGAACAATACTATATATAGAGAGAGAAAGAGAGAGAGGGGGTGCAGACTCTCATATACATCAAGTTTGCACACTGATTTTTTACATATACATATATAGTCCTGCTCTTGTGCGGACTACTACGCATTTTAAGAGTGCGGATCGGACATGTGTCAAATGACGGTGAGCCCAAAAAAGAGAGAGAGTATGCCTATAATTTAGGCGATAATTTCTAGGGGCACCCTTAGGTGACACATGTCCGGTTCGCATTCTTAAAATGCAGACTAGCCCGCACAAGATCATTATATATATATATATACAAAAAGTCTTCTATAAGGACTCCTTATGATGCAGATCCCGGTACATACCATTTTTTTAAAATAGTAAAAAATGATTTTTTTTATGAAACTTTATGGATATGATCTACATGGTGAGAAGATCATCTCCAATAATTCAACAAAAAAACCCTTGAGATGAGGTAATATGTAAAAAATTTATAAATCTGCATTTTCAACCGTTGAAATGTTGCGTCAGCGCCAGCCGCTTTATTGATTGAATTTTTTGATGAAACTTCATGGATATTATCTTCTCACTATTGAGATTATATCCATGAAGTTTCATCAAAAAATTCAATCAATAAGTTGGTGATATGATCGCCAACATTTCAACGGTCAGAAATGCATATTTATACCATTTTTTTACATATCACCTCATCTCAACGGTTTTTTTATTGAATTTTTTGATGAAAAAAATTGGAGATAATCTTCTCACCATGTAGATCATATCCATGAAGTTTCATAAAAAAAACCATTTTTTTACTATTTTAAAAAATAGTATGTACTAGGGTCTGCAATATAAGGAGTCCTTACAGGAGAGAGAGAGAGGCCCTCTCCTGTAAGGTTTCCTTATGTTGCAGAATCCGTTACATACCATTTTTTTAAAATAGCAAAAAAATAATTTTTTTAATGAAACTTCATGGATATGATCTCCAATTTTTTTTGTCAAAAAATTCAATTAAAAACCATTGAGATAAGGTGATATGTAAAAAATGGTATAAATATGCATTTTCAATCGTTGAAATGTTGGGTCGGCGCCAACCGCTTTATTGATTGAATTTTTTGATGAAAATTCATGGATATGATCTTCTTACTACCAAGATCATATCCATGAAGTTTCATCAAAAAAGTCGATTAAAAAGTGGGTGAGTTGATCGCCAACATTTCAACGGTCGAAAATGCATATTTATACCATTTTTTTACATCTTTCCTCATATCAACAGTTTATTTAATGAATTTTTTAATAAAAAATTGGATATGATCTTCTCACCGTGGAGTTCATATACATGAAGTTTCATCAAAAAATTTATTTTTTTACTATTTTAAAATAATGGTATGTATCGAAGTATGTACCATAAGGAATCCTTACAGGAGAGGGCATCTTTGTACTCATTTGGAGTTAAATTTTAGGGTTATTTCATTTGGGTCTAGGAACTTTTTGGGATTGACTTATCTAAAAACTTAATTTAATTTCTGATTGGCCCCCACTGTTTGATGAGATGACTGGTTGGCTAAGGTTATGATTGGCCTCCACTTTTTTCCTCAACAAAAGTGTTGCAAAAAGTGTATCAAAGCGATAATATGTTGAACTTTGGTATTATATTTTGGTTATGGTTGGTTATGTACTAACGGTTTTTTTTCAGGGGCGAGTGCGGTGTCGGGATTCTTTACTTCAGCTTGCAGTTTACCCGTTGATTATGTGAAAACTCAAATACAAAATATGCAACCTGATGTTGAGGGTAGATATCCCTACACAGGTTCTTTGGATTGTGCTGTGAAGACCCTCAAGTCTGGAGGGCCCTTCAAATTCTACACTCGATTTCTAGTTTACTGTGTTAGGATTGCCCCTCATGTTGTGGTCTCTCTCTCTCTCTCTCTCTCTCTCTCTCTCTCTCTATATATATATATATATATATATATATATATATATATATATATATATATATATATAAGGAGAGGTTCTCTAGTGAACCTAAAAATCGAACTTTTTAATGAACCTTGATAAAAAACACCTAACAACCAATTAATTTTAATTTTTATGTTGTGATTGGTTCGCCAGCGAGCTGACATGGGGGGTGACGGGGATTGATCGACACGCATGTTCGTTGCTGCTGGCGTGGACTAATTAGAACATAGGAATTAAAATGAGTTGTTAGATGTTTTTTGTGAAGGTTCATTAAAAAGTTTGATTTTAGGTTCACTAGAGAACTTCTCCCTATATATAGACACACATACACACACTCTCTGAGGCTCATGTGCAATCAATTTTTGTTTAAAATAATAAAATATTTATTTTTGAGTTGATAAACATTTCAGCCCCCCACCCACACACACACACACAAAAAAAGCACCTCAAAATAATTTTTTTGCTATTTAAAAAAAAAGGGTCAAATATATGTATCCGTTTTAAAAACAAAAAAAAAAAACCTTTTGAACTGTTTTTTTGGGAGTTCCTTGAAATGTTAAAACACTCCAAAAAAAAATCAACTCAAATACTATTTAAAAGAAATTTGTATGCAAAGAAAAAAGTCGTCATTTAAGAACCTCACAAGAGCGTGTGTATATGACATAGGGGTGACAATTCGTGTGCGTCGTGTCGTGTTCGGGTCGTGTCATGTCGGGTTCGTGTTAAGTATTAGTCAACCCTAACCCGACCCATTTAACTAATCGTGTCATATGAGCAAACACTAACCCGACCTATTTATTGTCGTATTCGAGTTGACCCGCATAACCCATTAAGTAAAATATAAAATAATTTTTTTCTTCCCTCTTAACCAATTATACCACTCATAGGCCTACAATAACTTAAATTTAATTAATTTCAACTTCTTGCAACACATAAGTAATTTATCGTCCAATTCTCCATGAATTTTATAGAATGTCTATCAATATATATAAATTATCTAATATAATCTCCATAAAATATGAGTTAAACGGGTCTATTCGTGTCATTTTCGAGTTAAACGTGTTTGACACTAACCCAACCCATTTATTATTCGTGTTGGCGGGTCGTGTCATATTCGGGTTCGTGTCAAGAAATCGTCAACCCTAACCCGCTAACTTCGTGTCGAATTCGTGTCGGGTTATCGTGTCGTGTCAAAAATTGCTACCCCTAATGACAGACGTCTCTATCGTCACGTCATGAGATAGAGATACTTGTCTGTGTCTCCGTCTGATATATGGGAAGAGGATGTATTGGTTATTGTTAGCACACACATCTCCATCGGCATCGTCACCTCATGAGAGAGAATGTACATCTCTCTCTCTGCCTGAAATATGGGAAGAGGATTGATTGGGTATTAAATCGGATCGGAAATTTTAGCGTAGGACTAAATTCGGAAAATATTACATATTTCTCCCAAAGTAAATTTGGGTGAGTGGTTATTTGGAGATTTGTGGAGAAGAAATTTGGGTTGAGGAAATAATCTTTGTACTGTGAGTTTTAACTCTATAATTGGGTTGGTGGATTTTTGCATCAATTTTGCGTTAAGATTTTTTTTTCTTTTCTTGTGCCCCTTTTGCATTTGAGGTGTGGTGAAAATGCAAAGCTATGTTTATTTTGGGTCCAAATTATGTCAAAATTTGACACTAATGCGAACATGACCTCGTATTAATTTTGGGCTAATTTTGTGAAATTTGTCACTTATTTTTTTTATACCAATGTTGCCATGTATATTTTACAAAAGATACAAATTTGAGTAGTATTACAAGCTGAACATTTTTTAAAATGGAGTTTAAATTACAATACAAATTTGAGTAGTATTACAAGCTAAACAATTTTTAAAATGGAGTTTAAATTAAAGATTATATTTAGGAGCATATTTTTAAAAGTAACTTTTAGTCCCTAGTAGTGATATTTAGTTTGACATAAATTAACTTTTATTTTTATTAAGCAATATTGTGCTAAATTTTTATCAAATTTTAAAAATTTACTAATTAAAATATTCTACCAAGGTAAAATTTCGTTTTAGCTTTTGAAGTATGCATCTTTTGATTGTTGGAAATCTTTTTGCAGTAGTGAGCATAATGTTTCCGAAATAATTTTCACACCCACAAATAGGTTCTTTTTATACAAAGGGGGTTTTGGGAAAAGGTCTTCATAATGCTCAAATTGTATAAAAATAGGACACTCCATATAATTTTATAAATTTAGCTCCTGTACTAAATACACAATGAAAAAAGGTGGAAAATAGTGTCGCTGGCGCGGACCAAAAAAATAAATGTTATTGTACCACAGGGACTAGATTTATAGAAGGCATTGTACCACAGGGACTAGATTTATAAACTTGAAAAGCATTGTCCTAAAAATTCAAATATAGATAGGAACATGACATTTTCCTTAATTCTCTATTATACAAAACATCACTTAATTAGTCTAATAAAACAAATTTTCCTAATAGATCCTATAAGCATGTGTAGGAAATATTTAATTGTTGCGTTTTAATGAGATATATTGTAAAAATAATTTTCTTTTGAAGCAAAAAATTCGATAGTTCATATTTTGCTACATACATGGTGAACGGGATCGATTGCTAAAAATCCAATATATTACTCGGAGGTTCTCCCTAAACAAAAAGTTTATTCATTATAAATACTAGAAATGAATAATTAAAAGATAGTAATTCTATGAAAAAAATTATACAATATTGAAGCAAAGCATAAACATATTATATATCTCATTTTGTACATTAAAAAAAAAGATACCCTTATTAACACTCCACTTTAATAATATGTGTGTCATAAAAAGCCAATTAGAAAGAGACATCACAATTTAATTCGGGAGATAATCTGCTTTACCCATTACCCTGTCCCCCAATCAATTTTCATGTGGCAAAAGCTGACTGTGTAAATCAGTACACGTGGCAAAAATAGATTGGGGGACAAGGAAGGGGACAACAGATTTTCTCCCATTTAATCCACGGGCAAAAGAGCGTGGGCTGAAAAGCATACGTTTGGTTGGCTAAAGGTGAACAACTAATGCAACAAGAAGATATTTGGGTGCTATTTTTTTTTGTTATTGTAAATAGATTTTTCTTAATTAAATTATTTTCTCAGCCCTTGCAATGCTTGAATGTGTTTTAGTTACTATACATTTTCAGTGAGTACGGTCACAATTCTTAAATATACATCAATTTGTGTTAAAGTTAATCACTACGTTGATAAATAATTATAATGTAGTACTTGGGAAAAAGATTAAGAGATTAAGCAATAAATGAAGTTAACAAGACTAAAGAACACATGATAAATTCCATAGGCAAAACTTTACTCGTATAACAAATTCATAAAAATGCAATAATTGAGTGGGAAAGTGCATGAAAGTAACGCATATACATATACGAAATTTTAGAAATTAATGAAGTACTTTAGTGGAAGAAGTAAAAGTGACAACATAATAAATGAAGTCTTGAATAATAAATAAGAGTAGTCGTTAACTCCGCGCGATGCGTGAGCGTTTTAAAATTTGTAATATTTTTCTATTATGACTTAAATTGATTCATATTTTCAAAAAAACAATAATACTTAATCAATTCGCATTTTAAAAGAATAGTTCATTCGATTAAAAGTTGTTAAAGTTTACATGGATTCATGCATGAAAGAAAATTTCTTATTATTGAATTTATACTAATATAGGATTTCAATACTCAACAACCCCAAAATAAGATCTACAACCGTGTAACCATAACTTCCACCAAACATGTTTATATCGTATTCCAACCTGTCAAATCAAGTAAAACTCTAAAACATGTAGAAAAATGAATACATGGTCTAATAAATAATTCACCAAAAAGAGCCATTTGGCCTTGTAAAGCATATTATTTATGTTGTCAAAATTTAACATATTATCACCTTAGCCATATATTTCTGTAAGTAGTAAATTAGTTAAAATGTTCTTTCCTTTTCAAACCCAACATCAACTCCCTTTATATTCCATTCAGTATGGAAGGAACATTGAGTGGAATATCTTGACCTCCATCATCCACTTTGGAATAAAATGATTCTGCATTGGAGGACACCGAAATGGGATTGATTGTGCTATATTTTACCAAAAGCCACGTACATATGTAATGATTGCACACTAATAAAAAAGTAAAATAAAATCATACACATAATATTTGTTGAATTACTCCAATGAAAAGGAAGAAAACATAGTCGAATGCAAAGAGGCATATTATCACGATTCTTGGCGGTGGGAATTATACTCACTGTTCTATGAGAAAATATTTATAAAAATAAAAAATATCTATTGATTAGGCATAAATTCTTTCGAATTTATCCCCTTAATTTAGGGATTTTATTACCTCGAGTAATGTAAAATGTGTTGATTTATCGCATTTCCTTGCTAATAACTCATTCTAACAAGTACATCTAGTTTTTTGTATTTCTCATGAATTTTGCAGGTATTTAAAGTATCGAGAAAGAAAGAAATTGGAAAAGCATCGAAAGAAATCAAAGAAGGAAAGTCAAAAGGGCGTTTTCATAATTTTTCAGCCTTAGTCCGGAGTTGGAGCCAACTGGAAAGTTGAAGAGTTTTCAATTACGAGAACACGGGAACAAACAACATCTCAATTCGAGCTACGGTGAAAAATTTATTATCGTCCGAAGATGAGAAAAATCAATAAGAAAATCTCTGCATAAATTTTAAGGGAGATCCGAACCTTTATTTTAAAAGGATCCGGACCGGGGGTAGCAAACCATGTTCTGGAGGAAAAATAAGGGAGATCCGGACCTTTTATTTTAAAAGGATTTGGATCGGGTTGGCAAAAAAATTCTCAGAATGAAAAATGGGGGCGATCCGAGCCTTTTATTTTAAAAGGAATCGGACCGCTCTTGTACAAGATCTCTGTTTGAAATAAGGGGGAGATCCGGACCGCCCAGCCCGACGATCCGGACCGCATTGTATTTTCTCAAATTTTCTTTTCTTTTCTTAGAGTTTTACGTGGCTAAATCTCTTGTAAAATTCAGAGCTATTTATTGAAGGTTGTTACACAGTATTAGGAGTTCGAAAATTTAGGTTTCTAATTAGGAGTAGAAGGTTTTTGTAGCAAAAATAAAAAACCCTAGTTTGGAGAGAAAGTGAATTTGCAGTCAAGATTTAATTTTGTTTCTGGGATTTCTTCAATACAAGTAACGTTTCTCCTTTTATTCTTCATTAGTTATTTAGATTTGTTAGTTGTTTGATTCTTCACATTTCCCTTTCTCATTTTCCTATATGTTATAATGTTTTATTTCTCAAAAATTGTGTTTTGCTTTAATCTAATCATGTCCGACTAAGTTTCTAAGGGTTGGGATGCATGAATCCAACCCGATGTCATTTACATATGTATAAAATTAAGTTTCGAATTAAATAATTGGTCAAATCGTGTTGTGTGGTGATCAAAACCGTTGTGATCTCATTTGCTATAGGTTACCGGGATGCTTAAGAATGCAACGCGCGTGTAGCTATCTCGACACCGCTTTATCCATGCTTTTGATTATATATGATGCGGGCTTGAACCTCATATATATAATGCTTGAGATTTATAAACACTGGATCTAATCCTTTATTTCAATTCGAAAGTTGGTTTAAACGTCGGTAAATGCACTAGGGGTGGAGGATTGTATCCTAACCTATTCTTCTCATTTAAGAGTACAACTTCGTAGTTAGTTTAAGTACACTTCATTTGTTCTTAGTATAATTAGTAGTTAAATTTCACTTTACTTTTAGTTCGTAGTTATTCTCCCATTTCAATGCACCTTTTTATTCCATTTTTAGAGTCAAGTTAGGATTCTATGTCTTTCCAACGTCGTCGTGTCTTTACGTCCTAATTCCCTAAGGATCGATACCCCGTCTTACTGAGATTATAACTTGAGCGACAGGCTTGCACTTGAGCCTAGATAGCATGCACACTGTAACACATTTGTGGTCGCATCAAGTTTTTGGCGCCATTGCTGGGGATTTAGGTAGACTGTAGGTTAGATTGAATTAATCCATAATCTTGACCAAAAAGTCAGAAAATAATTTTTTTTTACTTCATCTCTCAAAATCCTGTTAATGCAAAATCCACGCCAAACTCCTCAAGCCACTCCAATTCTCATTCACGAAACTCGATAGTCAAATACAACCCATATACCCCTTGCGTTCCTCAACTTTGGGTTCCACCTCCTACACCGCCAAATTCACTGTCCAATTACACTTCGAGTGACCCATATGGTTACATTTTAGGTTACACGCCTAGTGCACTGAGTGAGGATGCCGAGTCGTTGAGTGAGAGAGCCATGCACAGAACGGAAGCATAGGCGCGGGTGAGGGAGAGGCACCTTATCGACCCTTGAGAGAATTCTTGTATCCCGAGAGGTCAGTCACTCCGGGATGTATTCTGCTCCCATATAATGTAGGGCAATTCCGTTTTCAAAATGAAATGATCCAAATCCTTCCCACATATCATGGAATGGAATCAGAAAAGTTCTATCTCCACATTCGGGAGTTTGAAGAGGTGTGTGAGACGTTCAGCGATCAAGTATGAACGAAAGATGTGATCCGTCTCAAGATTTTACCATTTTCTCTCAAGGATAAAGCAAAGACATGGCTATGGTCTTTACCTCCTAATTAAATTACGTCATGGAACGATTTACAATCTAAATTTCTTAAGAAGTTCTTCCCTCCACATCAGATGAACTCCATTAAGGCTCAAATTCAAACCTTCCGACAACTAGAAAATGAGTCGTTTGATCGATGTTTTAAGCATTTCAATGAGTTAGTTACTTCCTGTCCTCATCATGGACTTGATAAACAGCAAATCATTTCATTTCTCCATAATGGGCTGAACATCAACTCCAAACAACTTGTTGAAATAATGTGTGATGGCCCCTTCGTCGAATTAGACGCTAATGATATCCGTAACATCTACTATCCTTATCGCCTTCGAGGATCTCTTATTCGAGCCCGTAAATAATGAAGGCCTATCCTTATCGCCTTCGAGGATCTCTCGTGTGTACTAGGTGTAGTCTTAGGCCACCCCAAACCTAAGTCCTCATCACAACCGAGGGATAAATAGCTATGCTTTCCCATCATTCATAAAACCTTCAATACCCAAGATTATACGATGAATACCCCTATAAAACCCCCTCGGGATACGGGTACATAGGCATTGGACACGGGGATAAATGACCATGTAAACTCATCCCTATCACCGAGGCACCACCGTGGTCGACGTCACACTCACCCCTTAATGGAATCCTTGCTAATACGTTCTCTACGAAAACTCACACATGAAATGCGTCTCACAAATAATATAAGATAATAGATCATACTCATAAATGAAAATCTAGTCTTAAATCATGAACTGTTCAATTTTATCATTTTTAGCAAATTTAGGCATCTAATCATTCTACTAAATTAGAGTCCTTCATTCCATCATATTAACATTTTCACATAAGTCAAAATGATCTAAAAGACAGTCACAAATTAAACCTAAACCCCAAAATCCAATTAAAAATAATAAGTAAATTTCCCCAAAACCCGATGGCATCGATTGAACGACTGCAGTCGATCGATCAACTGCCACAGTTATTTTGAAAATTAATCCTTAAAGGTTTTATCTTCTCCAAAACCAAATTTCTAAACTCAAACCCCCATTAATGAGTAAAAAACCTTCATATAAGTCCCAACTCATATTCCAATAATAAATTGATATAAAATAAATGATTACATCATAAATCTAACATCAAATCCTGAAGTTTATCACAATATTCAATTGAAAACCCACTTTCTTACTAAAAAAACCTAGAATTCCTACTTCTTTCAATCAGATTCATATCTCAATAGATTATAGCTTATAATCATAGTTTTTTTAATGATTCATACTAATAAATAGTTCCTAATCATGATCTAACAACATCAAATTAGATTTATGGAAAATTCATTTAAAACAATTAGAAATTAATCCCAATTACTAAATTAATTGGGTTAATTACGAAGTTAGTCAATTAACTCATGAAACTAAGATTTTTAATCATCGTTAGATTTAAATTCACATGAATAGACATAATCTAAACCAAAGTCAATCATAATTTCATTCTAAATAAACTTGCCTATTTCAATTTGATGAAGAAAACTAGGGCAAGATCCTTTTAACTCTTCTTCTTCTCTTTAACTTTCTTCTCTCTAGACTTTAGGTATTTCAAAAATATGACATATGACTAATGATATCCCTAATGGTTCAATAAATCTTTTAATCCCGAAATTGAACTTGGGCCCCAAATGGGCCTCACTTCAAAGTGTCCAAAATCAATTCCAAGTTACTTAAAACTCTACCTAGGGCCTAGACTAACCTAATATGTCTATATTTCATCATTATATGCTAAAAACGGGTATTCTAGATGTCATAAATTTATCCCAAATCATGGCATCATTTATTATTTAACTAACGCAACCTTTCAATTAAATAAGTGGATACAATTCCGTAAATAAATTATTTAATTATTCATTAATGTGGTGCGACATGACATTATAGGAAACTACTTCCCGATTGGTGGGACCTGACACCAAAGGGATAATCCAAATAAGGAAACCCTCGATATCAGACCCAAGACCATTTAATAGTCACCCATAATATGCAATCACAATAAAATATTTAATTTATATTTTATCGTGTGTTAAGTTCAAATTTTAGATTAATCTATATAACACATATAATCATATTAATAGTGACATCACACGTTAGGCAGGAATAACAAATAACTTCATACTTAATTTAATGCATATAAAATATGGGGTATTATATTCTCCTCCTTAAACGAGGAGTTTTGTCCTTGAAATTCATAATTTACCTTACTAGAATAACTCTGGATGCCTCGCCCGCTTGTCCTCCTATCTCTCCCAGGTGGACTCATACTCACTATGATATCTCCATTGGAATCTCACTAAGGGAATGACCTTCGGTCGCAGGATTTTCTCTTTCCGATCAATAATACGCTGCATCCTCTCCTCGTAACTGGCCTCCTCCAGTAACTCAATTCCGTCAAAATTAATGTGCCGATATACCTACTCTTCCCTTGGAAACTTCCTCAACATGGACACATGGAAGACTTTATGTACCCGCTAAACATGATCGAGTATACCCTATCTAAAATTGTAAAAGGACCTACGTATCAAGAAGCCAACTTACCATTCGATCCAAATCTAACCACTCCCTTTATCGGGAAGACCTCAACAATACCTGGTCCCCAATTAAAACTCCAATCTACGCTTTTTATTTTGTAGCTCTTATGGCGATCCTTTGCTACCTTCATCCGTTCCCAGACGAGTACTACATTCTCTAAGGTGTCCCAAATGATGCCCTTCCCAAACATCCTATACTCCTCTAACCTAGCCCAATAACTGGGCGAATGACATGTTCGTCCATATAACGCCTCATACACTACCATCCCAATAGTTTGATGGTGACTATTGTATGAAAACTCCACAAGTGAAAAATGTGTATCCCAACTTCCCTTGAGATCAAACACACACGCTTGAAGAATATCTTCCAAAATATAATTCACCCGCTCAGTCTGACCATTTGACTAAGGGTGAAAGGTCGTACTCATACTCAAGTGCACCCCCATTGCATACTTAAATCAACTCCAAAATTGAGAGATGAAAGTGTTGCCCCTATCAGATATGATATCCAATGGTACCCTATGAAGTCATACTATCTCTACCATAAATAACTTAGCATACTTCAATGGAGTATAATCCGTCCTAATCGATAGGAAATGAGTCGCCTTCATTAATCTGTCGATGATGACACAAATCGATTCATGACCCCTTCATGATCATGACAAACCCACAATAAAGTCCATTGAGATACTCTCCCATTTCCATTGAAGGACCTCCAACATTTGAAACTCCCCTGCCAGTTACTAGTGTTTCACTTTTACTAACTGACAGTTGGCACACCTCGATACATACTCTGCAATATCTCTCTGCATTCCTTCCCACCCATACAATCGCTGCATATCCTGGTACATATTATCCCCTCTAGGATGCACCGTATATCGCAAACCATGAGCCTCGGCTAAAACTGCCTTTTGCACCTATGGGTCCTCAGGAATTACTAGCCATCCCTAGAACTATATCCCTCCATCTGATATGATAAAAAATAAAAGAACTCCACCCACTATGAGTTCCTTTACCTTTTCCTAACAAAAGGAATCCATATCCTAAGTGAGACAATGGTCGGGGTGACTGTCACCACTGCTATGAAAGTAGTCACCAAGTTCATATCTCTCAAGGTACTCCACCCAAAATCTAGCAGGCATCCCCGTGTTTGTCCCACAAAGCATCCAATGTAACTATCATCCTACGACTCAAAGCGTCCACTACTAAATTTACTTTCCCTGGTGGTATTATATTGAAAAGTGGAAGTCTTTTATAAACTCTAACCATCTACTTAGTCTTATGTTCAAGTCTCTCCGTGTGAACAAGTACTGGAGACTCTTGTCATCGAAAAACAATGAGAACCTCTCACACAACAAATAGTGTCTCCAGATATGAAGGGCGAATACGATTGATGCCAACTCTAAATCATGAGTTGGATAGTTGTACTCATGCGACTTAATCTTCTGAGAAGCATAAGTTATAGGCCTTTCTTTTTGCATTAAAACTCCTCTTAATCCCTAAAATGATGCGTTCGTGTAAAATATTCTCGATTTTGCATCAAGGAAAATCAAGAACATGCACAGTCTTGAGCATCTCCTTGAGCTCATCAAATGGTTCCTGTTAATAAACACTCCAAACAAAGGGTGCCCCCTTTCAAATGAGGTTAGTCAATGTCCCAAAAATCTTTGATAACCCCTGAATGAATCTCCTATAGTACCCTGCAAAGGCTAAAAAGCTCCTAACTCTGTAAGCGTTGTGGGTTTTTCCTAATCTATAATTGTTGACATTTTGCTAGGGTCCTTTGAAATACCAGTCTTTGAGATAATGCGCCCTAACAATTGCCCCTAGCGGAGACAAAAATCGCACTTGGAGAACTTTAAATATAACTTATTTCTGCCTGAGCGTATGAAAAAACATCCTCAGATGCTGCATATGATCCTCCTCTGAACGTGAATATAGTGGGATGTCGTCAATGAAAACGATGAAGAACTGATCCAAGTATGGTCTAAACACTCAGTTCATGAGGTCCATAAAAACCTCTGGTTCATTGGTTAGCCCTAATGGCACGACCCATAACTCATATAACCCGTATCGTGAGAGAAAAAACAGTTTCTGTAGATCTTCCTCCCGAATTCATAACTGATGATAACCCGACCCCAAGTTAATATTAGAAAATAATGACGCTCCCCTTAACTGATCCAATAGGTTGTCAATATAGGAAACAAACACTTATTCCGTATCGTGAACTTGTTTAACTCCTAGTAATCCACACACAGTCAGAGTGACCCATCATTCTTTTGGAGCTTCTTTATGGTGACATCTTCCATAACTACTCTATCGGTCTCAAACACTATGGTGTCTTCTCCCACGACACCTCTTTTATCCTTGATGAAGTTAGTCCTATAAAATGCCCTCGCAGTGGATCCTACGATAGTTCCAACTCAAAGGAAAAAACTAAACTCTTATGTAGGTCATAACTCAACACCCATCCAAATTAAAACTATATGAACCTAGAAATATAGGTGACACTATGCAATCGTAATCCCCTTTGATGCACTCTCATCCGTATAAAAACAAGTATTCTAGCCCTTTTCTCGAGCCTAAGCATATCTACGCAAATAAATCTCAGTGCCAAATGTCACACAAAAATCTTAGCCCTGGTATTAGATATACACGTAAAACTTAGATATAAACATAAAACTTTGATATACACATAATCTAACTAATAGTATAATGATCTCTCATCTAAAAGGTCATCAAAGTGGCTGAAAATTAAGCCGACCAAACAAACTGCCATGTCTTCATAATCACTATGTCAAGTATCCCCCTACTTGCTGGGGTATCCATATATACATAAGGCCCAGAGAAAAAAAATACCTCATAATCGTAGTAGATACACTACTAATAAAGGATGATAAATCCTTGATGTCTAAGCCGAACTCATTCGCGTGAGCCATACATGTATCGTAATCATCCCCCCGTAGGTACCCCAAAAAATTAGTTGCCACTAAGGCATTTGTTACTAGTTGGCCTCACTCTCCACAATAGTAACACCTTCCTCTAAAGTAACCATCGAAATGGCAGCCCCACTGGCAGCCCTGATGACCTTACTTTTTTGGTGTTTTCTGCTAAGACTTACCTCATTTGACCTACTCTCATTGGTTGTGACCCCATTAGTCATCATTACCTTGGCCCTACTAGCCATAACAAATCATATTATCAACACTTAGAAATATCTTGTGGTTTACTCCCCCTATCCGGTTGCTCCTGCGGGTGAGGTTCCCCTACTCATGTCAACGCTACACCATTTTTAGTCATCGAGCCGACTTATGCCTTGGTTATCATAATATTAGGAACACTACCCTTCAAATTTTTATAACACTCCCGCTAATGTAGGATGGTAACTTCAACCACCTGATCACAAGTAGTGAAAAATAAGTTACCTATCAACACATGCTAAACCCCAAAAAGTCTTGCAGTGCTGTAGATGTTAACGTGAATGTCCTTCTTCACTTTCGTATCAATCTCTCCCGATGCAGGAAGAGAAATATAGTTGGACTCCTCCTCATACTGGATACTGTGAGTTCGCATAAATGAGGTTTTCAAAACTTACCTCTAATGCAGTTATATATGGTTAGTGAAAGCATCTCCCCTCGAACCATATGCTAATCAATTTATAAAGGTCTTATGCCCAAAAATTCCTGACTCCCTACCAAATTCGACCTCATACAAGGGACTTCTTGCAAGAGAAATCCAAACAATGAACCTTCCCGATAAACTTGGTCGATTAGAACAGTTCGTCTGGAAACATGGCGTGCAACCTCCTAAGTAGCCGTTGTTATACATAGTAAAGATCCTAAACGATAAGAATCCAGAGTAATCAAATAACGCAATGCGAAAATAGCAATAGACGCACTCAAGCCCCCTAGGACACTAGAATCTGAAATGCTCGGATACCAACTGTGACACCCAATAATATTTAATAATTGACTGACTAGGTCTAAATTAAACAATACAGGAGTCGAAACAATTAAGTACTATTCTAAGCATAAAACATGAAATATACTAAATGAAATACATAACACTTATAACTATAACACCCAACAAATCTAATACCGGAATACATGCAAAAGAGTCTATATCACCAATCTATAAATCTCTGATAGATCCCAACAACCAAATAAGAGTACTATAAGAATCCAACTAATTTAAAATAGCATGAAGGTAAATGTAAATAGACATGACGACCCTGACACCTACAACCTACGACTAGTTGTACCTATGAGGTATGAATAACAAGATCACGTCCAAGGCGGAAATGGAGGCCTAGGTCCTGAAATGTTAAGTCCGTGAAAACGTTAACAACAAGTATACATAGAATAAGAGTATAGCTGAAACTGGGATAAATCATAGCTATGCATATTCCTCTCATATTTTAATTACATTTTAAGGTTGTTCCACCAAAATAATCCTAAATATCACATACATATAAAATCCTAATCCTAAGTGAACCCGTGATTAAATATTATTCTTCATAATTGAATATTATTAATGAATTCATAATAAAGGTACAATACAACATCTCAAGTGTATAAATGAATTAAGTAAAGATAGACATAACATCTACTACTTACGTAAGTACGGACTTCGACGTGTATCATATGAATGGGATCTCACTCGGACACACAAATAACAAAGGTCTATCTCTATCGCCTTCGAGGATCACTCGTGTGTACTAAATGTAATATTAGGCCGCCACAAACCTAATTCCTCATCATGATCGAGGGATAAATCATTATGCTTTCCCGTCATTCGTATACATACCATACCCAATTCATTTTTACGGGTTTCATCTTCTCCAAAACTAAATTTCTAAACCCGAACCACCATTAATGAGTCAAAAAACTTCATACAAGTCCCAAATCATATCCCAACACTATATCTTTTATCACAAGATTCAATTGAAAACCCACTTTCTTACTTAAGAACCCTAGAATTTCTAAGGCATATAATCATAATGTTTTTGAATGGCTCATGATAATAAGAAATTACTAATCATGATCTAACAACATCAAATCAGATTTGTGGAGAATTTATTCAAAATAATAAGAAATTGATCCTACTTATTAACTTAATTGGGTTAGTTATGAAATTAGTCAATTAACTTATGAAACTCATGTATTTAATCATAATTAGGTTTCGATTCACATGAATATAATTAATATTAACCAAAATCAATCACACTTTCATTCTAAATAAACTTTCCTCTTTCAATTTGATGAAGAAAACTAGGGAAAGTTCCTTCTAATTCTTCTTCTTATCTTAAAGTTTATTCTCTCTAGACTTTAGGTACTTCAAAAAATATTTTATATGACTAATGATATCCCTAATGGTTAAATAAACCCGTTTAATCCCAAAATTGGACTTGGGCTTTGAATAAGCCTCACCTAAAAGAATCCAAAATCAACTCCAAATGACTAAAACTCTACCTAGTCCCTCGACTAACCCATTATGTCTATATTTCATCATTTTAAGCTAAAAACGGGTATTGTAAATTCCCTAAATTTATCCCAAAGTATGGCATCATTAATTATTTAATTAACCCAACCTTTTAATTAAATAATTCGATACAATTCCAGAAGCCAATTATTTAGTTGTTCATTAATGTGGTGCGACATGGCATTATAGGGAACTACTTCACGATTGGTGGGGTTCGACACCAAGGGGATAATCTAAATAAGGAAACCCTTAATACCGAATCCCAAACCATTCCATAGTCACCCATAATATGCAGTCACGTTAAAATATTTAATCAATATTTTACCTAAGTCAAAATTTTAAATTTATCTATATAACACATATAATCATATTACTAGTGACATCACATGTTAAACAGGCATAACATGTGATTTCATAATTAATTTAATGTATAAAAATACAGGATATTACACTTATTAACTACGTAGATCACTTGTGCATACTAGGTATAGTTATAGGTCATCCCATCCCTATAACTTCAAAAATAACAAAGGGAAAATCACCACGACTTCTCGTCTATCATAAAACCTCCATACCCAGGGTTATACAAAAGGACTCCCTTCTTTGCCCCACTCGGGATACGGGTATGTTAACAATATAATCGGGGTGAATAAGACCAATGTAAGTCCGTCGCAATCATAGGGGTACCTACGTAGGCAATGACGTATGTGACCAATCTAAATTCCTCCTAATAGTCCCCCACAAGCACACCCCTTGGGGACGCCTACACATAAACCAAATAACATCACTTAATCCCACTATAAGGATTTACCAAAATAGCATATTAAATCTTGACTAATTAATCTCTATTTATTTAAAAGTAAATTTCCAAACTGGTCTAAAATTATTCTAATAAAATCCTCATCTCATTCTAACAAAACCCCATATGTCATTTGAACAAAAAATCTACAGTCATTCGAACTAGAATGCCTTGTTATTCCCGTTCAAACAAAATCCTATTGTCGTTCGAACGAGATCATCACATATGGCTCATTCCCCAAAGTGCATAAATGACCATTAACAACTTAAAACCTAAGTTTGAAGCCTCTAAACATTTAAATACCCATTTCCCTTCAAGTATAACATGTTTAACAACATTGATAAAATATTGATAAGTTTTAGGCGATTATAACTATGATTCACGATTCAATTTCAAATTATAAGATTTGAATCGTAAGTTCATAGTTTAAACAAGATTCACCAAATTGTTTTTCAGATTTGATTCCGTAATTAATTTAAGATGATGGATTTTACATGTTACCAATAATACGATTAAGATATAATTAAAGATGAGAGATTAAGTAAGGACAAATGATACGCTACCGAAACCACCCTATCGAAGATCTTTAAGGGACCTATGTATTGGGGTGCCGAATTCCCCTTGGATATAATTCTCATTGCTACTTTTAATGGGGAGACCTTTTGAAGCACCTAATCACCCACATGAAGCTGCACCTTACACTTCCTTCAGTGAGCGTAACTATTTTACCAACTCTGGGTGGTCTTCATACGCTGCCTGATAAGCACCACATTCTCTGAGGCATCCAGTGTATAATCCAACCTGAATATCTCGCTATCCCCCGTCTCCATATAAAAACTCAAGAGAATGACATGGTCGTCCATACAACGCCTCTTAGGGTGCCATACCAATAGTCTGTTGATGATGATTTTTATAAGCGAACTCCATGAGCAACAAGTGCTGATCCCATTTTCCCTTGAAATCCAAAAAATAATCTCGTAACATATCCTCTAATATCTGGTTCACCTACTCAGTCTTGTTGTCTATTTGAGGGTGAAACGTGGTACTCATATTTAGATGCAACGCCATCGCCTATTGGAAACCTCCCTAGAACTAGGAAACAAAAGTGTTGTCCCTATTGAACATAATATCAAACGGTACTCCGTAGTATCGCATAACTCTATAATGAAGAGTCAGGCATACTTCTCTGCGGTGTACTCAGTCCTCACTCAAAGAAAATGAACCACTTTAGTCAGTCTATAAAAAATGATCCAAATAGAATTGTGTACCCTTTGGGACCTCGACAACCCAATAATAAAATCCATGGATATTATCTCCCACTTCCATACAGGAATATCCAATGACTGCAACTCCCCTACTGGTCTCTGATGCTCCACTTATACTAGCTGGTAGGTGGCTGTGACACCCCACTCAATTAAATACTGGGTGATCAGTCCTTTATTAAATTAAAACAAAATATTTAGTTGGTTCATTGTTAGCATCACTGTCAAAAACCATTAATTACTAATCATCTATTAGTTAATTAAGTCGATGTTAAATTTTAATCTTGTATTTAACATGCAACGATCTGAAATAATCAATAAGTAGCCGCATCCACCATTCCATAAACCAACATAATAAATAATGAAATGAATGAATCAAATAAATATGATTGGAATAAACACTCCAGCGTGAAACTCCAATACAATAATCCATAACTAAAACTGAATCTAATAATCAGAAATAAATAAAGTACAGTGCCTCTGGAATAACTAATAACAGAATATGGGCAACATGCCCGATTGGAGTAGATAAAATGATGCATATGATCTGAAAGAAATGGAGGCGTCTACTACTGAGGTCTTGCAATCGTCCACATTAACTGCAGCACGTCAAATGATATGAACTCCTAAGCCTGGGGTCTCTGTGGCTGGACACCTAAATTGTTTTTACAAAAATAGATTTGGAAAACGGGTCAGAGCCCAAGAAAACATTTGAAATTTTTTAGCAAGTATTTAAAATGCAAAATCAACATATATTATATACATGTTAGTTTCACGTGCCCCAACTTGAGATCCTCACCTCTCCACTATTGTGCATGCCTAACATATACTTCTAGCCCGTCCCAATTATGCTACCCGCCTAACTAGTTCGAATCAAATATCTTACTACACCTACTAACTCGTTGTGCCCACCCGTTTTGTCCATACAATACGTTATTGAATTTCTATGTCTATTAGCTAATTATGAATTTCCCATTAAAGGTTAAGTTCCCACATACTTAGATTAATTAAGATATCACAATCTTTCTCATCTACTAAGCACACACAGTATAATTAAATCACAAGTATATACATTTATCACTCTAATTATATATATAATAATACAGCACCCCTAGGCTGAGATGCTGTACATGCAAACTCTGCTATCAAGTCCCGGTAAATCACGTACAAAATAAAGGACTATCGATCCAGACCACTCTCGAACCATAAATACAAATCACATATATTGGAGGCAAATATATTTTTAGGCATTTGGGATACGCACATATCTACACACCCAAATGACCGTTCACACCATCGTTCACACAGATAGTGATCCAACCAAAGTTCTATGTTCATAGGTACAAGTCTAAAATCCACCCAATGGGCTCATTAGGATAAGTCTATCCCCATTTCAAAACCTTCCGTGATAGCAAGCCGCGTAGGTATGTCAGTACACATAAGAAATCACACAATAAGTATTCACACAACCTATATATATATATATATATATATATATATATATATATATATATATATATATATATATATATATATTCAGTATGGGTATACACGTAACCTATAATATATTCATACGTAGTCTTTATAGATCTCGAATATCCTACGTATCAATTATTTAACAGAATACCTCTGATCTTATCATCTCTATCGTTTCCCACTACTCGAACAGTTACCAATTGTTCCTTAAGTTATTTTAGTAGATACCTCACTCATACCTAACTAATCTAAGACATCGGTCCCCTAGGAATCCCCGTGACATGATAGTATTCCACGAATTCAAATTTCCTCACCCAATTATGTTCAATTAACTTTAGCCCTAAATTCTCCTCATGTGATTAAGTCTCAATCCCAACCTTGGACTACCAGTATTTAAAATAACTCCCATTATATAAAATAATTTACCTCAAAAGTTAACCCAGTCGTTTCTAAGAAAAAAAAGGGGGGAAATTGTCAAAATCTGGGAAATCGAATTGATTCGGTCCAAGGCCGAATCGATTTGCTGTAGCAGTTCTTAATCTTCTTCCTTAAGCAGTTACAGGTTTCACTATTTTTAATTATCCAAACCTTCATTACACGAACATGTTTATAGGAATAAATCATCAGTTTCATTCTACATGCATAAGGGATATTTCCTAACTCAATATAAGCCCAAGAACATGTTTTAAATCTCCCAAATTAAATAAAAATTCATGAAAGTCATTGATAAATCATCCTACTCTAACATGGATGGTATATCTTTCATAATTTAAGCAAGATAAATACTTGTCTCAATATGAAGGTCTGAATCTCTGCAGAAAACTGATATGGTTTTGATCCTCTCCTCCCGATCTACGCGATGGTGGTGTTTATGGTGCAATAATGGTATAATTTGGCCTTGGGACCTCCTTTCTTCTCCCTCCTATGGCCTCCCTATGGTTTTGCATATACTAACCCTAAATTCCCCAACACATAATCTGATTTACACTTATAAAACTCGTGGGTCTATTTTCTTAAAAGTTGTAAGGACATAATTTTATAAATGTCCGGGGTGGAATCTAGGAATTTTGTGTTTTCCCTAGATCACAGTTTTTATGTCTGATACCGCTACATTCGGCATGTCATCACGATCATTCACGATGGCCTTTATCCGAATCCATACATACATCATCTTCACACGTGCATCATGTTACATGCAACGTGCTGCTCTACCGTTTCCCACAACTCCACGATGCATTATTGTTAAAATGATTTATTGGAGTTGTTTATATTTTTGCATAAATATTTGGGAATTTTTTAGAAAATATTTTTGAAGTCTGAATCATTGTGTTTTCAAAAGCAGAAATTTTTCTATGAGTAATGCGGGCTTTTATTAGTAGTCCTGCTCGTTCAAACGAGATAAGCATCTCACGCAATGTCGTTCGAAAGACCAGTGTCCTTTGTTAGAGCAAGATGATATCTCGTTCGAATGACACAACCGCCTCGATTTTTAAATCAGATTCTGTCACTTTCTCCTTAATGCTCAAAATATTTTTTTCAAATCTTTTTCTGCAAAGAATCGGCCTATGACAGATATCCTTTTTAGACTTAATAATTTTAAGGCTTTATACCTCTTTAAAATGGAAATTCTTCCCATTTATCAAGTGCACATTTTAAACCTTCAAGAGGTCATTTTTACTCATCTAGAGTATTTTGGTGGAGAAGCCAGTCTCTTCTTCATTGCTGCCCATCTAGAGTTCTTGCGGGAGATTCCAGTCGACGACATCGGAACCAACACCTGCGGGTATTTCGTATATCACACTTATTTTCATTATAATCCTTGTAACCGTTTTTTACAAATTATAGTGAAAATAAATGGTTTTGCCCTGCGGGGATTTTTCATGATATTTTGTCACATGCTTTATTTATTTATTTATGGTTTGACACGCGCACACACATAGATGCATGTTTTAGGATTTAATTGAAAAACTGAGTTTAATTAAATAATTTCTTAATTTGAAAAAAAGCGCACTCTTCAAATTGGTATCAGAGCCAATTACACAATTATACCGTGTAATTTTTCGCAAAATTTTTCTAAGATATCAATTTTCTGAAAAATTGATTTGAAAAAGGGAGTATTCAATGAAGAAATTATATAATAAAATGTCAGTTTTTGACGGGACAAACTATGCTTACTGGAAAGCCCGCATGAAATCTACTTTAAAAGCCATTGATGAACGTGTTTGGATTTTGGTTGAAAGAGGGTGCACACCTCCCTCTGTCACTGCTGATAACGTGACTTATTTAAATTCTGTGACTGAATGGACTGAAGAAGAATTTAAATGGTCATCTTTTAATTCTAAGGGTCTAAGTGCTATTTCTGGATCCGTCACACCTGACGAGTTCCGACGGATCCACGTCAAAAGAGGCATGGGATGTTTTGCAACTTACCCATGAAGGAACTAATGTTGTGAAAGAGTCTAAACTGTAAAATTTAACAACTCAATTTGAAACTATCACCATGCTTGAGACTAAATGTTTTGATGAATTTTATGCTAGATTATGTGATATTGTAAACACTAGCTTTAATCTTGGCGAACACATTACTAATGCTAGAATTATTAAAAAGATTCTAATATCACTGCCTAAGCGTTTTATTTCTAAAGTCACTGTGCTAAATTCTATTGGTAATTTAAACACGCTTAAATTGGAAGAACTTGTAGGAGACTTACAAACGTATGAAATTGATATGTTTCCTAAATCTGTCAAGCCTAAAGATAAGGGAATTTCACTTAATGCCCAGGATAGAAAGAGTGAGTGGTCGGCAAGAAAGAGAGTCATCTAGAAAAAGGGAGATAGACAGATTCTGAGTGTGACTTTGATTTAGATGATTTGGCCCTGTTTGCCAAAAATTTCAAGAAAATTATCAAATTCAAGAAAAATGGAAATTTCAAAGATAAAAAGAATTTTGAGAAAAATGTGAAAAATGAAAAAGATTTTAAATACCATCCTAAGAAAGACGGTGAGAGATGATATGAGTGCGACGGTAAGGGTCATAGAGCTTTTGAGTGTGCTACTAGGCTGAACAGATTTGCAAAAGAAAAGAGCAAAGCTTTCCTTAATGCTACCCTTAGTGACGACAGTGAGGTCGAGTCGGTGGACTCTAGAGACGAGTCACCGCATGAATGTAACTTCAACGTATTCATGGCTAGTCATACTTCTAGTACTCCTCACGATGTTGAAGATGCTTCTTCACAGGGACACCTCGACAGTGAGAACGATGTGAGTGAGGGGGAGGATGATGCAAGTGAGAGCGAGAGTAATCTTTAACGCACCTACGTTGAGTTATCTAATGAGTCATTTAAAACCAAAAAGCGTAACAAATCGCTAGTTCTTAGGATAACCGCTTTAGAGGAAGATTTAGAAGAAGCGAGAGAGAGACTGTTTGGAGAGAGAGAGTCGTTTTGAGAAAGAGAAAGGGGAATTGACTAAACAAGTGGCTAGTATTATGAGTGAGCTCCATTCCTCCATGGAGACTCGGAAGAAACTCAGTTCCTAAGTTTATCATGACTCCATATGGCCATCATCAAATACCACGAATAAGAGTTCGACCAAGGAAAACAAACCCAAGTTCGCTTAAAACTGTGTTCTTTTGTACGAACTGCAAAAGAAAAGGCTACCTCAGGGAGTTTTGCTATAGTTTGGGTCGGACACAACGTACTACTGCTCCACCACATTATACTGATGATTTTACCAGTCTGAGAGAGCATGTTGACATCTTAGCCGCCACCTCACAGAGTTTGATGGAGGAATTCTGACGGATGTCTTTGCCGTCAATGAATGATTCCTGCATCCCGGCTAAAACCAACAACGACAAGGGTAAACAAAAGGTTACCACTTCTTGGGTAACTAAGAAAGACGAAAAAGCCCTTGTTGTTCATGTCGCTCTCAAAGCACATAATACCTCACAGTGGTATTTTGATAGTGGGTGCTCCAGACATATGACAGGTGATGTCATATTCTTTACCTACCTAAAGGATTATAAGGAAGGTAGAGTCAACTTTGGAGACGGAAGCAAGTCTAGCATCGTAGGATGAGGTACAACTGTGTTACCAAAATTTCCTAAGATAGAGAATGTTTTGTACGTCAAAGGTTTGAAGGCAAACCTTCTTAGCATTAGCCAGCTGTGCGACGCTGACTTTGCCATGAAGTTTGATCGCGACACATGTAATGTTTATAATCAAGCCGGTTAACTTTTAGTGCAAGGGGTGAGGACATAAGATAATTGCTATGGGATTGTGCCCACATCCTCACTTGTCTGCAACAGCACCACGATCACTCCTATGGATCTGCGGCACCAACGTCTAGGTCATGTGAACGTTAGAGATTTGACACGTTTAGTTAAAAAGGACCTAGTACGTGGCTTGCCATATCTTAGAAAGCCAACTTCCACAGTTTGTGGACCCTGTCAGTTGGGAAAACGAATTCGTAGCCCCCACAGGAAGTTGCATTCCATTACCACCTCCTGTGTGCTTGAGTTGATTCACATATATCTTATGGGTCCTACTCATACTGAAAGTCTAGGTGGTAAGAGGTATATCCTTGTGATGGTAGATGATTTCTCCAGATATTTGATTGTTGGTTTTCTGAGAGAGAAATCCGATGTTGTAGAGTTTTTAACGAACAAGTGTCGTATCTTGCAAAATCAACACAGAGTCACTATTAACAGGATACGTAATGACAACGTCACAGAATTTAAGGAAATAAGGGTAGATCTTTACTGTGACGACCTAGGAATCAAACATGAGTTTTCTACTGTGAAGACTCCTCGGCAAAATGGGATTGTTGAGAGAAAGAATATGACGATTCAAGAAATGGATAGATCTATGCTTTTAGGTCGTAAGGTTGCTAGGAGATTTTAGGCAGAGGCAGTTTCTACTGCATGCCATACGGTGAATAGGGTTTACCTGCGTCCACACACTCTTAAGACGCCTTATGAATTATGGACTGGTAAGAAACCCAGCCTTGCATTTTTTCGTGTCTTTGGGAGTATATGCTACATCCTACGGAATAGAGAGCAATTGGGAAATTTCGACTAACGGAGCGACGAGGGAATATTGCTGGGATATTCATCAAATAGTAGAGCATACCGAGTTTTTAACCTGAAGAGCTCTAAGGTTATGGAGTCAATAAACGTCACCGTGCAAGATGAAGAACCTTCGACGTTTATTGATCCTAGCCTTCAGTATGAGGATAAGGACTTTTTTGGCAGCGATTACTCCTGTGTTAGGGGACACACCTGCTTGAGTTTGCAGGAGTCACGATCCTTCTACCATTGTTGGCGATCCACTTTAGGGGTCATGACTCGTGCTCAGCTAGAGAACGTTGTTAGTCATTTTTGCTACACGTCCACAGTCGAGCCCAAGAATCACAAAGAAGCACTCAAGGATGAACACTGGATCTCTGCCATGCAGGATGAGTTACTTCAGTTTAAAAAGAATAATGTCTGGGAACTTGTCCCCCGACCTAGTGAGACTAATGTGATAGGTACCAAGTGGATTTTTAAGAATAAAATGGATGAAAATGGTACCATAATCAGAAATAAGGCTAGGTTGGTCGCTCAAGGCTACACACAGATGAGGGTGTAGATTTTGGGGAGACATTTGCTCCTATTGCGAGGCTTGAGTCCGTCCGCTTACTACTCGCCATCGCATGTCATCTGCGCTTCAAGTTATATCAGATGGATGTCAAGAGTGACTTTCCAAATGGCATTCTACAGGAGGAGGTTTATATGGTTCAACCAAAAGGGTTTGAAGACCCTAAGCACACGGAGCACATCTACTATCTGAGGAAAGCCTTGTATAGTTTGAAGCAAGCACCCCGTGCTTTGTACGAGAGACTTAACTCCTATCTCTTAGCCTGTGGCTTCAATAGAGGGGGAGTTGATATGATGTTGTTTGTCAGGAGAGATGATGGTGCTATTTTAGTTGCCCAGGTCTATGTGGATGACATAGTCTTTGATTCCACGTGCTCCCAGCATGCTCACCACTTTGAGGAGGAGATGAAAAGTGAGTTTGAGATGAGAATGGTAGGTGAGCTTACCTTCTTCCTTGGTCTCCAGGTTCGTTAGCTAGAGGATGGGATGCTCATCTCTCAATCCAAGTATGCTAGAGACCTAGTGAAGAAATTTGGTTTAGACTCCGCTAAGCATGCTCGTACACCTATGAGTACTTATATCAAGCTTAATAAGGACACTTCAGGCAAGGACGTAAAGAAAACTTTGTATCAGAGTATGATAGGTAGTATTCTCTACTTGACTGCCAGTCGTCCCGACATAGCCTTTAGTTTTGGAGTCTCTGCGCGATATCAGGCATCCCCGAAAGAGTCACACTTAATCGCTCTAAAGCATATTATCAAATACGTGAGTAAGACTCTCTCATATGGTATTTGGTATTCCTTTGATACCGATAATCGTTTGTCTGCCTATTCGGATGCCGATTGGGCCGGGGATGTAGATGGTTGTAAGAGCACTTCTGGTGGGTGTTTCTATTTTGGTTCTACTCTTGTCTCCTGGTTGAGCAAGAAGCAAAACTCCATATCTTTGTCCACTATGAAGGTTGATTACATCGTTGCCAGGAGTTGTTGCACGCAACTCTTGTGGATGAAACAGATGCTGGAGGATTATGGGATTTCACAGGACACCATGACCATTTCCTGTGATAACATGAGCGCGATACACATATCTCGCAATCCAGTCCATCATTCGCGCATAAAGCACATTAGGATACGCGAGCACTTTATACGACAGCTAGTTGAGGAGAAAGTCGTATCCGTGAGTTACGTTCCCACCGACCGTCAGTTAGCCGATATTTTCACGAAACCTTTAGATGCCCTTATATTTGAGAGTTTTAGGAAGACTTTGGGGATTTGCACAGTTGGTTGAGGGGTTAGTCCTTGTCTAGGATAGGATGCTTTGTCATTTTCATATCATATGATTCCTATTGCTAGATTGTATCATGTGTATTATTTTTTTTATATTTAAAAAAAAGGTTTTCTTTTTATAAAATTTTTAGAAAAGAACAAAAAGATTTTTGTATTTTATTTTCACCTTTTATGGATGAGCATTTAAGATAGCCAAGTCACAATTTCATTCCATTTATTCATGTGACTATTTGATAGTGTTTCGAGACAATATATCTTGTCATCTTTGTGCTTTATAATGTTTGGAGTCATCAAGATGTAATTAAGTGTACTTCCTACATGTTTGACTCATGATTTCCTTTATTTCACACATGCACGGATTTGTTTGATTATTATACTTGTCTTATCACATGTTGGTTCGGTGTTTTCACTTCAATCCTGTCCTTAAAACGAACCAAGCGTGATAAAACTTGATAAGAAAGGTGTGCATGTAAAAACCGTTTGGTGAGATTGTGTGGTATTTTAAAAAATGGTGAAGGACTATGAAAGGTAATTATCTATCCTTTGCGCTAAAGCCACCGTTAAATCGGACCTAAAAATTGAGGAATTTTATTATACGGGGTCCAAAGAGGATAAAAGAGCCCGAAAAATTTAAAGGCAATAAAAAGCAATACATGCCAAATATGGGCCATTAGGTTTCACCCTCAATTCTCCAAAGTTTGAGAATTTAGATCACCTCTATTCAAAATATAAATCTGAGGGAGTTTGGTTGGAAAATTTAAACGGGTTTGCACGTCCTTGAAAATCTTGAAAAAGCGCTAGATAGTTTTGGACGTTATTGGTGTGGAAATGACTTTGACTTTGATTTGTTGATTTGATTAAGACGATGTCATCTAAATTCAACATTTTTTACACCTAAGGATACTTTTGATGTTCATTCGTTAGGAGTACACGTATGCATCGTGCACATATGATTGATTGAGTTTATTTAGCTATCGAATGTGTTCACACCCCTACATTTATGCTATCATCGACTTAGTTGTTTTTGTGTTCTTTCATGGTGTGATTCTTTGTTGTATATTTTGTATAAAAATTTTGAAAAAATTCAAAAATCAAATATTTTTTTGTGACATTTTTCATATTCTTTGTTGTACATTCTGTGTGAATTTTTTTTTTAAATTCAAATATAGATTTTTTTTTGACATTTTCCATATTTATGCTTCTCATATCTGTCTATTTAGGGACATCATAAAAAGGGGAAGAATGAATTATGTGGGAGAAATTTTTGTTGATTTATTTATGATTTGCTTAAGCTTAATTGATCTTTGATTTTTGCATATCATTATATTTCAAACTGTTGCGTGTCACGGGTATTTGCTTTATCTCACGTGTGTAGGTACAAAGTTGATATCTATTGGATTGCACACCCTGATGAGAAAAGTTTTAGGAGTTTCTGAAGAGTTGAAGATTTGAAGATGATGAGATTGAAGACATGTCATTTAGTATTCTTAGTTTGAGGGTTTAATGGGGGATATTATCTTATATGTCATTTGTTATAGTGTGATTTCATAATTCAGATTTTTTATGTATGTACCGGCATAGACACATAGGGAGATTTGTAAGGACATAATTTTATAAATGTCCGGGGTAGAATCTAGGAATTTTCTTCTTTCCCTAGATCACAGTTTGTATGTCTGATACCGCTACATTCGGCACGTCATCACGATCATCCACGATGACCTTTATCCGAATCCATGCATCCATCATCTTCACACCTGCATCATGCTACATGCTACCTGCTGCTCTACCGTTTCCCATAACTCCACGACGCATTATTGTTAAAATGATTTATTGGAGTTGTTTATATTTTTGCATAAATATTTGGGAATTTTTTACAAAATATTTTTGAAGTCTGAATCATTGTATTTTCAAAAGAATAAATTTTTCTATGAGTAATACGAACTTTTCTTGGTAGTCGTTCTCGTTCAAACGAGGTGACCTGTCGTTCGAGCGAGATAAGCATCTCTCACGATGTCGTTCGAACGACAAGTGTCCTTCGTTCGAGCAAGATGCTATCTCATTCGAATGACACAGCCGCCTCGATTTTTGAACCAGATTCTGTCACTTTCTACTTAATGTTCAAAATCTTTTTTTCAAATCTTTTTCTGCAGAGAATCGGCCTATAACAGATCTCCTTTTTAGACTTCATAATTTTAAGGCTTTAGGCCTCTTCAAAATGCAAATTCTTCCCATTTATCAAGTGCACATTTTAAACCTTCAAGAGGTCATTTTTACTCATTTAGAGTATTTTGGTGGAGAAGCCAGTCTCTTCTTCATTGCTGCCCATCTGGAGGTCTTGCGGGAGATTCCAGCCGACGACATCGGAACCGAAACCTGCGGGTATTTCGTATGTCACACTTATTTTCATTATAATCCGTGTAACCGTTTTTTACAAATTATAGTGAAAATAAATGATTTTGCCCTACGGGGATTTTTCCTGATATTTTGTGTCACATGCTTTATTTATTTATGGTTGGACACGCACACACATAGGTGCATGTTTTAGGATTTAATTGAAAAACTGAGTTTAATTAAATAATTTCTTAATTTGAACAAAAGCGCACTCTTCAAAAATTCAAATGACTAAAATACCCCTTTGGGGTGCCGATTTGGTCTAAAAAGGCACCGGGACCTAACTAAACCCCCCGAGTACACTTTTCTGACTATTTCGACCCTACCGGACACACCGACGCACTCAAAATGACAATATGGAACATCGAAAGTTAAATTATATTTTATTCTTAAAATTAAGTCCTGACACGACTGACACGCTCGTCCCGACTAAAATTAACGTAACAGCCGTGTTTCTCACTCAGGATAATAATAATATACTCATAATATTTTATTACTTGTTTACTAAGTAATATTCAATATAATTCATATAAATAAATATTAATCCTTGTCACGCTAATTAATATTTATTTTAATTCGAAATAATTTTCCATTTTAATTTAAATAATTCTACATTTAAAAATCATAAAAATATATAGGGTGTTCCATACTTCCCCCTTAATAACGAAATTTCGTCCCGAGATTCGAAAAATAAAAGTATATCTGGTAAAAAAACTGTGGATATTTGTCGCGCATCTCATCCTTGCACTCCCAGGTAGACTCATCGGCATTATGATGCCCCCACTGGACACGTACAAGCGGAACCACCCTCGACCTCAAAGTCCTCTCATTATGGTCTTGGATAGAAATTGACCTCTCGTCCTATGAAATATCAGGTTGTAAGTCAATCTCCTCCAATGCAATGTGAGTGTAAGCCAACTCATCGGGGAGATATCATCCTAACGAAGAAATATGGAACACATCATGAATACGATGCAAGTGCTCTGCTAACTCGTGTCTATATGACACTGGCTCAATCCACTCGATGATAGGAAATGGCCCTACGTATCTTAACGCTAACTTCCCCTTTTTCCAAATCTCATTATCCCCTTCATAAGAGATACATGTAGTAATACCTGATCCCCCACATTAAACTCCAGAAGGGACCGCTTGGCATCGACGTAAATCATTTGTATGTTCTGAGCTACCCGTATACGACTCCGAATTATCTTAATCCTGGCCGAGGTATCCTGAATCAACTCTGGCTCGGAAGCTTGTTGTAATAAAATTTAAAGGGTATTTTTTAAATTAATTCAAAATTTTGGGTAAAATAAAGTTTTTGAATTTATTATTTCTTAATAATTTAAAAATGTTGAGTTTGAATATTGAATAGTTGGATTTTAATCGAAATTAAAATCGAAGTCAAAATGGGAATTTAAAAAAAAATGTTTGTCACGGTTCCGGTCGTGACTAACGGGCAATTTTTTTTTAGAATTTTATTAGCATTAGAACTCCTAATCATTATAAATTAAAACTAATCCGTGGCTGGCGTCTTCAAATCCCTTTTTTCACAACTCTTCCTCCAGAAGGCTTCTCCAAAATTATTCCCTTTCAACCTCTAAATCCTAACCCCATTCTACATAACTTTCAACTCAAGATTTGTCAAGATTAATTGAGTTTTCTCAAGATTGTTCAAGAACGAGTTTTGATTATTTTTTTGAGATGAACGTAGTGTTGTGATTAGATTTTGAGGCAGAATTTTTATGACTTTCATGTGATGATTTTAAGGTAAGAGACTTATACAATATGCTCCTACATTCTCTCGAGGCAGAATTTTTCCGTTTGTTTCATGTGTTATTTGCACTCATGTTGAATTGTGTTATTCATTCGAATCCTATGAGTTATTTTTGGAATCTAAAATATTGATTCGGTGAGATATTGTATATATTGATAGGCATGGTGTCATGAGATTTTTATATGGCACGAAGAATGGGCACCTGCCAACAGTCCAAAAGTCCAATAGCCACGATGAGGCTTTACGAAACTTGGGTGAGGTGAGGTGAGGCCTGGTGTCCTATTGATGTGTTATTGAGAAATTAAATTGGTACAATGCTTGATTATTTCATTTGATTAGTATATGTGGATTCGTATTGTTGATCTTTATTCACCGTTATTATTTTTGAGCATCTATTCTTGTCATATTGTGTACTTTCCCATATTTTTCTTTTAGTGGCAGGTTAGCGTGGATTTGGACGCTACGGATTATTAGGAGGATTTAGAGCACGACGTTTGGAGAATTTTATTTTTGTATAGCTTGGCAGTGTAATTTATTTGAAGAGTTTAGTATTTATTTCGAGTGAAATTTAATTGTAATTATTTTGGAAGTGTAAATTTTGGATTTATTATATTTATTTTATGGAATATAGATGCTTTATACTAATTATTGAGGATTTAGTTTAGTTTTAATCATAGTAGTGTCTCACGTTTTGCGTGGGGTGTTACACTTGTTTTCAACCACCTCTAGCCAACAAGCGGGAGAACGACAAGGTCTACCGTACAACACCTCAAATGAATCCATGCCAATAGTAAACTAATAGGAGTTATTGTACGTAAACTCCACTAGTGGAGGATACTGCTCCCAACCTCCCTTAAAGTCAAGGATAAACATCCGTAGCATAACTTTTAGCATATGATTCGTCCTCTAAGTTAGCCATCCGTCTGCGGGTGATAGGCCGTACTCAAGCGCAACTCCATACCCATGGCCTCCTGAAAACTCTCCTAAAAGCGAGACACAAAAAATCTTGTCCCTGTCGGACACAATATCTAATGGTACCCCATGTAACCGCACTATATCAGCAATAAAAATCTGGGCATACTGTCCCATAATATAATCAGTTCGAACTGGCGAAAAGTGAGCTAGATTTGTCAACCAATCCACTATCACCCTCTTTGTGAAGTAGGCGAACCAATAATAAAATCCATGGAAGTTATCTCCCATTTCCACATCGGAATCTTTAACGGCTGTAGAACTTCTGCCGGCTTATGATGGTTTAGTTTCACCAACTGACAAGTGGTACACCTCAAAACAAACTCGGCAATGTATCTCGTAATCCCACTCCACCAGTGATGTCATCTCATATCTTGGTACATCTTGTTCCCTCCAGGATGTACTGCGAAATGTGATTCGTGTGACTCTGCCATCAATGTGAGTCGCAAGTCCTTCCCCTTTAGAACAACCAATATCCCGTTGAATCCTAACCTCCCTTTGAACTCATGCAGTACGACTCAGCTCCTCCGGATAAAAGATGCTTAATCTGATCCTGACACAATGAATCTGTTGACTGTGCCTATACCAACCTTGACAAAATCTATGGGGGGCGGTCATAAATGACATAAATTATCGGGCCATTGAATCTTGATGTCCCAATTCCTTCCATTTTGCCTTCCAAACTTCAACTACATACCCTATTGGCCTCTGGCTCAACGCGTCTGCCGCCACGTTAGCCTTTCATGGTTGATATTGTATATCAAACTGATAGTCCTTCATAAATTCAAGCCACCTACACTGATGAAACTCAGCTTTCTCTGAGTGAACAAGTACTGTTGTGACTTATGATCTGTGAACAGGTAAAAAATTCTCCCCCAAAAATGTAAGACCTCTTGACAAGCGTCATCCTAGATAAACGGTACCCCTTTGTGAGTCAAGGTGGTCAATGGACCGACAACCTTCGAAACCCCCCCCCCCCCCCCCGAATAAACCGTCTGTAATATCCGACTAACACCAAGAAACTACATACCTCTGTCGGTGTCATGGGCTGCCCCACTCCCTCACCGCTAACACTTTACTCGGATCCACCGATATCCCCATGTCAGATACAAGATACCCCACAAACTGTACCTCACGCAACCCGAATTTACACTTCTCATAGTTAGCGTACAACTGGTGCTCACGCAGCGTATGCAAAACCCTGCGCAGATACTCGACATGCTCCTCCTCAGTCTGAGAATAAATCAGGATGTCATCTATGAAGACAATGACAATTGATCCAAGCACTCTCTGAACACCCTATTCATCAAGTCCATGAATTGGTTCTTTGGTTAGTCCCGAATGGCATAACCCAAAACTCATAAGACCCATATCTCGCCTGAAAGGCAATCTTAGACATATCTTACTAACAATGCACTTCATTTACCCACGTTTCCTTCTAATTATATCTCTAGTTTACCCATGCCCCTACGCTTATTTTATAAGTTTCCATGTCTACTCATCGTGAGAGGTACTAAAAATTCAACTACATAGGGCGCCTTTACACCCTATGTCTTGTGCATTACAGCACAAATCAACTGAACGTAATAAATTAGTTTTTAATTTAAGCCTTGTATGCTTGACTTGATTATGCGGTAAGGTGACACTCACTATCCCATTAATTTCAACCTAATCACTCTTTAGGTAGTCCCACCGATCTACTCATGGTGCACAAATTCAACAATGTTCTTTCTCGTCTACACTATATGGTTCTACCGACCTAATATCATAATATAGCTATTAACTCACCGTCATAACTACATATGCGCGTAATAACTAAGGTACTAAACCCATGTACTAAAGTCTAAACATTTACCCACTCCCTATGTTCACTAAGCTTCATGCGTGGGACGTCTCGCAAGTGAAATCCAAATAAGAAACCCCCCGATACACTACTAGCTAGCATTGTCGATCGTCGGGATTTATTAGGCCCTAAGCACATAACTTTTGCCCCCAAATACCCCTCTATTGACATAAAGGTCTACTCGTCCACCCCCATGTCGTTAAAGATGACATACATCATGGCGCTCTTACTATCACTATGTCCCCAACGCTAAACCAATAGCGGATAAACCTTTCCACTCGATAGTAAAGACCCAAAATATCCTGAATCACATCAGTAACCTTCCCAACGTTCCGAAATCAATTATATCCAGACAACGCACCCTCTTAGGGATCTTTAGAAATAATGTACGTATACAGGTTCAACCCTCTTTCAGGTGTGACTTACAAAAATACATTCTACCTTGGACAACGAACGTAATACTATCACTATAACGACCTACTGTCGCTCCACTTATTGCTCACCAGTTCAGAATTCAGGGTAATAATGCATTCTACTCTCATGTCTCTCAAAGTAGAGTAAAAACTAACACCTACTATAAACATCCTATTAATGTCTATATCCACTCCCCTGCAGGTGACACAAATTGTCCCACTACCCACGACACTATATATTTTCTAATAAGGTTAATACAATCCACATATTTACTAAAATCATGTATATTGTTGTACTGCATTCTCCGTAATTTCCCATATTTCCAAAGAATACAGTAATTAGTTAAAATATCATACCTCCAAACGCTGATGGTGGTTGCGGTATCAGTGGCATGACTGCATATTGGACATTGTAGGCATGCCCATATGGTAATTCTTCTTGCTGTTGTGGGGTTGGTGCTGTAGGGGGTAACTGCACTTGAAGTACTTGTTGTGCATCTCGTGATGGTACTCTAACCCTCTGTGGGCATCCTTTCCTCTTATGGTTCATACTTCCACAAGTAAAACAACGACACGAAAAATTCCTCTATCTCTTGTCTTGAGAGACCGATCGAGGCTTCCCTTGCTATCGTTAAGGACCCTGTTGGCCTTGTGTGGAATCCTAACCATCTGGTCGGTAACCATTTCATCTAAGTCTCTTGGTTGGATTCCTCTGTCGGGAACCATACCCCTGGTGTTCACCCATCTGATGTTGTGGTGCTTCACCAATAACATTCCCTTCTATCCTATCGGATGGACTAATTTCCCTCATTTTTTGGCCCCCGATAAGTTGGGCACGACGATTTCGATAATGCAATATGGTGGTAGTAACTGTTTGTCCCACAACACTCACCACCTCTGTGATCGTCACCATTCCTTGGGGTACCTGAGGTACTTGTTGATCTTGTCCAACATTAAATCCATCAGCGGTGTCATTTTGTCTTTCTCTCCTAAGTGACATCTGAAATCAGGCTGATTTATATGAGTTCACCGTCAATATAAAAATTAAGAGCAGTAGTACGAAATCTCAAACATGTAGAGATAATGCAACAGTCCTAATAGTAGGGCCCTATATCAACGAACATTATGCTGAAAGCGTAATAAGCCGTACAGATCCAAAGTACTCTAGAACCTCATGCTCTGATACCATCTGTGACACCCCTCCCAATTAAATACCGGGTGATCAGTCGTTTATTAAATTAAAACATAATATCCAGTTGGTTCATTCTTAGCATCACAGTCGAAAACCATTAATTACTAATCACCTATTAGTAATACAAATCACTCTTGAACCATAAATACGAATCACATATATTGGAAGCGAACATAGCTCTAGGCCTTTGGGATACACACATACCTACGTACCCAAATGACCGTTCACACCATTATTCACACAAATAGTGATCCAACCAAAGTTCTATGTTCAGAGGTACAAGTCTAAAATCCCCTCAATGAGTTCATCAGGATAAGTTTGTCCCCATTTCAAAACCTCCTGTGATAGCAAGCAGCATAGGTATGCCTAAACACATAAGAAATCGCACAATAGGTATTCACACAACCTATATATATATATATATATATATATATATATATATATATATAGGTTTACACGTAACCTATAATATATCCATACGTAGTCTTTATAGCTCTCGAATATCCTACGTATCAATTATTTAACATAATACCTCTTATCATATCATCTCCAGTGTTTCCCACTACTCGAACTGTTACCAATTGTCCCTTAAGTCATTTCAGTAGATACCTAACTCATACCCTACTAGTCTAAGACATCGGTCCCCTAGGAATCCTCGTGACACGATAATATTCCCCAATTTTAAATTTCATCACCCAATTATGTTCAATTAACTTTAGCCCAAAATTATCCTCATGTGATTAAGTCTCAATCCCAACCTCGGCGTACTGGTATTTAAAATAACTCCCATTATATAAAAAAATTTGCCTCAAAAGCTAACCCGGTTGTTTCCCACTCGTTCTAAGAAAAAAAGGGGAAAATTATCAAAATCTGGGAAACCGAATTGATTCGATCCAAGGCCGAATCAATTCACCTTCCGAATCGATTCGGCCAAGGAACCGAATCGATTCGCTGTAGCAGGTCTTCATCTTCTTCCTTAAGCAGTTACGAGTTTCACCATTTTTAATTATCCAAACCTTCATTACACGATCCCATACTCCCAACCAAACCTACCAAACATTATCCTAACATATATTCATGATTTCTAACATAATAGAATCATCAAATCATCAAGAAACATCTATAAATCGAATTAAATCCACAATAATCCCCCAAACACCTAAATTATCATTTTTGTTCAAGAACTCAAACCCATATTTCTTCACAAGTTTATAAGGATAAATCATCAATTTCATTCTACATGCATAAGGGATATTTCCTAACTCAATCTGAGTCCAAGAATATGTTTTAAATCTCCCAAATTAAACCAAAATTTATGAAAGTCATATATAAATCATCCTACTCTAACATTGATGGTATATATTTCATAATTTAAGCAAGATAAATACTTGTCTCAATATGAAGGTCTGAATCTTTGTAGAAAACTGGTACGGTTTTGATCCTCTCCTCCCGATCTACGCGGTGGTGGTGTTTGTGTTGCAAAAATGGTATAGTTTGGCCTTGGGACCTCCCTCCTATGGCCTTCCTGTGGTTTTGCAGTTACTAACCCTAACTTCTCCAAAACATAATCTGATTTACACTAATAAAATTTGTGTGTCTATTTTCCTCAAAAATTCAAAAGACTAAAATACCCCTCTGAGGTGTCGGTTTGGTCTAACAATGCCTTGGGACCCAAACTAAGCCCCCGGGTACACTTTTCTAACTATTTCAACCTTATTGGACACACTGGCACACTCAAAATGACTATATGGAACATCAAAAGTGAAATTATATTTCATTCTCAAATTAAGTCTCGACACGACTAACATGCGCGTCCTGACTCAAATTAACGTAATTGTCGTATTTCTCACCAATGACAATTATAATATACTCATAATATTTTATTACTTATTTACTAACTAATATTCAATATAATTCATATAAATAAATATTAAGCCTTGTCACGCTAGTTAATATTTATTTTAATCCAGATTAATTTTTCGTTTTAATTTAAATAATCCCACTTTTAAAAATCTTAAAAATATATGGGGTGTTAGATACTTCCCCCTAATAATGAAATTTTGTCCCAAAATTCGGATAAAAAAAGTATATTTGGTAAAAAAAACTCTGGATATTTGTCGCGCATCTCATCCTCGTTCTCCCAAGTAGACTCATTAGCATTATGATGCCCCCACTGGACACATACAAGCGGAACTACCCTCGACCTTAGCCTCCTCTCACCATGATCTAGGATAGCAAGTGTCCTCTCCTCTTATGAAATATCGGGTTGTAAGTCAATATCCTCCAATGCAATGTGAGTGTAAGCCAACTCATCCCGGAGATATAGTCCCAACGAATAAATATGGAACACATCATGAATACGATTCAAGTTCTCCGACAACCCCATATGACACCGGCCCAATCCGCTCAGTGATAGAAGATAACTCCCCTGGATAAGATCCCTTTGACATAACCAAACACCCCTGAACCTCTGTCCTCCATTTGAGCCAGTATAATAGAAGATAACTCCCTCGGATAAGATCTCCTAGTCCTTTTCCTGACAAAAGGAGTCCAATGCCTGGACCTATATAACCCGTGACACAACATGATAAATAACAACAACAACTTCCAAACATACCTCTAATATATCCATGGTATGCAAGGTACTCCACTGCTCTGCCCATAAAGTAGATAAATCACCCTTTTTGTGGCCCTAAGGCTGCTAGACTCATGGTCCGTTGACGAATCAAAGCGTCCGCTACCACATTCGCCTTACCCGAATGATACTAAATAGAGAAGTGGTAGTCCTTCACAATTTTAACCATATCCTCCGACACATGTTCAATTCCCACTAAGTGAACAAGTACTGAAGAATTTTTTGGTATAAGAACAAAGTTAATATCTCGCCCAACAGATAATGTTTGTAGATTCAAGAGCAAAGACTACCGCCACTAACACCAATTCATGGGCGGGGTAGTTGTCCCGATGAGACTTAATCTTTTAGGAAGAATAAGCTATGGTCCTCTCTTCCGACATCAAAACTCCCCCAAGCCTCTGAAGCGATGTGTCGGTGTATACCATATACTCTACTCCCCCCCCCCCGGTGGTAAAAGTATTATGGGTTGGTCACGAGTCTCTCTTTCCTCTCCTCACAATCTCAGTGTTGTAACCTACTCCTTGAACACATCACAAAAAATAATAGTGTCATTTTCCAATAGAATATGGGAAAATCTAACTAATATACAGTTCGGATTACCAATTAAAAATCTAATAAGCCACCCTCCTTCTACCGCATGACCTATCTTCCCAGTGAAAGCCTTCGTCACCAAAATAAAAATAAATGGGGAAAGATGGTCACCTTTATGTAGGCCTTTAGAACTTTGAAAAAATAGTTACGGAACCCAATTAATCAGAATTGAAAACTTAACAAATGAAATACAACTTTTCATCCACCTACACCACTGCTCTCCAAATTCCATACTCTTTAATAGAAAAATAAGAAACCCCTAATTCACATGGTCATGCACATTCTCAATATCAAGTTTACAGATAATACCCGGCTCACCAGTCCTTACCCTAGAAACCATACACTCATTATCCTATGTGAAGTATCCCCGAATTATTCACAGTCCTGAAGCTTTAGGGGCATTTGGTCCCTTAATTTCTTCACTTACCCGCTGAGTTGGAAGATTTGTATGATGATGATGCAGACATGGTTGAATAAATTGATTACTCTTGGAAGAATGATATCGTCACCATGGGCTGGGGTGGTGATTTCGAGAGCTCAAACGATTAATCATAAGGCAAGTATTTCCCCTTCTACGGGTTCCCTGAACCATGGTATGACCTCACTGACTAGAAGATGAATTCGTGGATGGATATCTTCCTCAAAGATGACAACACCTGGGGTGAGGAACAAAAACATGAGGTGGAATCTCCAGCTGAAAAATCCATGGAAAACACTGAAAACCCTGAGGACATCGACACTAAGGAGTCATTCAACCTGTACACACTAGGGCTGAGCCTTTGCATGATTCACTAAGAGGCCGTACTGTCTGACCCATCTATAAAGATCACCACTACTGAAGCACCTCTCCTTAACTGGCATGCCATTCCATTCCAAACTGCTCAAACCAATCTAAGCCCTACTATCTAATCTCTTAAATAGATCCATGAGCCTCTTACTGTTTTTCTTGTTTATTATATCATTGTAAACGAGCCCTTTTTGATGAGGTCCTTAATGCTGTATTTCCTAAAAATAAAATAAACGAGTATCTTATTGTGCCTTACATTAATTGCCTTAATTTTAATCAAACTCTTGATGATGATGATTTATTAAATGAACAATTCTTAACTGGTCTCAATGAGGAAAAAATAAACAACATAACAGCATTTAAACTAATGATGATGAGATTTTTAATATTAATCTCGGTTCTAATAGCCATCTGATCGAAATTAGGATAGGGTCCACCCTCGATGAGCATGGGCGGGCACCATATACACCTTAGTGGAGGTTTATGAGGACATAATTGACTTCTAATGTACTAAGGCATCACTGAGGTGATGAGCAATACCCATTTTTAACAATATTCCATTCTCCAAGTAATATCTATAAGCTAAATAATTTAATCATCTGGACTTAAGCTTGTCTCTGGGAAAGACCCTATCTCCGAGGTAATCCTTGATTGGAGTTGTCCAGTCTGAACTTTGAATGACATATAAAATATTGATCTTAAGTTGGGAGACACTCAGCTGGTCTAAAGTAGCAACTATAACTTCAAATCTACTTTGTGTGATGAGGCTACATGTTCGAGGTGGTCTCCTTCAATGTTTTCTACTCGAGGGACATTTTTGATGTAAAATCTGGGGATTTTCTAGAAGAGGTTCTTCACAAGTGCTAAGTACCCTACCATTCTTTCACCTCTGGCCTCATATATTTCAGTGACTTGGTTAACCACTCGTTGGGACTCACTAATGTCTTCCACTTATTTTCCTTTCAAATGGATGGGTGGGTCTAAACCTGCCATCAACGCTTCATACTTTGCCTCATTATTAGAGGTTTTAAATTTCATAAGGGGAGAAAAAGAGATTGATAAGAGGCTTTTTGCGTATGATTGTTGTCTTCAAAAGCCAATCTCAAAATTCCCTTGAATTACCTACAAAACTTGTTTAAAACAACTCGTATTGCGGTAAGTACGGGTATCAATCCAACTTCCAAGGTGAAACAATTAATGTGAATGCTTGTAATTTCAATTTTTTAATATATATATATATTATTTTTTAAAAACAATTTCAAGGGAATGAAATGACTAAATAACGAAAAATAATGTGCAACCGAGTGTGATAAATATGAGAAAGTCAAGAGATGAAATTACACCGCATTATCAATTTATTAATTTGAAATGATTCGAGATAGTATTAAATTGATAATCTAACTCTCGTTACAATTATAAATTAAAAAAAATATTTTTCAAAAAATTAATTCAAAAATGTCACATGATGAAAAATTAAGAATTATACTATTTTCAAAAAAATTACCCGATAGGATCGATTTAATAAAAACTATATCAATTCTTTAATTTCAACACCAAATTAAAATTTAATTTTAGGAAAAATCTATCTCTAGTTCGATTCCCAAAATCAAAATTAATTTATTAACTCTCGTTACATAAATTAATTTGTGACAAGTCTAAATTAATGAACCTAGAAATATAGCAATTAATGAAATTAATTAATTAACATAATATCCTATACAATGCATCCCACCCCTTAAACAGGGTGACTAGCCAAGCATAATTACACAATTAATAATAGTCATAAACATGGAACAATAATTAAAAAAAAAGATTAAGAAATACAATACATGAAGTCTCCTTTCGAATTGATTTCTTGGATCGCGTTCATGAATGTGTGTCCCAATGTTTTCACAAATCTAACAGTTGATTACACAAATAAAAAGAAAAACTGAACCTAAAAATCTATTATAATGCTAAGTTACTTTTTTTTTCTGAATTTTTTCGTGACCTAAACTGTACATAATATACAGTGTCTCTCTCTGTGCAGTGTCCTACGTGAGAGTTCTTCTATGAGAGTCCTCCTTGAGATGTCACCCTTTTCCTTTATAACCCACGAAGTTTCTGTTTAGAGGGAGAGATTTGTGGGATATTCAAAGGCCAAGTCAAAAGATAATATGCAGGGGCACGTGGGTTTTTATTTAGCAGGTGAGAAAATGGAGTTTGTGCGCCTTTCGCGGTTTAGAGAACATGTAATGCAAGTTAAGGTTGCTAGGTTCATGGATTTGGGTTCGGGGAATTGGGTCTTGTTCGCGATTTTAGCCTGGTTTGGAATCGAGTAGCGAAAATTTGATTTGGTTGTGTGAGGGTGTAGGAAAATAGGGGTGTGGGTGTGTGAGTTGGTTTAGTGTGGGAGAGTGTATAGGATTATGGTGTGTGTGGTGGGGTAGGTTATTTGTGTGTGTATTTAATTTGCATCCTATTAAAATAAGCTATCTAAATATAAAGTAACAAAACTAAAAAAAAATCCTAACTCAAAATAAAATAAAACAAAAAAATAAAAATCAAACTAAAAGAAAATAATAAAAAAAAAATGTTAAAAATTAAAAATTAAAAATCAAAAAATTAAAGTCCTAAAAAAATTGTAAAATCTAATAAAACTAAAAATAAATTCCTAAAAAAACTAATACTAATAAAAAATAATAAAATAAAATAAAGATTAAAAATTAAAAACTAATAAAAATCAAAATAAAGAAATATAAGAATAGAAAATAAATCCTACAAAATTCTAAATAAATCTAAAATAAATCCTAAAAATAAAATGACTCAAAATAAAAATTTGAAAAGCACAAATTAAACAGACACGGGGCTCAGGTGATTGTTCTGGGCTCGGTGTAGGCTTAGGTTTGGTTCAGGGATAGGTTTCAGAACATAAAAATGATCTCGACAAGATCAAATACGGACTCGAACTTCATGATGCTTTGATTTCTTCGTTGAACTCTTTTAACCGCTTTTGTGTAGCAATTGTACTGATTTAGCACTATTTGATGCCGCGACTTCGTATTGACCTGCAAAATTATAAAATACGAACATAAGACTAATTTTATTAAAAACGAGGGACTAAAAATCTTCTATTCAGGGCATAAAATAGACACTTTTGGGTGCTTATCAAAGATAATACCTCATTTTGGGATTAATAATGAAGTCCAACTCCATTACTTGAGGCGTTAGAAGAGCCATCCATGTGAAAGACTCATGTCAAAGATCTGAGGTCTACGATTTAGGATAATGACTATTTCGATTACAATTACTTTTCCTTGGCTAACTTTGCTTCAGAGCTCTTATCCTCTTCCTCTACCTTTACTAGGTTGCCGAAATCTGCAATTATCTCAGCTAAAGGCCTGAACTTTGATGGCACTTTGAGGTTGATACTTAATGTCAAATACTCCCAACTCTATAGACCACTTGGCAAGCCTTCATGATGTGTCAGAACTGTGGAGGATCTGCCGAAGGGGCTTATTGGTCATGTCCACAATGGTACGAGATTGGAAGTAGTGCCTCAAATATCTAGCTAAGACGATGCGTCAAAAAGAGAGCTTTTCCATCCCCATGTACTCAATTTCAGCTCCTTGTAAAGCTCGATTGACATAATACATAAGGTATTGAACCCCAAATTCTTTTTGGATCAGGGCTGAGATGACCGTGGTCGATGAAACTGTAATACCCCGTAATTTTTAGAATAAAATATTATGACATAAATGAATTTAATGATTTCGGACTTATTTTGAGAATAAATTTAATAGGGATGATTTAAAATTTAAGCGAGTAAAAGTGTTAATTTAAATAACATTTATTCACGATTTTATAAATATAAAACTCAATTGGACATAATGGGCTTGGGAGTGAAAAATAAATCATACATAAATAAATTTACGGGGGCGTGTCGTTTTAACATAATAAAATGTCTAAGTAAAATAGAAATAATTGGGACACATTTTGGGGAGCATTAAAGACTCGGTTTTGTGTTTTAAATATTTAGAAATAGTCCCGGGTCATAAGTATATGAGTTGGGGAACTTTTGGGCTAATTGGGATATGAGTTCGGGTCCATTTGAGGGTCCAAAAGTTGGGTTATAGGCCCAAATCGGGATTAGCCTTTTATTTAGTGTTTAAGTCGGGGTAAACCACTCCCCCACTATCATTCCACAAAACCTAAAAAAACAGTTACAGGAGAGGAAAGGAGAAAGGCCAAAAGAGAGAAAAAAAAGGCAAGGAACAAAGGAAGAAATCAAAGGAGTTTCAAGGGACATTCTTCTACAAATCTTTAAGGCAAGAATCCTCTTGCTTAATTTATGCTTTTCAATATATTTATTGATGCATGTAATGATCCCTTAAATCTTTGGGAGTTAGGTTTGAATATAATTGATTTGATGATGAACAACACATGTAAAAGACTGGTTTTTACGTAGAATTTTTCCCAGAAATTTAGGTATTGTAAATCTGAAAATTGAGGATAGATTCCTTAAGGTTTCAATAGTTAAATTTGAGATGTTTTGATTAATTGATGTAGAGATGTTACTATAAATTAATGGACTGAGTTTTGATGTGGATCTCTTAATAAATGCCCCTTTATTGGGAATTAAATGATATTTGGAAATTGAAGAAAAAATAATTTAATGGTATGAGCCTTGAACAGATCTAGAATTTTGGGTTCGAATGCATGGATTTTTTTGTTGGTTTTTGGATGAAAAGGTTGTTTCTGGATGAACATTTCTGGGTTGCGTATGATTCATTTCTGGGTCTAGAATTGTATTTGGGAAGATCAAATGAGGAACATGACGTGGGGAAAAGGGCAAGGGGTTGTTCGAATGAGGTGGGATCTCATTCGAACGACATGTGAAGCTGCATGAACGAGCATGCCCCTCATTCGAGCGACTCTAAGGGGTGTTTGGCAGGTTATTTCTCCTAGGCATGGGTCTGGGTTGGGTTATTTCTTTTCTTGGTTTGTTTCGTTATAAAGGTCTTTGGCTTACTGTTAGAAGTAAAAGGTATATAAAAAGGCGAAATTGTAATTAGTGATAGAATAATAGTGTGCCCACATTTAAATGATAATAATTACAATTAACTAGAAGGTTGAGTTATTATTTTATGGGATGGAATTAATAATTTATTAGATGGAAAATTATTAATAAATGAAAAATGTCGTGGACTTTGGTTGGAAATTTTATGGTAATTATAGAGTAATTATCTAAACATATTATATGGGATAATAATATGTACTATTATGTATTTTTGTGGACATACCATTATTCGTGGACCGTCCTATCGGCTCGGGGGTTCACGCATTCGGACCGGGTACCACATATCGACACAAGTGGACTTGAAGATGTGTTAGTCATATAGGTACTACATAGAGGCGCCATTTACGAGGAGGTAGGTGTTGACACTGACCCTTCATGTGTCACCGTTGGGTATGGGTCGTGTACAAGTGTCCTGCGTAGGGACCACCCCCAATTTATATGTGTTTTGTGATGTTTGCTTAGGATAATGGATTCCTCCGAACTTGCCGATACAACACGAATTAGACACCAATGCTAGATGCCTTAATGTGTCAAATATATGGAAGGACATATATGAATAAATACCCATACTTATGTGGAATAAATTTAATTGTCTAAAATGTGGACAATAATTATATCTTGACCCTATAATGCATAACAGATGTTTATGCCTTATGTGTATGAAACTTATGAGACTGGGATAAATAGGTGTGGGTAATTAAAAGTAGGGATTTCATTTAAATATTTCATTATCGATATATCCACTTTTATAACTTGAGATGATGTCATACTCCTTACTTGGGACATATTTGGGATGCGATTAATATCACACTTAGATGAGAGGTGAGGTGTTAAATGTATGTGAGTGACGAAAGGGGAATACTTATTTTACGTTGACTGTACTATTGCATCATAAATTAATTAAGTTAATTCTTGCACATCTTGGGCTCTGACCCCAATTTTAATGTTTTCCTCCCAGGTTACTTCTAGATAGTGATAGCGGGACTATTTCTGTACCAGCCTTGCGATCTCTCGTGCTTAGCAACTTCCCATATTATTTGGCTCTCACGTAGGTGCTTTTCCAGCTTTAGTATTTTATTTGGAAACATTTGTAAGGGCATACGCTCGAGATTTATTTATTTATTTACATTATGTTGGAGTTATGATTATCACTTGTTGTTGAATTTATTATTTAGATGGTGTTGGTTTGAGTTTAATTATTGTCATGGAAATATTCATAAAGTTTAAAGTATCGACCTTTTAAAATAATAATATTTTATTCCATTGTGCTGAGAATGGTCTCAATTGATCGACAAACCCCATCTTCGGTGTATCATGCCTGGCCAACCTTTACGTGAAAAAATGGGGGTTGTTACAGAATCAGCAAGGTACAGGTACATCTCTTCCCCAGTGATGGTCTAAGACAGCTAATGTGGTGACCCAGGTGCTTTTTGAGGTTTTGGAAATATTCTTTGGGCTCAAGAATCCATTCGACTTCCTTAATCGGTATTTTGAATAAGGGTAGGCACTTGTTTGTGGCCTCTAAAATAAAACAGTTGAGGAAAACAACTCTCCCATATAGGCTTTAAACCTCTTTGACTGTTCTCCGAGACTTCATGTCCGTTGGAGCTTGAATCTTCTCAAGATTGACCAATATTCCCCATTTGGTGGCCATAAGTCCAAAGAACATTCCTCCAGCAACCCCAAAAACACATTTTTGTGGGTTGAGGTTCATTTGGTTCCATTTGAGTACCGCAAAGGCCTCCCTGAGGTTTTTCACATGATCTGAGGCCACCAGATATTTTACCAGCATGTCATCATCTACTAATGTCTTTAATAATGAATTTTACCGTCCTCTTATAAGTTGCACCTACATTCTTTAGTATTAAAGCATAACTTTATAACAATAGGTACCCTAATACATAATGAATGAGGTCTTCTAATCGTCGACAGGGGCCATTTTGATTTGGTTGTATCCAGAATAGGCATCGATGAACAAGAGGAGCTCATGGTCTGCTATTAAGTCCACCACGGTATCAATCTGAGGTAGAGGATACAATCCTTAGGGAAAGCTTTGTTAAGGTCAGTGACGTTGGCACACATTCTCTACTTTTTATTAGCCTTGGGTACAAACACCACATTGGAGAGCCCTTATGTGTACTTGACCTCTTTGATGAAGTCGACTGATAAGAGTTTATCATCCTCATTTTTTACATCACTATTTCTCTCTGAACCAAAGAATCATGTCTTTTGATGGACATGCTTGTTGTTTGGTTCCATGATGAAGTGATGGACCTTGACTTCAGGGTCTACCCCAACCATCACCCCACCCGCCTGAAAAAGACACGCGGTGTGCTACTACTATAAAACTAAATTAAATCCATCAAAAGCAAGTATAGAGAATCTAACAAAACCCACAAAACAAGAGAAACCACTAATCTCAAACTCTTCAAATTAAGTACAACCAAAAGTCTCTTGAAATAATACAACTATCTATCTCGAAAAATAAATCGCCAATGCTCTATACATAAAAAATAAATACAATCTTCTCAAATGTATTCTCGAATATTCTTCCCAAAATATCCAAGATAAAATCAATCTCTAATAATCCATAACGCCCAAATCCGCGCTAAACTGCCACTAAAAGAAAATATGGGGAAGTACACAATACGACAGGAAAGATTCTCAACAAACATATATTAGCGATGAATAAAATGTAACAACAAGAGTACGAATATTTTAATCAAAATGCGAATCTCATAAGAATTTATCATTATAATTTTTCAACAACACATCAATGGGTCACCAGACCTCACCCCATCCGCATATTCTTTATCAAGACATAGCCCCAGTAAGCAGAAATTTTGGCGGGTGCCCAACCTCCCTACCATATTAAAATCTCATGACAACGTGCTCAACAACAACATGAATAATACCACATGAATTAAAATAATTTCAACAATTATTTTTCCAGATTTCTAAGAATTTATCATTTCAAATATGAGTTCAATTATACATGAAATCAACGGAATAAACTCTCGAGAGATTTAAAGAGCATATTGTGTAAAAACCCATACCTTAAAATCATTGCATGAATCATCACATAAAAATCATTGGATAAGCTCCTCTTTGAGGAGGGGGGGGGGGGTGTAAGAGAATGTTTATGATTACTCATATTTTATTTTATTTTGATTTGGTGTATCCTATTACATAAACACGTCACTGTCACATTTTCTCGGTACTCGAAGACTATTATTGAAGACCGTCAAAGTTTGGAAGATTTGGTCATCTCAACAATCATGGTAGAAGTATGTGATTTTTATTGGTAAAATATTTTTTTAATATTTTCTGGGATTTAGTTATATTTTATGAGGATTGTTTTTCATAAAGAAACTCAATTGTTTTTAAGAAAATTTTTTGAAAAAAAAATAACGCATAGCCCGAATAAGGTTGATCATTGTTCAAACGAGATGATAATAATATGAAAAGCACGTTCCACTAAGATCTTGTTAGAAGTCCATATTTGAAGTCTTTCTTACGAGTTCAGGATGTTGTTCGAATGACATCCTATTTCCTTCAAACGAACGAGCGGATTTTTTAATGATATATATCCTAAATATTTTGTCTTTATCCTTTTTCCTTATAAAAAGGCTGAACGAGATTAGATACTTCAAGAACTCTTTTCCAAAAATAAAAACACCTTTTGAGTTCTCTTTTATGATCAAAACTCCTCACAATCATATTCCTCACCCCCAGGAATTATTCAATATCACTTTTATCAATAAAAAAGGCTTCTTATGATACACCCTTGTAGAGACTTTTCTCTACGACTGATTTTTTGTGTGAGATTTCACTGGTGAAGAAGAAGGCGGAATCGGTGGATACCAAGGATAGACAGCTACTTGTGGACAGCTCTAGAGATGAGTCATATTTGTTGGAGTTTCAAAAGATCTACGCATCTAACTTATTATAGCTAAGTGTCTTGTTAGTTGTTTGTATTCATAAACTTTCAATAGTGCTGAATCAAATATTTCGCCCTGTAAAGGGATTTTTCCTTACCTTGATTGCTTTTGCATGTTTGGATTGAAAATTACAAATCAATATTTGGACACAACTCGCATGCACCCTTAATTAAATTGAAGAATAAAATTTGATTAAAAATTGGATTTGTGTGTTGGGGCATTTAATTAAGTAAATTGATCCATTAGTTTGTGCGCACTCTCAAATTGGTATTAGAGTCGGTTACACCAAAATTTCTTGTGATCTTTTTTCGTAAAATTTTTTCTTTGATATCAATTTTTAAAAAAAAATTGTTAATCTTTAAAAATCCCGAATTTAATGGATAATATGTATAATCGAATGCCCGTTTTTAATGGTTCAAATTATGCTTATTAAAAAGCTATGATGATGTCTGCATTAAAACCAATTAATGAACGTGTCTGGTAGGTTTATAAAAGAGGCTTGACTCCACCCACAGTGACTGTCAACAATATTGAAAGTCTTAAACCTGTCTCTTCCTGGAAGAAGCTTGGGATACCCTGACGATTTCACCCCTGACGAGTTTCGCCGCATTATAACATGCACCACGTTTGAAGAAGCTTGGGATACCCTCCAGCTCACTCACGAGGTAACCAATGCTGTGAAAGCTCCTAATCTACAAAACCTCACCACAGAATTTGAGACTATTACCATGCTAGAGTCCGAGTCTTTCGCTGCATTTTATGCACATTTTTTTAACATAGTTAATTCTAGTTTTAATTTGGGTGAGAAAATTCCTGAGACGAGATTTGTTGAGAAAATTTTGAGATCCTTGCCAACCCTCTTTATCCTTAAAGTCATTATTTTGAATTCTTTAGGGATTCTAGATACTCTTAGGTTAGAAGAACTCATAGGACACCTTCAAATATATGAGATAAATATGTTTCACAAAACATTCAAACCTAAGGAAATAGGGACTGCTTTGAAAACTTGAATTGATAAAAATAAGAAAGAAAAAGTTTCTGAGTCTGAGTCTGAATTTGATTTTGATTTGGATGACTTAGCCCTTTTTGTAAAGAAATTCAAAAAAAAATTCCAATTTTTCCGAAGAAAATTCTTACAAAAAAAAGACTTTTAAGAAAAATAAAAATAAGAATGAGGGCGAGAAGGTTTGTGAGAAATATGAGATAAGATGATATGAGTGTGAGAAAAAATAGGACAAAGCACATGAATGTTACATTAGGCTTAAGACAAAGGGCAAGAAAGTTGTAAATAAGGCCACTCTTAGTGATAATGGCGTCGTGTCGATGGATTCAAGGGGAGAATCACCACATGAACTGTGAATTGTGTAGACACCACATTATAGGCCCCCCCTAAGTCTATCCTTAGGTCCCTATCACCTCCCCATTCACTACAAACCCTAGGTCATACTTCGAGTACCGATCTAGAGGCAATCGGGCTCTCTCGAGCCCCATTTGACTCTTGTCAACTACATCGTCAGAGTGAAAGCTTAATGAATCTTTGAAGAACTCTGGATTTCCTTTCCAAAAGTTCATCCCATGCACGAATCGGCATAACGATTAGGAAAAACGAATCATTTTACTATCAAAAATCAATCTAGAGGCCACCGGGCACTCTTGGGACCCGATTTTACCCCAATCAACTTCACCATCAGATATAAATCTCAATGAATCTTTGAAGGTAACTAAAAATCCTTTCCACCGGTCCATCCCTTGACAAGACGACATAAACATTCGGACGAACGATCCACTTTCCCTAGAAAACTGATCTAGAGGCCACCGGGTGCTCTTAGGATCGAATGAGACTGAATGAATCTATGAAGGACGCTGAATACCCTTTCTAATAGTTCACCCTGTGAGCGAATCAGCCTTACGATATGGATGAATAATTCATTTTACTCCGAAGGGTCACTTGGTGCTTTCGGGCCCCGTTTGACCAAAGTCAAGTCTCCGAACCGAGCGAAGCTCTTTGGAACATCGAAGTACCTCGTACAACATTTCCAAAAATCCATCCCATGCGCGATTCAGACTTGCGGTTTGGACAAACAATCCATCGTCGTCCGATGATCTTTCGTCCAAAGGATTGATGGGGACTTCCGAGCCCCATTTGACCCAAATAAACTCCCAGACTAGGAGCGGCCCAAGTATTCTCAAAGGTAACTGAATTACCTTTCTAATGGTATCCCTTGTGCGTGATTTTAACTTACAAATTGCATTTTACAATCATTTTTCGAAAAATCTGCACGAGACTACCAATTGGGAGGTCCATTTCCCTGCCTATATAGATAGTGTGCCTAGGGCTACCTATCGATAGGTAGGACAAGAACAGTGTCGATCGGTAGTGCCCCTACCCTATATAAGGAAGGAATGAGCTCACTTCGATAGGCACCCCAAATCCATCAATATCGGTGATCTCATCAACATTCTTCTATAATCAGCGAAGTTTTCTTATGTGAAATTCTTCTCCACCTTTCATTCCCATCATTCTCATACCCAATTTAGAAAAAATCTCCTTCTCTCTCATCCTACATTCATCTCAACTTACAATGAAGCTCATCAAGTATCAAGGTCAAGCTTCAAGTCTCCAAAGAAGGTCCAAACATCCTTCTCTCTTTAAATTTCTTATTTTTGCATTAGTTATATAAATTCTCAATTTATCTTTTACTTTAGATCATACACATTAATACCTCTTCCTTTATTAGTTATATTGCACACAATTTATTTTTAATAAAAAATCCAAAACAAAGAAAAAGAGGGTTACGCCTATAAATTTCGACGGGATTCTTCATCACATTTTCTCAAAACTAAAAATATATTTTCTACACACACTTATATAATAAACTCCCATTTGAATCTATGGGATAAGCCCCACCCTTGTGCCGTATACAAACTACGTGGACTTTGATGCCTTTATAGGCTACGTAGGCATCTCGAGCTAAAACCCAAGACTCGAGTCCTATTTTCATCCCTTTTGCTATTTTATCCACATATTATTCATATACATCATACTTATGAATCATACTTTCGTCTTATCTAACACATATTATCGTTTCATCATAATGATAAATATCTTGATAAGCGCACACATCATATTTTATAATTATTTTTTTGGGAACATTCCTATGAATGACCTCGCTCCATCTTTTCCATGATGCGAGTCGAGCGATTACGAACTCCACTTATAAATACACACACACACACACTTCACGGAGAAATTAACGAAAATAGTAACATAAGCCCATGAGAAACCAAAAAGGCGGTATGGGTGCCTAACAACTTCCCATTCCGTAACTTAGCCTCTGAACCTCTGAACTATTGGTTTCGCAAGTATCAGTTTGTCTTTGATGCCGCTCTCTTGAGGCAACGAAATGTTCTTTTGCGTGTTTTGTAAAAAATAGGTTGGCGACTCAATCTCTTTAAATCACCCCTGTTATACACATATAGTTTTAATTATAATTAAAATACACGTACCAAGAGAATTAGCAATGTGCTCAGCTCCACCCCAAAAAGAGATCGGCTCGGTGACAGTCTACTCGGACAACCTGCTTGACAGCTGTTACATCCGTGTAAATAAAGTTGGACATACCATGTACTACTGTGGGCGCCTACGCACTATAGCATCCCTCATTAATCATGTGGGAATATAATAACGTGTCTGTTTCAAATTGATCACCCACGCACTTATCCATTAAGTCAGCCCATGATCCAAGGTGCTTTAGTCTTGTTATTATGATAAACATGTATCTTCAGGTGTAACTTCCCGACTTATAAGGGCAATCCACCTGTCTTCTTGTAAATATCCATAAATCACCTATAAATAGGGCATTAATCCACAAAATAAGAGGACTTTAGATGGAATCCTCTCATTCGCCGAGTTGTATCAGCAGTACTAATTGTAACTTTGGTAATAGTGTAATAAAACTTAGCAACACCGTGGACATAGGTTTCCTTGAAGGGCCGAACCACGTAAAATTTATTGTGTTTTCTCTGTCTCTCATCCCCATTCTTTATTATCATTATTTCTCTCTTCATCGATTGATATATTATTTGTTGTCTCCATTTCTATACATCAACAACCCCAAAACCGACGACGATCGAAGAACCCTACGACGTAGCGAGGGGCGAGGGACCTTTATCAATCCCTCTTTATTTGAGAAAAAAGAAGGGGTAAGATCTCGGGATGGCCACGGTGGAGACTCTGCTGGGGACTTATTTAAGAGGGATAGACTATATTTTGAATGGGTGTTATCATTTTCTGCTTGTGTACGTATGCACCTACCTTTATGTTCCCTTTTCACCTATATTACTTCTTGTATATATCTACCTCTTGTTTATGTCACCTCTCACTCACTTTCACTTCACACACTTGTAAATACTCTCCATGTACACCTCACACTACCTAAACTTGTATATAGGTTCAATTATATCCACATGTTGCACACACCACTTAGAATATCCATGCTTAGATGTCACTAGCACACACCTCTACTTATCACACTTGTATATATCCATGCTCACTTACACTTATCACACACCATTTTTAGTTGATCCATGTTTAGATTCACTACCACACACTCACTTATAGATATTCACACATCACTCACTCACATATCCATGCTTAGTGTGATCTTCATGCTCCATACTAGATTTACTTTTCATGATACTTGTACATTGTTCCTTATTAGTATAGTTCTCATCATGCCAAATAAAATACTCTCCTCATAATATACTAATCAATAACATGCATTTTGCACACTACATCAACAAAAGCATTGCTATATTGACCAAAAATTATCCCGTACTGGGGGGGGCACTTTGTGATGGGCGCAGGTCCGGCAGGTCATAGTTAGCCGAAGCAATATGACTCTCACCTTCCATTGGCCAAGTACTTTCGACGTATATCGAATGGTTCCCCTCGCATCATACCCTTGACCGAAGTCATAACGGGAGGTATATAGCAGGGAACTTGTTCACGTACGTCGAGTATATCGAATTCTCTCTCACACGTACTGTCCCCACGAGGTATATAGTGCGGAAATTCACGTACACTCAGGTATATCAAATGAATTGTCCATACGTACCGATTTCCCTCAAAAGCAAGATGTATATCATGTAAGTCATGCCGAAGGGGGGAAACTTTCCACTAATCCAACAAGTGCATACCCTCATATAGGTGTCAAACCTAGGGCACCCATATTTCATTTTTTGGTTACTACCCGAAAGTCTATCGAAATACCGAGTCGGCATGCCGCCTAAATTTTCATGCAATTTCGTCTTTTTCTAAAATAGGACCTTGTCCATGAGCATCACAACAAGTCGAACCGTATTTTACATATTTTTCAAACCCAATTTTCCCAGGCTCGGGTCCTGTCTGATATTTTTTTTTTGCATTTAGGTAAACCTAATACAAGAGAAAACAAATTAATAATAATAATCATGCTGAAACTCTTTTCTCATTTCTCCTCCGTCCTTACTAACATGTCAAAAATATTTTTCCTCCTCTTTTATCAAAATACCAAAGAAACCATTTTCACCCACTTTTATAAAAATACCAAAAACATTCTTCCTTTTCTCTTTCAAAAATAATTTTGAATCATTTTTCCTTCTCAGGTCAATCGCATACCCGATGCATGGACTGGCTCCCTATTGGCTTCAATCTTTAGTCGAACCGCCCTGAAGCTCCGTTAGTTCTCCCGCTACTTCCCACGAGTTCGGAATCTGCCTTCACCAACTTTCCATGGAGAATGCAAACCAAGTACCGAATGTGCAATCTGATTTGATGATGGTCATAGTCCAACTTACTGCCAAGATTGACAACCATTAAACCGAGGTTCATGAGATGAAGTGAAACTGGGTCCCTATGCTCGAAGAACCCGAGGTAGTTTTCCCTCGTGCTATGGTCCTGCCCGCAACTGAGACTATTTGAGTCCCAGAATAATATCAGCATGCTCCACGTACCCCTCCTGCTAATGGGCCACCATTAGCTCAGCTCCCTATGCCAAACGTTGCCAAGCCAGGGTCTAACCTACCAGTACCTGCCGATTCGAAGGAAGAAGACTTAAATAAGGTCAAGGAGGACCTTAAGCTGTTAACCAAGAAGTTTGACGAGGTTCGAATCTCTAAGAACTACATGGATTACACCCATATGTCTCCCTACCCTAAAGCAAGGCTATCGAAAAAAATTCAAGATGCCTAATATTGAGAAGTTTGGGGGTAGCGGGCCCCCAATTGTTCATCTTCAAAGTTACCACCGAGCCATGACTCTCCTAGGTTCTTCTGAGGAAATAATGGCCCAAATATTCCAAAAGTATTTGAAGGACAAGCTCTTCGTTAGTTCCTATCCCTCAAGGAATCCAGAATTCGCAGTTGGGAGGATGTTGCCTGTGAATCCATGTCGCAGTACAAATACAATGAGGAATTGGAGGTTTCACACCGTGATTTAGAACTTCTCAAGTAGAATCCTGGAGAAACTGTCTGTAATTTAATAGCAAGGTGGAGGGAAAAAATCAGCCACCATGACCAACTGGCCTTCCGGAGAGGAGAAAGTTAGTATTGTGAAGAAAAAATTCTTACCCCATGTCCGAGTGATGATGTGAGTACAATATTACCCCCCGTTTTCGAGCCCTCCGGGAAGCAGGAGTGGATATTGAAGAAAGCCTTTCCAAGACAGAAGTTGAGCCAAATAAAGTATCCATAAAGTTCACTCCAAAAAAATATGAGAAGCCTACTATAGCATCGGCGATCAACAACATCTCACAGCCTGCTACCTCTTGGATGCCAAAAAGTCATGCCAACCCAGTCAAAAAAGAATACACCGAGATTTATGCTCCCCTCTCCAAAGTCTACCAAGACCCACTAAGGCGAAATATCATCAAGCCGTTAGACCCTCGTCCATTACCAAACCCACTTCCCAAAAATTTCAAACCTGACGCCCATTGTGATTTCAATTAAAATGTCGGCCATACGACTGATCAGTGCTTCCATCTGTGGAATGTAATCCAAGGTCTTATTGACTGGGGTGTTATCGCCCCACCAGCTAATCCTAAACCAAACACTACCCATAATCCACTTCTAAATCATGCAAATGCCATCTTTCCAGAAAATAGCTCGGAGTTCGATCCATCTACCCTGGCTGTACCTAGTAAATCACCCATCATACCCGTATTTTCACCCAAACCACTGAAAGTTTGCCCAAATTTTCTCTTACACCCTACCTGTTTTGCCGACCATGCCTCATAACTTCTTATAAGAGCGTGCATTGCCGTTCGAACCTATTTCAGAGGGAAAGAGGTGGAATTTCCACCAGTACTGAATCAGCTCCTAGATTTTGGGCTGAAATTGTCCTCCGAAATGACCATTGAATGCCAGAAGTTCAGTATACTGTTCATGGAAGCTCGAAAGTGGGCGCAGGAGTCAGATAATTGGGTGGTACCCATTGACAAAGTCAGTTTAGACGATGTACTGCAGATTATGACAGACATGTTTGACAGACCAAAGAGATTTACAGTATATTCGAGCTACTCTATGCCTTAAAGCTATAAGGGCGGTTGGTCCCTTCACTTCTGCATCTCCTCGTTGAGTGTGATGATCTATATGAAGAAACTGTTGAGGTTATGGAATGCATTGACTTCTCTCGGAAAGATGACATCATTACCACCGGATGGGGAGACGAATTTGATAGTTCAGATGAAGAGCCAAGCTAAGAAAATGTCAGTCCGATAATCAGTGTATGTGGGATGATATCGTTTGAAGATCTGCTAGGAGAATTCAATAATGTGGTAGAACAACCCGAGATAGATGAAAAATTGGGGTTTCTGTTCTTCCCCTCCTCTGTGAACCATATGAAAATATCTGGGAGGCACTGCCAGAGTCCGAATCCTCAGTCAGCAATAATAGATAAAGAAAGGGTGTTGTCAAGAAACTCCCCACGCCAGAAATGAGAATCAAGGAGAGAAAGATCCTTGTCTAGTTGAAGAAAACTCAAGCCAACATCACCTTGTGGGGACTCTTTATGTATTCCCAACTACACCAAAACGCTCTGATAAAATTGTTTATCGGGCCCATATTCCCTCATTCCACTACCCCAGAAGAAGTCGTGAACCTAGTCGGGTACTTAACCTCTACTAGAATGCTTTCCTTCTCTGAAGAAGGAATCCCAAAGTTTGGTCCTGCCAATAAGGGAAGGAAATATTTCAAAACTCATAAATTTTTGGTGGTCGACATTGAGTCACCTTACCACGCAATTTGAGCAAAGTATGGCTTCACGCGATGAGGGTTATCCCCTCTACTTACAAACAGAAGCTCAAACACATCAGTGACAGGGGAATAATGGAGATTATAGGTGATCAAGCAGCTGCTCAAAAGTGCTTCATCGCTACCATTAAGCCTAAGAAGGAGAGCAAGAAGGAGAAATAAGTTAATCCAGAGGCAGTCCCGGGTGGGACACTCCGTCCAAATAGCAACTATAACATGGTTGACTAGGGGTGGAAAATACTATAATCCACCCCACTAATAGGGTCATCGTAGACCTGGAAGATGTTACCTTTGACAAAGGCAATCCAGAGAGAGTTTCTAATTGGGACAAGCATGACTGACCTAGAAAGGAAGGAGTTGATCGCCTTCCTAAAACGAATCATGGATGTTTTCACATTGAAACATTATGATATGCCTAGGATTGACTCTACAGTTGCCTACCATCAATTCTATGTGGATTCAATATTCAAGTCGATCATACAAAAGGCTCGCCGAGCTACCCTAGAGAAGGCAAAGGCAATGGATAAGGAAGTCGGGAAACTTCTGGAGGCAAGGTCCATCAAAGAAGTTCGATTCCCAAAGTCGATTTCAAATTTGGTCGTGGTTAAAAAGAGCAATGAGGGCTGGAGAGTCCGCATATATTTCACTGACCTAAATAATGCATGTCCTAAGGACAGTTTCCCTTACCAAAGATAGACCAACTGGGCGATGTCACAACAGCTCATGAGAGAATGAGTTTTCTAGATGCTTATTTGAGGTATCCTCATATTCCTCTATTTAGCCCCAATCAAGATAAAACTTCATTCATAATGCCAGCTTGTCTGTATTGCTACGAGATCATGCCGTCTGGCCTAAAGAATGCATGAGCCACATATCAGAGGTTAGTCACCAAGATGTTCCAACACCAAATAGAGGAGACCATGGAGGTGTAAATTGATGCCATGCTCATCAAGAGAAGGAATAAGAGCGACCATTTCCAAGAAGTGACTAACACCTTTGAAATCCTTAGGTGCTACCGAATAAAACTTAATGCCAATAAGTTTTCATTTGGGTGCAGTCATGTAAATTTCTAGGTTATCTAGTCAGCAAGAGGGGGATTGAGGCTAACCCGAATCAGATAGAAGCAATCAGTAGCGTCCAACCACCAAAGACATTACGCGAGGTCTAAAAGCTTATCGAAATGCTCGCAACACTCAACTATTTCATTACAAAGTCGTTTGAGCGCTATCGCCCATTTTTCTAGCTCCTAAAAAAGGAAAAGGGCCTTACTTAGAATGACAAGTGATCCAAGGCCCTAGAGGAGATCAAATCCTACCTCAGAAAACGTCCTATTAGTAATCCTCGATCAGGGGGATTCTCTTTATCTTTATCTCGTGGTGTTAAGCCATGCAGTTAGCTCGACCTTGGTTTGTGAGAAAGAAGCAAAGCAGTCCGCTATTTTTTATGCCAACAAGACGCTCCTTGATACCGAGAATCGCTACTTACCTCTGGAAAAACTTATTTATGCATTGGTGATCGCTTTGCACAAGCTGAAGCACTACTTTAAATCCCATTCTATCACTGTCACCACTTTCTTCCCCCTTAAAGTTATCGTTCGTAAGGCTGGCCTCTCTAGATGAACTCAAAGTGGATAGTAGAGCTTGGGAGATTCAATATCCATTTCCAACCAAGGAAAATAATCAAAGGGTAGGGTTTGGTCAACTTCATCACATAATTTACGGGAGAAGGCCCCACTGACCAGCTGCTGACCAACCAACCAAAGTTCCACGAATAGGCTCAAGGAGAGAGGTGGATGCTATATGTTGATGGTGCCTCTAACTCAAAGAAGGATGGTGTAAGAATTGTCCTCGTAACTCCAGAGAACGCCACGATCGAGCGAGGTATTAGACTAGAATTCGATGCCTGCAATAACGAGACAGATTATGAGGCTCTCATTATCGAACTTCGAAAAGCACGTTTGCTCGAAGCAAGAAGACTCAAAATTTATTACGACTCCAAATTAGTGTCCAATAAATTCAGTGGGAATTTCAATGAAAAAGATGACAGGATGGAAGCCTACCTCACAGTCATGCACGAGCTAGTTATGAAATTCAAGGAAGTTCTTGTTTAACAGTTCCCCCGGGGGTGTAACAGTCATGTCGACGCTCTAGCTTCACTATGATCAGTAATAAACTCATATATGAGGAGAACCATTGAATTGGAGTTCCTCGCCAAGCCCAGTATTGACAAGATAATAGACCCTAAGCATATCCTCTCTATTAACAAAGGTACCAGTTGGATGGACAACATGATAACTTAATTTTAGAATAAAACATTGTCGATCGATAAGAAATTAGGCCATCAGGCCAGGGTGAAAATTGTGCAGTTTTACTTGGACAATGGGGGCAATCTATACACGAGATCATTCACATGCCCATACCTCCCGTGTGTGCACCCGAACGACATCGAGCAATTTCTCTCATAACTTCATGGTAGGATATATGAAAGCCACGCAGGAAGAAAGATCTCTAGTATTCTGAGAAATCAAAGAAGGCTAATGGTGGTCATAAATGAAATAGACACAAGTGTTTATGTTTGGAAGTGCCAAAAATTATGCCCCAAGTCCATCAACCAGCTATTGACTTGATTACATTGACTAACCTATGCACAATGGGGATTGGATATTATGGGATCACTACCAACCACACCTGGGAATCGCAAGTACCTATTGGTCGGTACGGACTATTTTACGAAGTGGGTTGAGGCAGAGCCACTCACTAATATTAGAGACACTGACATGATAAGGTTCATCTAAAGGAACATCATAACTCGTTTTGGGGTACTAATGACCATTATAACTCATAATGGCACACAATTTGAGAGTTGATCTTTTCAAGCTTTCTACGATGAGCATAAAGTCAAACACCACTTCAGTTTGATGTCATATCCTCAGAGCAACGGTCAAGCGGAGGCCTCCAATAAAACGATGCTTAATGGCCTTAAGAAAAATGTGGAAAAAGATAAAGGCACCTCGGTTGATGAGCTCTCGCATGTTTATTGGGCATATTGCACCATGCTTAGAAGACCAACTGGAGAGACACCCTTCACGCTAACTTATGAAATGGAAGTTATCATACCACTTGAAGCAGGCCTCCCGATCATGAGAACAAGGTTAGACGACCAGGACAAAATGATAATTCCCTTCGCACTGAATTTGACCTAGACGATGAACAAAGGGAGCAAGCCATGATCAAGTTCTCCTCATACCAGCAGTAGTTTTCAAGGAAATACAACAAGAGGGTTAATTCAAGGAAGTCTTAAATTAGAGATTACATCCTCAGGAAAGTGCTCAGCAACGCCTAATGCCGTCTGATGGCAAGTTGGGGCCTAACTGGGAAGGACCATTTAAAGCGATCAGGGATGATCTATAAGTAGCCTAACACTTAGAAATAATAAAGGGCAGAGAGATACCCAGAGCATGGAATGCGTCCAACCTCAAGAAGTTCTATTTTTAGTCTTCTTTTTTACTTTTTAGCACTTAGTTTATGCAAATTTTAATTTCAAAACGTATATCGCTCACAAGTTATAATTTATATTATGAATAAATGCCCTTATTCCAATCTCTCAAGGCTCTTAAGTTTTTTGATTACTTTACATTATTTCCTAAGTAATAGTTTCATAGTTAAATCTTAGTCTACAAAAGAGCATTGATCAAGCTTTAACTTGATTATTACGGTAGTTTTGCTAAATACAATTAAAACTAAATCCCTTAGGTCCTTGTTATAATCAACACATGTGACCTCATAACTTTCCCATGCAAGACAAAAGCCCTACGGGAGATCCCTAGGAAATAAACCAACTTGTCTTGGTCGACTAAGTTCTGAATAGGCGGATTTCCCATACACCACGCGCATTTTTTTCATTACCTTTTCTAGGCTTAAGGGAGTGTGATGATACAACCTAAAAGGTAAAAAAGACAGAACAACACATGGAAGCATAACGAACTGGGAAAATGCATCAACAAATGGTATTAACTTCAGTCATTCGGTAGAGACAAATTACAAGGAATACCAACAACATAATAATTATAAAAAGCACAAAAATTTATTGTAGTTTATGGTCAGTGAGCCAAAAATTATTCTATTTACTTCCTCTGACCATCAGCAGGGTTAGGCCCGTACTCGTCATCTCTATCATGACCTTCTAGGTAGCTCTTGACATATTGAAGAGGAATGACATCTAAAGGAGTCTAGGTCTCATCACACCCAAATGGGGGTCAATTATACGCAAAATAATCAACCTGGTACATATACCAGAGCTGAGAGTCCTAAGGTCGCTTAACAACCTTGAGGACGTTCAGCCATCCATGCTTGTAGGTGATGTCTTAAGCTTTCGAAAACCTTACTAGGGCATCTTTCCAACCCTCATCGTAGCCAGCCGCCCAGGGACCCATCCTGAACAAGTAATGAAGCTTCTTGTTATCACGTCTTAGACCCGCCACCATGGTGTTGCTCCACCGAACTTGCTCTTCGAACTAAGAGAGTTTCTTCTTGAAGTCATCATTTTCTGAATATACCAAAGCGCCAACCACACCCACATCCTTAGATTCCGCCAATTGGGCTTTTAAGTCATTGATGTCCTTTTGCATAGAGGTACTTACATCTTTCAAATCCTTGAGGTCATCCTATAATTTGGCGAATAAAGTGGATTAAACCTTATAGGCATTAGTCCTCTTTTTTAGAGATTTACACGTGGTAAAAAATTCTCGTCGATCTTGCATGCTAGCACCTCGCCCAAGTACATTGTCTAAGTTACTAGAAGGAGGAATTTTCTCGACATCAATCTAAAATTGCAAAATAGAACATGAAAATAGATTATCAGAAAAATACGCCAATGAGCACGCTCAAAATGTTATTTTCATTAAACAAAACAAAGGATAGGCATAACCATTACATTCTAAGGAAAGGAAAAATCGCACATTAAGCTAGAAAAAGAAGAAAAAACATTAATACCACGAGCTTCACTTCTTCACGTACTCTTTTCTCTCAATCTCTTTCCTCTTGGTCGCCACCTCCTTCTTTTTACCCACCATGTGCTTCACTTGGTCATCAGGATGGCTGATAGAAGGCTCCTCATTAACAGTAGGAGGGGGACCTAGCTAGTGCTTCCAAAATAGCTCGGACTTAGAGGGGACTCCAATTTCTACCAAGGCTCTGTCACACCCTTTCTTTGCACTTGCCTTCTGAGCATAGGAGATCTGGATTTTGTCATCGTCATATGCCTCGTTCTAACCTTGCTCAAAGTTAGCATCCTTAGGGCGGGGATCTTCTCTATCTCATTAGTCAACTTAGAGTTCTCCACCTTTAGAAGGTTGTTCTTAGAATTCAATGAGGCCATTGCTTCGACCATGGTATCCTTATACTACTCATGGGCCTCCCTGACCTTAAGCATGGCCTCCTCTAACTTCCAAAGGGCCTCAATCAATTCATTGTTTTTCTTAGACTGTTCGATGCGACCATCCAAAAGACTGATAAACTTTGCTACACACTGCAAAATGAGGAAAAGATCAAGTGTTAGAAGAAGTAACGAGTAACAGTTAAATAAACCCAGTATAATAAATAAAAAGAAGACCCTTACTAAGGGCTGAGTTTGGGATACTCGGAGAGAGAGCTGATCAAGTCCCATCATCTTCAACCGCTCACAATCACCTATGAGCACTGTTCCCTTAGTAGACCAGGGGTAATGGTTGGATTATGGGCTATGGGCTATGGGCTATGGGCTAGACCTTCCAGACTTTAAGGAGAGGAGTGGGATCACGGCTCTTCTTCATAGAAATGGAAAGAGCCTTATTATTCCCCTCCTCCTTCTTTATCTTCTCTTCCCTTTTTTTTTCTCCTCTTATTTCTCTTTGGAGACCAAGTTAGGGTCTTCGGACCTTGAAAAATCACCTTCTTCCTTATTTTGGTACTTGGCCCTGGAAGAAAGGAGCACATCATCATCATCGAACACCAACAAAACTCTCTTCCTGGTGGGAGCTATTGCGCCTTCTTCCTCATCCAACTGAATAGAACCAAGGTCTCAAAAGAATAAGAAACTTCCTCATCCGGTAAAGGAAGATCAAGTATATCATCCACCGGGTGATCAGTGAAGCTACTGGCGGTGTTGGTGTATTCATACTGAAAGGCTTCCGAGTGGGGATGTTCACCGTCGGGCAGAGTATCTCTAATCCTCCAAGCTTTCAGGAGGTCTGCAACCTTGATGTCTTTGAGGAAGGGCTCTCTCTTATTCATGATACCTATTCATAAGGTAATAAAAAAGAAAAATCTGTAGTAGTTGAACAAATAGTAAAGCAATCAGCGAATTAAAGGACCAGGTGTTAACCTATTTGATCACCCCCCAGTCAAGGCACAAAAATCTAGCGTAATCTTCCCCCTCAGGTATCAGTGGATGTTTCCAATTTTTAGAAATGAAACCCAGATCCCAATACCCTATGTTGGAATTAGGGAGGTTTACGACCAACACCTTTTCAGCCTTCATCGCCTTAAGATAAAGGAGGCCTTCAAAAGTTCGAGACCATGAGTAGTAAAACCTAATCTCAGGAATGCCCAAGGTGGCTCCATAGAGCTCATTTATGCGATTATCCCCATTAACAAATCGTTAAGTGTTGGGGGTAGTGACCACCTTGAAGAAATAAAAAAACTCAAAAAATAAAGAATTTAGGGAAAATTTAAACCCCTCTTGGACTATAACCGAGGTGTGAATCTAATGGGCCCTTCTACGTCTATGATATCCTTGGGCATAGGGGCACAATCGATTCCCACCTAAGAGGGAATAAAATATTTTTTTCTAAACTCATCTACACTCTTCTCGTGAATAGCTGACATGATTGGAAGGATAAACTACCACTACAAAAGACAGGCACTACAAAGAAGAAGAAAACTGAGAGAAGAAGGAGTGAAAGTGGAAGACTTACAAAGATGGAAGAATGAGAAAGGATGCTCTGAAGATTTTGATATGCAAATGACCAAAGGCAAAGTCACGGTTTAAGTGGGTACACACCCTGTTTGAATTCTCATGCGTAATCATAAGATGCGGCTCCTAAAGTGGGTTTTGACGCTTCACCTGCTGCTCGGACGTGCGTACCCTTGAGACCTTAACATAATTACGAAGTTTCCTTGCCGATTCACATCTATCAACAAGTTTCAAAGATGGTTGGGCCCAAATGGTGAATAAAATTTATTGGCCCAGATATTTTAGTTGAAATTGTGGGGACCAAAATAATTAACTAGGCCCAATTTAGGGATGGGAGACCAGCCCCAGCTGAATGTTGACACGCCTAGACCAATATACTTAAAGATGATCAGTGATTGCAATTATCACATGGATAAATTGGATTATTTAGCATGTCTACGTCGATAAGCTCAAATAGTTACCAATAATTTCAAAATAGATATTGAGGAACACCATACGAGCCACTAACAAGCTGGAGAAGTTTCTTATGCAGCTCCATCACTTGATATTACTATAAATGTAACCCTCACCCTAACGTCAAAGGGGATGTAAAATTGAGACTTGAGATAACTTAATAGAAATATATGACCTCTCCGTGGACGTAGGCAATTTTCCGAATCACGTATACCTTGTGTTGTGTGATTGGCATCTCTTTATTTTCCTTCTTTAATTACCTTCTGGATCTATTTAAGTGTGATTAGTTTTCACTCACAAAACTGCTGGGCAGTATAGCCACTGCCACTGCCCGGCTGTATATTATCAGCTATTGCATAAAGTATATGACATATTTTTTTGATAAAATAACTACAACCAACATTCAAAAACCTTAATCATCAAACACTAAACAAATATAAATAAGAAACTAAGCCATACAACATTCATTCATTATCAAACAGTAAACAACATTCTATATCCATGATAATTAAACACTAAACAAATAATAATCAAGCTATTACAAATTGTTCATTCATTATCAACTTAAAGGAGAAAGGTAGGCCAATAGGAATTGACACAATCCTAAATAGTTTGAACACCGCATTGTTTGTTCAACCACATGGGTTCATTCTCTTTTACCAAGAACACTTTCGTGACGTGGACCCGTGCCTCGTGTGGCTACAATGGATGGTTATGGAACAAGGAACCTGCGCATGTATCTGGGTCCCTCAACCCCTTAGCTATTTTATCTCCACCTTGCGTGTCTATTACATACACTCTATCCCAACCAATTATTGTAAATGTCCTAGTTGGGATGTGGGGGTATGGGGTGGCAAATATGTCATATGGAGATGAGGAAGGTATCGGCGAGGGTGAGGGTGTGCAATACGGAGCAGTGGTCCCCTCATCCACCATTTTCTACTTGTCATTCTGTGAGATAGACTCATCTTGGCCTTTAAGAGCATGCTTGACAAACACATATATTTTTTGCATTGTTCTCTCCAAGTTGTCAAACTTCACGGCTGTTGATGTCTAAAATTGGTAGTTTTCCACGTAAGCCAATTTTATAATCATATATAAATAATAAAAGAGATAAATAGATCAGACACAAGGGTTTTTAAGTGGTTCGACTATGAAAAAGCCTACATCCACTGTAGTTGTATTATTATTGATGATTAGAGAAAGCTAGGTACTGTTGTTAAAGTAAGAGTGAACTAGGATTCGTTCTATCCTGCCTTTTGTGAAAGGAATACATTGTATTTATAGTGACCTGAAGATCAAGGGTTGGAATGCCTTTATATATTTAAGCATTTACACCCGTACATAATGAATGTGATTGTTAATAGTCTTAAACGCATGTGGAATGACCCTTGGTTATTTCCCATATGGTGATTATTCATTTACTTTGATGATCTACATTTTTCATGTTGGTCGGCCTGCTTGTCGAGCAGTAATCCTCTGGGCCGACTAAGTGACTGCTGACTAGGATTGTTGCCACATAAGGAGACACGTGCCCATTTCTTATCGGTCCACATAGGTGGATAATTTTTTGTATCAACAGAAGCCCGCAATGATTTATTCTTGATATTTTGTTGAGAGGATGAAGTATGAATCATGAAAAGTTAATCAACGATCTTTCGTAGCTTTATTTGGCAGCCGAGTTGCAAGACTTGTAAAAATAATTCATGATTTAATCACATAATGGCAGTTTTGTAAATAATTTAAAATTTACGGAACCGCTAAAGGGGGTGTTGATATTTTTACGCTTTTGGAGCTGTGCGGCCGTTAGAACGTCAATCGTCGTTACAGTTAATCATTACTTGCATTGTTTTCAAGGTAAGCTATAAAAGACGAGTGTTTGACTGATTTCTGTACCACAAACTTTAAACTTTTAATCTCTTTCATCCTCAAGATTTTCATCTTCAAGCTTTCTTTTTGCGCCCATTCTCACCCTTGCTTCTGCCAGTACTTTCTCTGTAAGCTTTCTTCTTCCCTTTCCTTTGATTTCATTCTTAGTTGTAATCATTGTGTACATCGTTCATGGAGATTCTTTAGATGAATTTAGATGGGAAAGAAATATTCCCGATTGGGTAGAGTTAGAAATGCAGGTTCCTCCAGTTGATGTTTTGTCATTACCAGAGGGTCATTGGATTCCCTCATTATTTATAGCTGAGTGTGGTATTACCTTTCCCCCTAATCGTTTCTTTCTAGAGTTTTATCAATATTTTGACGTTTTCCCTGCTAGGGTAGCCCCCAATACGTGGAGAATAGTAAATAGGATTCATAGGCATAACCAGATATACAGAACACATATTGGTATTCTTGACCTGATGTTTTACTAAAAGTGGGTCACTAATGACAACATTTATTAGTTAAAAACTAGGTTTGCCAATAGAGCTTTGGTAGTAAACCTACCAGACTCCAATAAAAACTACTTTTTTTATGGAGTAATAGCAAAGAATTAGCAACATACTCCTCATCAAAGAGGAGAAGTGTATGATGGGCCCAGGTGTACCCAAGAAGGACATGGCATAGGTTGCAGAACCTTTTATGTTTCTTGTCTTGCTGATTAACTATTTGATGATAAGTTTGACTAATATTCTTGTCTTCTTTGTATGCAGTGGATAGCAAGAAAAAGTGTCCATAGGTACAGGACATTCATCGTTAAGAACTTAAATTTATGTGGAGCGTTCATAAGAGAATTGGTGAAGAGCGTCCTAGGGAAGCTTCTTACCTGGTGTAATATAGAAGTTTTGTTACTTCTTTTCTTGCTAGGCCAATCGCTGCAGCACCTTCAACCCCTATCAATCTGGAAGAAGAACCAGTTCCTAGTTCCTCGACTGAGGAGTCTACTAGAGTTGAAAAGTATTTTGGTGCCTCATATTCTTTTGAATTTTTGGACATTTATACTGTTCCTACGTCCCCATTTGCTATTATGGACAAAAGGAAAATCCCTGACTTGATGTCTGAAGCCTTATCCCCTACCACCAAGAAGGCTACTGAGAAGGCTGTTAAAGCCACTACTGCTAAAAAATATAAGGTGGCTGAGAAGGTATCTGTGGATATCGAGAAAGTGACTCAAGTTATTAATAATGAAGAATTTGATATTGTGGTACCTCCATATAAGAGGTTAAGGAAAGGTCTATTTGAGAAACAAACTAAGAAGATTGTTACCGACCAACAGGAGTTGGTCGAGAAAATCCAAGTTGACATGGTTACTGCTGGGTCATCTAATGTAGCTATCAATCTTAGTCTAGCTAGGAAATTGATAAAAGTTGGTACCCGTCCTATTGATAGGTCAACTGTTTCTTCTTTGCCCCGATTAAAGTTAGCGAAAAATTCCTACCAAAGCTTGGCTTCGGTAACCCTTTTTCCTTTTGTTACATGTCCTTACCGTCTTATTTCTTTTCTTTTAATCTGATATTTTTCCTTTGTGCAGTTTTTGGTGAATTTTAACCAACTAATGGAGAAGGAATATCAATTACGTTCTTCTTTAGGTGATGTTGAAGAGGCCTTTGAAGGTCCAAGGAAATCCTTAGAGGCTGGCCGAGAAGCTTTGGAGACCAACTAGAAAACTTGGGAAGACGAGCTAAGAAGGGATAATGACAGGTCCACTGATGCTGAGAAGAAGTTAAAGACTACTGAAGCTAGTCTGACAACTGCTGAGGAAAGGGCCAAGGTGGCCGAGGAAAAATTAGTGGAAAGTCATACCCTTCTCAAGTCTTCCAAGGAGAAAACGATTGGTCTAACTGTTGATCTGGTTATAAAGAAGGTCAAAGGTAAAAAAATAAAGGAGAAGTATTTTGATAAAGGCAGGGAGAAAGAATTTTAGCTGCATCTACACAAATTGAATATGCCAGGAAGAAATATTTTAAAGGTGATTGGTCAGAGGTGCTCATGGAAGTCGACACTGCTGAAAACTCTAAATTGTTCCAGAGGTATGATCCAGGCAACCCTCCAAACTTGGAGGAATAATTTGATTATGAAGAAGGATTTAGAGAATCTTCCATACAGCCTATTGAGTCTGCCTTGAAACCAACTGGTAGAGATGTCACTTCTTTCGAGTTGCCTTCTGAAGTTAATGTTCAAGATAAGGGGAAGGTTTACCTCATTTGTTCTTTATTTTCTTTTGTTCTTCTACCTTGTAATTGAATCATTGTTCCGTAACACCCCTTAGTTTATCAATGAAAAAATTTCCTTTTGACTAAGTGTATTGCCTTTTCCATATTTATGTTTTATTACTTGGTTGAAATTATCTTCATGAAGTCATAGTCCTTGTATTCTATTTTCTCAGCAACCAGTCCTGTATTCTTACATTTGTAATTTTCAGTTTGATGCTAGTAAGAAGACTATAGTTTCTGATGAATCGGACCTGTTCAGGCGAAGTCAAAAACTTTTAGAAGCTAGCCATGTTCCCATACCTGAAGAAGACTTGGTCAGATTGCTAGGCCCTGATGTATCCGAGCAAGTTAAAGAATCTTACATCAATCTCCATTGTTTGTTGGATACGACTGTTGCCAATAATGCAACATATTATGAGATGATTGAATAACTTCAAGAGGATCATAATCTATCCAAAGCCCTGCTTCATGCTAATTATGAAGCTAAATATAAAGCTTTGAGTGAAGGATGGGGTTTTAAAAAGAAACTGCAAGAAATCACATCTGCTCTGAATAAGAAGGAATTATCTTTGAAGTAAGATATGGAGAATACCCAAGGGATTGCCGCTATGCTGGAGAAGGAGAATAATGTTTTAAGGAATGAGGTTGACATCTTGAAGAAATCGCCTGTCTGGTCCTGATGAGAGTGACTTTTTTCTGGGAAACTGAAAATACAAGGCTGGTGGAATAACTTCAAGTATTGCATAAAACCAAACCTAGACAAACTTTCAGGCAAAGGGTGGTTATCTAACCTACTGTAGATGAAGAAAGAATCAAGAAAACTTTGGCCGACCAATCTGCTCAGTTAAAATCAAATAGTACTACCGTCACCAATCTGTCTATCCAGTTGGAAGCTAAGGATAAAGTTATTGCTGACCAAACTATCCAGTTGAAAGTCAAGGATGATGTTCTAAAAAAACTTCAAAATCAGGTAGAAAGGTTGACCTTCTAATTTCATAAATAGCCCAGGGAACTTTGGATGGAAGGTTATAATGAGGATTTAGGCCATATGGATGATCATCTCGCGTAAAGTAATCGTGAGGGTTATAAATGGGGATGTACCAATTTGCTAACCTTGTTAAAATATGGCCAAAATAGTGAGTTATGGTATTGGAATGATCCTTATTTGATGGATTATGATAAGCCTCCATTCAAATTGGACGTATCATGGATCCCTCCTGATGATATTCCCCAATGTTTAATCATCAAATACCTGGGCGATTACGGCCTTCACGATGTGAATGAGATAATTCGCCCTCCTCATCTTACCAACAAGCTGAGCAGTAGCAATATATAGATGCTCAAAAATTTTAATTACATAAATTCCCCATATACCTTGGATGATCCTCATGCTGGGATGGATAGAGTGCCATGGACATCTTCTGAAATGACCAAATCACAAGGGAAACATCCTGCTGAATAGTTCTCCTATTTTTTATAATTGCTTGATCTTGAATGTAATATATTTAGTAATTGAATAAAAATATATGTTCTTGTTGTCAACTTATGATTAGTAAATCAGTTAGTCAACTAAATTATTTACTTGATGATGAGTAATCAAGTTTTGATTGTAGGGCCTTAGATTCTACCAATGCACTTAGATAAAATTATAAATAATTTTGTTGATCAATTTGTAGCATTAGCTATTAGTGGGGGTATGTATGTGTGTATTCTTGTATTTAAGAATGTATACATGTCTTCATGTATTTAACATAGTCAGGTAAAACTTGTTTTTAACTTCTTGAGTTGTACAGGAAGTTTTACGGACTTCTTGTTCTTGACTTGTCAAAGACGAAGTAATACATGAAGCCAGTTATTAATGGAGACCAAGTGTGTTAGGAATATATGTACATATTCTCATGTTTAACTTGATCGGGTAAGCTTCTTGTGTTGATACATGAAGCTTTAATGACTTCTTGTTCGTGACTTGTTAATACAAAGTCATACATGAAGTAACTGGGTCGGGTAAAACTCGACTGCTTTTTAAGCTGTTGGTGCATCTCGAATTTGATAAGTTCAACCTGATTAAGTATGTAGTTGTTTTCGTCTGTTGATCAGCAAGGCCTGAAGACCAAGAAATATTGTATGAATATTGTTTTCTGGGGATGTATATCGATGTATTTAAAAAAATTGAAAAAATGAGAAACTAAAATATTTTAATGATTTGTAAATGAAAGTTGGTTGAACATAAAAGAAATACAAAATGCCTTTATTCACTGATATTATTTTTGAAGATGGTCGTTGTTCCAGGGGTTTTTGAATTCTTCCCCAGCAAGTGTCTCTAGTCAAAAAGTTCCTGGTCAAATTACTTCTAAAATGAGATATGGACCATGCTAATTTTCCTCAATCTTGTTGCCTTTATGGATGACTTTCTTGAGGACATAGTTGCGTTCTTTTAACTTGGTCGGCTTAACCTTGTTGTTGTAAAAATGAGCAGTCATTTGTTGTTACGTAGCATTCCTGAGAGCAACATCTTCTCAAACTTCTTCTACTATGTCCAAATCCAATCGTCTCATCAGGTCACTATTAGGAGAATCAAAATTTAACACTCTATGAGTTGGTAGACTTATCTCGATCGGTACCATGTCCTCTATCCTAAATGCAAGCATATAAGGTGTTTCTCCAGTTGATGTCCTCGACATGAATTTAGAAGCCCAAAGGACAGTGTGCAATTAATTAATCCAGTTACCATTGGCAGTATCAAGTCTCTTCTTCATTCCATTATGCATGGTTATGTTCGTAACTTCTGTTTGGCCATTGCTTTGTGGTTGTCCTGGGGAAAAGTGAAGTTTTTGGATCTTGGATTGAACACACTATACTTCGAATTATTTGTTATCGAATTGAGTGCCATGGTCAGTAATAAAATCATAAGGCATGCCATACCTACATATGATGTTCTTCCAGATGAATTGATATACCTTCTCGTAGGGAATCTTTATAAATGGCTCTGTTTCCACCCACTTCGTGAAATAATCAATAGAAACCACCAGGTTTTTGAATCTGCCTTTGGTGGTCGACAATGGGATGACCAAATCAATTCCCCAAATCGAGAACGACCAAGGAGAAGTGATCGGTGTTAAAACAACGCTCGATGCTTTGTGAATCGCAGTAAACCTCTAGAATTTATCACATTTTCTTACGAAGGACTTGCAATCTGCCTTTATAGTTGTCCAGTAATACCCATGTGTGTTGATTCTCTGGACTAATGACCGACCAGCTGAATGAGTTCCACAAGAACCTTCATGCACTTCTTTCATTAAATAAACAACTTTTAATGGATGGACACAGTAAAATAAGGAAAGAGTGTATCCCCTTTTGTACAGGACTTCTTTCTCCAACACATATCTAGCTGCTTTGTACTTAAGCTTTCTTGCTTCTTTTGGATCACTTGGTAAGGTTCCTTCTTCGATGTAAGCTCTAATTGGATCCATTCAGGATGGTCCCAAGTCTACAGCAATGAAATTGATTATTGGATCCACTTTTATGCTTCGGGATGCCAATATTTCTACTATAATTCTCCTTCTAAGTTATGTTCTTGTTGCTGAAGCCAGCCGAGCAAGTGCCTCAGCTCGGGTGTAATCTATCCTCGGTATTCTTTTCATCTGTACAGTCATAAATTTGGAAATGACTTCCATTGCCTTGGCCAAGTATCTCATCATCAACTCTCCTTTGACTCCATATATATAAAGAACTTGGTTGACGATAAGGCTTTATTGTCTGAACGAGGTTCAAACGACTTTTTCACGAAATGAAACAGTACACCCTCATTCGTTACACGTTCAATGTAAACAACTAACGAGCTTTGAACTACTAAAAAACTCGTTTGAATGAGATTGCTCTTGTTTAAACGAAACATGCGAACTTTAAAAAGTGTTTTAAATAAAAATGCCTTGTTTTTTTAAACTATAAAAACTCCTGTTCATTTTTAATAAAAATAAACATCCCAAAAATAAAGTTTGTGAATTAATTTAAACTCTAAATTTCTTTATTCCCTTATGGGATGTCGGGAAGTCTTGAGTTTGATGTCGATTTGCCGTGACGGTTTGTAATGGAATACGCCAAACTAGCCTAAAATAATACAAGGCCTATGCTATGAACAATATTAGAAAAATTGTTCTCACAAATCACCCTGTATGGCTATTCTGAGTACAAAAATAAACAAACATATCCAAATTAAAATTACATAAATAAAACTCTATAAATGACAGAAGAAAGCTAACACCCTTCCTAGCCCTATAACGGAATGGCATAAGTCTCTTTGTCTCTGTACTTCTTCTTCTTCCCTTTGACAAAAAATTGTGTTCATCCTTGTGTCTCGAATTATGCTTTAAATACATATACAGATGAGACAAAAATATATCCCAAGTGAATCATCGAGTTTTAAACAAACATAAAAATCCCCCGTAATTTATTCCCCCCCCCCCCTTTTTGGTCCGTTAAAGACAAATGAATAAAACATAATCATGAAATACGAAGCATCTTGTTGAAGATAAGATATCATCATAAAAGATATAAATCAAACGCATGTAATGATAATCTCAAAGGCCATAAAAAACAACTATTTTTTTTGTAATTTTTCATTTTTTCAAAGAAAATACAAAATGTACAAAGATATAGTACAACACGCAATATGGCGAAATAATTCACAAATAATCCAAATGAATCATGCTTTTTTCAAACATGGACTAAATGTAAAAAAATCAAAATATCATTTATAATATATGAAAAATATACCAAAAAAAATTTGACACACATATATAGGTATAAACGACCACAAACCATGACACAAATACATAAGCATTACACACTAGCATCGTATCGATGTGTCCAAACATGTGGAATAGAATGAATTGGCATGAACTAGATACAAATGAATTATAACCCAAACATTCCCCAATCCCAAAAATGTTTATGGCTGCTAGGTTTAATTAGAAATGGATGGAAATCGTAATTAGGGTGGCTTATATTATAATTAAACTCCCTAATCCCATATCTCCCCATAAGGACCAATTTCGAGCCCCTAAATAAGCCCAAAATGTCACCCGAAATGGTCCAAAATCTCCCCTAATTACGATACCTAGGGTGTTTAAAACACCTAAGCGAGCTTCAAAATCACTACAGAACCTACTCAAACCATGTATACATTAAATTACACATATTAGTTATACAAATCCAACCGTAAACAAACAATTCACATAGCATGCAGATTTAATTATTCTACCAATGCAACACATTCAGTATAATTGGATCACATGGTTATGCATAATAATATCCATGCAATTAATTATTATAATTCTACCAAATTAAATGACATACAGATACGGGGTATTACATTCTCCCCTCCTAATAACGGATTTCCATTCTCGGAATTCGACACGTACCTGACTAGAAGAGTTCCGAACACTTCTTTCGCATGTCATCCTCCCTCTCCCACGCTGACCCATCCCCGTTGTGGTGTCCCCACTACACGCGTACTAAAGGAACTACCTTGGAACGAAGTTTACGCTCCTTATGGTCCAAAATGGGGACAAGTCATTCCTCGTAACTCACGTCGGGCTGGAGTTTATCTCATCGAGATCAATGTGTTGATAAGCTACCTCGTCTTTAAGGAATCTCTGTAACATCGTGATACATCACGAATATTGTATATTTTTGCCCTTTATCTTTATGCATTCTAGCACTTTTATGTTCTTAATGTCTATATTTATGCTCGTTAACCAGACAACCTCGTATTTGGACATATATATATTTTGCAGGGGTTAATTGTACTTTTGTAGGTATTGGAACGCTAAAAGTGAGGTTCGGTTGCATTTCGAAGAAGTTTCATCGTCGAATGCTACTTCAAGGGCAATTTGGTCTTTTCAAACTCACTATTTTTTATATAATGAAGTTACCAACATGTATATCATCAAATTATCTTTCCGTGGCCACTGATCGTGAGTCATTCTGATTCTGTATGTGAAAGTTATGCCCATTTTCGGAAGGTTTCGGTATTTTCTTCTACTTCAAGGGCATTTTGATAATTTCATACTACATAATTTGATAGACAAGGTTTCGCCATTTGATAGACAGGGCTTCGCCACGGCGCGAGAGTCACCTACGCGTCGGTCGTTTTGAATTCGGCTCACCTGAACTATATAAAAACATAAACTATGACTACACTCAACGGGTGAGTATAGCGGTAAGTCGGGTATCGAAAATCCACAGAGACGAGTTGCTAGAATTTATAAGGTTTAATATTCCTAAATAAAAGTGTAAAAGATGATTATACACAAAAAGGGAAAATATGCATAAAATGAAAATAGTAATCTATGCGAGGAAAAATAAAGCTAGATTAAGAAAGCAAGTAAAAACTATAGGTTGCGTCGAATATCCCTCACCCGAGTTAATTAGTATAAAATGGTTACATGGGTCGACGAGTTATTAAGATTGAGTCTCGATTCGACTATTAATTAAATCAAGAGTTGTCACACCCCTAAATTCGCATAAAAGTCTAATAAGATTTTGGCGCCAACAAATACCCCGAAAATTATGCACATAAGGTCGTAAGCATAGAGCATACATGATATGCCCCGTCAAATCTCCTAGGAGTAATGACTAGGACAACCCACTCGAAATAGACTCATAAAACTCCATCACCAAAGCAAAGCAACCAAATCAACCCTAGGTGAGTTCAATCCAACACAACCTAGATTAAACTAGACACTACACATATATAAAAGCATTAATTAAAACAACTAATTAATTAAAGCAAACAATAATTAAATTAACTACAACAAATATCTAGGCTTGAAATAAATAACAAAACATGAAAAATAAAGGAAAACAAAGCTTAAGGAAGAAGATGAATAGTAAAGCTTACATTAATGGGTATTACCCAAAGAGAAATGGAGGAGAGGGGATCTCTACAAATAAAATCCCCAAAGTCTTCTAACCCTAATTAAAATGAAAATATATCCAAAGAAATGCCCCTAACACTCTATTTATACCCCAAAACAAACCTAAAAAAAAAACAAGCCAAAAAACCCAAAATAAGTCCATTTTCGTCCATATCTGATGGCACCGGACGACCTCATGTTTTGGACCGGTCGACCACACTTTTGGAATTTTCCTTGGCCTGGAGACAGACCCCTTTTCCACTTTGAACCAATTTTGACGCGTTGCACGGAAACGGCTATAACTCCCTCATACGGAATCGAAATGAGGCGTGGTCATAACCGACGCGAAGCTAATTCAATTCCCTACATGATTCTATTTTGAAACCATACAAATTATGCAGTATGTAATTACCAAAATGATCTTGAAGTAGAAGAAAATACCGAAACCTTCCGGAAATGAGAATAACTTTCACATACGGAGTCAGAATGACTCACGGTCAGTGGCCACGGAAAGATAATTTGATGATATACATGTTGGTAACTTCATTCTATAAAAAATAATGAGTTTGAAAATACCAAATTGCCCTTAAAGAAGTTTCATCTTTGAATGCTACTTCAAGGGTAATTTGATCTTTTCAAACTCACTATTTTTTATAGAATGAAGTTACCAACATGTAGATAATCAAATTATCTTTCCGTGGCAACTGACCGTGAGTCATTCTGACTCCGTATGTGAAAGTTATACTCATTTTCGGAAGGTTTTGATATTTTCTTCTACTTCAAGGGCATTTTTGTAATTTCATACTGCATAATTTGGAGGCTTTTAAAACGGAATCATGTATATAATTTAATTAGCTTCGCGTCGGTTCTGACCACGCCTCATTTCGATTCCGTATGAGGGAGTTATAACCGTTTTCGTGCAACGCGTCAAAATTGGTTCAAAGTGGAAAAGGGGGATGTCTCATGCCTAAGGAAAATTTCAAAAGTGCGGTCGACCGGTCCAAAACATGAGGTCGACCGGTCCCATCAGATATGGACGAAAATTGACTTATTTTGGGTTTTTTGGCTTGGTTTTTTTTGGGGTTTGTTTTGGGGTATAAATAGAGTGTTAGGGGAATTTCTTTGGATATATATTTCATTTTAGGTTAGAGAACTTTGGGGATTTTTGTTGGAGCTTCCCTATCCTCCTTTCTCTTTGGGTTCATCCCATTTATGTAAGTATATTACTGTTCATTGTCACTTTCCTTTGTTTAATGCTTATTTACTTGATTTCTTGCTTTGTAGTTACTTTATTGCTTAGATAGTTAGTTATAGTTTGTTAATTCTTGTTTGCTTTTGTTAATTAGTTGTTTTCCTTAGTTTAATCATGTGTAGTGAGTAGTTTTACGGATTGGGATTGCGTTTTCTCCATTAATGGGCGTCGAGCTCCGAAAGTTAGGTTTTGGAGAATATTGCATTTAATTGAAACCTCGGGTATTAAAGTCGGATTATTATGCATTTAACTTTCTTTGTCACGCAACGTTAGTGTTTATAGAGATAATCCGAATTTAATCCGCGTGTGACCATTTTTGATTAAATGTTTAATCTCACAACTTTGGGTTAAATTCCTTATTGTGTGATGTTTATACTGAATTGAAAATGCTCGATTAAATGTTTTCGAACCGAAATTCTAATTATTAGTTGTTTAGCCCATGGTGGGGATACGATCCCGACTCTCATTTTATTAATTCTAGTTTAGACTTAACTTCTTATTTTTTCCCTTTTCTTTATTTCCAACCTATCACCTTTTACACTTTTATTTTAGGAGTATTAAATCCTATAAATTCTAGCAACTCGTCTCTGTGGATTTTCGATACCCGGACTTGGCCGTTATACTCCCTTTTTTAGTGTAGTCATAAGTTTAGGTTTTTATATTGAGGCGGTGAATAGAAAATAATGATCAGCGTTTGACACGCGCTACTTTTCACCCTTAATCACATCGAAACATGGAAAATGTCGGGATCCTCTTTAAGTGATCTGGTAAGGCTAACCGATAAGTTACTGACCCATTCTTCTCAATAATAAGGAACGGTCCAGTATACCAAGGAGCCAACTTCCCTTTCTTCCCAAATTGCATCAATCCCTTCATGGGAGATACCCTGAGTAGTGCCTTATTTCCAACGTCAAATTTAAGTGCCTCGTCTCTGCATCATCATAACGTTTTTAACCATATTGGGCAATCTAAATCCTGGCCCTAATTATCACCACCTTCTCTGATATGTCCTGAATGAATTTCATTTCGACAAGCTTGTTATCCCCTACTTCTAAACAATAAGAGCACGGCCGACAAGGCCTCCCGTATAATGCCTCAAATGGCTCCACGTCGATATTGAACCGGTAACTATTATTTTAAACAAACTCCACCGATGGTAAGTATTTCTCCCAACTACCCTTAAAGTCCAAAATGCACATCTGTAACATGTCCTCCAACATCTGATTCACCTTATCCATCTGACCATTCATTCGTGGGTGATACGAGGTACTCAACCTCAACTCCGCCTCTAATGCCAACTAAAAAATCCTCCAAAAATGAGATACAAATGTCTTGTCCCTATCTGACACGATTGTAATACCCCGTAATTTTGAGGGCTTTATTTATGAATATAGTATATAATTTTAATAATATTGTTATTTTATTAATTGGGATATTGATATTATATTTATTTCTAATTGAAATTATTCGAATATTTAAATTCAAATTTAATTGACTTTTGGACATTTTGTAATGGTTTAAATATGTAAACTTGATAATTTTGAATTAAAGGATAATATAGTAATATGAATTAGCTTAGTCTCCAAGCTAGGGTTTGAGATAGGGACTATATAAGGAATATTATGGGTCATTATAAGGAAAGGGAGATGAAAAGGAGAGGCCAAAAACGAAATCCAATGAGGCAAAAACGAGTGGAATGGGAAGAGCCAATTTGGAATGTTTAGATCTTCTTTTTGAGTGCATTCGGATGAGATTTAAGAAAAAATCAAAACACATACCTGACTCAATTTTTCGTGTAGAATCCAGATCTGAAGTCGAATTGGCGATTCAAATAACTTTTGGATCTAATTTTTTTGGGTTTTTAAAATATGACTATTTGGGGTTATCTCGTATTGGGGCTAGAACGTGATTTGATTATTTTTACGAGAGGAACGTGATGGTGCGATCAAATGTTGAGGCTGAATTTATGTGGAAATTCATGAAATAATTTTAAGGTATGGGGTTTTACACAATATGCTACTTTAAATCTCTCGAGAGTTTATTCCATTGATTTCTTATTAATTGAACTCATATTTGAATTGACAAATTCGTGAAAATCTGGAAAAACAATTGTTGAATTATTTTGATTCATGTGGTACCATTATATTTTTGTTGTTGAGCACGTTGTCATGAGATTTTAATATGGCACGGATGTTCGGCACCCGCCGAAATTCCTGCTTGCCGGGCTATGTCTTGATAAAGCATATGCGGATGGGGTGAGGCCTAGTGACCCGGTTAATGTGTTGTTGAGAAATTATATTGATAAATGCTTTGAGATTCGCATTTTGATTTGAATATTCGTGCTCGTGTTGTTACGCTTTATTCATCATTAACATATATTTCTTGAGCATATTTCCTGTCGTATTGTGTACTTCCCCATATTTTCTTTTAGTGGCAGGTTAGCGTGGATTTTGGGGCGCTATGGAGATTGATTTTAGCTTGAATATTTTGGGAAGAATATTCGAGAGAAGATTTGTATTTGATGTATATAACATTGGAGATTTACTTGTATTTCTCGAGAGACTTGTTATATTTATTTGAAGAGATTTGAGATTAGTGGTTTTTCTTGTTGTTGTGGGTTTTTGGATGCTCTATACCTGGTTATTTGTGGATTTGATTTATTTTATTGATAGTGGCGCTCCGTTCGCTCTCCCCGGGAGGACGGGGTGTTACAGATGGTATTAGAGCTTAGGTATACGACAACCCTTGGATCTTGAGTTTTGGGTCTAGCATGCGGGTCAGATATATTTTCTTTGAAGATAGAAAATTTTTGAGGATGTGTTAGGCGTCGTGGTGAGGATGTTTAGAATAAATTTGAGGATTTTAGTGTGTGATTTTTGGGAAATAGAATCGAGTAGCATTTTATTTTGAGAGTTAGGTTTCGTCTAATTTCGAGGACGAAATTCCTTTTCAAGTGGGGAAGTATGTAATACCCCGTAATTTTGAGGGCTTTATTTATGAATATGGTATATAATTTTAATAATATTATTATTTTATTAATTGGGATATTGATATTACGTTTATTTTTAATTGAAATGATTCGAATATTTAAATTCAAATTTAATTGACTTTTGGACATTTTGTAATGGTTTAAATATGTAAACTTGATAATTTTGAATTAAAGGATAATATAATAATATGCATTAGCTTAGTCTCCAAGCTAGGGTTTGAGAGAGGGACTATATGAGGAATATTATGGGTCATTATAAGGAAAGGGAGATGAAAAGGAGAGGCCAAAAACGAAATCCAATGAGGCAAAAACGAGTGGAATGGGAAGAGCCAATTTGGAATGTTTAGATCTTCTTTTTTAGTGCATTCGGGTGAGATTTAAGAAAAACTCAAAACACATACCTGACTCAATTTTTCATGTAGAATCGAAATCTAAAGTCGAATTGGTGATTCGAATAACTTTTGGATCTAATTTTTCTGGGTTTTTAAAATATGACTATTTGGGGTTATCTCGTGTTGAGGCTAGAACGTGATTTGATTATTTTTGCGAGAGGAACGTGATGGTACGATCAAATATTGAGGCTGAATTTATGTTTCAATTCATGCAATAATTTTAAGGTATGGGGTTTTACACAATATGCTACTTTAAATCTCTCGAGAGTTTATTCCATTGATTTCTTATTAATTGAACTCATATTTGAATTGACAAATTCGTGAAAATCTGGAAAAACAATTGTTGAATTATTTTGATTCATGTGGTACCATTATATTTTTGTTGTTGAGCACGTTGTCATGAGATTTTAATATGGCACGGATGTTCGGCACCCGCCGAAATTCTTGCTTGTCGGGCTATGTCTTGATAAAGCATATGCGGATGGGGTGAGGCCTAGTGACCCGGTTAATGTGTTGTTGAGAAATTATATTGATAAATGCTTTGAGATTCGCATTTTGATTTGAATATTCGTGCTCGTGTTGTTACGCTTTATTCATCATTAACATATATTTCCTGAGCATATTTCCTGTCGTATTGTGTACTTCCCCATATTTTCTTTTAGTGGAAGGTTAGCGCGGATTTTGGGATGCTATGTATATTGATTTTAGCTAGGGTATTTTGGGAAGAATATTCGAGAGAATATTTGTATTTGACGTATAGAGCATTGGAGATTTACTTTAGTTGTATTTCTCGAGAGACTTGTTATATTTATTTGAAGAGATTTGAGATTAGTGGTTTCTCTTGTTGTTGTGGGTTTTTAGATGCTCTATACCTGGTTATTTGTGAATTTGATTTATTTTATTGAAAGTGGCTCTCCGTTCGCTCTCCCCGGGCGGACGGGGTGTTACAATGATATTTAGTGGTACACCATGCAACTTCATAATCTATGCAAGGAAGAGCTTGGCGTATAGTTTCGAAGTATAATTTGTCAAAATAGGAAATAAGTGAGCCACGTTGATCAAACAATCAATGATCACCCATATGGCATCATCTCCCCACTGTGACCTAGGTAAACCCGAAATAAAGTCCATGTCAATGCTCTCCTATTTACACATCGGAATCTTAAGAGGCTGCAAAAAATCGGTTGGCCGTTGGTGGTCCACCTTCACCATTTGGCACATGGCACACTTGGACACAAAAATAGCGATGCCCTTCTTCATGCATTCCCACTACTAGTGTCTCATATCCTGGTACATCTTATCCCTATCAGGATGTACCAAAAAATGTGATCCATGTGTCTCTGCCATAACTGCTCGTCATAATTCCTCACCTTCTAGAACTACTAACTTGATGTGGAACCGCAATCCTCCATCAGAAATAATCGAATAGTGTCCCTCTGTTAACAACTATTTGACCTTCTTCTAATAAAAAGGATCTCCCACCTACACCTTCACGACCCGAATGATGATTTTAGATGTGACGGTAAGAACTGCCATAAAGGCACATGAGAGTTCATTATCCATGCATAACAAACCTCATTCACCTTTCACACTGTTGTTAGCTCAATTGTTGGTTTACAACTCAAGGTGTCTGCCACTACATTCGCCTTGTTCTAATGATACCGAATATCAAACTGGTAATCTTTCAAAAACTCAAGCCATCGACGGTGCCCCATATTCAACTCCCTCTGAATGAACATGTACTAAAAACATTTTTGGTTCGTAAATGATTGGAATTTATCCCCCAAAAGTTAATGTCTTCAAATACGTAGTGCAAACACCACAGATGCAAACTCTAGATCACGGGTGGGGCAATTCCCTTCATAAAGCTTAAGCTTTCGGGAAGCATAAGCTACCGGCCTCACCTCCTTTATCAATACACCTCCAAGTCCTCATAAGTATGAATCAGTAAAGACCTTATAGTCTATTCCACCACGAGTTAAGGTGTGCACCGGAGATGAAGTCAACCTAACCTTCAACTCATCAAAATCCTCCTGATATGTATCATCCCAAAAAAATGATACACCCTTTCGCTTTAAATTAGTTAGAGTCCCGACTATGTTCGAGAACCCTCGGATGAATCGATGGTAGTACCCTACCAAACTCAAAAAATTGTAACCTCCGTATGTGTAATGGGTTGTCCCCACTCCATCACCGATGAAACCTTTCCCGGATCCACTGATATCCCCGTCTCAGATACAATGTGGCTAAGGAACTGAACCTCCACCAACCAAAATCTGCATTTCTCGAACTTAGTACATAACTGATTATCCCGCAATATCAGTAAGACTATCCGCAAGTGCAGTGCATACTCATTGGTGATCCGAGAGTAAATTAATATAACATCTATGAAAATAATAACAAACTGATCTAAGAAGTTCCTGAATAACCTATTCATCAGGTCCATGAAAACTATCGGTGCATTGGATAGGCCAAAGGGCATAACCACGAATTATAAGACCATATCTCATAAAAAATGTTGTCTTTGGAACATCTTGATCCCGAATCCTCAACTGATGGTACCCCAAACTCAAATCAATGTTAGATAAGTATGAAGCACCCCTCAACTGGTCGAATTGGTCATCGATACGAGGTAACGTGTACTTGTTCCGTATAATTTCCTTGTTCAACTGCCTATAATCGATACACAACCTTAACGATCCGTCCTTCTTTTTCATGAACAGAATGGGAACATCCCAAGGTGAAGTACTCCTCTGAATGAATCCCTAACCCATCAGCTACTGAATCTAATCACTAAGCTCTCTCATCTCTAAAGGAGTCATGCGATATGGTGTGCATGCAATGGGTCTCGTACCCAGAATCAAATCGATCACAAACTCGATCTCCCTACTCACTGGTAACCCTAGAATATCTTGAAACACATCAAAAAACACCCCAATAATTGGAATAGAGTCTAGATAAGCAACAACCTCATCAGAAGTTTCCTCCTCAATGTAGAATAAATGCATGCTCGACCTCCCTTCGGGTATGGTATAGTAACAAGTACATCTCTTGTCCCGAAATGGAAAAGACGACGGACCTCCCATGGCAATCCATACAATCCCTGTAAGTAGGCCTGTAAATTGAGTCGGGCATGCCTGAAGGCTGCCTTCCCGACTCACTAGTTTTGGGTCGAGCTTTATTTGAGTTTAAGTTGATCTGATCCTAAGCTAAAATTTCAAGCCTGAATGAATTTCCGGTCCGAGCTTGAGCCAATACTTACCAAGCCCGAACTTTGAATATATAAATAAATAATTAATTTTATATAATATAACATATTTATGTTAACATTGTTTAATATAACATATCCATTTTAATTTTGTAGGTTTTCACTCTTATTTCCCCTTTTTTAATTTAATACATTTCATAATTATATATTCTATTTTATGAAATATCAATTAGATTTTAGTGTGTACATTTTCTCCATAATGGAAATAGGAAAAAAAACGTTAATTCAATTTTTTTTAATAAAAAAATTAAAATCGGGCCTACCCTAAAATCGAGCTCGAAGCCCGTAATATTTATGAGCCAAATTCGGGCTTAGGTGGAAAAAATTATTCGGGAAGATCTCGGGATTGAGCTTGGGTAAGGCAATTCAGGCCGATCCTGATCAACCCCAAGCTCGGCTCACCAAGCCCGGTTTACATTTCTACCTATAAGTAGCTAACCAATCCTTCCCCAGGATAACATCATACTCTGACATATCTAAAACAAGTAGGTATGTCATGAACCTAAGACTCCCAATGTCTACCTCTATACCTCTGCACATGAAACGTATAAGTTCCCCTCGACCCACAGGTGAGTCCATGTAAAGTACTATATCTACCATCCCTGATGATCGAGAAAAACTGGTGCTAACAAACGAGTATGATCCACCAGTATCGAATAAAATGTGCCCTACATATCCGAAAATAGGGAACATACCCTCCACTGTCTGTGATAGTGCTGGTCCCTCTCTAGGTGAGATATGGTACAGACGACCATACTATATATGTTGTTTTTTCCCCTGAGGTGGGGTGGGTGGAGCTGGTAATGCTGGCACTCTAATAACGGGCGGGACTGGCAACTGCTGATGCTTCCCCAAAGGTGCTTGATACCCACGTTGTCCTCCCTATCCCTGTGCCTCATGATTTCCCTGAGGGCTCCTCTTTGATGAGTGTCCCTCTTCTCAGCAGGTGTAACATTTTCCCTGGAGCTGATGCCTAACATGTTGTTGCCCTTGTTGGCCCTACTGGCTACAGCCCTACCGCCATTGCCCTGCTAGCCCCTTGACTGCTATCCCTGGCCCTGATGGACCTATTTGTTTCGATCATCAAAATCCCTATGCTTCTTGAGCCGATCTCCTATATGGGACCCCTTAAACTGCTAGACCCCTTGATTACTGTTCCCACCTGTATTTCCTTGTTAGTCGATGAATTTGAATTGGGCCTCTTCTCAACCTTACTCTTCTGGAATGACCGGTGATCCTGAGAATACAATAGAGTGACATTCACCATCTAAGTATATGTTGTAAAAGTCGTGTTCCCAAAGAAAAATTTCTTGACGTTCCAAGCTAACCTCGTTGTAAATCTCTCCATTTTCCTCTCTTTAGCATTCACCTCCTTTTCTAGTAAACAGTGATAATGCGATAAATTCCTCCCCATACTTTGCTATGGTATGGTTCTCCTTAAGGTCCATGAATCTTCTCCTCATTTATGACTTCACGACGTTTGGAAAACACTTCCCCTCATACTTTACCCAAAACTCATCTATAGTCATCCTGTCCCGTTCCTCTAGTGAGGCTAAAATCTGCTTGTGCACCGTTGTTCACTCCACCATCCTCAAGTTCCTCTGAATATCTTTCTTCCATTGACTTGCCACTAAGATATATATACTCCTAGCAAACTCTAGTGGGTGGAACTTAGAAAAGGCCTCTCTTGCTCTCTCCCAAATGAAGCACTATGACTGAATAGGTAGCACCACATGCTATGAGGGTGGTGGTGGTGACTGTTGTTGTGGTTGGAAGCACTGTAGCATGTCATCCACTACTTTAGAGACTGCCTGAGTAAATATAGTATCTATGTCTGATGATATAACTACGGGTGGTACTGGTGGTAGCTTTGGGTGTGGTCGTGGCTCCTGCTGAGCTCTATCTTCTACAACCTTGTTAGTAGTATATCGTAGTCTATGGCGTCGTGCATTTTCCATCTGAAAGAAAATAAGGTTCGTATTAGTAATAAATCGTAAAGAGTACAATGATTCCTAAACATAAGGCTCTACATATCAAAGAACGCAATGCATAAAGTAATGAGCGCGACACATATCATAAGGATGCTAGAACCTAGATGCCTTGATACTAACTGTAACAACCCCTATTTTCCATGTAAAGGTTGACAAGACACAATACGCTGAAGACGGGGCTTATCTAACAATTCAAACCATTCTTAGCATCAACCGTAAAATAAAATTGTAATTTAAAACATCCACGCACAATAAGGATATGAAATTATAAACTAAACAAATGCAGAAGTCTGTCTAATATCATCGAAAATAAACTGACTGAAATGAACAAGTTGTGGCTTATGCCCATACAATCTCTGGAATGTAAATGAGTGAAATGATAAGGACTAGCAACTTAAGCTAGAATCAAATAACTGAATCCACTAAGCAACTGAAACTGCAAGTCTGATCTTCTATCAACCTTGTTGATTCGGTCTAGGAAAACCTAGAATATAATTTTGATAATTTGGGTAAGATCCTTAAAGTTGCAAGAATTAACTTTCAAAACCAATATATAAAAATCCAGTTAATTTGTAATACATGCCACCCGTCGGCCCTCACATGCAATAAGTATCTCACCCATCATCTAAGTGTAATATTATACGCATTTCAAACCCAAGACCTAACACTCTAACTGGTCTCTATGCTACCATGAAAATATCAAGGGAAACTAACTATCGTATAATCGAGATGTAATGATATGAATCTCACCAATAATTGTGATGAAACCCAATAACAATGATGGTTGAAGAACCCAAGATCGTATAAAAAAAGTTTGTTGAGCCTTGACCCGTTACCTAGTAAGATAAGAACCAAGACTACAAAGGATTAAAACGCCACACCAAGAAACCCAATAATCTCTCACGAATCAAGGTGATAACTTTGGTTGTTTGAACGCCACCACAAGATTAACTTGATAAGTTCAGAAAGTTTTCTTAAGAACCAAGAGGAACAAAAATACCTCACAATAATATTCGTTTATCTCCAAAAGTTACTTACAAAATTCGTATCTCCCTTCATTTATACTTGGAACAACCCTTCAAGAATAGGAAATGAAATAAATACAACATTAAAACAACACAATTGTCAAAGTAAACAAGTTCCCACGTTTTTAGGCCACTTGGACTTGGAAAATAACAAAATATGACTAAATGACTAAGTTCAATGTATTTAAAGATAACCGGCCAAGACTAGATTCATCCCTCATTCATTAACCTTGAAAATAGCCCAATTCATGCACATTTATGGTGTCAACATGATGGCCACGTTTTTGCATGCTATTTATCTTCCCAAATTGCTTTAATGACATGGCCTAACCCTTGATTATCATTTGGGCCCATCTTGGTCATCATCTTTTCACAATCAACCCACTTCTCTTGGATTAGCCCGATAAGTGCTTCCTTAAAATGTTTGGCTCTAAGTCTTGTAATTGGACCACTAGAAAGTGACAAAGGTTCTTGTGTAAATTTATCTCCACTCCCATGTGTATGATCAACCCCACGTTCATCTTCAACATATTCAGCTCCTTGAATTGCATCATTCTCCCCCTCTTGAGAAGGATTTGTCCTCAAATCATCACCTGCATCAAAAGGAGATAAATCAGCAACATTAAAGCTTGTACTAACACCGTAATCACCTGGTAAGTCAAGCCTATATGCATTGTCATTGATGCGTTCCAAAACTTGAAATGGTCCATCACCCCGAGGTAGGAGTTTTGAACGCCTTTTACTTGAAAAAATGTTCCTTCCTTAAGTGCAACCAAACCCAATCTCTTGGTTTAAACACTACCTTCTTGTGTCCCTTATTGGATTGATGGACATATTGTTCAGTCCTCCTTTCAATGTTAATTCGAGCCTTTTCATGAAGATTCTTTACAAATTCAGCCTTCCTTTTGCCATCTAAGTTTACGTGTTCACTCAAAGGTAAATGAATTAAATCCAAAGGTGATAATGGATTAAAACCATACATAATTTCAAATGGTGAAAACTTAGTTGCGGAATGTACACTTCTATTGTAAGAAAATTCAACATGTGGTAAACAATCCTCCCATGCTTTCAGATAGCACGCAACAAAGAAGACAAAGTTATATTCACTACTTCAGTTTGGCCATCAGTTTGTGAATGACAAGTAGTAGAAAACAACAACCTGGTTCCCAACTTTCCCCATAAATTCTTCCAAAAGTAACTCAAAAACTTTGCATCCCTATCAGAAACAATGGTCCTAGGCATGCCATGTAACTTAACAATTTCTTTGAAAAACAAATCAGCTATATAAGATGCATCATCAGTTTTATGACATACAATGAAGTGTGCCATCTTAGAGAACCTATCTACCACCACAAAAACTGAATCTCTCCCCCTCTTAGTCCTAGGTAAACCCAAAACAAAATCCATAGAAATATTAGTCCAAGGTTCATTAGGTATAGGCAAAGGGGGGTACAAACCATGGGGTTTCAACTTTGACTTGTCTTGTTTACAAGTGATACATTTCTCACCAATTCTTTCCACATCACGTTTCATATGAGGCAAAAAAAATGATCATGTAAAATTCCTAAAGTCTTAGCTACACCAAAATGACCCATTAAACCACCACCATGAGCTTCTCTCACAAGAAATTCACGCAATGAACACATAGGCACACATAATTTATTTTCTCGAAACAAAAATTAATCATGCCTATAGAACTTTCCAAATGCCATTTTTTCACATGTATTGAAAACATCACAAAAATCAGAATCTTGCTCATACAAATCCTTAATTTATTCAAAACCAAGTAAATTTGCGTCTAAAATGGAAAGTAAAGCATACCTTCTGGATAATGCATCAGCCACCACATTTTCCTTACCTTGCTTTTATTTGATCACATAAGGAAATGTTTCAATGAATTCCAACCACTTGGCATGATGTTTGTTCAACTTTTATTGTCCATTCAAATGCTTCAAGGATTCATGATCTGTGTGAATCACAAATTCCTTTAGCCATAGAAAGTACTGCCAATTTTCCAAAGCCCTCACCAAAGCATACATTTCCTTATCATAAGTGGGATAGTTTAGGGCTGCGCCACTTAACTTTACACTAAAATAGGCGACTGGACGACCTTCTTGCATCAAAATAACTGTAATACCTATTCTTGTAGCATCACACTCAATTTTAAGTGTTTTAGTAAAGTTAGGTAAAACAAGCAAAGATGCATTAGTTAACTTCTCTTTGATCAGATTAAATGCCTTTTCTTATTCATTTCCCCACTTAAACGACACATTTTTCTTGATGACTTCAGTGAGAGGGGTGACCAAGCTACTAAAATCATGCAAAAACCGTTTATAAAAGCTAGCTAGGCCGTGGAAACTCTTCACTTGATTGATTGTTGTAGGTGTTGACCACTCTTGGATTGCTTTCACCTTTTCCTCATCCACTTCAATTCCTTTAGCACTAACAACAAAGCCAAGAAACACAAGCTTATTCGTGCAAAAGGTGCACTTTTTGAGGTTAGCAAACAACCTTTCTTTCCTTAACACATCTAAAACAGATTTCAAATGTACTACATGTTTTTCCAAGCTTTTGATATAAATTAGGATATCATCAAAATATACAACGAGAAATATGCCAATAAATGCACGCAAAACATGGTTCATCAAACGCATAAAAGTACTGGGAGCATTAGTTAAACCAAAAGGCATTACTAACCACTCATACAAGCCATATTTAGTTTTAAAGGCAGTTTTCCATTCATCACCTTCTTTCATCCTAATTTGATGATACCCACTCTTAAGATCAATTTTCATAAAAATACAAGAACCATGCAATTCATCCAGCACATCATCTAATCTAGGAATAGGGTGATGATACTTTACCGTTATATTGTTGATGGCTTGACAATCAACACACGTCCTCCATGTCCCATCCTTCTTAGGAACTAGCAGCACCGGAACTGCACAAGGACTCATACTTTCCCGCACATACACTTTCTCCATTAATTCACTTACTTGCCTTTGAAGCTCCTTTGTTTCTTCTGGATTGGTCCTATAGGCAGGTCAGTTTGGAAGTGATGCACCAGGTATGAAATCAATTTGATGATCAATTCCTCTAATTGGAGGCAATCCATGAGGTACCTCTTCGGGAAAGACATCTTCAAACTCCTACAAAAGAGAAACAACATTGCTCGGTAATGAACCGGCCAAATAATTAGTACATAAAAGAGCCTCCATGTACATGAGTACGATAAGAGGTGGATGTGAAAATAATTCTCTCTTGATCTCACTTTTTTTGCAATATAATTAAATTTCTTCCCTCTTTCTTTATTTTCAGATTCTTTTTTCTCAACTTCTTTTCTCTCAATTTCTTTTTTCTCAACTTTTTTTCTCTCAGTTTCTCTTTTCTCAACTTCTTTTCTCTCATTTTCTTTTTTCTCAACTTCAGACTTCCTTTCTTTTTCTCTCTTTTTTTCATTTGACCTTTGCAACTTCAGTTGGTCCTCCATAACCTCTTTTGGTGTTAATGGCACAAGAGTGATGAGTTGATTTTTAAGAGTAAAAGAATACTTATTTGTGAACCCATTATGCGTTACCTTCCGGTCAAACTTCCATGGCCTCCCCAATAATAAATGGCATGCGTGCATAGGAACCACATAATAAAGCAACTCATCCTCATATTTGTCAATGGATAACTCCACCAACACTTGCCTCGTCACCTTGATTTCACCACATTCATTCAGCCACTGAAGTCGGTAAGGACGGGGATGTTTCAAGGTTGTTAATGCCAATTTCTCCACCAAATCAGTGTTGGACACATTTTTACAACTTCCCCCATCAATAATAACGCTGCAAACTTTGTTATTTACAAAGCACCTAGTATGGAACAAGTTCTCCTTTTGGTTACATTCTTCCTCCTTAACCTACACATTGAGAACTCGCCTTGCTACTAATAAATCTCCAATAACAGCATTTTTCTCATCATCAATGTCTTCCAAAGGCGGCATGTCATCATCTACTTCTTCTTTATTCTCCGACTCAAGCTCTCCTTGCGCATTAATCACCATCACCCTTTTGTTTACACATTGGCTGGCTATGTGACCTCATCCCTGACATTTAAAACACTTAATACCACTTGTTTTAGAAGTAGAAGAATCCGTGTTACCTGAAGTTGTGGTTGTCATTAACTTGGAATTCTTCAAATTTTGCCTTATTTTGTGCATTCTCATCTCTTTTAGGGGTTGTCTTCCATGTGTTGTTGGTAGACACAAATTGCCCTTTCCTTGTTAATCCCTTTCGCTTGAGTTGTTCCTCCACCTTTATGGCTTGATGCACCATATCCGATAACTCAACATAGTGCTGCAACTCAACTATATCAGCAATCTCACGGTTTAAACTCTGCAAAAACCTGGCCATGGTTACTTCTCGGTCCTCTTCCACACTAGCTCGGATCATAGCTACCTTCATCTCCTTGTAATACTCATCCACACACTTGGAACCTTGAGTTAATCTCTGCAATTTTTGAAACAAACCCCTATAGTAGTGGTTGGGTACAAATCGCCTCCTCATAAGCATTTTCATCTCCTCCCAAGTGTCAACGGGTGGCTCTCTATTCCTCCTCCTATTAATCAGTAATTAATCCCACCAAATAATGTCATAATCAGTGAATTCAATTGCAGCCAACTTAACCTTCTTCATCTCTGAATAGTTATGACAATCGAACACCATCTCCATTTTTATTTCCCACTCCAAATAAGCTTCAGGATCATTTTTACCTTGGAAAGATGGGATTTTAATCTTTATGTTTCCTAAATCATTATCCCTCCTAGGTCTAGCCATCCTAACATCTCCAAGCCCAAACCTGCCCCGATTCACATTTAGCCCATCAAACTGCTCCAACTCTTCTTCTTCCTCAATATTTCCCCATGGAATACTCCCTCCTTGTCGCCTATTGGGAATGTCTTGTTGCTACCCCCTAGGAGTTCCTGCTTCTACCCTATCCAACCTCTCTTGAATAGGTTCTAATTCAGTCCTCAACATACGCCTCATCTCCCCTATCAATGCTTTCATTTGAAGGTTTGGAACGGTTGGTTGTTGAACTTCTTCAGTTGTGACTTCTTCTAGAATATTGTACATGTCTAGAATCTGCAAAAAAAATTAGAAACCTCACAAGCACTCCCTCGCGTGTTTCACTCACACTCGTGTTTTCACTCAAAATGGCTTTTACCCTCTTATGATCTCACACTCTCTTGCCTTTTTCCACTCTTTTGTGTTCTCTTTAGTTCTTAATCAAACTCAATAAAAAAATTCAAATTAACCATCAGCAATTCAGATTGAGGAGCAACCAAAACTCATCCCAATGTAAGTAATTTGATTGCGGGAGAAAAAGAAATGAATGACTCACACGGTTTCTAAGGTTTCAACAATACGAAAAAAAAGAACGCATACAATTTTTTTGTGTTTCAATCTTGTTTCTCACCTCCTAAAAGCCCTTTTTTTTGTTTTCCTTCTTTTTTTGTTTTTTTTTTCTTCTTCTTTTTTTTCTTCTTTTTTTTCTAAAGGAGGAAACAATAAAAAAAAAGGATAGTCAAAATTGCCTTAGAAATAGGCTCTGATACCAAATGATATGAATCTCACCAATAATTGTGATGAAACCCAATAACAATGATGGTTGAAGAATCCAAGATCGTATAAACAAAGTTTGTTGAGCTTGACTCGTTACCTAGTTAGATAAGAACCAAGACTACAAAGGATTAAAATGCCACACCAAGAAACCCAAGAATCTCTCACGAATCAAGGTGATAAGTTTGGTTGTTTGAACGCCACAAGATTAACTTGATAAGTTCAGAAAGTTTTCTTAAGAACCAAGAGGAACAAAAATACCTCACAATAATATTAGTTTATCTCCAAAAGTTGCTAACAAAATTCGTAGCTCCCTTCATTTATACTTGAAACAACCCTTCAAGAATAGGAAATGAAATAAATATAGCATTAAAACAACACAATTGTCAAAGTAAACAAGTTTCCACGTTTTTAGGCCACTTGGACTTGGAAAACAACAAAATATGACTAAATGACTAAGTTCAATGTATTTAAAGATAACCAACCAAGACTAGATTCATCCCTCATTCATTAACCTTGAAAATAGCCCAATTCATGCACATTTATGGTGTGAACATGATGGCCACGTTTTTGCATGCTATTTATCTTCCCAAATTGCTTCAATGACATGGAGTAAGCCTTGATTATCATTTGGTCCCATCTTGGTCATCATCTTTTTACCATCAGCCCACTTCTCTTGGATTAGCCCAATAAGTGATTCCTTAAAATGTTTGGCTCTAAGTTTTGTAATTGGACCACTAGAAAGTTGTAACAACCCGAGGTTTTGGAGTCGACAATTTATTTATTTTGGGGAGAAATAAATAATATTTTATTGGAGGAATAATTAAATTGGCAATTGAGGTCAAAATTTAGAGTCGTTAGAAAAAGTGTCGAATGTCAATTCTGAGGGTACCATCATTTCCGGAAGGGTCGAAATGACTGTACTTGGGGTCTATTTAGGTTCCGAAATAATTTAGGACCGTTTGACTCGAATTAAAGTTACCGGGTCATTTAAAGTGTATATTATCATTTAAAGATGTGTACTTTGGGAGACAAGGCTTAAAAGCCACGTGAGAAGTCATTCTCACTTAAGAGAAAGAGGAAAACCCTAGAAAGAAAGAGAGGAGAAGAAAGAAGGAGAAAAGGGAGAGAAAGTGGAGATTTCCGGTTTCCACGCGATCTCAAGGCGGATTCAGACCCTACGAACCCGAGGCAAGTGATTAAACTTGCTAAATAATTGTTGTGTACCAATTATTGCATGATTTGTGGATTGATATTTTGGGTTTTAGGTTTAGTTTAAGAAAACCTAACTTTTGGGAATAATCTTAGATTAAATATGTAGACCTTTGATTTAATGATAAAAATCAGTTTATAAGTATTCTAGAATGAATATAAATGTTATGAATATATTTGGGTTGGAGATTTGTGGTTGAATGGAATTTTATGGAGTTTTTGAGAAGTTGGAGTTGTATAAAAATGGTGTTGGCCGTGGTACCTATCAGCGCCGGTCGACCGCGTACAGAGGACCGGTCGATCGCGCCTCCAGGATTGGACATACTGTCTTCGAGTTTAGGCAAAATTAAGAAATGCGGTCGACTGCGGTTTGGGCACCGGTCGACCGGTCCCCTGTTTTGAGTTCAAGTTTGAGAATTTAAGTTATCCCCTTCTTCTTTGGGTTTGTATAAATGGACTTCCATGATCAGAGTATCATAAAGGATTAAATGATTATATAAGGGGATTATAGACCTTAGAGTCATAAGACGATGTATGAGGCTAATTGATAATTAAAAGACTAAATGTAAATGTCGGAGAGTTTTAGTGATTGATTTTGAGAAGTGAGAATCTAAAGAAGTATATCAATTTGGGGAAAAATCCTCTAAGTATCGAGGTTAGTATTTGAGGAATATAGAATACCAATTGGAGATTTTGGGATATCCCTAAGTGGGGAAGCCCACTTTTAATTGGGATTTTATTTGGTGATAATAAATAAATTTCACGATCTGAGAATGAGAATAACTTAGAGATACCGGATCTTAGAATCCAAATCCCAAACGGGATAACTTTAAAAAGGTTCATAAAATGAATTGAACCCTATTATGAATGGAAAATAATAAATGCTATTTAAGGTGCGTATGGATATAGAAATATCCTTATTGATGATTGATTTGGGAGATCTCTCACACAATGAGAAATGGTAATTGAGGAGCAATAAGATATAGAATATTCTTAACTTGAATTGAATTTTGAGACAATTCATTATTAGAAGCGTTATGTGAGCTTCAAGTGAGTATTAGTATAGCATATACTAAGTGGGGTTATTGTGCGAGAATTGACGGTTAGTGTATCAAAAGAGAGAGATATACTAAATAATGATATTAATCTATTTCGCCTAAGGGCGAATAATGAATATGAATTGATGTGCAGGTATACCTTATATAATGGTATATCTTTATTATGTGGGATATATGTATACCTTATATGATGGTGTATATACATGTTAAGCATACCCCCTCCTTGCTATCATTGGGAAGTTTCGTGCGTAGAGGGTGAACATTCTGACTAGAAAAGCAGGATGTGGATATTCCCCAGGTCATAGTCGTCCTTTGTGGTAAGTAAATGACATATATATATATATATATATATATATATATATATATATATATATATATTTATTTATTTATTTATTTTGGCGGTGAGAGGTCGTGGGTATGTGTCGCTCTCACTTGCCGATTAGGAACTATGACCGCTTCCCGGGACGTTGTGTGCGTGAGTAGATCACGAGGTGGGTGTCGTTGAACCCCACCATGTGGCCCCAGTTTGCTACGTATATGGGCTGCTGGAAGATGATAGCATGTGAGCCTGCGTCCTTCGAGTTATAGCTCGGTTGGATGGTTATTATTGCTTGTGTTTGTACTTGGGTGTCAAGGGCATAACGGACCTCAACGACCTACATTGCCAGGATTAGTGTATCGGGGGGGGTTCCTTGTTTGGATTTCACTTCGGCGAGACATCCCACGCACGAACCGCAGTGTAATGTTGGAACTTGGGGATAAGTTTAGTCCTTAATTCTCATAATTAGATATATATATATATATATATATCACCTATCCCGACAATCGACAGTGCTAGGAAATGTGTGACGGGGGGTTCCTTGTTTGGATTTCGCTTCGGCGAGACGTCCCACGTATGAAACGTCGTGTACTGTTGAGAATTGGGAATATTAATTAATTAAAATTGAATAATAATCATTTTGGGTTACATGCATCTTGCATTGAGGGCATAATGAGCCCCGAGGATTGATACGGTCAGGAGTAGTGTAACGGGGGGGTTCCTTATTTGGATTTCGCTTCGGCGAGACGTCCCACGCACGAAACGCAGTACCGTGCTGAGAATCGGGAGGAGTTTAGTCCTTAACTCTTGATGCTAATAACTCATCTATAATAATTATATATATGGTTCCATGCCTTATATGGGCATCACTAGAATATAAATTCTAGTAAATGAGATTGTTGATATATTGTGATAATGTGGACATCATGATTGGATCATGTAACTTTATATGTTCAACAAATGAACATTATAAAGATAACCATAACTATTACATTAAAGTTAATGTATATGATTTATAAATTACGGGAACGGATGTAGTGGGAAATAGGTTAGATGATTTTGCTTAAATACTTCTTTTGGGTTTAAGTTAGGATCCTCGTACCTATTTAGAATCGGTCATCCTTTTGGAGATCACGTGCATACGTTTAGTGCGCGCTTTAGATGAGAGGTGAGTTGAATTATTACGGAGAGTTCGATTCCAACTAAATCATGTAATAATGCATTTATAATTATTATGCATTTTAATACACTTGCTATAAAATGTTTTCCAAACTCGGGCTCTGACCCGTTTATATTTTCCCTCCTCCTTGTATATATTGTATTACTTCAGGTGTTCCTCCGCAAGGACGCCTTTGATGTTATCCATCCAGGGTATTTGTGGAGCTGTGGCAGTAGCGGACTGTTGCGGAACTTTTCTTTAGTCGATTCCTATCTTTGTACATCTAGATTAGGATTCAGATTGTATATCGAGTTAGTATTCAAGTGTTGTAGATTAACACTTCCATATTCCATTTCTCCAATTATTGTATTGTCTGTTACCCGACAGCATATTCGGGTATTTCATTGTTGAGATGTTGTTGTACAATGTATTGTACTCTTTCATATTATTGGAGCATGCACTTTTCACACATCATAGTTAGATGTATATTGTTGGTTATGTGCAATATTGGTTTTGTTGTTGTGGTTATTATAAAAGTTTTAAATTTTTGGCAATTCGCACTTAATGATTCCGGGTAGTTAGCCTTATATTACTATGCTTAGTAGTTGATGTTGAGACTGTGCCATCTGAGATACCTGATTTATTATAGTATAGGGCTGGCCACCCGTTATTATTTGGAGCGGGTTGTCACAAAAGTGACAAAGGGTCTTGTGTAAATTTATCTCCACTCCCATGTGTATGATCAGTCCCGTGTTCATCTTCAGCATATTCAGCTCCTTGAATTGCATCATATAACTACCTACACGTATATGATCACAGTCACAAAGACTGTAAGGACAAATTTCCAATCGAGTCAATTTGTAGTGTTGGCTTAATTTTGGAAAAAAACCATTTGAGTCATAGTATAGATTGTCAAGTTGTACCCTTCCATGTCTATGACGAGTTTATGTTGAAGACGTAGCAGCCTATATATTCAAGTTTCATCCTTATTGGTTTTTGTACCACGTTCTACGTCATCAACATGAGGATTCCAAAGTCTCCAAAAGGTATGAATGCATTTAATATATATAGTGAGACTTGGAATATTTTTATGGGTGTTATTTTTGTCTAAATGATCTTTTATTTTTAGAAGATATCTTTAGAATTTTTTTCAAAACTGTTTGGGCTTAAAATAGAAAAAAAAAATTCCTGAATTTTTGTTCGAATTGTCGTTGGAACAAGACTGTCATTCGAACGAGCAATCGAACAAGTTTCCAACGACTTTGACTTAAAAAGTATCTGAATTATCGTTTGAATTTCGTTCAAACATTATCGTTTAGATGAGCTTCTAAAGAAAATGCCAACGACTTTTGTGCATTTTTTTCTGAAATATCGTTCGAAAAGTCGTTCGAATGACCTGGACAGTTTTCTGACAGTTTTTCAAATAACTTCCCACTTGCCCACTTGTTTTCCCACTTATTTTTCCGGATTAACTATGTGCGGGAAAAACTTTTTTCTGTAACTTTTTCATTCCCTCCAAGAGAAAAGAGAGAAATATTCTTGAGAGAAAAAGTTCAAGTTTTGTGTTTGTGAGTTTCATAAATTAAAATCTTCCAAAAATACATACACCCATGTTTGTTTAATTCCAAGCTTTTATATGTATATATATATATATATATATATATATATATATATATATATATATATATATATATATATATATATATATATATATATATATATATATATATATATATATATTGTTTGGTGAGTTTGTTTTGGCACTGGGTTTTCTCTACACGATAGAAGAAGAGAAGTTTGGGTTTTCTTTTTTACCCACAAAGTAAAAGAATTTCGTTTTTCTAATGCGTTCTCACACGGTGAAAGGCACCATGTGTGGTTGACAATAGCCATGCCTCTATTGGTGGGTTCCAAGACTTCGGTGGACACGGGGATTATTCACTAGGCGGAGGTTAATACAAGAAGATGCGTTGGGGATTTAAGGAGTCGAGTCGAGTGTTTTAAGTCATTTGTCTTGTATTTATAAAATTTACCGTACTTAGCGAATTTGTTAGGCAGGGTCCCCGTGATTTTTTCCAGTTGGGTTTTCCTCGTACATAGCAGCGTAGTGGTTTATTTATTTTATCGTTTGGCAAAATCACCATAGATGCATGCTTAGGTAAAAAGATAAAATTTTGTTTAAATCACTACTTTTTTAATTTGGTTCTAAATTAATTTTAGGTAATTTTATTTTCATTTAATTCGAGTCTAGAATTTAATTTGACCAAATTTGGTTTGGCCTATATTAGAAATTGAATATTTATTTTTAGGCAACCTTTTAAGACTTGGGTTGAATTAATTTTGTTTAAGTCGAAATTAATATATTTGAGTAGTTTAATTTCACTCTTAATTTAACTTAATTATAATTTTGAAGAAATTAAAATTTGAAGTTTGCTTTGTTTAAAATTTGAATTGAAATTTGAGTTGGGAATTTTATTTAACCATCACATTAATGTTTAGAATTTATAATTTAGGGAACCTCCGCACGATTACAAGTGGTATCAGAGCATTAAGTGTAGAGACCCCCCTTTTTCAAGTGGTATCAGAGCGGAAGCGTTAATTTATTGCGTTAAGATCCTTAATTTAGTTTGGTTTAAAAATAGAATTTTCCCCACTTTCAAAATTTCCCATTTTTTATGGTTCTAATTACGCATATTGGAAAGCGCGAATGGAATCCAAACAAAACTCTATAGATGAGAGGGTCTGGCAGTCTATCATTACCGAGTGATCCCCACCTACATGTTTGGTATAAAATGAGCGTGTCCTAAAACCCGTCGAGAGATGGAGTGAGAATGAACTTAAATTAGCTAACTTTAATTCTCAAGGCTTGAATGCTTTGTTTAGTGCGGTCACACCGGATGAATTCCAATGTATCATGACGTGTGAAACTGATAAAGAAGTTTGGGATATATTATAACTCACCCACGAGGGAACTAGTGTCGTAAAAGTTTTGAAACTCCAAAACCTCACCACTCAATTCGAGACCAATAAAATGCTTGAAAATGAAACCTTTGATGAATTTTATGCGAGACTTTAAGATATTTTAATTCATCATTTAATTTGGGAGAAAAAATACCCGACGATCGAGTAGTAAATAAAATTTTAAGGTCCCTACCTGATAGATTTATCCCTAAAGTGAACGTTTTGAATTCTTTACCAACTTTAGACTCTACGAAACTAGATCAGCTCGTAGGTGATTTACAAACCTATGAACTTGATATGTTTTCCTCCAAAAATGAAAATACGAAAGATAAGGGCATCGCTTTGAAAGCTCGAAAGGAGAAAAGGGTAGTTTCGGATGATGAGAGTGATTTTAACTCGGAAGAAATGGCAATGTTTGATAGGAAATGTAGAAAAATTCTTCAGATTAATAAAGATAAGCTTAAAAATGAATTTAAGAAATTTGATAAATCCAAGTATAACAAGACCGAGAAGATCACTAAAAATCATAATGAAGATATTAATAGGGACGAGGCAAATCATTATTTTGGTTGTGAAGGTATGTCCATAGGGATTTTGAATGCCCCACTAAACTAAGGAGAGAGAGCAAGTAACCTATTTCATACAATGTCATCCTTAGTTATAGTGATAAGGAAGAGGGACCCGATTCCCCCATTGAGCTCAATTTTATCGCGTTCATGGCAAGTCATGTGAGCACCAATAATGAATCTTCCCATGAAGATATCCATTTACATGACTCTTCTGAGGCCTTTGTTTGTGAATCCCAAAGTTTTGATGGTTGTGAGAGTGGAGAAGAAAGAGAGAGTGAAAATGTTGAACAGGTTGATGAGAATGAACTTCAAGTAGTTTTTCAAGAATTGTATGCCGAATATTTTAAATTAAAAGGGCTAATTTGAAGTTAGAAGGTAGTTTGAGAGAGCATTCTAAGGTCATTGATGAGAGTGCATTAGTGGAAGACCTTAGGACACGTGAGAGAACTCTTCAAGAGAAGCTTGAATATGTTGAAGGTGAGAGAGATAGACTTACAGGATTGATGGAAATAGTGGAGAAAGTTCTTTTAATATTTGAAGAGAGGAAGGTTTTGTTAGAGTCTAGGATTTTAGAATTCGAAGAAAAATTGAGAGGCTTTAGTAAGGTCAATTTGATTTGGAATGTAGGTCCACTAAATTAGAAAAAATATTGGTAACCGTCCAAGTCAAAAATGACACTTGTGGTTTAGGCTTCGATTCTTGTAATGATTACACTAATAAAGCCAAAACCAATAATTTGAGAGAATCACATAGGAGCACTTCTAAAGGTCGATCCTTAGGTACGACTTTTCGACGAGTTTTTACTTGCTCACATTGTGGTCGAAAAAGGTCACCTTAGGAAATTTTGTTTAATATAAAAAGGATCCTAGGAATACCAAGAGTAAGATAACAGAGGTAGCCAAGATCACCCAATCCCGAGATTATCACTCTTCGCTTGTTTCGGTTAGGAGATCCGACTTGGTAGCTTTACAAAATAGGATTCCTGATTCTCATTTGCTTGCACGTGACACCTCCCATGCTAAATCAAAAGATTAAATGTGTTAGCTTTGTTTACATACTCTAGCGTTTTTGTGCTTTATGATATATTTATGCTAGGTGTATGTTTTGTTTGTCATTTTCTAGTCTATGCTCCATGATTAATCACATGCTAGAATTTTGATTTGTGTATATCTTTTGTATTTGTTTTTAATTTGTTTGTGTCTTATTGAGAAAATTACAAAAATATTTTGTTTATCATTTGTATTTTACTTGTATGAGTTATTTGAGCTTAATCAAAAATACTAAATGATTTTTGTTTGTCTTTTGAGTTTATTTTTTTTTGGTTTGGTAAATTTTGAAAAACTCAAAAAGATTTTTTATGTGTATTTTCGTTTAACACACTTTATGCGGCATACACTTGTGTTTGAATCCTTTCCCTTTCTGCTTCCATGTGGCTAGAACTTTTGGTTAAAATTTTCAATCCTTAAAGTGCTCTTTCTCATGGTTACATGAAGTAGTTTAAATTTGACTTGCTTAATAGATTCTCTTTTATATGCCTTCTCACACACATGCATGAGATCTTTTGAATTTTAACTTCACATGTATATTTGAGTTTTGTGAGGCGTTCTCCTACTAATCTAGTCATCTACATATTTTTTGACGTAGGAGGATCTGTGCATGTTAAATTCGTTGCACGTGAGATTATTGTGTGATAAAAATGATATATTAAAGTGCACAGGGAATGGATCTGAAAGGAAGAATTATCCTTTGCGAGTAAGCCACCGTTTGCTGAAAAAAAACCGGATAGGTTCGGTGTGTGATAATTGATTAAAATTAAATTAAATTCGCAAGATTCCAAGTAACCCTTATTTAATTCGAGTCTATTTAGAAACAGCCCATAAACAAACAACTACGTGTGTGTGTGTGTGTGTGTGTGTGTGTGTGTGTGTGTGTGTGTGTGTGTCAAACCATAAATAAAGCATGCGACACAAAGTTAAGGAAAAATCCCCGCAGGGCAAAACCTTTTATTTCACTATAATAAGTAAATCGCAACTTACACAGATTACAATGAAATACAGTGACACACGAATACCCGCAGGCGTCGGTCGGTGTCGTCAGCAATGAATCCACACGCAGCGAACCCACATGAACCTCAGTCCAATCAACAAAGGAAGAACCGCAGCACTCCTCAATGACACACAACCATAAAACTTTGTAGAGACTCCCTCAGCAATGACACGCAGCCCTCGGTTGCAAAGATCTCTCTACAAAGGTTTGAACAAACACAAGGTTGTGTTCTTGGGTTACCAAAAAGATTCACAAAGGTTTGGCAATTGTGTGAATCAAAACATGAGTCTTGGGACTCAAAAATATGAAGACTAGAGGTATTTGGACTCTCAAAAACGTCTTCTAAAGTCTTGCAAAACAACTCCCCCGAAGTTGGTATTTATAGAAAAAAATATGAAGAGTCCCACGTTCTTAAAACTCTAAAATTCTATCCAGCGTACAAAAAAAACAGCATTCTTTAAGGAATTTTCTCTATCTTCAAAAGGTCATAACTCCTTCACCGTAGCTCGGATTGAGGTGCCGTTTTTTCCAGTATCTTCGTTACGGCGAGATCTTAAACTTTCTAGTTGAGCCAGACCTCCAAACTATGGATGTGAATTTACAAAAATGCCCTTGAACTCTCCTATAGTGCCTTTTTTTACTGTTTTGACTTCCCTTGCGTACCACCTGCATTAAGTCCCTAAAATCTTGGACCGTGAAGTCGTTGAGGAAGATGTGGGACATATTAATGGATATGTTGAATGCTTGATTCCCGGAATTCGGATAGAGGCCGTCATGTGAGATCGTGAGGTGACGTGCCAAATGTAGCGGCGTACGACATACACAAATGTAACATGTTGGACATGAGAAAAAATGTCCTTACAAATCTCCCCCTATGTCTATGCTGGTACATACATAAAAAATCCGAATTATCAAATATGAAATTGCCTATACAAATCTACCCTCCCATGAACCCAAAACTGGAAAAGGTACAAATGAATAGTCTTCATCGTTTGTTCTTCAAATCTTCAGGAATCTCAAATCTTTTCTCATCAGGGTGTGCAATTCAGAGATCATCAATATAGTACCTACACACATGAGATAAAGAAAAAATAGCAAGTGACGTATCGAGTTTGAAATGAGATAAACATAGATACCAATATATGATAAGCATAAGTCAAATCTCAAAACTCCCCCAAAATTCAAACTCCCCCATAAAATGATAATTCTTTCTCCCCCTTTTTATGATGTCCCCAAATAGACAAATAAGAAGAATGAATCAAACAAGTAAAATCGGGGTGTCACGGTATACAAAAAAAATACACAAACTATTTTTTATTTTTTTCAATTTTTTATACAAAAAATAGATACCATTTTGAAAAAAAATGTAAAACATGATACAAAACTCACACCATGGATTTAAACTTAAACAACCAAGTCATGGAAACGGAATGAATGGGTGTGAACACATTCGATAGGTAAATCAACTCAATCAATCATATGTGCACGATGCATATGTGTACCCCTAACGAATGAACATCAAAAGTATCCTTAGGTGTAAAAGAAATTTGTTGAATTTAGATGACATCGTCTTATGCAAATCAACAAATCAAAGTCAAAGTGATTTCCACACCAATAACGTCCAAAACTATGTAGCGCATTTTCAAGCATTTCAAGGACGTGCAAACCCGTTTTAAATTCTCCAACCAAACTCCCTCATATATATATATTCTTTTAGAGGTAATCTAAATTCTCAAACTTTGGAGAATTGGTGCAAAAACCTAAATGGCCCATAATTGGCATGAATTTTTTTTTTTTTTATATTGCCTTTAAATTTTTTTTTTTGGGGCTCTTTTAACCTCTTTGGACCTCGGATAATAAAATTCCTCAATTTTTTAGGTCCTTTTTAACGGTGGCTTTTGCGCAAAGGATAGATGATTACCTTTCGTAGCCCCTCCCCGTTTTTAAATAAAGCACACAAACTCACAAAACGGTTCTTATATGCACAATTTCCTTATCAAAAGAAATTATCGCGCTTGGTTCGTTTTAAGGACAGGATTGAAGTGAGAACACCCAACCAACATGTGATAAGACAAGCACAATAATCAAATAAATCCGTGCATGTGTGCAATAAAGGAAACATGAGTCAAACATGTAGGAAATAACAATTAATTACATCTTAATGACTCCAAACATTATAAAGCACATGGATGAAATTGACATATTGTCTTAAAACACTATCAAATAGTCACATGAAAATAATGGAATGATGTTGTGACTCGGTCATCCTAAGTGTTCATCCATAAAAGGTGCAAACAAAATACAAAAATCTTTTTGGATTTTCTCAAAATTTTAACAAACTAAATTTTTTTTGTATTTTTCAAAAAATTTCAAAAAAAATATATACAAAAGGTACAAGTCATCACACTAGTAAAAATACATCATGAAACCACAACTAGTGTATGACAAACATGCAATCACAATCAACCAAAAGATTTCACATGGGGTGAATTACGTGCAAGCAAACGGGAATCGTGGACAAATAAACCATAAGCCTCTAAATCCGATTTTCTAACCCAAATTGATGTGTAACGAAGTGTGGGGGTTTTGGGAATCTAATTTATTCTTTCATTAACCTTCTTAGGTCCATTTAAAAGCTTATAACAAAAGTGCCTAAGATGACCTTTCCTACCACAATGTGTGCAAGAGTAAATCGGGCGATTTGTGTTCCCTAAAGGTGGCCCTCTCCTCAAATTTATCGGTTGCTCTCTCCTAATTTGCCTAGGTGGGTCTCTCCTAATGATCCTAGGAGGCTCTCTCACACGTGTGGGAATGGGTGCAACATATTTTTCAAGACCAATCCCACCCCTATCCGTTTTGATCTTGACTGTGCCTAAAATCTTTTCAAGTTTTTCAGACCTAGACTCCAAATCAAATTTCACTTTACTTGAATCTTTCAATTTCACCTCAAGTTCACCTATCCTAGATTCAAGTACTAGTTTAGAATCCTCAAACTCTAAAAGCTCCTTTTTCATAGTCTCCATCAACCCTCTAAGACTATCTCTCTCACCCTCGACGTACTCAAGCTTCTCTTTCAAAATTTTCTCATGTGCCCTAAGTTCTTTAATTAAAAAATCATTATTTTTTATGGCACACTCTTTCAATTGAGCTTTCAATTTCAAATTTTCTTTCTTTGTTTTCAAAGTTTCAGCATAAAGTTCATTGAAAGCAGTTTGCAAGTCATGCTCATCTACACTTTCCTCCTCACTTTCATCCACACTCCGATCACCTTCACTATCATTACTAATCACAAGGATGGGAAACTCTCGCCTAGAAGCATAAAAAACTTCTTCTTCCGAATCACAATCACTAAGGGTAGTAACATGAGAAATCGGTTTATTCAATTTCTTCTTTAAATTTATGGTACACTCATGTAACGTGTGACTAACACCCTCACAACAAGGACACCTCTCAGATTCGTTTTCAACAGAAGATTTAAAACAAGAGTTCGTGTGAATTTTCCAATTAATTTTTTCGAAAATTTGACATCGAAGATCATCAAAACCATCAAAAGCCATTTTTGTGCAAAAACAGGATCAAAACACAATAACTTAGTGCAACAGGCTCTGATACCAATTTGAAAAAAAATCGATAGGTTCGGTGTGTGATAATTGATTAAAATTAAATTAAATTCGCAAGATTCCAAGTAACCCTTATTTAATTCGAGTCTATTTAGAAACAGCCCATAAACAAACAACTACTAGTTAAACCCTAAGACATGCATCTAGATGATTTATCAAATAAAATATAGCATGCATGATAAAAACAAACAATTTCAGGAAAAATCCCCCAAAGGGGCAAAACCTTTTATTTTCATTATAATATTGTAACATACAATTTCGGATTATAATGAAAATACAGTGACTAAGAATTACCCTCAGGTATCGGATTATGTAGTCGGCGGCTGGAAATATCCCTTTCCAGGAGGGCAGCAATGAATCCACACGCAGCGAACCCACATGAACCTCAGTCCAATCAACAAAGGAAGAACCGCAGCACTCCTCAATGACACGCAGCCATAAAACTTTGTAGAGACTCCCTCAGCAATGACATGCAGCCCTCGGTTGCAAAAATCTCTCCACAAAGGTTTGAACAAACACAAGGTTGTGTTCTTGGGTTACCAAAAAGATTCACAAAGGTTTGGCAATTGTGTGAATCAAAACATGAGTCTTGGGACTCAAAAATATGAAGACTAGAGGTATTTGGACTCTCAAAAACGTCTTCTAAAGTCTTGCAAAACAACTCCCCCGAAGTTGGTATTTATAGGAAAAAATATGAAGAGTCCCACGTTCTTAAAACTCTAAAATTCTATCCAGCGTACAAAAAAAACAGCATTCTTTAAGGAATTTTCTCTATCTTCAAAAGGTCATAACTCCTTCACCGTAGCTCGGATTGAGGTGTCGTTTTTTCTAGTATCTTCGTTGCGGCGAGATCTTCAACTTTCTAGTTGAGCCAGACCTCCAAACTATGGATGTGAAATTATGAAAATGCCCTTGAACTCTCCTATAGTGCCTTTTTTTACTGTTTTGACTTCCCTTGCGTACCACTTGCATTAAGTCCCTAAAATCTTGGACCGTGAAGTCGTTGAGGCAGATGTGGGACATATTAATGGAGATGTTGAATGCTTGATTCCCGGAATTCGGATAGAGGCCGTCATGTGAGATCGTGAGGTGACGTGCCAAATGTAGCGGCGTACGACATACACAAATGTAACATGTTGGACATGAGAAAAAATGTCCTTACATTTGCAATGGACCTAAAAGAAATACGTGGTCCAAAGGTCTAAAAAATGTGGCATTATAAAAATAAAAATGTTGCCAAGACCTATTTTGTTTAGATTGATATATTCATTCAAAATAAAACAATTATATTATTTTTGAGGGAGTTTGGATGGATTATCAATGGTTTTGCACAATGACTTTGTATCCTAGCTGGGCTTTCTTGTCATGACTTTATTCATTTGTGGAATCATCAAAATTCTACGCTTGTGTGCATTATGTATGTTTGTTCATTGAGTTCAATCTATAATTGCCACATGAGGCTATATCTAAATGTGATAAAGTTTTGTAATCAAATGAGAACTCCGTGAACATATTTTTAAGTGATTGGGTCTATATTCCTGTAGTCTCTAGTTCATACCCCCTTACTTCCATTTACCACATGTATTGGGACACATTTTTTCCATACGCGTGTGAAAAGATTAATGTATTTTATGTCGTGTGTGGTGTTTATACCAATGTATATGTGTGTATGCATTAGTGAAATTTATTGTGTACATATATATATATATATATGGTATTTTTGTTTTTGAGTCTTTGTCTTGCTTGCTTGTCCATATAATCTTAAAATTTATAATTGGTATCTATCTTGTTGCGAATTTTGGTTGATATCCCATGCTTATGCTTAATACATTTTAGTTGGTATCATTTTGTTTCATCGCATCATAGTTAGTATCCCTTATTATTGTTTGGATTAGCTGCATTTCATTGTTGACATATGCTTTATTGCTCTTATTTTTGCACCTTACATGTTTAACTTGTTTCTTCTTAATTCATATCTCTTGTTTAGACTTTAGGGGGAGAAATAGTGTTTGCTTTCAATTAGAGGCGAAAATAAGTTAGTTTATAATTCTATAACCTTTGTCTATTCCTGAACAAAAAGGGGGAGAAATGGTATCTAAACCTTTTAAATTCGAGGAGATTTAACTTGGGGGAGTCGTGAAATTCTTAGGTAGATCATGTTAGATAAAAGGGGGGGGGTTAATTAAGTGGGAGAATTTAATTTCTACATTGTCATATATTTTCTATGCGTTTGATAGTTTGTTAAGTGTGCAGGAATTTTATCTTAAGATGCATCTTTAAAGCGGCAAAGCGGTTTATCCTTGGGTCGAGTCATAGCGTCTGTATTTTTATTTTTTTGGGTAAGATGTTGTGTCTAGAAGAGTTTGACGGCCCTTTAGGATTTTTGGTTGGGTTTTGTCCCGGAATAGCCAAAAGGGGAGATTTGTAAGGACAAATTTCCAATCGAGTCAACTTGTAGTGTTGTCTTAATTCCGGATAAAATCATTTGAGTCATATTATATATTGTCAAGTTGTATCCTTCCATGCCTATGATGAGTTTATGTTGAAGATGTAGCGGCCTAGATATTCAAGTTTCATTCTTGTCGATTTACGTGCCACGTTTCACGTCATCAACATGAGGATTCCAAAGTCTCCAAAAGGTATGAATGCATTTAATATATATAGGGAGACATGGAATATTTTTATGGGCGTTATATTTGTCTAAACGAACTTTTATTTTCAGAAAATCTCTTTAGAATTTTTTTCAAATGTTTTTGGGCTTAAAATCGAAAAATAATATTTTCTGAATTTTCGTTCGAATGAGCAATCGAACGAGTTTTCAACGACTTTGGCTTAGAAATTCTCTGAATTATCGTTCAAATGTTTTCAAACATTGTCGTTCGAATGAGCTTTTAACGAAAATTCCAACGACTTTTGTGCATTTTTTTTCTAAAATATCGTTCGAAAAGTCGTTCGAACGAACTCATTCGAATGAACTGGGCAGTTTTTTGGTAATTTTTTAAATAACTTTCCACTTGCCCACTTCTTTTTCCTGATTAACTATGTGTGGGAAACATTTTTTTCTGTAACTTTTTCATTCCCTCCAATAGAGAAGAGAGAAAAATATTTGAGAGAAATAGTTCAAGTTTTGTGTTTGTGAGTTTCATGAATTAAAATCTTCCAAAAACACATACACCCATTTTTGTTTAATTTCAAGATTTCATATATATATATATATATATATATATATATATATATTGTGCTTGGAGAGTTTGTTTTGGCACCGGGCTTTCTTTGCATCATATAAGAAGAGAAGTTTGGGTTTTCTTTTCTACCCACAAAGGAAAAGAATTTCATTTTGTTATTGCGTTCTCACATGGTGAAAGGCACCATGTGTGGTTGGCAGTAGCCATGCCTCTATTGGTGGATTCCAAGAATTCAGTGGACAACGGAGTTATTCGCTAGGCGGAGGTTGATACAAAAAGACGCGGCGGGACTTGAAGGAGTCGAGTCGAGTGTTGTAAGTCATCTGTCTTGTATTTGTAAAATTTATCGTACTTCGTGAATTTGTTAGGCAAGGCCGTCTGAGGTTTTTCCCAGTTGGGTTTTCCTCGTACATCGTGATGTAGTGGTTTTTTCATTTTATCGTTTGAAAAATCACCATAGATGCATGCTTAGGTAAAAAGATAAAATTTGGTTTAAATCACTACTTGTTTAATTTTGTGCTAAATTAATTTTGGGTAAGTTTATTTTAATTTAATTCGAGTCCAGAATTTAATTTGATAAAATTTGGTTTGGCCTATATTGTAAATTGAATATTTATTGTTAGGCAACCTTTTAAGACTTGGGTTGAATTAATTTTGTTTAAGAGAAAATTAATATATTTAAGTAGTTTAATTTCACTTTTAGTTTGACTTGATTTTAATTTTGATGAAATTAAAATTTGAAGTTTGTTTTGTTTAAAATTTGAATTGAAATTTTAGTTGAGAATTTTATTGAACCATCATATTAATGTTTAGAATTTAGAATTTAGGGGACCTTCGCGTGATTACAAGTGGTATCAGAGCATTTAGTGTAGAGACACCCCTTTATAAAAGACTATCCCCACAATACTAACCCCACAGAAAGCAATCATAGTACATAATGCATTTTACATAGCATTGTATTCATTAACAGTTGTCTACTTAATTAGACTACATTAGTTATCAAATAATGCGTGCGCGCACACACACACACACACACACACACACACACACACACACATATATATATATATATATATATATATATATATATATATATGACATACAAAGGCATTTATGAAGAACATTATATAGTTGACTCACTTGAGTCTGCACCATATAGGAGCCTCATCTAGTTTGGAAATAGTGACAAAATTGAGGTCCATCCTTCAAGTACACCAAAGAAATCTCATGAAGCTTCATCAACATCAGCAACAATCAAACTTCAAAGGTAGAAAAACCAATACAGTCACACTTATAAGGTTGCATTTCATTACATAATTGGTTGGTGTGCGTTAATTAGAATTAAAATGAATTTTCTATAATTTTTATATATTTTAAATCAATTTTCTAAAATTTTTGGGAATTTAAAAACAATTTAAAATCCATTTTTAGAATAATTAAAATAGGGTTTAATTTGTTTTGGGGTTGAATTTAGAATTACATAAATTCCTAAAATAAAATCTTTTGTTGATAAAATTAAGAAATTTTTGAATCAAATGAGGTTTTAGAAAAGAAATGTAAGGTAACTTTGATAGAATTGGAAGAATATAAAGAAAAAGTCTCAACAGTCTTCCAAAAAATTTCTAAGTTTGAAAACAATTCCAACTATTTTGAAGACTGTGTTGAATTAAGCAAAACAAATTATGAAGATAAAACTCCCATAGGTTTTGATAAAAAAAAAAAACTAAGGCAGAAAACAAAACTCTTCAACATGTGCAATTTATTTCTTCTGGAAAAAGTCCAGATGACCTATGTTGAATCCCTGCCTAATTAAATACCGGGTGATTAGTTCTATATAAAATTAAAACAGGAATCTCATATGGTTTCATTCTTACCATCACTATCTAAAGATAAATAATTAATAATAACATATTAGGCCCGATGTCAAATTTTAAACTTTTTAATATTTTTAGCCTAAATGCACAGCCATGTAACCAACCACACAATAATATACACATTAACTGAAATAAATAAGTAATAACCGATAACTCTCGGTAAAGTATTTATACAACCATATCGAATGTGTACGAAATAAAATGCTGAAAAATAAAATAAAAGACAACAGTTGGGAAACATGCACGAATATAACTCAAAGTACCTCCTATCTAGATCACAAAGATTGAAGCGTCTAAAACAATCACTGCTAGCATCCACAGCTGTACTAGCATCGTCTGACTAGAAAGAATTTTCATCCAGGCGCCCCTGTGTTTGGACACCTAAAAGGTTTTTATAATATTTGCAAGCGGGTCAGAGCCCAAAATATTTTGAAAATATATCGAAAGTGTTTAAAATACTTTAATATTTAAAATATGATACTCTCCATATTAAAATTGTTGTTGTACTCACATGAGATACTCCTCACCTCTCATCTAACAGTTCACACCTATCGCATGTATTTTAAACACCCTAGTTACGCTACCTAGCCTAACTAGCATCTCAAAACCTCTATATCACCATACGATATCTCATAACCCCGCGTATATAATATCTTAAGGTTTCCCCCGAGCTTATATAATATAATTTCTCACTTATAATTTATTCGTTTATATCATTAACTCTCACTAGTTATTATACACTATTCACGCTTTAGTGTTATTAATCCCGTATATAATATTCTCATCTTTATATACATATATCACATTTTATTCCAGATTTTAGTCTCCCAGATGTGACCATTTACTTCTCAATTTATTCATCATTTGTCCATGTATATATATATATATATATATATATATATATATGTTCACATCTTCACATATATACAGTATACTATACACATCCAATATATCCATACTTATATATCACACACTTACAAGTATAATAACCATCCCTCGGACCTATAACTCAATGGTATCTCAATGCGATTATCTTCCAGGGAATTTCTCACATATCATCATGGGTTACCAGCGGTTGGACTCTCACACCGACTTGGTATAAACCAAATCACAAACGTAGGGGAAGAGGTCATAGTTCCTCACTGGAATCAAGACGAATCATACCCAAGACGTCTTACCCCTGATAAATGACACACTATATAAATAAATGGATGCCTATGACCTGGGGACTATACGCTCCCTTCTCCTCAAGCCAGGGGCCTCACCCCCATCACGCAACTTCCCATGATAGCACTAGACGGGTAGGCTTCACATAAATATATCATTCACACACAAATATATTCATAATCATATCATATATATACTCCCTCTATACCCGTTTATATATATACCATCAAATCCGGCTATGCATGCCTATCTCTCTTGGCATTAGCCTATAAATTCCGAATACACAAATTCGTATTCATATATAAGTATACACACACTTATTTAAATCCCAAGTATTCACTCACTTGTGATTACAATTATCATCCCATAAGTATTTTATCACATTAATTATTTCTAAATATTAGCTTATAACATCTAGCTAGTATTCTAATATCATCCTACTCACACAGCCGGAGTCATTTACATAAATTGCATGTAAATATATCATCCTACTCGCACATTCGGATATCACTCAAATATAATTGGTGTATGTATATATATATATTAAAACCGTCAAAATAATTTCCTCAAGTGTCGCTCGTCCCAAACACTCCTATAATTTATATCCTGGATTATATTCCCACTAATCCAATGTTCATAAATTTCTCCTATATTAATTAGAAGTCCTAATACTCTTTTTAGGATACCCTAATAACTATCTCCAAGAAACCATTTCCATTTAATACTTAAAAACCAAGGAAATTTTTCAAAATTTCCAGTACCAAATCGATTCGCCAAGGTCCGAATTGATTCGCCTGCAACCGAATCGATTCGCCCCGTCCAAATTGATTCGAAATGGTTCAATTTCATCTACTGCTTTCAGTTCATCTTATTCCTCACTCCCAAATCAATTCAACACACATTCAACCCCATTTTCATGGTTTCTAACATCACCCAACAACAATATAATCATCTACACACTAGATTATACCCAAAACAACAATTAATTCACGGGATTCCTCAAAGTAGGGGTATTACATACTTCCCCCCTTATGAAGGAATTTCATCCTCGAAATTAAGATTCAACCGGTACTAAGAGTCAGGATCTTTAATAACACACATCCTCTAGTACCCAAAATCAAATCACAATAATCGTATGGTCACTCCACTACTCACCCGCTAGTGGGACCCAGTTGTCTAAAGTCTTACTCACTATAGCACCTGCTTAACAGCAAGCTTGTTCAATTTTCTTCATGCTGATATACTTCCTCAGTTATAAACTCTCACCTCTATAAAGGCACATCACCCATTGTGCTTCTACCAACGACATCTAAATAATATGAGCTTATACATCACTGGCTCTATCGCCTCAATATTATTAGAAAGCTGCACATCACTAAGTGTCAGCTTCTCGTATCCATCTCAACATAAAATCCCATCCAGAGAGAAACCAAAATACACCTAACCACTCCTGTCATTCCTTCACATCTTGGTTCATGGAGACGTAACTTTTACGACAGTTAAAAGCCGCTTAAAACAATTTTTGGTTACTCCACTTTTGGTTAACGGGCTCTAAATCACGTCCGATACAAAATTATAGTCATCCACTCACCTTTATTCACTCAAAGGGTGAACGAAAAGGTTTTCTACACAACTCTGCCAATCAGTAATTGCTCCTCCCAATTACCGTACTATGCTTTACTTTAATTACAAGTTAAGTCAGTTTTGGAAGTAAAATAACCACAATGACTCCAGAATCACATTCATGCCACTTTACTAGTCATCAATCACCTCCCGTCTACTCATCGGGCTCTAGGTGACACAACTTGACCAAAACAGAACGTCATCCCCATTACTTCCTGAAAATCCCTATCAGAGATGGGGTTGAAGGATCTCATCCTGATTCACAACAATATTAGGCGGCACCTTGCACCGGTGCAATCCTTCTTTTCAAAGAAAGGTTTGAGCACACCAACTTATTTCTATCTATAAGTGGCACACTCAGAGACAATCTCACTATGTCTCACTTAACACCAATTCCCACTTATAGTATCTCACTTTAAGTGGTACTTTATACTCCCCTTCTTCCCCGGGGTTTACCAAAAATCATGGATCGTGCACTTTTCGCCACAATGCGCACTTTTGGGCCTTTTAGACCTTAACATTCTATTTACGCGCAAGCCACTCTCAACATTCGACTGAGTATGACTCCGCTCTACTTTCACATAATGGTTGGATTTTCCTCTTTTCAAGAGATATCCTTTTAAATGACTTCCCACAGCCTTTCAATTCATCTCAGGTGTGCTAGCTCTCATCGTACATAAATACTTGGATTATCATCTTTCTCACATGATGTTCAATCCATCATGCCCTTCCAGTTTTATTTATAACTGCCTCATAGGTATATCTTCCACACATTTATTCCCACGTCCCTTTAACTCGAACGATTTTAAAATCAGCTGCCCAGGGCTCCCATACATCCTATACTTCGTGCATATTTGCACAACACTGGAAACGTCACCCACTTAACACACTTTTCTCAAAACTGGCCTCGCATTCTCGACATGGATATAACATATGGGTATTCTCAATCACTCCATAAATCATAATTTAATCATTTTCGACATTGTAACACTCTTCAACTCGTGGTGAGAAAATTTCAGCGCTTTGTCACAGCACTACCGGCTTCTCATGCCTTATATTGTATAAGACCTCTCAGCTCGATAATCAAACTCCATAAACCTTAAACACATAATCGGGACTCTCAAAATCCGTTCCCTATACATATAAATATAAATCTAAACTCCCACATCTATAAAGGAACGATATAACAATGCGCTTTACCTATCACCAAGTTCTGAGCACTAAACATAATAACGAGCTAAGTCTCTCCGCTCGACAATAAACCCAATATACCTCAAATCATATTACTAAAGTCCCCAAACACTGGGATCAACCATAACGAGACAACTATACTCTCTGAAGTCTCCATCAATATAATATAAATGCGAGCTCGACCCTCTTTCAGGTGAGGCATCGCCAAAACAACGCATCCTGTCTTGGAACAACAACCACGATAGCCTTGTAATAATCAGCCCACTATAGCTCAAACCATTATTAATCCAAATTACGCCCAGGACAATATCATACTCGTATAACACATTACAAAAACGAGTAAATTCAACAAAATATATCCCTATCTAGTACACCCGCTATTCTGCGGATGAAACCAAAGATAACCCCGCTATACCATAGGACATACATACACATAAAAATTTATCGATATAATCGTTAAACTCTCTCATGCACAAATCTAGCATTGATCCAAATACCATGATGCGATGGTGTCACATAAAGCATACCTCATTCTCTCGAGGATAAAACTCATATTTTAACCTTGCGAATCACCCTGGCTGCTCAAATGGTTCCCGAACATAACACGCTTGTCCAAACTGAACCTAAAACTATCTTAATCATTGCCCCTATTAGTCACCATACTCTTGTCCCATTACTAGCTTCAGGTAAAAATCAATGCACGTGGTCTTACTCTCCACACAAAATATCTTTATATATAATCCTCCACTCCTGTCCATACTGACCATATAAGGGTTGTCCTTTCCTTGGACCCTGGTAGCCTCAACCCTGATGGCCACCCTCATGGTTACCTAGGATTCGCTGGCCTTATGGGACACATTACTGGCTTTAACAACCCTGACTGAATCAACCATTCCTTAGTAGGAACTCAGTTATCTGAATCATTTAAATGGGTCCCCTGGTGGGTCTCCCCCCCTGTGGTGTTTCACTAACACCGTTACATCCAGTCTTCTTCCTGACTAAATCATTCAAATCTTCTATCTCCCTTCACATAGAAGCATGGCTATCCTCATCCTCAAAAGCACAATATTGACAACATATACATACGTGCTGTCGACTCTTCTCATGGCTCCACCATCCACTTAAGGACTCTTTTCTCCATTATACCTACCTTATCGGGTACCAAGTTCACTAGACAAATAAATTATTTCTCACAATCGACCTCTGTCTGACCCTCATGTGATAAGTTCAGAACATCATTTACATCCCTTTCTGAACAATAGATGAAGTAACTTGCGGTCAAACCATATATAAAATCCTTCCATTGGCATAATATTTCACTTTTCAAAATATGGTGATTGACTCCCACCATTACAACACTGCTCCCACGAGCCAAGAAAAATTTTACCCCAATTTTCACTTCTGGGTATACCACATTCCGCTATATGCCAAAGCTTCTGGATATCCTACTTCCATTGACTAACACATACAATCTCCATATTTTCTAAAATTCTAACGGATGGTCCTCTTCAAAGACCCATCTGACTCTCTCCCATTCTAACCATGTTGGGTGAGTCTACTTTGGCACCATTTTCTGTTATAGTGGTACTTGGAATATATACTGCACCCTAGCAGTCCTTACATCCCCAACTTCCTGAATAACAATAGGGGTGACCTCAACTACGGTCATTATTCCCAAAAAAAAATTTAACTTCAACTGAGCCCCGCCTCCTGTTGTCCTACCAATGACCCTCGCATGTCGTCCTTCATTGTTTGGCCTACGAAGCACATCCGAATGCAAAAAGAATTCACTATAGATATACACTATAGCAGGAGAATGAAATCTCACCATAGGAATCAACAATCCTAAACATAGGGATCTAAATCAAATAGAAGGCAACGCTGAAAACTTAGTACGTCTGCACAGATTCCTAAGGACACTAGAAACTGATGCTCTAATACCACCTGTGACACCCTACCTAATTAAATACCGAGTGATCAGTCCTATATAAATTAAAACAGGAATCTCATATGATTTTATTCTTAGCATCACTGTCAAAAACCAATTAATTATTAATGACCTATTAGGCCCGGTGTTAAATTTTAAACTTTCTAATCTTTTTAGCATAAACGCACAACCATGTAACCATCCACACAATAATATACACATTAACTGAAATAAATAAGTAATAACTGATAACTCTCGGTAAAGCAATTATACAACCATATCAAATGTGTACGAAATAAAATGCCAGAAAATAAAATAAAAGACAATAGTTGGGCAACATGCCTAAATATAACTCAAAGTACCTCATATCTAGATCACAAAGATGGAAATGTCTAAAAAAATCCCTGCTAGCATCCACAGCTGCAGCTGTATCGTCTGACTCGAAAGAATTTTCATTCATGTGTCCCTGTGTCTAGACACCTAAAAGGTATTTAAAATATTTGCAAGCAGGTCAGAGCCCAAAACATTTTGAAAATATTTTAGCAAGAGTTTAAAATACTTTAATATTTAACATATGATACTCTCCATATTTAAACTCGTGTCGCACTCACATGAGATAACCCTCACCTCTCATCTAACAGTGCACACCTATCGCATGTATTTTAAACACCCTAGTTACGCTACCCAACCTAACTAGCATCTCAAAATCTCTATGTCACAATACGCTATCTCATAACCCCGCGTATATAATATCCTAAACTTTTGCCCAAGCTTATAAAATTTAATTTCTCACTTATAATTTATTCCTTCATATCATTAACTCTCAATAGTTTTTATACACTATTAACGCTTTAGTGTTATTAATCTCGTATATAATATTCTCATCTTTATATACATATATCACATTTTATTCCGGATTTTAGTCTCTCGGGTGTAACCATTTACTTCTCAATTTATTATTTATTTGTCCGTGTATATGTATATCTTTTCATATCTTCATATATATATATATATATATATATATATATATATATATATATATAATATAATATAATATACACATACGGTATATCCATACTTACATATCACACACTATATAAGTATAATAACCATCCCTCAAAGCTATAACTCAATGGATGCAGTCTCTCAATGCTATCATCTTCCTAGGAATTTCTCACATATCATCCGGGGTTACCAGCAGTCAGACTCTCACACCAACTTGGTATAAATCAAATCACAAACATAGGGGAACCGGTCATAGTTCCTCAATGGAATCAAGACGAATCATACCCAAGACATCTTACCCCTGATAAATGACACACAATATAAATAAATGGACGCCTATGACCTAGGGATTATATGCTCCCTGCTACTCAAGCCAGGGGCCTCACCTACATCACGCAACTTCTCATGATAGCACTAGAGGGGTATGATTCACATAAATATATCATTCACACACATATATATTCATAATCATATCATATCTATATTGTCTCTATACTCGTGTATATATATATATATACATACCATCAAATCCGTCTATCCATTCCTATCTATCTTGGCATTAGCCTATAAATCCCGAATACACAAATTCGTATTCATATATAAGTATACACACACTTATTTAAATTCCAAGTATTCACTCACTTGTGATTACAATTATCATCCCATAAGTATTTTATCACATTAATTATTTCTGAATATTAGCTTATAACATCTAGCTAGTATTCTAATATCATCCTACTCACACAGTCGGAGTCATTTACATAATTTGCATGTAAATATATCATGCTACTCGCACATTCGGATATCACTCAAATATAATTGGCGTATATATATATATATATATATATATATATATATTAAACCCACCCAAATAATTTCTCAAGTGTCGCTCGTCCCAAACACTCCTATAATTTATATCCTCGACTATATTCCCACTAATCCAATGTTCATAAATTGCTACTCTAATCATTTATAAGTCCTAATACTCTTTTTAGAACCCCTTAATAATTATCTCCAAGAAACCATTTCCATTTAATCCTTAAAAACTAAGGAAATTTTTCAGAACTGGCAGTATCGAATCGATTCGCCAAGGTCGAATCAATTCGCCTACAATTGAATCGATTCACCTTGTTCGAATCGATTCAAAATGGTTCAGTTTTCGGCTACTGCATTTAGTTCATCTTCTTCCTCACTCCCAAATCAATTCAACACACATTCAACCCCTTTTGCATGGTTTCCAACATCACCCAACAACAATATAATCATCTACACACTAGATTATACCCAAAACAACAATTAATTCATGGGATTCCTCAATTTATCTAATAATTAAACCCGAATTCTTAATTATTCCAAACTTTCCATTTCTTCCAATTTCCTCATCAAAATTTCCCCATTAACATGGATTTTAAGCTAAGATTTCATATGGAGTATTATCACATCAAATTTGCATGAAATCATTTTTGGAAACCCCAATTTATGCAATAATCCCAAACCCAAAATCATAAAGTTTTCATCACCAACTATAATATGAATGATAAACACACTTAAAATTGCCTCGTTGGATAAATTCGACAACCTCGTGCTGAAATCCATCGGAGCTTGGTCGGAGTCTTTCATTTTCACCCTTTTCTTCCTTCCTTTCTATTCTTTCTTTGTTTTCTCATTTCTTTCCTTTCTCTCTTACTCCCATAGCCTTTTAAGAGAAGATAAGGCTTATCTACTTATAATTCCCAAAATTGACTCGTATACACAAATACGAGTCTCTACTAGTCCAAAAAGTCCTCAAAACCCAAACACTACCCCCGGGTACTCCATTCTATCAGTTTTTGCCCTTTCGAGACCATCCGTGGGCTCGAAATCCTCATCCGAGTCACTTATCAAAAATTCATCTTTATAAATCCAATTGATTAGGCATAAATTCTTCCAAATTTATCCCTTTAATTTAGTTACTTTTAGCACCTCGAACAACGTAATCGATTTGATTTTATCTCATAATCTTGTTACTGACTTATTCTAATGAGTATACCGAGTTTCTAGTATTTCATACTAATTTTGCAGGTATTTAATGTCAATAAAGAAAGAAAGAAATCGAAAGAATCGAGAAAGAAAAGAAGGAAAAGTAAAAAGGGCAAAGTTGTAATTTTTAGCTGGAATTCGGATAAGGCATCAATTGGAAAGTTGAAGAGCTTTCAATTACAAGAACAATGGAAAAATGGCACCTCAATCGGAGTCCCGGTGTGAAAGTTATGAGCGGTCAAAGATAGAAGAAAAAGTCAAAGAAAGACAGGACCGGTCCGGCCAGAAATTAAAAGAACTAATCTGGACAGGATCGGTCCGGCCAGAAATTAAAAGAACCGGTCCGTAATGCCACATTCCAGAGAACCCCAGAACGAAGACAGATCGAAACTGAAGAAAATAAAAGAACTGGTCCGCACCGGACCGATCCACCTAAGAAATAAAAGAACTGGTCTGGATCCAAGCCAAACTGATTCGGAGGAGGATAGGACCAGTCCGGCTGTCGAGATTTTATTTTCTTATCTTCCTCTAATGGAGAGTCCTAGTGCTGCTAAAACTCTTGGAGTCTTGTAGGGTATATAAACCCATTTTCTTATCATTCTTAGCATGGATAATTAATATAATTTTCTAATTCTTTCTCTAAAACCCTAGTTTTGAAGCTAGATTACAATTTTAATTCCAAGAGTAAAGATTTTTCAGATTTCTGGGATGACAAGTATCCTTAATTGCTGCTTTTAGTGCTTTGGTAAGATTAGGAGTTAATTTTCTTCAGTCCAATTCCTTTCTACATCATTCTACAAATTTTCCTTAGTTTAATCATGGTTTTCTACAATTCAAAAATTGTTTTCATTAGTTTCAGCATGCTAGGCTAGATTTTCTAAGGTCGGGATACATGAACCCAACCTGATGTGATAGTTGCATGTGTATAACATTAATCCTCTGAATTTAATGGTTTATTATGACCGTATTATGTAGAAACGCGATAATTATAGATCTTTGGATCTCGTTTGCTTCCGGGTAACCGAGATGCTTTAGAATGCAATTCGAGTGTAACTATCGCAATACCGATTTACTCGTCCTCTGATTAAGTATGGTGCGGTCTTGAACCTCATATACGTAATGCTTGGGAGTGCTAAATTATGGGTATAATTAATCATTTAAATTTATGATTAATTTTATACCTGCGATACACTAGGGTTGGGGGATTGTATTCCCGTCCTGTTTTCTTCATCATATAGTTCGAATTTTCAAATCATTAATCATTAATATTTTAAGTAATTTAGAATAGTTTCATTCATTTCATAATTTTAAAATTGCATTTAGTTGTAACCAATTCTCAAAACAAATCATCTTTTCCTTTCTTTTTAGAGTCAGAGTTAAGATTCCTTCATCTGTTCCGTCGTTACAACTATGTTGTCCTAGTTTCCTGTGGATACGATCCCGACTTACCGGGTTTATTACTAACACGACAGGCTTGCACTTGAGCCTAGAGAGAACGCACATTAGAGACACTTTCTGAGTCGCGTCAAGTTTTTGGCGTCATTGTCGGGGAATTAGGTAGACTTAGGATTAGATCGAGTCAATCTAAAACTTTGACAAAAAATCCAAAAACATAAAAATCAAAATAAAATCAAAAAAATAAAAAATAAATTAAAAAAATAAAGATATGAGTCTTGAGAATACCCCACGGGATAGTGACACAACCGAATTACATTTAGACATAAGTCTTGGAAATTTTGAGAAAGAATTTGGCCCAGTGGATAGGGACCTCACTCTTGAAGTTCAATCATTTTTGGACTCATTTGGTGACCTAGATGAGAGAGAGTGGAGTGACAGGATAGATAAATTCATTATTTATGAATGTTCACCCGAGCCTTTTCAAAGTATGTTAAAATGTGAGATTTTATCTCTTAGTGATGAGATTGATAAAATAATTTGAGCGTTTCCATCCGGTGACACATGGTTTGTCATATCGCATTGTCACTTTCCACCACGTTCACACATTTCATTGGAGTTCTTGGATGAGATCGAGGACATAACTAGAGTATCATCCTATTTGAAGCCCAATTTATCCGTTCCCGAGTTAGAGAAAAATATAGGCTTAATGTGTCAGTCAGAATTTCAGCACGATAGAATCTTCAAGTGTGACCATTTATGTTATGACGTGGTGGTGCATGTCAATTTCACTCATCGCATTCATTATGTGCCTCCATATGTATACTTGTTCTACTGGGTTGACTTCCAATTTTTCAAACTTTTGATTTATGATTGGAGGAACCCACACATGGGGTTGAGTAAGTTTTAGGACATAGGTCGTCGCACCCCCGACGCGTATGGGGTGATTTTTAGTGTATTATTGAGTCATGTGTTAGGGCCATTTAGTGTCTTTATGCATTTTATATATTTGTTTATTTTATTTTTCCGCACTTTTCATTCACTTTGAGTTAGATTTTAGTCCTTTTTGCTTTAGGACAATGCAAAAGTCTAAGTTAGGGAGGTCACAAGTGCGCATTTCTAAAACTCCACAAATTTTCAAAAATGCCCAGAAATTTCAAAAAAATCATAAAATTTTTAAAAACCCAAAAATATTTTTGCTCAAAATATATAAAAATTTGGAATTCAAATTTTTCAAAAATATCATTAAAATTCGGATTGAAGTCTCAAGTTGTAAAATTCAACATACAAAAAGCTAAAATTGGCCAAAGATGGAAATTGAGCGAAAATTGACGGCTTAACGAATAAGTGTGGAGATTAACAAACCCGGTGAGATTCGAGCATTTCATCGTTGTGAAATTTATAAATCAATCCGAGTTAATTGTTAACTCAAAGTTCTTTTCAGCGCCTAAAAATTCATCGAGGATCTCAATTCCTTTATTTTGATCGGTTATGAAAAACGTGTGTGGAATTGCCTTAAAAAGCGCACTACAAATCTCTAAACTTAATTAATCTCGAGACGCATATGGTAAATTAATAAGTAATTCGGACAATGAAGTAGGCCATCGTTTGTTATAAAAAATATTAGCCATAAAAATATGTGAAAAATTATCCCTTTGATAACCCAAATTGAGCCGAATAACAGTTATCCTTTTCGTTTGGTACCCCGAAAAACCCAAATAGTCCGAAATTACGAAAAATGGAAAAATTCAGAATTTAAGTCCAAAAAGTGCATATAAAGGGGCAAAGAAAAAAATAGATATGCTCAACAAAAATAGCAAGAAAAGAAGTGAAAAACAGAAAAAATAGAAAAAAAAGTGAGCAATAGCCCGAAAAAAGCATAAATGGACATCATAAATGACTTTTCCAATTCCAACCTTCCCTACCATTGTCATTTTACCCCATATACCTTAAAATCTGAAAAAGTCCTAATCGAGTCTAAATTGCAAAATTGGTTACCGCGTGGAGATCTAATACACCAAAAGATAATAAAAGAGAATGAACGCGCGAATAAGAGGCAATGTTCCCATTTTTAAAATCGTATTCCGTTGATGAGATCCTATCACTCTAAAATTCCCGTCTTTCTACTTGTGCGCATGACTTTGCGTCCACTATATTTACTCTTTATATCACACATACCGAGAGAATAGCCACATTCCGAGTGATTCGTTTGAGATAGCATTCCGTGAGAATTTGAAATCAAAATGAATTTTCGGATAAGTAACATAATGGTCAATCGGTGGAAATCCACGGTTAAATTTTTGGCTTCGCACACACACACTACGGTTTGAGACTTGTAAATATGACTTGATGATGACTATTTTCTGGAAAAGTTTGAATTAGACAATTTTTGCGTATTTTAAATCTTCTTTGAGTCGAATTTTGTGGGTATATTCTCTGCAAATCCTCACGAGACAGAACTCATCCTACTAGGGTGACCTAGGGGTTTAAAGGCTTGTTGCATACGCTAAATGCAATCGCTTGCCCGCGAAAAAGGTATTCTATCCCAATAAAATGTTTTTCAAGAGTTAAGCCTTGCTAGGATTCTTTTACATTGCTCGGGACGCGCAAAGTTCTAAGTGAGGGGGATTTGATTAAGCATAAATTCTTCCAAATTTATCCCTTTCATTTAGTTACTTTTAGCACCTCAAACAACGTAATTGATTTGATTTTATCTCATAATCTTTCTACTGACTTATTCTAACGATTACACTGAGTTTCTGGTATTTCATACTAACTTTGCAGGTATTTAATGTCAATAAAGAAAGAAAGAAACCGAAAGAATCGAGAAAGAAAAGAAGGAAAAGTAAAAAGGGAAAAGTTGTAATTTTTGAGGCATCAACTGGAAAGTTGAAGAGCTTTCAATTACAAGAACACTGGAAAAAACGGCACCTCAATCGGAGTCCCGGTGTGAAAGTTATGAGCAGTCAAACATAGAAGAAAAAGTCAAAGAAAGACAGGACCGGTCCGGCCAGAAATTAAAAGAACTGATCCGGACAGGACCGGTCCGGCCAGAAATTAAAAGAACCGATCCGCAATGCCACATTCCAGAGAACCCCGAACCGAAGATGGATCGAAACTGAAGAAAAATAAAAGAACCGGTCCGCACCGGACCGATCCGACCAAGAAATAAAAGAACCGGTCTGGATCCAAGCCAAACCGATCTGGAGGAGGACAGGACCGGTCCGACTATCGAGATTTTATTTTCTTATCTTCCTCTAATGGAGAGTCCTAGTGCTGCTAAAACTCTTAGAGTCTTGTAGGGTATATAAACCCATTTCATTATCATTCTTAGCACGGAGAATTAATATAATTTTCCAATTCTTTCTGTAAAACCCTAGTTTTGAAGGTAGATTACAATTTTAATTCCAAGAGTGAAGATTATTCAGATTTTTTGGATGACAAGTATTCATAATTGCTGCTTTTAGTGCTTTGGTAAGATTAGAAGTTAATTTTCTTCCGTCCAATTCCTTTCTACATTATTCTACAAATTTTCCTTAGTTTAATCATGGTTTTATGCAATTAAAAAATTGTTTTCATTAGTTTCAGCATGCCAGGCTAGATTTTCTAAGGTCAACCTGATGTGATAGTTGCATGTGTATAACATTAATCCTCTGAATTTAATGGTTTATTACGATCATATTGCGTAGAAACGTGATAATTGTAGATCTTTGGATCTCGTCTGCTTCCGGGTAACCGGGATGCTTTAGAATGCAATTCGAGTGTAACTATCGCAATATCGATTTACTCGTCCTCTGATTAAGTATGGTGCGGTCTTGAACCTCATATACATGATGCTTGTGAGTACTAAATTCTGGGTCTAATTAATCATTTAAATTTACGATTAGTTTTATACCTGCGATACATTAGGGTTGGGGGATTGTATTCCTGTCCTGTTTTCTTTATCATATAGTTCGAATTTTCAAATCATTAATCATTAATATTTTAAGTAATTGAGAATAGTTGCATTCCTTTCATAATTTCAAAATTGCATTTAGTTGTAACCAATTCTCAAAACAAATCATCTTTTCCTTTCTTTTTAGAGTCAGAGTTAAGATTCCTTCATCTGTTCAACTCCGTTGTCCTTGTTCCCTGTGGATACGATCCCGACTTATCGGGTTTATTACTAACGCGAAAGGCGTGCACTTGAGCCTAGAGAGAACGCACATTAGAGACACTTTCTGAGTCGCGTCACCAATACAACTTCACACGTGTTTTCTGAATAAATATTATTATTACTTATTGCTTTGCCCAACCGCGACATGATATGAAATAATCAAACTTCAATTGCTTATTTCCTTGAGTAAATTTAGCACACATCGGTAATAATTCAAAACTCACTAATTTATATTTAACCCACACTTCAAATTTTCTCAAATTATTTCTCTGAATATTAAATTACACCCACTCAGGTAATTTAAATATTTATAAAAGTACGGGGTATTACACTATGTCCTTAATTTCAAGATTTAAAGAAAGATTTTGAAAATAAACAAAAAAGGTCAGTCACCTAGATGGAAAACTGTCATAAGTCAACTGTTGAACCTAAGGCCAAGTATGTTCGCCCCCTATTAGGCAAGGAGATTCCTCATTCAAACATGTTGTAGTTAGACATAAGACTAAAGTCCAGCAAATGGACAAACCTCTTTTCAAAGGTTTTCAAAATGTGAAAAAATTATCTAGCCACCAATACTGTTCTTATTGTGATGTTTATAGACATTGTCTCAACGAATGTTTTTAAAAACGATTGTACAGGTCTGTCTATAATTCACCCGTTTTAAAAAAACTTTAACTATTCTAGACATAGCACGAGTAACTATGTACTCCCTAAACAACCCAATAAAAACTCTAACTATAGATCAAGAAAGAAAATATTTCATGCTAAAAGGCATTCTAAAAGAAAGAGTCTTAGATCTGTTTCTAAACCCAAAGCTCATAAACTGTTCCAAACTAGAGATATTTGGGTTAGAAAGGACGATCTAATACCCAAGTTGAACTGTAACAATGTTATTAGTGCTTTAAAGCTGAACACACTGCTTCTGGTTGGTACTTAGACTTCGGATGTTCCAAGCAGATGACCGAAGACGATACTAAATTATCTGACATAACTGACTTCTTAGGAGGGAATGTTTTGTTTGGGGATGGAGTATCAGCTCAAATCATAGGAAAAGCAATACTCCAAGAAAAAGGACTTCCCATTCTCAAAGATGTCCTATTAGTAAAAGGTCTTAAAGCTAATCTGTTGAACATATCATAATTTTACGACTCTAATTACATAGTCACATTCTCAAAACTAATTGTAAGATTTTAAATGAGAATGGTGATTACATCCTTACAGGTCATAAGACCCCAGATAACTGTTACACTATAAATTCGGGTAATTAGATTTATAGGTTAGCCAGACTGGATGATAATAAAATTTGGCATAATCGGTTAGGTCACATTAATTACAATAATCTTGGCAAATTGATCTCTCGTGATATAGTTAGAGGTTTACCTAAGATAAAAACACATTTCAAATGTGATTTGTGGACCGTGTCAAGAAAAAAAATAGTTATATTTTCATACAAGAAATTTAAAGACATTTTAACATCCAAACCTCTAAATCTAATCCACATGGACCTTATGGGTCCTTCACAAACTATCAGCCTTTGTGGTAACAATTACATTTTAGTCATTATGAATGATTTTACTTGATTCTCTTGGGTAGCATTTTTAAAACAAAAATCTTATACATTCCGAGAATTTTTGAAAATCCTTAAGAATCGAGAATGAAAAAGATAACCAAGTGAATTGAATATGTAGCGATAAAGGAGGAAAATTTAAGGACTCGGGTGTAACAAAATATTATAACTATAATGATTATTAGCATGAGTTCAATGCTCCTAAAACACCCCAATAGAATGTTATTGTCGAGTGTAAAAATCGCATAATCCAGGAAATGGACAGGGTAATGATACATGCTAAGAACTTGCCAAAATACTTTTGGGTTAAGGCAGTTCAAACAGTGTGTCATATCATTAACCAGGTCTATCTTCGAAAAAATACCGAACAAACTTTCTATGAACTTTAGTATGGAAACAAGCCCAATTTGAAATATTTTTGAACTTTTCGGAGTACTTGCTATGTTTGCAAAGATAGAGAACACCTGTCTAAGTTTGAAACCCGTGGTGACAAAGCCAGTTTTTTGGGTTCTCCTAATATTAGGGCTTATCGCATTTATAATTTGTGTACCAAAGTAATCATGAAATCGATAAATATGATAGTGAGTGATGCTAATGTCGAGAGTAAAGATCAAGGACCAATTATCCTAGAAGAGTCTGAAAACTATTTTACTTATGACTCTCCAGAGATAGTTGATCCTTTACCAACTGAGACCCCTGAAGTACCTAACTAGGTTTTTAAAGATCATTCCATAGATAATGTTGTGGTAAATCTGATGAGCCAGTGCGTACAATATCCCAATTACATAATGTTACCCATTTTGCGTGCTTTGTTTCTCTAATAGAACCAAAGAATATGAATGAGGAACTTAATGACTCATTTTGGATAGGTGCTATGCAGTAAGAGCTCGTCCAATTTAAAAGTCATAACGTGTGGTATCTTCTGCCTAGGCTAAAAAATAAACGGGTTATTGGCACTTGTTGGATTTTTAAAAATAAAACAGATGAATCTGGGATAATAGTTAGAAATAAGGAAATATTAGTTGCCCAGGAATACTCTCAAGTTGAAGGAATAGATTTTTAGAAGACCTTTGCCCCAGTCACTCGCCCCGAGTCTGTTCGCTTACTCTTGGCTATTGTGTGTCACTTACAATTCAACCTTTATCAAATGGATGTAAAATTGCCTCTTTAAATGGTATTTTGATGAAGGAGATCTATGTTGAATAGACGAAAGGCTTTACTAATCCTCATTACCCATACCATGTGTATAAATTGAAAAAGGAATTATACGATTTAAAGCAAGCTCCTCGACCCTGGTATGAATGCATGCCTACCTTTCTTATTAATAAAGGTTTTCGACATGGCGAAAATGACCAGACATTGTTTGTTAAACATTTTAACAAACAGTTCTTAATAGCTCAGGCTTATGTTGACAACATTATATTTGGATCCACTTCCCCGTATGAGGTTAAAGAGTTCTCTAAAATTATGCATGGGTAATTCCAAATGTCTCTTATGGGGGAGCTTTAATATTTCTTAGGTATTCAATTTAAGCAAAAAGATTATGGGTTATTCATATCGCAGTCTACATACGCAATAGAGTTAGTGAAAAAAATCTGTTTAGATAATGTTAATGTTGCTTGGACACCAATGAGAACTTCCACGAAACTATCCAAAGATTAAAATGGGAAACGTGTAGATCCTATGCTATATAGAAGTATGATAGGAAAGTATATAACAACTTCTAGACCCGATATCATGTACGATGTTTGTATTTGCGCATGTTACTAAAGTGCACCTAAGGAAAGTCACATCTTATGTGTTAAACGTATAATTAAATATGTTAATGGGACAGTCAATCTAGGTATATGGTACACAAATGATACCACTAGCACAATTGTATGATACACTGATGCTGATTGGGTTGGCTGCTCAGATGATCGAAAAAGCACTTATACTGCTTGTTATTATATAGGTAACAACTTAGTAGGGTGGAGTAGTAAAAAATAGAACTGTATATCACTTTCCACGATCGAATCTGAGTATATAGCAACAAGAAATTATTGTGTTCAATTATTATGGATTAAGCAAATGCCTAGCGATTATGGTATTAATGAAGAAAAATGAAGTATATATTGCGATAATCAAAGTGCAATAAATATCTCTAAAAATGATGTTCAACATTAACGTACTAAACACATTAAAATAAGACATTATTTTATACGTGACCTTTTTGAGTCTAAAGAATTATTGGTAAATTATTTACCCACTGAACATCAAATAGCTGACTTGTTCACTAAACTATTGGCTAATTTACATTTCCAATGATTAAGAAAATACATAGGTATAATCATGCTTGAATAGATCTCTATCACCTATAATATCCTCCGGTTAATTTCATGCTTGTAATTGGTTTTTGAGGATATAGGGTAAGGTCGTTTGATAAATGACAAAAGATGCCTCCTATCTCTATTTTATGTAGGAGGACCCTTAAGGTGACCCGTTGTATGATTTAGGTTAATAGATTGATGTTTACATACTTGTTATATACATGTTAAGTTTTTTTACCCTTTGTCCAATTAGACAAAATGGGGGACTAATTCTTGATCTTTGCCATGAGTTTTTGCATTATTTTTCAGGAACCATTGATATCAGATCTGTTTAGGGTATTGGTCTGTTCATAGTTGAGTTATGTACGTTTTCATTTCTAGGAAATGGGGTAGATAGAATTTTTGAATATGAATAAGGTTTTATTTTTTTATCCCTATGAGTCATAGATGAATCAAAGGAGATTTTGTCTCTCATTTCCAAAGGGGGAGATTGAAGCACATTATATAGTTGACTCACTTGAGTCTGCACCATATATGAGCCTCATCTAGTTTGCAAAATGGTAACAAAATTGAGGTCCATCCTTCAAGCACATCAAAGAAATATCATGAAGCTTCATCAACATCAACAACAATCAAACTTCAAAGGTAGAAAAACCAATGCACTCACACTTATAAGATTGCATTTCATTACATAATTGGTTGATGTGTGTAATTTGATTTAAAATGAATTTTCTAGAATTTTTAGATATTTTAAATCAATTTTCTACAATTTTTGGGAATTTAAAAACAAATAAAATCCATTTTTAAAATAATTAAAATAGGGTTTAATTTATTTTAGGGCTGAATTTAGAATTATATAAATTCCTAAAATCTAGCTTAGGTAGAATCCAAAACCGACAGAGAATATTGTGGTAGAAAATGGGATTTTAAAATTTTCTAAAACACACTTTTTTGGTTCGATGAGAGGCTGGCACGTGGTTGGATGTGATTTCTTATAATTGTGTTTTTTGTCTCTCACATTCAAGAGCATTACTTTCAACCGTTTGATCAAACTAATCTAGGGCTTGCATGTATTCTTTTATAATCCAAGTGCGTACTTTTTAGCCAATCAGAGAGTAGTATTGGGCGATCGCTTAACAACCCTTAGATTAAGTATTCGAAGAGTCAAATGCTTCTCAACCATTTATTTCACTTCGATCTTCAAAATCCTTCCAACCCAACTATAAAAGAGACCTTCATCTCAACCTTTAGTTTGAGACAAAAAAGAGAGAGAAGAGAGAGAATAGAGAAAATACAAAAGAACAAAAATAAGAGGGGAAATAGAATTCGTACAAAAACTCTTGAGAAATATGTTTAGAAAATTAGGTTTGAGAGTTAGGGTTTTCGGTTTCTTATTTCCTATTAAATCTAAATCTCTCTTTCAACAGCCTCACAAGAGCTAGATCTCGTTTTTGTTTAGAAACTTGTAGATCTAAATCAGTGATATATTCACTTAGTTTTATTGGTTGTTTTGATTTCGTTTTAAGAAATCATCTTCTCATGCTGAATACTATTTTAATAATGCCTGTAATATATTTTATATCTAATATCTCTCATTCTTGACAAAACTGAAATGATGACTTATATATTTTTGTGTATAAATAAGTTTTAAAGGTCTAAGTTTTAAAGATCCTAAAGATATATAGATCTTGACATAAGTTTTGTGTAAATGATTAAGTCAAATTTTAGAAGTGTGAAAAAGGGGTTTTATACCTAGATTTCTGTAAAGCTATCGCTAGGGACCCACAATGGTTAGACCCGAATCCTTTCGCTAGGCTTCCCGGGGTGATAGGGTGTAATACCCTGTACTTTCAAAGGTATTTAAATTACATTGTGGATGTAATTTAGTAATTTGAGGAATTATTGTGAATAGTAATTATGGGATTAATATGTGAAATTAAATAAATTTAATGTTATAAAGTGAATAGTAAATATTAGTTTTCGAGTGACAGATTAATATTTAAGTGGATTATATTATGAGACTAAGTATATGAGTGAATTATTTTTAATTACATGTCGTAGTTGGGTAAAGCGACAAAGGAAAATATTTTAAATTGGAAAACACGCGTATTGAACGTGTTGGGTCAAAATAGTGAATTTTAGTAAGTGACTCGGATGGAGATTTCGACTCCGCCATTGGGTTTGGAATGGTCGAGATAGTCAAAACAGAGTACCCGGAGGTAGTATTTGGGTTCCGAACATATTTGGACTAGTGGGGACTCGTAAGTGAGTACACGAGTCATTTAACAATTGGGTTTATACCCAATTTTGGATTTAAAGAGGTGGCAACCCTCATTTCTCACAAATATCATCCCTAAGAGAGAGAGATAGAAGAGAGGAAGAAAAAGAAAGAAAAGAGAAGAAAAGAAGAGATTTTCGGCCAAAATTCGCGGGATTCGACTCGGGGTGTTCGTAAGGAATAATACTTAAAGAGATTTACCCAAATAGGGGTGTTAGTGAGGAATAATACTTAAAGAGATATTTAGGTGTGATTTGGATATTAAATAAGGGAATACATATTGGGGTAGTGTTTTAATTGTGGGACGACATATATTATTGCGAATGAGAATATTCAAGGCTATTGGCTATCATTATAAGAGTTTGGAGATTATAGCCATAAAATATTGATAAGAGATATAAATAATATATACGGTGTCATTAAAGTATATATATTATGAGACGAATGAATATATCGGTGTCGTTGATATTATCATTGTGCGGTGAGAAAATCTCGGAAATAATATATTGAGAATTAGTCGAAGTTGATAAATGCGTAGGATGTCCAAGATTAAATAAAATACGTAAGGGGTGTATTATATGGGATATGTGTAGGACTTTTTATTATTATATACACATGGTTAAATAATTACCTATGGGAAATTATGTATAGGTGAGATAAATACCTATCGTTATAATATGGTTGTGTGAATACCTAATTGATGATATATGTATATAGGTGGAATGTGTACCTATATTATTGTTTATTATGTGTATGACATACCTACCGTACTTGCTATCACGGGAGGTTGGCATTCGAAAGAGGACAATCTTATCCTGTGTTATTTTAGATTTGGTACCTCAAGAACATAGGACTGTGAAGGGCTTATTTGTGAGTCGATAAGTCTGCTGACTGTTGGTTCCTGAGTGATGTGGAACATGTGATCCTTTAGTACAAGATGTACTTAGATTGGATAGCAGCCTATGTGTGCACCGCTGTTAAGCCTATGGGTGCCGGATATGGATATATGTATTATAATTAACATATATGTGTACTTGAGATAATCCACGATTGCTTAGTAAATAAGAATGGCTAAGCTATTTATATTATAGCTCGGTGGATGATTAATATACTTGTTGCGTATAGTATATTGTTTATATATATGAGATGAGTTATCATATAACGTAACCCTGTATAAAAGGTAAAATAATGAATAAAGTGATATACTCCTTCCGGTAGATTTATATCCAGATTGATATGAATATGGATCATAGGTTCTAATGAGAACTACTAATAAATATAGGATGGTATAAATGTGGCATGTACTTAAGGCTTAATGGATCCCGGTGTCACATAGTAGTGTATCGGGGGGGTCCTTGTTTGGATTTCGCTTTGCTAGACACCCTACGCACGAATGTAATGTTGGGAATGGGGAGAAGTTTAGTCCTCAGTACTCGAATTTATGAGGATTATTAGAGTATGGGTAAATACATTAGTTAGGCGGGGTAGCTTAACTAGGTTGTTTTAAAAGGTATGCGATAGTTATGTACTATTAGAAGAGGGGTGAGGTGTATCTCATGTGAGAGCGATACCAGTTTAAATATGAGAAATATTATATTTTAAAATATGGATTTTAAGCACTTGCTAAAATATTTTTAAAACTCGGGCTCTAACCCGTTTTCTCTATTTTCTACTCTCTTGCTATATCTATATCTATATATAGGTGTCCAGACACAAGGACGCCTGGATGATGATTCTTTCTAGTCAGATGTTTGCTGCAGCAGTTGTGGATGCAAGCAGGTGTATTGTAGACGCTTCTATCATTGAGATCTAGATAGGAGGTATTGTAGAAACATTCGAGCTTACAGCCTAACTGTACTCATTTATTCTTTTACGGCCTTTTTTGCGGCATTCGATTTGGTTGTATTATTGGACCGAGTGTTCGGTTATTTTATTTTATTTCATTTCAGTTGTTGCATATAAACTGTTGTAATTGTTTTATTTGAATGGTTTGGTAAAAGATTAGTTAATTTAAAATTTTGATGCCGGCCTAATAGGGTATTACTAATTAATTGGTTTTCGACAGTGATGTTAAGAATGATCCACATGAGACTCCTGTTTTAATTTGATATAGGAGTGTTCGCCCGTTGTTTTATTAGGCGGGGTGTCACATAGGGTATGTATTAATATGCAAATGTCATGCGGTGGAGTCGTGTGCATCTTTTTGGAAAGTCTTTTATTTTTTGCAAGAGCCAGTTTCACTTAGAATTATTACGTATCTTGGCATACGTATCATAAAGAAGATTTAAGGGACGCCTATGGTATAACCTAGTCAGGATTTTAGAAATCATGTAGCAAAAAATTGAATATACATGAATGTACAAGTATTACATGCTAAATTAAATACAAATCTACATTAAATTGAGTTCAGTCCACTGTAAGGACAAATTTCTAATTGAGTTAATTTGTATGTAATTGACTTATTTTCCGAAAAAACTTGTTTGAGTCATATATATATTTTTTCTTATCACGATTCCCACATAGTCTATGATGCGATTATTAAAGACATAGCGGCCAAACTTCAAATGTATATATCATGCCCAGCTTATTGGTGCACATTTCACGTCTTCATATCAGATTGCATTCCGAGATACTCTCAGGTACGAACGCATAATGATAATGGGATTCGAAAATGTTTTAAGGATGTTATTTGATTCATAAATGATTTTAAAATGTTAAAAATAATTTTAAAAGGTTTTAACTTCGTTTATTCTAAAATAAACATTGTTTAGAGTCGTATGAATTCTCACCTTGTCTTTCGAGACGTCAAACGACATGAGCAGTCGTTCAAATGACATCTCACTGTCGTTAGAATGAGATGGACAATTCATTTAAACGACATGTATGTATCATTCGAACGACATAGAGATATCGCTCGAACGACCTTCCAACTTAACTTTTCTATTTAAGGCTTTTTTCTCTCAGAATTTCGAAGTGTGCATAACCAAAATACAGAATAAAATACATATATTTTTCGGCATTAGTTTTCCTAGGCTTCCAAAGCACAAAACCATCCTTAGTGTTTAAAGATTCGAGCTTTCATACACATATGCTATAGAGATCTTTTTTGCACCATTAGAGTTTGTCCATCTCTGTTGAAAATTGTTTTATTGAAGTTTTGCAGTAAAGAAATGATGAAGGCCTTGTTCTTAATTGTAGACGTTACCAAAGACGTATCGGTGGACACTGAGGTACGCGTGGAGTCGTGTGCTGTGGACGAATATCGTGGAAGGATTTCTACGTGGGCACTGTGGATGAGCGGTTAAAGAGAAGAAGCGCATCAAGGCTTGCGGGGATCGAGTCGTTGTGTAAGTCTGTCTATTTTTCTTTGTAATTATCGTATCATAGTGATTGTCTGGATTGGGGCGTCCGAGATTTTTTCCCTTAGTGGTTTTCTCGTACATCTGGCATTGCTTTTGTGGACTTGAATTTATTTTATTTGCTTTAATCACTTATATGCATGTTTAGTATTAAACAAGATAAAATTGGACTTAGCTGAAATTGGTTCAGACTTGGTGCGTAATATAATTGGAAAAAGGTTTTTTAAAAAGAGAAAGCTGTTTCACCTTAAGCACACATTAAAAAAGGCACCCTACATACACTTTGAAGAAATATTCCTCAATGGAGTCGCCCCTGCGAGAAATCGAACCTGAGGTGGGGTGCCTCTCTTTCCTCCACATGTCCTTGGAAGATATGGAGAAAGAGTTTTTTAACGGTAACACTTGGTCATCGCCTTGTTCTCTTTTAAAAATAATGGATTCGCCAGTCTATTTTACACAAAAGAGATAAAAGAAGGGGTAGGTATCCATAGAGACCAAGTGATGGCAAGTGGTATGCATGTATAACTAAAGAGTCAAAGGTTCAGGGACTGGGTTATGGATTGAGAAGGTGTTAGGAACCCGCTCTGCCCTTTCGATCTCTAATGTAGATGCGAAGCATTTATATCAGTGTGTTATGGTGTAAAAATGAATAATAAAATTAAAATAATTTATATATAAATAGAGTGTGTAGTGAAATATGGGATATGTGTATAGATAATACATACAAAGGATAAATATATATAAAGCCAGACTTGTTCACTCAGACGAAAATTCGAGTGAGCCTACGTACTTGTGTTGGGCGATTCAAAGTCCATGTAGTTTGTATAAAGACAAGAGAGATTATACCTTTAGTTTAGGCCCGGTGTAAGAGATCTAAACTGTCTTTGATTTTTCAAGATGCTTTTAGAGTGAAAAAAGCTAGTTTTAAAAATGCAAATGATTTATGTTCATGAATAATACTTGGATGGAATGTATTCACTCATGAAATCACTTTGACGAAGAAAGAGTGTTGAGACTTTTAACATTAAGAACAAAATAATAAGTATAATCCCTAGATGTAGTGATACTCTAACCTATATGAGAGTATTTCGTGGGTTTGAAGCTTTTATTTTTATTTTTTCGGTATTTGTATGTAATACCCCGTAATTCTGAATATTCTATTTTAATTAAATTGGAGAATTAAATGAGAAAATATGACTTAATTTAAATTGCGTAAGAGTAGTAATTTAATGAGTTTTATTTGAAATTGTAATTATGGAATATTAATCGAGAGATAGATACCGATTTATATTGCCTCATTATATTTACTTAGTGTGAGTGGTAAATAGTTACTTAACGCGTGTAGACCGTGTTGGGGTGGGAACGATAATATTTTTTAGTGACTCAAATGATAATTTAGAGGTCACAGATGAGTCCGGAAGGGTCAAATTAGTCAAAATAGTATACCCGATGGTACTAGTTGAGTCTCGAGGTAATTTTGGACTAAACCGAGATCGTTCGGGGGCGTTTTGGTCTTTTAACATGAGAGGGTATGGAGACCTACGAATTTGAGAGCTTTTTATCAGTCGTATGAAAGAGGGGTTAGGGTTAGAAAACCCATGTAAGCACCAATACCATTAGAGAGAAGGAGAAAACGATTCTCAAGGCTTAAAAGATGCTTTTGAGAAGGTTGGGATTGGATCTTTCACCCTAGAAACCATAGGAGGAAGGATTGAAGAAGAGAAGCATCAATCCATCATCAACTCCACGAAATCAGATTCTCTTTGTCAAGGCAAGTTGTTTATTGCAAAAATTATAAAGTTATAATACCCATGTGTAGGGTTTTTGAGTAGTTTTGTTAAATCAATATCTTGATAGGAGAATAATGATATTTATACATGTTGGGATAGGAATCGCATGTAGAATGATTTAACATATGTTAAGGATTAATATTCAGAGTAGATTTGATGATTATTTCGGAATAAAATTTGGGTTTTGAATGCATATATGGGAAGAACGCCATAACTAGGGTTTTAAGAAATTCTGGGTTTAATTCACTATTTCTTTAAAGGAATTGGGGTTTTAATGTATTTGACACGTTAGAAATTGTCCTAGTATATGTGGAAACATGTTAGGATCATTGGGTCGAAGTTTGGTGGACTATAATGGAGTTTGGAGATTTGTTAATGGAGGAAGAGGTTAACGAAGAAGACGAACTGCGTCTATCCCTGTTCGATTGATCGATCGATCTTAAATGTCGATCGATCGAACCCAGTAGTCGATCGATCGATCGACGTAAGCTATTTTTCTCGAATTTTTCGTGTTTAAGGTTTCTTTGATTTCCGGGAATGAATGGGTATCCTAGGATTTATATTATACTTATGGGAGTGAGAATAAGATCAGTAGGTATATTGTTGAGGTCCGATAAGGCCATTAGGTGTAGGGCTTGGATTATGGACCGACGAAAATAATACGATTTAGTAGAGTATCGGGGGAATTCGAAATTGAGTTACGAGGTGAGGTAAATTCAATTTAAGTAATAGACCAGTAGGGTAAGTAATAACTACTGAAATTATATGTGAGGGGTAACTAGGACCCTTAGAGTTGTGTGAATGCTCAAATAAATGCGATTAATGAGATAAATCGTAAAGCGAATATTGTGCGGTAAATATAAGAGATTAAAATATTACGTACGTATATAATTAATAGGTCGGGCGTGTACCTACTGAATTATATGATCTTTTAGGTCGAGGGATTTATACCTAAAGTAACTATGTTAGGGTCGATGTGATATTCGGAACTAACATAGGGTTATTATATGTTTGGGGTCGATGTAAAATGTTGAACCAAACCTTTGAACTGGTGGCGTGATGAAAGAGTCCGAGCCAGAATTTGTGTATATAAATAATTGGGGTCGATGTATCATTTCGAACCAATTCTTACTTGGGGTCGATGAATTATTCCGAACCAAGAGTCCTTTACGTGTGTAAAAAGGGCAATATGGTAATGGCTGATATTTAGTATATATTGTGTGTGAAATATATACTTGATGATATTCTACTTCTGTGTATTAGTAGATTGAAATATATTATGTATTTAATGATACATATCAAATTGGCAAGTTAAGAAGTGAAACTTAATTTCGAAATGTACCTTTAGATAGAGAAAATCTAATTAGTAATTTAAGTAGTGAAACTAAATTTCACAAGTGGGAAGACAACAATTGTGAGAATTGTAGTAATTTTAGTAGTGAAACTAAATGAAAAGTCTTGAAACATAACATAGGTGAAATGTTACTTGAGAATTAATTAACATACGCGAGATGTTAGTGAAACGGATGTACTGTATGGGCGGTACTAGAACTTAGGTACAGATAAGTTCAGTTGACTACTTTGGTTTTTAGTTAGCTTGGGGGGTATGGTTAGATAAACTAAGTGTAAAACGTTAGATGTGCACAAAAGATGAGAGGTGAGTAAACTCAAGAAAGTGTACGAGAACCTAACATGTGTAATCAATAACCGCATTTTATATTGTGATAAACGCTTGCTAAATATTTTCAAATGTTTTGAGTACTAACTCTTGCTATAAAATATTTTCAAAACCTTTTAGGTATCCAGCCATAGGGACGCCATGTATGATGATTTCATTCCAGGGACTCGAAGTTGTAGCGATGCTTACAGGATTTTGACTAGACGATATCTCTCATTCAGATCTAGTACAGTATCTCACACTATTCTATGTATGGACTTGTGGTCTGGTATCAGTCTCAGATGTTAGTTTCAAACTAGTGGTTATTCTATTATTGTTTGGGATTTTTATCCGATGGTTTATTCGATAATACTCTTGTTCTATTGTACTTATACTTTGTTAGATTGGGTTTTAGTACATGGTGATTGTCTTACTATTTTTCGCATGGTTGATTTATCTATTTTAAGAAAGATAAAATTTGGCACCGGTCTAATTTTCACTTAGGTGATTAGTAATTAAAAAGTTTTCGACAGTGATGCTAAGAATGAACCATTTGAGAAACCTGTTTTAATTTAATAAAGGCCTGATCACCCGATGTTTAATTAGGCGGGGTGTCACATTGTAGAGATAAAGAGAAAAAATATGTAAATATGTACAAGATCTGACATGATTTTTATGGGTCGGGCCTCCCTGATACGCCTACGTATCTACGGTAGAATCAAAGTCAACGTAATTCTGACATGACCTTTAGAGAAAAGTCGAGTATATAGAAGAAGGAATGAAGAAGATGATGATTATGGGTGGTGTTGCAGCACACCACCACCATTTTTAAGTCCAAACTTCAAAATAAAAGAGTTAAAAGGAGCGCACCTACGATGTTACATGTGTGTAAATCTAAAGGTAATTTAAAGAAAATACCTTTTTACAAGAAAATAAAGGAAGAAATATAAAGTATTTTGGGTCTTTTGGGGTTTATATGAGAAGGAAAATAGTTAAAATTTTAAATTTGAGGTTGAAAACTTAGCTTAAAAGGGGTTTGTAAGGCAATAGAAGAGAGTTTTGAGGCTTTTGTAGAGAGAAAGAGCAACAAAATAGAAAGGCAAAATTTAAGAAACGGAGTTAATTATGTCTCAAGTGTTTGGTGAGGCCTCATTTTATAGGCAAACTGTCTGGGGTTCAAGACCGGTTGGTCCTTTGACGAGACCCATCAGTTATAGGTGTGTGTCTTTGGGCTTGCTAAGGTATTGGGGCTTTATTTGGGTTAATCTTTATGTTGCCAAGATTTTGGGCTTATTTTGGATATGCAGGTTAACAGGTTATATCACGTTCCTTCAGAATCTTTGAGGGGAGTGAAACGAGGTGTCTACAGGTGGGTGGTGGGTGGTGGGGGTGGGGGTGGGGTGTTGCTTAATTAAGGATAGAAGTTAAAGATTAAAAGAAAATTTTGACATTGTTTCAAAATATTAATATTGATTCAATAGATTAAAATTATTATACTTTCATCCGTTTAATTTGACATGATACATTTCAACCAACAAAAAATGCATTTTGAGCCATTTTTTATTGTTGAAGGGAATTATATTGTAGTCTCCAAAATTTGTTTGATCATGTTCTCTAACATGTCATAATGTGTCTAAACATGAAAAACAATAAAAGAAAATTTATGAAGCGCTCTAGATGTATTTAAACGGTGTCCAATAGTGTTCGTGTATAAAAGAGAGAGATACTTATAATCCATAAATGGTTGTCTATAACAACAATATTTTATGGACACCTAAAATGGAGAGTACAATTTTGTCAACTGATTAGGCACGTATTCTTCACATTTATCCCCTTAATTTCGGTATTTTTATGATCCCGTGTAGTGTAAATAGCTTGGATTTGTCTCGTTTTTATGCTACTAACCTTTTTTGGCAAGTATTTCTTGTTTTGTGTATTTCTCATGTGTTTTTACAGGTATTTCACGCAAGTTAGTGCGAAGGAGAAATCAAAACAGTGAAAGAAACCAAGAAATGGAGAGTTGAAGGGCATTTTCGTAATTTTTCAACCTTATTCCAGAGGTGGGGCCAACTAGAAAGTTGAAGAACTCTAAATTACAAGAATACTGAAAAAAACGGCACCTCAATCCGAGCTACGGTGAAGAAGTTACGATGTTTTGAAGTTGCGCGATAATGAAGAGTCTGGATGTGCGAATTTCTGTCATTAATTATGCATTTAATGCAGTGCAACTCTTGGAAAACTTGTGCCACAAGCGAAATTTGATGCCAAATTCGTGCAACTTGGTGCTATAAAAGACCAAGCCCTACCTCATTTTCAAGGAGAGTTGAATTCTAGAGAGAGGGAGTCAAATTCTAGAGGGTAGGAGTAGGATTAGAGAGAGAAAGTTAGATTGTAGTTTTCTTTGGTAGAAGTTTTCATAAACCCTAGTTGTAAGTTTGAAGAAGAAGTTTTGCTGGATTCAAATTCATCTCTTTCTCCTCTTGCTAAATACAAGTATCAATTTCTATTCTCTATTTTATTTTTCCATTCAATTCTCAATTGTTTTGCAAATTGTTAACAATGTTTGTTAGAGTTTTCTTTTGTTTTCATCATGTTTAGATAATTTTTAAGGGTTGGGATGCATGAACCCATCCCGATGTAATTTATCTACGTAGAAAATAGAATTTAAATTTAAATTTGAAAGAATCGTGTAAGATAAGTTCACAATCATCCTACATCTTTTAATCTCTCTTGCCCTAGGTATTTGGGATATTTAAGAATATGATGTGCGTGTAATTATTTAGCACCGCTTTATATTTATCTTTGATTTCATATGATGCGGGCTTGAACCTCATATATGTAATGCTTAGGATCTATAAAGACTGGATTCATTCAAATTTATAATTTACAATTCTAGTATTCTAATGGGTAATTACTAGGGATTGGGGGATTGTATTCCAACCTATTTCCTCATTCATTTTAATTAGTTTTATAAATTTGTTCCAACTTATTTCCCCTTGTCAACCATCATCATCTTTTTCACTTTTATTTTAGAAGTAATAAATCAATTAAATTCTATAAAACATTCCCTGTGGATTCGATACCCAGACTTACTACTATACTCCATAAAAGTGTAGTTAAATGTTTAGGTTTTTTTTTGTATTGAGGTTGGAAGCCGATAACAATGACTAGCGTATTACACGGACGCTCGGTTTTCCACTCGATCAAAATGATTTTGAACAAAAAATATTTTTGGCTTTTTCTAAATTTTTAAATTTTTTTTAAAATAAAACAAAAAATATACTTGGAACAAAATGATTAGTTAAAGTTTTTGTTATTATTTTTGTTATGCTTGGTTCTAACATGTTTTGTAGATTCAATAGACTTGCACTCATCAGGGATCGCTCCATTTGGGTAATATCTTTCTTTTCCTCTCTTTATGTTGTGTTCTTCATTTCCATTGAGGACAATGCAACATTTAAGTTAGGGGGTGTGGGATATTCTTCTCGTTTATTGTTTTGATTCATTGATTCAATCACATGTTCTTTCCAAGTGTGTTTTTTAGAAAATTTCAAAAAAAATAAAAAATAAAAAAAATATTTTTCTTCAAAATAAATAAAAATTGGAATTTAAATTTTTCAAAAAAATGTCACATTTATTCTCTTTAAAGTCTCAAATTGTTAACAATCATAATGCACTAAGCCAAAATTGACTGAAGATGGAAGTTGAAAGAAAATTTATGACTTTACGAATAAGTGTAGAGATTGATCGAACCCGGTGAGATTTCGAGCCTTTCAATTTTTTATGAGTTTTTAAATCAATCGGAGTTTATGATTAACTCAAAGTTCTTTTCAGCGTTTTAATAAGTCGTTGATGATCTCAATCCTTTGTTTTGATCGGTTATGGAAAATGTGTGAAATGTTATCTCGAAATTCGTGCTAAATATATCTCTAAACTTAATTAATCTCGAGATGCATATGGTAATGTGATTAGCAATTTGGACAATGAAGTAGGCCCTCGTTTGTTACCCAAAAATATTGGCCATAAAAAGATGTGAAAAATTATCCCTTTGCAACCCACTTTGAGCCAAATAAAATATTTTCCTTTCGTTTGATAACCCGAAAAACCCAAATAGCCCGGAATTGTGAAAATTGAGAAAATTCATAAAGTAAGTCCAAATTGTGCAATAAAAAGGGGCAAGAGAAAAATAGGAAAAAAAAATTCGAAAAAAAGAAAAAAAAAAAGAAGAGAAAATTGAGCAAATGCCCGAAAAAGCACAAATGGACATAATAAGAAACTTTTCCAATTTCGAACATTCCATCCATTCCCATTTTTACCCTTTACACTTTTTAACCCGAAAAGTCCTAACTGAGTCCGAATGGCGAAATTAATTACCGCGTGGAGAGCTAAGACATGAAAAGATAATATGAGAGATTAAATGGTGTGAACTAGAGGTGATGTTCCCATTTCCTAATAACTGTACTCCGGTGATGAGATCTTTTCACCATATATTTCCTTCTTTTCAATTTTGTATGCATGAATTTGTGTCCATTATATTTACTCTTTATATCATGCATACTGAGAGAATAGCCACAATCCGAGTGATTCGTTTGTGAGTGCAATCCGTAAGAATTTGAATCAAAACGAATTTTCGAAAAGTAACGTAATGCTCAATCGGTGGAAATTTGAGGTTTAATTTTTGACTTTGCACACACACACTATGGTTTGAGACAGTTGAATATGAATTGATGGTGATTATTTTTTGAAAATTTTAAATTGTACAATTTTTAAATATTTTGATATTTATTTGAGTCAATAAAGAATTTTGTGGGTATATTCACTGCAAACCCTCACGAGATAAAACTCGTCCTACTAGGGTAACCTAGGGGTTTAAAGGCTTGTTGCATACGCTAAATGCAATCGCTTGCCCGCGAAAAAGGTATTCTATCCCAATAAAAGAATTTTCAAGAGTTGAACTTTAAACTAATTTCATTTACATTGGTCGGGACGCGCAAAGTTCTAAGTTAGGGGGTGTGATTAGGCACATATTCTTCACATTTATCCCCTTAATTTCGGTATTTTTATGATCCCGTGTAGTGTAAATAGCTTGGATTTGTCTCGTATTTATGCTACTAACCTTTTTTGGCAAGTATTTCTTGTTTTGTGTATTTCTCATGTGTTTTACAGGTATTTCACGCAAGTTAGTGCGAAGGAGAAATCAAAACAGTGAAAGAAACCAAGAAATGGAGAGTTGAAGGGCATTTTCGTAATTTTGCAGCCTTATTCCGGAGGTGGGGCCAACTAGAAAGTTGAATAACTCTACATTACAAGAATACTGGAAAAAAAGGCACCTCAATCCGAGCTACGGTGAAGAAGTTACGATGTTTTGAAGTTGCGCGATAATGAAGAGTCTGGATGTGCGAATTTCTGTCATTAATTATGCATTTAATGCAGTGCAACTCTTGGAAAACTTGTGCCACAAGCGAAATTTGATGCCAAATTCGTGCAACTTGGTGCTATAAAAGACCAAGCCCTACCTCATTTTCAAGGAGAGTTGAATTCTAGAGAGAGGGAGTCAAATTCTAGAGGGTAGGAGTAGGATTAGAGAGAGAAAGTTAGATTGTAGTTTTCTTTGGTAGAAGTTTTCATAAACCCTAGTTGTAAGTTTGAAGAAGAAGTTTTGCTGGATTCAAATTCATCTATTTCTCCTCTTGCTAAATACAAGTATCAATTTCTATTCTCTATTTTATTTTTCCATTCAATTCTCAATTGTTTTGCAAATTGTTAACAATGTTTGTTAGAGTTTTCTTTTGTTTTCATCATGTTTAGATAATTTTTAAGGGTTGGGATGCATGAACTCATCCCGATGTAATTTATCTACGTAGGAAATAGAATTTAAATTTAAATTTGAAAGAATCGTGTAAGATAAGTTCACAATCATCCTAGATCTTTTAATCTCTCTTGCCCTAGGTACTTGGGATATTTAAGAATATGATGTGCGTGTAATTATTTAGCACCGCTTTATATTTATCTTTGATTTCATATGATGCGGGCTTGAACCTCATATATGTAATGCTTAGGATCTATAAAGACTGGATTCATTCAAATTTATAATTTACAATTTTAGTATTCTAATGGGTAATTACTAGGGATTGGGGGATTGTATTCCAACCTATTTCCTCATTCATTTTAATTAGTTTTATAAATTTGTTCCAACTTATTTCCCCTTGTCAACCATCATCATCTTTTTCACTTTTATTTTAGAAGTAATAAATCAATTAAATTCTATAAAACATTCCATGTGGATTCGATACCCAGACTTACTACTATACTCCATAAAAGTGTAGTTAAAAGTTTAGATTTTTTTTTGTATTGAGGTTGGAAGCCGATAACAACGACTAGCGTATTACACGGACGCTCGATTTTCCACTCGATCATCAACCCCCTTCGGTGAGCGTTAACATTATCCTCTAACGAAATTGTTTGAAACATGGACAACTAACTAAAATTACAGGGTCCATGGCCGAGTCATTCATGTTCCAACCAATCATATTGTTGGGTCATGTTAACCCTAATTTACATAAGTTCTACAAATTTATACTCTAAAATGGATATTTTGTACAATGAGTTTAGTTTAAAAAAATTCGGTCAACACCATGATTTAGGGAGTATCTTAATTTTTTATATTCATTTTAAACTAACACATTATTACAAAAATATTTTTTAAATGGATTTTAAAAACTTCAAATTCCTCTATGTAGGGTCACAAGATAAATAAAAAAATGTGATTTATGAAGACACCATATAATTTTCTTAATATTGACGTGTTGGTGGTTATGGTAGTTGAGATTGTCATGTAGATGGTGATGGTATATTTTTTGATGTTCAAAAGGGTTTGAAAGTAAAATAGAGAGTAATAGATTAAGAGATGAGGGAAAAAGTTGAAAAATGAGAAATTTGAACTTTAAATACTTAGGTTCCCTTTGGTGGCACAATGAAGTTTAAAATGAATTACTGTGGTGATAAAAAAATATTTTATCAATGTGATGTTATGGAGTAAATTGTTGGGTGCCATTAGCAACCACCATAAAAAATGTAATTTTGAGTTTTTCCCCCCACTTTTATTACCAGTTGCAATAGACCCGCTCTTTTAAAAAAAATGCAACACCCCCCCCCCCCCCACACACACACACACACCCACACCTTATGTTAACTTCCCATCGAAACTCGTAGTCAATAGTTATTTTTACTGTTGACATTTTGAGTTCCCCGACCCTCTTTTTTGATCGGTTTTGCAATAAAACCATTTTTTTAAAAATTAGCAATATACTCCCAATCTGTTAACTCGCCGAATTTTTTTTTTATTATTATTAATAAAACTTAATTGGCATATAATAAAAAAATTTGAAAATATTTTTGAAAAACATTGTAAAAGTCACACAAAAAAGAAAATTTTGAAATATATTAAAAAATTATAGGTTTTTTATTATATGCTATATAAAAACATTTTTAACCGTTTTCCTTTAAATAAAAACTTTCTGTTATTTTAATTTTTTTAAAAGGTGAGTTTATTATAAAACTGATCATAAACGTGAGGAAAAACTCAAAATGTCAAACTTAATTATTTGGATGAATATTTAATAGAATGGAGGTGCATTATAACTTTTTTTTAAATTGTTAGGGTATTTCAAAATTAATCATAAAAATTGGAAAAAGAAACAAATGATTTTTTAATAGAATAATTATAAGTTGACTGAGTGAGTTGTGTGAGGAGGAGTCAATGAGAACCATATATACTAATGCAGAGACGCGACACCTACACCTTAGTGAGTAGGACGGAATCTTGAGTGAGGCTATTTGAATCTCTATCCTCAATCGATAAACCCTAAATTAAAAAAAAATAATAATCTTAGACCTAGATCGCAAACATGTCGGAGCTCACTTTTATCAAAGACATTTTCACTTTTCTTTAACGTGCCCTGCCTTTGAAATTACAAGGTGCGAGAGCCACAAATGACCAAATAGACTAACAGCTTATTTGAGAGTTTTATTTTGAAGAGAAAAGAAAGGAAAGGAAAGGAAATTATGCTTCTTTTCCGTCGTTTGAAAGTTTACATACGAGAGAAAGTGTTGTTTCGCTATTTTTCGTCGTTTAAAAGTTTAAAATGAGAAAAAAGAAAGGAAAGTTTTTTCAAAAAATTTCCTTCCTTAGTCTCCAAAACTTTCCTTCCAAATCAGAAAGAAATAGAGAGAAATGAAAGTTTTCTAAAGAATATATCTTATTTCTCTTAAAAAAATTATGTTCCTTCCAATTCACAAACACTAGAAAAGAAAATTATTTCATCTTCCTTCCTGAATCCTTTCTCGTCTCTTCCTTTCTTTTCTCTCTTAAATTTTTCCTTTATTTTCCCTTCTCTCCTAATAAAACTTTTCTTTAATTTCCTTTCCTTCCTCTAAAAAACTTCCAAACAAGTTGTAACGGTATACACAACTTGCCGAAAAAATAATAGGTAGGGCATTGTCGAGATAGATTATAGAAAACATGATTTGAGCCGTCTATTTAAATCGGGTTTTTTGTTTCAACTCGTAACTTTGAATGAGATTTCAAAAATTCTATTTGGACCGGAATTTTTTACATAAAAATTCTAGACACATGTCGAGTTGTTGTTGGTTGGTTTTGAGGGTCCACGCCAGTGAGATCCAAAAATCAATCAATATGAGACCGTCATGTCATTCAGTCCCCCAAAATTCGGTTGATTGTTCGGTTACAATAGAATAGCTCATGTGATTTAGATTGCGCTAATTTTTTCGTCATAATTATATTATATAGCTCTATAATACTCTAAAATGCTATACAAGTATTTAGAGTGCAAATCATCCAAGCTATCCACGTAGGCACACTAAAATTAAAAACCCAAAAACACATCTGGCTCTTTTCGCACACGAAATGCCCTCCTCTTTTCACACGAAATTGGCAACCTTCTAACTTCTCACCTTAAATGGCACCGTCTTTTACTATCTCCAAATTGTCCCTTTACTGGTCTCTCTAATCTGTTTGTTGGCCTCCCTATAACTCTTCACATCATTTGTAGGTGAAACTAAACGTTTGAAAACCCAATAGCCCAAAGAAATATCCCTCATTCGCTCTTTTTTCCCCGCGATAAATCCAATTGAGTTTCACCTGGATGGTTCTGGAAACACTTTTCTACTTGAAAAGTATGGGTTAGGGTATGATTCATTTAATGATGATTATAAAGTCATTACGGTTGTTGTGTTTTGTGAATCTTTATATTGGTTGAGACTCAAGCTAAGGTTTACAATTTGAAATCGAATATGTGGCGAAAAATTAGAGATTTTCCTTATTTTCTCCGGTCGTACGTAATAATGGGTGGGGGGCTCAGATTAACACTCGTTGTCACTGAAGGTTACGATACTGATTTGTGCAAACTGATTGCTACACTTGATGTTAGGGAAGAGAATTTTATTTGGTCCCGAAACCTAATTTTTTGGATAATCAAAATGCTAATATAAATGTTGGGGTATTCGAAGGATGTCTTTTTATAGTGGGTGTTGCGCTAAAACTGTCTTATGTTAAGCAACCAAGACCATAAAACTCACTTCGGAATTTTACCACACACTTGGTGTGCGAAAAACACCCAAGACCTTGTTCCTAATGAAAACTAAGTGTGCAAACTCAAAACGAATCCAATCAACAATTAACAAGTAGGATAACAAGAACACACAAGCAATCAAAGCAAAGAAACGACAACAATATAACGTGGTTCACCCAACACAAGGGTTACATCCACAATGGTAGGATTTCTTCTTTCTTTGATAAATGGAGGAACCACAAGGTTACACACTCACACTCTTTATCTCTCCAAGAAAGTCACTCACAAACCAAGCGCAAGAACTAATCTTTAAACAAGAAACTCTCACTAACTTTTCTCTTTGAAAACTCACAAAATGTTCCTCTAAAGCTGAAAAACAGCACTGCACAAAAAGCAGAAAATAAGTTTCTATTTATAGATTTTCCTCAAAGTGGCAATTTTGTAAATATCGAGAAAAATCTGTTTTTCTCCCAACATAGTCGTGAACCAACGGGAAGCCACCGGAGAGCCAAAATACACCACAAACTCCACCTTGGCGATCCAATGATCCAACCAAAAACTCGGAATGAAAACCGTTGAACCCGCTTGAAGATCACCCTGAAATCTACCAAGCTCAATGCGACTCCACCTAACCGAGGAGCCTCTCCTCAAACTTTAACAAGAAGTGAGATTTAGAAGCTTTAGGCAATGCCTAAACTTCTCCGTAGTCACAGGTTTGGTGAGGAAATCTGCTGCATTCTCATCCGTGTGCACCTTCTCAATCAAAACCTCGCCGGAATTAACCCAATCCCGAACTCTATGATACCGCACATCAATATGCTTTGTGCGGGCATGATACACTTGATTCTTAGCCAAATGCATATCACTTTGACTATCGCAATGAAGACGAACACTCTCTTGCTTCATCCCCAATTCACTTACCAAACTCTTTAACCAAACCGCCTCCTTTGATGCTTCCGTAAGTGCCATATACTCCGCCTCCGTGGTAGACAAAGCACTTGTCGCTTGTAACATGGATCTTCAAGATACCGGTCTGCTAGCAATAGTGAATACATACCCCGATGTAGATCTCCTCTTATCAAGATCCGCCACTTATCAAGAAGTGGCCTTGGCATCCAACATGTCAAATTTCCCGATGACATGCGAAATATAATTTTTCTGAGATAACCACAACTTGCCAACTTTTCTATCTCGTCTAATCTCCATACTAAGAATCTATTGCGCCGCACCAAGATCCTTCATGTCAAACTCCCGGCTCAATTCCACCTTGACCTCCGTTATCCGTGACATATCCCGACATGCAATGAGCATGTCATCCACATAGAGCATTAACAAAACAAACGAACCATCATCAAGAACCCGAAAATATGCACAATGGTCATGATCACACCTCATGTAACCAACCCGCAACATGAAGGTATCGAACCGTAGGTACCATTATCGTGGCGACTGTTTAAGCCCATACAATGACTTCTTAAGCCGGCACATATGATCTTCATTTCCCACTTCCTTGAACCCCTCCGGTTGCACCATGTAAATAAGCTCCTTCAAATCACCGTGAAGAAAAGACGTTTTCATATCCATTTGCTCCAATTCCATATCGAATTGAGCAACCATTGCCAACAACACCCGTATCGAAGTATGCCTCACCACTGGGGAGAAGATCTCATCATGGTCAATCCCCTCCTTTTTTGAAAACTCCTTCGCTACTAGCCTTGCCTTGTACTTAGGTTCTTTTATTTTGTTAATTGTCTCTTTCTTCCTATACACCCACTTAGAGCTAAAAATGTGTCTCCCCTTGGGTTTAGGAACAAACTCCCACACAGAGTTCTTTCGTAGAGCTTCCATCTCTTCCGACATAACACCCATCCAACTCGCCTTGGCATCACAATTAATGGCATATTTGTATGTCATTGGATCACCCTCACTAGAAATGAGAGCGTAATTTACCTCTTCTCAACCAAGCCTAGATGGTGGCTTGATCTCCCTACGATCTCTGTCACGTGCTATGGATGGCACTTGCTCCATCCGCTGAGTGTCCTTCACCTCAACCGACTCCTCTCCCAAATCATCCTCATTCGGCTTCACCTCAACCGTGTCATCACCCGATTGAGAATCACTTGAACCACTAGTAGATGCACTATCACTATCGGTGGTTGATAATCTCGGAAATACCAATGGAATCTCGACGGTTCTAACACCACCGTCATCGGCAACTTCCAGGAACTCCTTGGCCTTCAACATGGACGTCTCGTCAAACCTCACATACCAGCTAACAACTAGCTTCCTCGTAGACGGATTCCAAAGCTTGAACCCCTTTTCCATAGCCTAGGAAAATACATCGGGGAGTTCTCGGGTCATTTTTAGTCCTCTCGTCACTAGGAATGTGAGCGTACCCCGGACATCCGAACACCCTCAAAGTAGAGTAGTCGACCTCGTGCCCCGACCATACTTCCTCCGGACACTTCAAACCAAGAGTCGAATTTGGTGATCGATTCACCAAATACACGGCGTGATTAAGAGCCGCTGCCCAAAATGATTTCGGTAACCCGGCATGATACCTCATGCACCTTGCCCTTTCCATAATGGTGCAGTTCATCCTCTCCGCCACCCCATTTTGTTGTGGAGTCTTCTTAACGACAAAGTGCCTTGTGATGCCCGCATCTTTACAATACTAGAGAAACCCACCATCTCTATACTCACCCCCGTTGTCGCTCCTCAAATACTTGATCTTCTTCCCCGTTTGATTCTCCACTATGGCTTTCCACTCCTTGAACTTCTCGAAAACCTTCGATTTTTCCTTCAAGTAGTAGACCCACACTTTTCGTGAATAATCATCTATTAAAGTCATAAAGTATCTAAAGTCGCCTATGGAAACAACATCCGAAGGCCCGCATACGTCGGAATGAATATAGTCAAGAGTCCCTTTACTCTTGTTCGTAGATATAGTGAATTGCACTCGATTTTGCTTCCCCATCACACAATACTTGCAAAAATCGAGCTTGCATCCATGCACCCCTTTCAACAACTTTCGCCGATGAAGTTCGTCCATGCCCCGTTGGCTCATGTGACCAAGTCTCATGTGCCACAATTGTAGCTCGTCGATTTCAGGCTCCGTGGAGACTGTTGCTCCACCCACTACCGTATTTCCCTTCAATTTATAAAGATTGTTCGGTAATTTTGTGCCGCGCAAAATCACCATCGATCCCCTTTTGACCTTCAAAGCCCCACCCTCGGCTTGAATCACACACCCCTTTGAATCGAGTGCGCATAAGGAAATCAAGTTCTTTTTAAGTTTCGAAACGTGCCTCACTTCGCTTAAGGTTCGGCCAACCCCATCCCACATCTTTATGTGCACCGACCCGATTCCCATTACTTTGCACGTAGCATTGTTTCCCATGAGAATCTCACCACCGGTATTGGACGTGTAATCCTCAAACCATTCCCGGTTCAGACACATGTGGTATGAACATCCGGAATCTAGAATCCAACCATCAACGTGATCGACGGAAAAACAAGTAAGAACCTCTTCTCCTTCCTATAAAGTAGCAACACCGGCCACATCCTTAGTAGCGTTTCCTTTCTTATCATCTTTCTTCCACTCCGGACAATTCCGTTTAAAGTGACCCTTTTTATGGCACTTGAAACACTCAACCGTGCTAATGTCTCGAGATTGAGACCTTTGGAAGCCCCGGTTATTTGCACCCCTAGATTTCGACCTTCCTCTTCATCCACCACCACCAACCTTGGCTACTAAGCCTTCACCTTGAGAAGATGAACTACCTCCACCGCTACCATTTTTCTTCTTTATGGCCACGTGAGAAATGATGTCCTGCATTACATCATTGAACTTGAGAGTAGTCTTCCCAAACATAAGTGCGGTGACAAAGTGCTCATATGAATCGGGCAACGAAGCAAGCAACAATAACGCTTGATCCTCCTCGCTAAATTGTACATCAATCTGGTTCAAATCGTTGATCAAAGCATTGAAGATATTTATATACTTCATCATATCACCGCCCTCCTTCATTTCTAACTTGAAGAGCATCTTCTTTAGAAACAATTTATTTGACAAAGACTTGCCCAAATAAATCTCCTCCAATTGATCCCACGTGCCCTTAGCCGTAGTTTTCGATATCACATGATTGAGCACATCATCCGTGATATACATTTCAATTGAAGAAATCGCCCTTTGATCAATATCGCTCCATTCGGCTTCGGTCATATCCACCAGACGCTTCTCTATACCCAACAATGCTATAACCAACCGTTGTTGAACAAGAACACCCCGCATCCTTCTTTGCCACAAGCCAAAATTAATTTTCTCATCTAAAGGTTTTATCTCAAACTTCATTGAGCCTCCGGATCCATAGCTAGGATCCCACTTCTTAGAGCCTCCGCTTGTAGAAGTTGATTCGAGAGTACGCGACACCTCCTCCGCCATTTGGAACAAATTCTAGAACTTATGCCAATATCACTCAAATTTATTCAAGCCGAACCAAAATACCGAGCAAACCAAGCAACCAACGCTCTGATACCACTTGTTGCGCTAAAACAGTCCTATGTTAAGCAACCAAGACCATAAAACTCACTTCGGAATTTTACCAAACACTTGGTGTGCGAAAAACACCCAAGACCTTGTTCCTAATGAAAATTAAGTGTGCAAACTCAAAGCGAATCCAATCAACAATCAACAAGTAGGATAACAAGAACACATAAGCAATCAAAGCAAAGAAACGACAACAATATAACGTGGTTCACCCAACACAAGGGTTACATCCACAATGGTATGATTTCTTCTTTCTTTGATAAATGGAGGAACCACAAGGTTACACACTCACACTCGTTATCTCTCCAAGAAAGTCACTCACAAACCAAGCACAAGAACTATTCTTTAAACAAGAAGCTCTCACTCACTTTTCTCTTTGAAAACTCACAAAATGTTCCTCTAAAGAAAAACAGCACTGCACAAAAAATAGAAAATAAGCTTATATTTATAGATTTTTCTCAAAGTGACAATTTTATAAATATCGAGAAAAATCTGTTTTTCTCCCAAAATAACCGTGAACCAAGGGGAAGCCACCGGAGAGCCAAAATACATCACAGTGGGTACATATGAGAGTCATCGTACTGATATATGGGTGATGACGGATTATGATGTGAAGGAGTCTTGGACTAAATTATTGCCGATTTCTCCAATAATGATTGTTGACTCTTGTTTAACTTTTAATCCTTTGGGTAATTCTAACAATATTTTGTGTTATTCGAAGATCTGTGATGAGGTTCTATTTTCTTATTATAATAAGAAGTCTCTGAAAAAGAGAAGACTGAGGGATGCTAGGGTTCGCAATTTGCCAAAATATTTTCATGCAATTGTTTGTATAAGAAGCCTGGTTCCCCTTATGGCTATGGGTAAGATGGTGAACTCGAGAAGAAACAAAAAGTCAAAGAATGATAAGAGGAGGTAACTTATTTTAATTGTTAGCTTTATTGTTATATGTCTGGCATTTTTCTCTCTCATGGACACGAATTTTGATGCTTTGAAGTGCTATAATTTGAAATCATGAAATTCTTTGATTAACTTTGCTTTAATTTTGTCTTGTTTACGACACACATTTGATTCTTTGGATAACACTATTAAGGCCATCTGCAATGGGAAGTGCACAAACAATGGGTATTTAGATTGTTTTGGGTAGATTGTTGTGTGTGATTTCACAGTGGGAAAGGTGTAAAATGATGCTGGGCGGGAGACTTTTAAACGCCCAGGGGTAGGGTCCACCCTGGGTGGGGGACATTTAGCCGCCCAATGCCCATTTAACCGTATATCTTATTATTATTATTTTTTTAAATTCTTGAAGGATCTGGGCGGATGACACTCTACCGCCCACATGCTGGGCGGCTAAAACTTGCCCACCCAGATGTGGGCCCCCTCCTTTACACAATGTCTACCAACCATCCAGATTTACATTCTCGTTAGAACTTCTCTCTCCTAAATGTACACAATCTATTACCCACTGTGAGCTGAAACAGTCTAAATGTATACATTTAGACTGCCCATTGGAGATGGCCTAAGTGGCATTGGCCTCTTTGAATAACAGTTCTTTTCTTCTGACGCGAAATATATTTACTCCACATTTTAATCAAGAGAGACGAACAAAATATAAGTGGAAAAATAATAATATTAAAAGAATTGTATGACGGATAAAGGTTTTGACAAGTCGGTGACAAAGTTGAAGTCGTGTTCATGTCGAGACTCTTGGTGCAAAAGCTTGTCATTTTATCCCAAAGTGTTGCTTAGTATTAGTCGTGTCGCGTCAATTTTTATTCATGTCATGTTGTGGTAAATTGACTGTGAACAAAATGAACTGTGTTTTAAGTGTGTCATGTTGATATATCCCAATGGAAAATAACGAATGCTTCTTTGGGGGTAAAAAGAAAACCACAAGAATTGCTTTCGAGTAGGAATAAAAGTTCAAACCACAGTATATTTGGACTAAAACTTCCCCCTTCCTCCTAACCCCCCCCCCCCCACCCCCCCCCCCCCCCACCACCACCACCACAACACACACACACCGAATTTCATTGCCACAAAGTAATATATATACAACTAGAAAAACTAACACACAACACCCCACTAAAAAGTAAACTAAAACTTTCACATACAGCCCAACACACCCACATTACTAAACCATAACTGCTAACCCATATTCTGCATATATTACCCACCCATATTCTTCTTCCCTCCTACAAGGATAACCTTGCCCTCAAAGTTATGTCAGAGAATGTTATAATTTGAGAGTCTTGTCGATGTCCCAAATGGTTTCTTCAACGGTCGGTTCAATCATTAGTAAAGTCGTCACACGACACTTATGGCCCGACATAAGCCATTCATTGCAATTAAAGCAAAGGTTTTTTCTCGGCAACGTTGCATTTCTTTAAAAGTCGGTTTTTCTAAAGCATGAGAATTTTATGCACGAACCACCACAAGTGCACCAATGCCGGTCTCCACAACTTCTGGCACAACAACTACTTTTTTGTTGTGAGAGTCCTTGATCACGCATTTGTGCAAACTCAATTGTGTCCCGCAAAGTTTTAGGCTTGAATATTCTAACCTCATTAGCAACCTTTTCCTTTAATCCACCGAGGAATGTGCCAATCAATGCCTTTTGCAGCCAACCCACCACAAGATTGTCCAGGCGCTGAAATTCAGGTTGATAATCTCGAAGGGTCTCCGTTTGCTCAATTTTAGACATCGATTCATTAAATTCCTTGTACTCCCTGGGCCCAAAATGTGTCAGCAGCTCTGTCTCAAAAGTTACCCATGTAATTGAAGTGCGTTCAACCTCATAAGTTTTCTGCAACCATTGAAGCCATTCGTTGGCTTCACCTTTGAGGTGGAAATACGCCAAAGTAGAATGTTAGTCATTCGGTATGTTTAGATACTTGAAAAATTAATTGGCGTGACTAAGCCACTCTGTCAGGTTTGAAACAGAGTAGCACGTAAAATCCATCCCCGTGTATCGCAACTGGAATTGTGTTTTCTGTTAACAATTTTATGCAGGTGCATCTAAATGGATGCAGGCTCTTAGGCCAACCTAGCATGCTCCCTCCTATTAAATGGGTCGAGACTCTTAAGGCTTGGACTCATGAGGCGAACTCACCATTTGTATATGTGAATTAAGTTGCGTCATTACTATCAGCTATAACTTTTGGTACAGAAGTAAGTGCTTGTTCACATCATTTGGTATCAGAGCGAGGTCACGGGTTCGAGTAACAAAGAGTGGCAACCCATGGGGGAGAATATAATGCAGGAGCATCTAAATGGATGCAGGATCTTGGGCCAACCTAGCATGCTCCCTCCTATTAAATGGGTCGAGGTTGGCCGAGGCTCTTAAGGCTTGGACTTATGGAGCGGACTCACCCTTTGTATATGTGAATTAAGTTATGCCATTACTATCAGCTATAGCTTTTGGTACAGCAGTAAGCGCTTGTTCACATCGCAATTCCATTGGATTTGTGTTAACATCTTCGTGGTGCGGTATTACACGGCGAACGAGAGCCGGTAAAGGTTGTCATCATCTCACGTATATATTAATCCAAATGATCAAACCGTTGGCCTATATTTTGTGCATTGACACGAAGACTATGGAGCGTTTTTGAAATTTCATGACACTAAATTCAAGCATCTCGATCCTCTGTTTGTTGGTGGGGTGAGCCATAGGGATCCCAAGGAAAATAACAAATGCTTCTTTACGGTAGAAAGAAAACAATCCCCCCCCCCACCACCACCACCACCACACACACTTCATTGCTACATACAGAGTTCCCTATATAAAAGTAGAAAACTGACACACACCAGCCCACTGACAAGTAAACGAACCTCCATATACAACCCACTCACCCACATTACTAAACCATAATTGTTAACACACATTCTACATATATTACCCACACCTATCACATGTTCTTATGAGTTAAAAAAAAAACATGATTGGAAATGGAGTTGAGATCATTTCTCCATTATATCTAACTTTTATTATTGGTGTAAATACAATAATGTTAAAATGTGATTGCTTGAAAATGTGACGAAAAACTATTGCAGCATTTGCAATGGCCGTCCTTAACATCTTAAAAAAACTAATGCGGTGCACTTGTCTTGTAAGTTTCAATAGCATTCCATATATGTATGTTTGCTAATATTTATCATACTTGGGAATATAGTCTCTCTTAATCCGGTTTGTATTTAAGTTTTAGTAAGTGTGGGTTTGATCATTATATAATTTGATATTCGAGCTTTGAGCACACACATCCACTTGCATTCATGTGTGAAAAAAACACTTTGAAAGAAGATGTGGTACCATTTGATACATTTATTCTTGTATATGGCTTACAAAGGGACGGATTTGTATTTTGAATGAATTGTTAATTATTTTTATGGGCCATGGAAGTTGCTTCATAAAAAAATATAGTTATACTCATGATTTGAATTGAATATTTTTAAACCTTATGATGAGCACCCCTATTTTAACTAGAAAAAGCACCCATCATACTTTTTAGATTTAAAGGCACAACTAGTACATTACTTAATTTATTCTATTATATTAGTCTAGATACAGAATGCAAAACAAGAAGTTTAAAAGTAGTAAGATGCTAAGTATAAAGCATAAGACCATCTCCAGACTTTTTCTTTCACCTTTGTGATAAAATCTGAAGTTGTTTAACTTTCTGATAAAATATGATGCTCCTCTTAAGTTTACAACAGTTCATTGACAAAATTTGCACTTTATTCATGCTTACAAAGAGGTTTGTCTTACAATCCAATGTGCCAATTGAGCTACACATAATTGCGAAAAAATCATAGTTAAACTATCTACTATGAATTATTAGTATTACATGGCATTAATTTCTTATTCATAGTTAATTTGAAAATGCATTCTTTCCAAATTTTTTGGTCATAATAAACATTTGCTTATTGGACAAACATGACACTCGCCTAAAATGCCCCCAACTTGTATAAGATTAATTATATAATACTTTCACTTATTCTTGTCACACTTTAACTTCAGGATCATTCAACACCATAGTATTGTATAGTTGGTTTTTTGCTTTCTTAGTGGAACTTACTAAATCTCAATTCATAGTTACATGCCGGATGCTAATTAATGCTATGATATGAAGTGATGTTTGTGTGTGTTGAAATAATGTTATTCTGTACCCTTCAAACATGGTGTATGACATGTTTTCTCCCTCCAGACTAATGCTGGATCGAAGGGGCAATAGCCAAGTGTGTACAGAGTTCGGGGGGAAAAATTATAAGCTTGGTTATTCCCGGTCATTTTTGCGCAGTAAAAAGACCCCTATTGTTACTTTTGAACTGAATTTTCTTGGGGCCAAGTACTATTCTCTTATTATGCTCACATCATGTTTGGGTACTGTAATTCTTCAATTTTTTTCCCTTTTCTTGTGTGAATCTAATTTTCATTAGCGATATTAGTTTTACATGAGGTGAACGAGTAATCGCTGCCCGTTATAATTGTGATTTGGAATTTAATCTTTGTATTGTACTGTTGTGATCATTCGTGAGTGATGCACGCACCTATTCAGTTCAAGGGGCGATAATTGAAATATTGATGAATTTTATAAGTGAAGATGTCCTTTTTGGTAGAGATCATATTATCGTTATCATATATTCTATTATGAAAAAGCCCAAGAATTGACTAGAGTAGCTATAGTATTTGAAAGGTTGAATTGTGTTACATACCGTGGGTTTGGGATACAAATGATCATCTTGCACTTTTGGAATATTTGTGATAATATCTCTGTCCCCCCTTTTATAACATAGTATTTTGTAATAATTGTGGGTGGATGACTTCTTAGTTACTTTCATGGCTGAGTGTCAAAAAAATTCCGTGCAAAAGCTTTTGTAAAAAAAGATTAAAATCAAGGGTCAATTATTAAATAGTCCCTACTATAAATATATATTTTTTAAAAAGGACACATATTTTTAGTTTAACCCATTTAGTCCCTCAAGCACTCAATATCCTCTTATTTTTAGAGGTTCGCGCCAGCGGCACTCCCTCTCCAAAATATGTGACAAAGGACTTTTTGAGGCAAAATAAAAATGTTTGAACTAAATGGGTATTAAAAAATGTCCGAGGGACTATTTGTTATATGTCCCTAAAATCAAAACCTCTTTTATGCAGAACCCCTCCTCAATTCATGTTGTTGCAAATACCACAAGTTTTGTCACGTATAGTTGAGCACAAGGTGTTTTAAGTCCCTTCACAGTCCAACAAGGTAGCTCTGCTAGTTTTTGATCAATTTATTATAAGTAGTAGTACTAATATTGTGATGGCCAAGCTTTTATTCTAGAAATTTATGATATTTCATTAGAGGTTCTTACTAAATTGTGGGGTTCCTAAATCAGTGGGATGATTGAACGACAATTGTAATTGACATAGTTGACTTCTAGCAAAATTGGCGAATTTGGAATTTGATTGCTTCCCAATTGAAATCTAATATGGTAATATTTGGATTATATAAGAATTTTTTTAGCTGCAATTGTCATGGGAGTTTTGAAAATTAAAATTTTACTTGGGTTTTATTTAGTTGAAATTTGGAAAATTGATTTTGAATAAAATTGGAGTCGAGGTGTTAGTAAATTTCGTGAGACCTTTTATTTATTCTGCCCAATTCTATTCATAACAACTAACATGCCACTGTCAAGTTAACACAACGGTCATAATCGAATTATGTACCACACTCACTTTACAAATTAAAGTCACTATGCTTTGTCATCCCTTTCGTTGGTTCCGTGAAGAAATAAAAGTTCTGAAGACTCTATTGGAGATTTTATAAAATAAGTGAGTAAGCGTTTTGGGTGTAAGAGCTTGTCCCACACGGGAAGTGTGTGGAAGAGGTGGGAAGCTAACCCATATATAAAAGGGGATACTATCCCACATTGGAAAATGTACAAAGCTAAGTGTCACCACTAAGCTATAAAAGGAGTGGGCAACCTTTGAGTCCCACATTGGAAAAATATTAAGAATTTGTGCACTTAAAAAGTACAAATGGAAGATGAAGAGTTAATTCATCTAGCATTTAAGAGGCTATTCAAGAGACCTCAATACGGTGCGAAGCACCGTACGCACACGCACACGCGCACGAGAGCGCGCGGGTGCGGGTACGGGTGTGGGTGCGGGGCAGTGGGTTGTAGAGGCGCTAGTGGCGCACTTTGCACTTCGCATGTCCACAGTGGTAGCGAGTTGTCGGGATTCGTCCGGGTCGGATCGCGGTAGCTCGGGCACGATCACTTTTTGGTTGACCCGTGCAAAACCGATTCGGTATTAATTGTACCTGTTCGGAAATGACTTAAGATTGTTGGTAATTAACAGTCATACCATTTCAGAATTAATTAAGACTGTTAATCCAACAGTCATGACTCTTGAAGACAAAGCTTTTCATTATCTACAAATAAAGGCTGCCTAAAACGAAATTGCATTGATAACAAAAACCCAGTTTCAGATTTCCAAACCCTGCTATTACTCTCTTAAAATTTTCAGGAGATACAAATTCTCTTATTTTGTTTTGTGCACAGAAACAGAATAAGAACTTGATTGACTGTTCTTTGCTGCTGTATCCAAGGGTTGTCTTCAGACATACAATTTGCAGACAGTGCAATTGCTTCATTGTATCTTGAGTACGGATTTGCTGATTCCCGTTTGTATACCGAAGTTCTTCGTGTGGGAAAAATACTGTATTTAGAAAAGTGGCATCACGCCTTGAAGATTCATAAAGTTATATTGTTGTATTAAAGTTGACATTGTTGTGATACAATAAAGAGTTCCATTTATGTATTTACATTCATATTATCTAACAGACTCTACCAGAGTCATCTCCCCAGCAACTTACTTCTCCTTCCCCATCTTTCGTGTGAAGCCTTTAACTTCACAGCATAATTCTTTTCATTAATTATTATTCAAAAAAGCATACTTGATAGTTACACAGGAAAAAAATTGGTCAAGTATGTGATATAGGACAAAAGTGGTTAAGTATGCACAAGAAAACAAAATTGAATTATGTGAAGGTGCTCTATTTTCAATGTCTGGCTCTCAATGCTTGTTAATGATGAGGCTGCGAGTTAGAGTCATTTGAAGTAGACCAAACTTTGTGTAATTGAAGTATGTGAAGGAGTATACAGTCATTTGAAGTCATCTGTTTAAACACGAACCCGATAAGATCAGAACACGATAAAAATCGACACGAACACGATTCGACATGATCCGTTGACAGGTCACTTAACCATAACATTATTAAGAGTCAAGTCAAAATTTTATTAAAAACATTTGTGTTTGGAATTAAGGAAAGAAAAATGTCATAATATCAAATTAAGGAATAGGCACGAATTATTAATCAATTCTAAGCTAGATGCAATTTCATGGTTTCTACTATTCCCAATGATGAATTTGAAATAACTTTGTAGTGACAAGTTAACACGAATACTTCGAGGCTGACTTTCATTTGGAACTCAAAGGGTGCGACTCGCTGGCGTGTCGTACTCGCAATGGCTCATGTCCAGGCCCAACACTAATGGGGTCCAAACACGAGTCAATACGTGTGCGACACGTCAGTGAGTCGCACCCTTTGAGTTCCAAATGAGAGTCGGCCTATAATTATTGGGTTAATACAGTTGGTGGTGCTAATTCAGTCCCACTCAGCTGCCTACAGCCATTTATCGCCTCACAAAAGTATCCTGTTATCATTACTTGTATTTGAAAAATGCATACCCATTTCTATAGAATAGATTTGGCTTGAGAATAATATGTGACGCCACGTAGACTCTAAAGTTAGTGAGTGATTTACGAGATTAAATAGCTTTAACACTCCACCCGTCTCAAATTAAGAGTCCACTTTTCTTTTTTGGACATAATTAACGAACAAAATATCACGATAGTGAAGAGGGGTTGATATTGGTCTTTGATTGAGTGTATCATTAATTTATGCAAAAAAATGAATATGGACACTAAATTTAGGACGAAGGGAGTATTAATTTGTGACGTGTGACAACTCACAAGTTTGGCACTTTGTCTCTATATTAGCAAGTGGTTTATCAAAGTTAATTAGTTAAAATGCTATTATATGGCACGTGACAACTCAAAAGGTTTGCAAGTTATCTCTCAAATTTGATTAGATATATATCAAGTATAATTTACTCCCAAAAAAAGTTGATAACATAATGTTGTCACATTGTCTCCAACATCTCACGAGTCAATTGAAAAATGACTCGCAAGGTTTGCACGTTGTTTGTTAATGAGTTAGTTGCCAATATTAAATAACTCGCAAAATTATATTTACGACATGCCACATCTCGCAAAGTTAACATTTTAATGAGTTAATTGTCAAAATTAAATCACTCACAAAAGATAAATTTGCTATACGTGACAACTGGTAAGGTTGGTACTTTATCTAAACTAATTGAGTTGTTGTTAAAGTTAACTCGCTAAAGTCCTATTAAGGTTTGGGTCATATGTCAACTCACAAGTTTGGTACCGCCCTCAAATTTAATGTTTTTAATATTAATGTTAATTCCCGAAGTAAATTTTGACCGCCATGCAACTTGTAAAGTTGGTAAAATGGCTCTCAAATTTAGTTTTAGCATTTACTTAATAAAACAAATAGAAAAATTAAGTATTAACCATTGTCAAAACTTGCAAAGTTTCGATGCCGAATCTTTAATATAGTGCATTTAGAGTGGTTTATCAAAGTTAATTAGTCAAAATGTTGTGCCACACGTTACTGCTAACAAAGTTGACACTTTTTTTCCTTCTGAAATTTAACGTGTTAATTATAAAAAATTATTTAACTCGCAAAATAAAATAAAAATTGCAACATTTGGCAACTTGTAAGGTTGGCCATTGTTTCTCAACTTTAGCCAAACTAAGAGAGGTGCCCTTCAAATTATTCTAAATCAAATTAGTCCTCAAGGTGACTCACTTGAAAAAATCTTGCATTTCCATTTTTTAGTGTCTGGAGACACTAATTAAATCTTTTACTGATAAGGGAAAATGGTAGTAATTTGACATGTTTATTTTAAATAGCATCAAATAAATATGAATAGAAAAACAACAAGAATAAAGTTCGGCCCAAGAAACTATTTCAAAGATGGAATACCGAAAATTATTTATACTTCTTTTTATATAATGTTAAATTTTGGGGTGTACTTCTAGTGGATGTTCTTGTTGATAATTAACAAAATTTGAGCATTGAACTGAAGCCAACAATGATAGACACCAACCTCACCAGTGAGAGATTGATATTTGTGCGGTTATTTTGACTTTGATATGTATTTTTTCCTTCTAATCTAATTTGACCCTTAGGCTACGTTTGGTATGCGAATAAAATTAGGTGGAATCTGATTTCTTTCGAACAATCTTCTTTGTTAAATATTGAAATATCTTTAAAAAAATAAATATTTTGATTGATACATTTATAAATAGTTTATCGTATAATTGTATTTTATAACATGACCAAAATAAGTCAATTTAATATATGTATATGTATCGTAATAAAATTGTTAACGGTATTATTGGTATGTATTGTACAATCCCATGACACGTTTCAGGTAAAATCAAACACTAAATTTTGATTCCTAATAGGAATTCATTGGTTAACCAAATAAGGCGAAAAGATTCAGAATCTTGGTAAAAGTTTTCTGACAATCACTTTTCCGGAAATCAATCCATCCAAAATATTACTGTATACCAAACGGGGCCTTAAATTTTCAATTTTTGAATTTTGACCAAAAATAGCATCTTACATTGGTCAATCAAACTTTTTGTTTCATTTTTTTTTTTTTTTTGTTACAAAAATCAATTTAAGGGTTAAAGACAAGAAGTGAAAATTGTCAAACTAGCTTAATTAAAAAAAAAAAACAATTGTGTTGCATAAAGGGTCATATAATTCAACTTCAATATTTTGATAGCTAACCTCTTAATATTTTGATAGCTAACCTCTTAATATTTTGAAAAAAACAAATAACTTTTAGCACCTCTAAAGTCTAAATGAACTTAAATTCACGAATGCTTTGTAAAAAGGAGGCATCAATTGGATCTCATAATATCCACTTCATTGACGTTGTCTTTAATTTCTCGATATTATCATCTATCTCGCAAATGCATGATAACTCCATTTCTTCCATCATTATTTAGGAGTAACTTACATTATACTTAAAGTAGTCAAGAGGCTTGAACTCTCCATAACTCTTTAACTAGAAGTAAGAGAAATGATAAAGAGTGTATTTAAATTAGTTCATCAATGATTTCCATCAATCTATTTTTATTGGAATTAGAACCACAAGTCACTCGTCTCGTCTTTTCAGAAAATAGGGTTGAATTGAATTACTTCAAACCCTTTACAGACTTCATTTCATAGTTAGTCCAAGTCCCAACTTAAATTATTTTATGAATCCATAAGTGATATTGACCAAGACAAACTGAAGATTTAATAACAAATTGTGAAATTTATACTCATGTACGGTAAAAAATTGAATTTATCCAAAATGTAGGGCAAATAATTAAAGATATCTATTAGATACCATTTCATTAAGACTCTAAGAGAAATATTATACACAGGCAATCTATTAGTAGTTGGATGTTAAATTTAACAAGATTTCAAATAAGTCAAACTATAAAAATGAACTAACTACCAAGCTTTGGTAACTTAGTCACCAAACAGAATATCCTCCCCTCTTAAAATAAAATACAATAATATAGGGACTCTTAGCTTGGGCATACTAAGACGACAATATTATGTAATGCCAAAGTAACAGGACATGGGACATGTATTGAGTACACAAATACATTTTTGGCACAAGTGCTACGGGGATTTTAAGCCACTGCATTTGGAACTTTAAGTTAATATATTAGATTTTATTGGTCAATGCATTGAAAGAGTGAGACAAACTTTGTCAATAAGTTATCAGCCTAAAATTATTGTTAATGTGGTATGTTATACAGTATTTCAGAATTAGTAAGTGTAAAATAAGTCTGGAATTTATTTTATCATTACTGGTGAAGAAGCATTCCACGCTTTCCAGTAAACGTGAAGAACTATATGAGGCGAAATGAGGGTCCTGCGAGTTCTATTACTAATGATGATGATAATTTAATTTCGCTGAAGTAAGAATGTGTTTTAGGAGGGAGATATCTAGTTGTATATTTTTTATTAACTGCCTTAATTGTATGTACTTAAACTCAAGATATATGGCACTATGACAGTTTTTTTGAATTTCATATATCATATCAGAACTAATGTTTGACACTTTTTTGTTTGTAAACATTGAGAACTGCATTTCATCCCAAAAAGAAAAGATACGAAAAGGAAAAAATAAAGAAGAAATAATAACCTCAGGAAATTAATCTATAATTCATAATTCATTTAACATAACATGTACTGGACAACGTTATTCGAAATGAATGATGCCTAATGGATCAATGTTAGTCAACGCTTGGAGATACATGATTTACCAATCTCTGTCAGTTGAGGGAGCAAAGGCATTATGGAAATCCTTTTGGTTCACAGATAAGCCTGCAACTTCGAATAAAAAGGTTGCTATTTAGATAGATGGGGTTTCTTGACTTAAATTATTTATTTTTCAGTAGTGTATTTGTATTTTTACCAAACTAACAAATTGACCATTTTCATTTTACATAATTGTATTCCTACCAAACTTATTTGTACTAGCAAATCCACCAAGATGTGGTTAGAAAGGAATGGAAACATAGAAATGTTCTTCCAATGGCTCTTGGCTTTCATATATGTCTTTTTAAATGATCTAGCTTTGTTCACCAGGTCCCAAAGTTCTTAAAATTACGGTGTTCAAGAGGGGTTAGAAATATTTTTGGCATATATCCTATCAGATTGTTAGCATAATTTAGTTATAGCATTCTTTTTCCTAACACTCCCCTTAGTGTTGCTAGTAAAATTCAGCAAGTGGATGGTTCTGTCAAGCAATTACCTGGGTCTGGGATTTATCTTGGGGAAATATAAGACTGAGAATCTTGGTAGTAGACTTATTCTAGTTTAGTCAGTTAACTTTACAATTCCTATGCATACCCTGCGAACAAATCCCTTTTGACCAGTAGATGCAACACTTTGATGACTTAATAGGCGTGACTCCAGGGCTCTCCAAACCACTTCTGACCAGCCACACCCGAAACCTGGAGAGAGCAGTAGCGGATTTTCTCTCAACAACAGCAGCATTTCACTCAACAAGGGACTACTAGAACAGCTTTACAAGTTTACTCCACAGAAACCAGCTAGTAATTCCTTGTTGGCTCAGAAAGGTAATTTCATGTCCACTCTCAGTTGCACCACTAAGGGACAGGAACCGTGGATTATAGACCCCATCGCATCCGATCATATGACAGGTTGTTCTCAACTATTTACTTCCTATGTTCCAAATTCAATAAGTCTCAAAGTTATAAATGTAGATAGGTCTTTTTCACCGATTGTAGGAAATGGGACAATAGAAATAAGTCCAAAACTTATTCTTAAATCTGTGTTACCTGTTCCAAAATTATCCTACAATCTCCTTTCTGTTAGCAAGAAAACTCGAGATAGTAATGGTTTTGTCAACTTCTCACAATCCACTTGTGAATTTCAGGAACAGAGTTCGGGGGAAGAAGATTGGCAGTGCTAGAGAGGTCGGGGGACTATACTATTTTGAAAGTATGATGGCATGAATAAACAAATTCTCATTGTTAGTTGTGATTATTCTAGAGAAGACGAAGTTATGTTGTGGCACCATAGGATAGGCCACCCAAGCTTTCCATATTTTAAAATTTTATTTCCTGCCTTGGTTAGAAATAAAGAATTTTCAATGTGAAGTTTGTTAGTTAGCCTGCATCAAAGAGTTGTTTTTCGTTCTAAGCCTTATAAAACTTATATGCCTTTTGTTTTGGTTCATAGTGATATTTGGGGACCCTCAAGAATTCAAAATCTTTATTGCAAAAATTGGTTGATTACCTTCATTGGTGATCATACTCGGGTGTGTTAGGTGTATTTAAAAAAAGAAAAATCTGGTGTTGAACAAGTGTTTAAAAATTTCCCTTCCTTGGTTAAAAATCAGTATAAAACAAATATTCAAATATTACATATTGATGTCGTAAAAGAGTACTTTAATTCTATCCTTGGGGGCATCTCTCACAACATGGAATTATTCATCAAAGCACTTTTACGAATACACAACAGCAAAATGGAATTGCAAAAAGAAAAATTGTCATCTTCTTGAAGTAGCCAGATCAATAATGTTCACCACCCACACACCAAAACATTTTTGGTGGGATGCTGTACTGGCAACATGTTATCTCATTAAACGGTTTCCCACAAATGTTCTCCAATTTAAAACACCTTTGGATACATTCTCAAAAATATTTTCCCACTCTAGATCTTTCACATCTCTCCCTCTTAAAATATTTGGGTGTTCCTCATTTGTGCATGTGCATGAATATAACAGACATAAACTTGAACCACGGGCCCTTAAATGTAACTTTCTTGGCTATGCTGCAACTCAACAAGGGTATATAAATGTTATCCTCCCGTAAAACGAAAATACTTTGTGTCCATGGATGTAACTTCGTTTGAAAATAAAGACTTTTATGCAAAAAATTCACTTCAGGGGGAGACAGCAAATGAGGAACTAATTTTTGGTCCCTACCTATGAACCTAGATGTTACCACATCACCACCCGAGCCTTCCCAACCGTCTCAACAGACATCTCAGCCTAGATGTTACCACTCCAGGCAAGGGGGAGAATCACAATCTCGACCTTAACTTCGTATTTATTCACGTCGGAATTTGTCTCAAAGGGTAGAAAACCCTGTGCTCATCCAACACAGTCATGACAGCTCTGAATTCAGGTACGCCGCTTGATACTCCTCCTGAAACTAGTGATCTTGCTCTGCCTATAGCTCTAAGGAAGCGTGTTAGAGCATGTACAGAACATCCAATATCTCATTTTGTGTCTTATAACCATTTGTCTCCATCTCTGCAAGCACTTGTTGCTAACCATGCAGGTAATGAGATTCCTAAAGCAATCGAAGACGCAATGAAGCATCCTAAATGGCAAAAGGCAGTGGAAGATGAAATGAGAGCTCTAGAAAAGAATGAGACTTAGTCTGTTGTTAAAATACCGATCCGATTGGTTCCAAGTGGGTATTCACCATAAAATACCGATCCGATGGATCTATTAAGCAGTACAAAGCAAGACTGGTGGCCAAAGGTTTTACACAGACGTATGGGATTGACTACCAGGAGACGTTTGCATCAGTGGCCAAGCTAAACACAGTCTGAGTTCTTTTATCTATCGCTACAAATTTAGATTGGCAGCTTCAACAATTAGATGTTAAAAATGCATTTCTTAATGGTGAACTCACAGAGGAAATCTATATGGATGGATTTGATGAAAAAAGAAAATATGGTCAAATGTGCAAATTGAAGAAGTCATATGGGCTCAAGCTGTCCCCTAGACCTTAGTTTGACAGATTTACCAAGGGAATTATTCAGTAAGGGTACTCACAAGAACATTCAGATCATACTTTGTCTACATTGATGACATTATCCTATAACTGGTAATGATTCAATTGAGATGGTAAAACTGAAGAAGAGACTGGCTGCTGATTTCGAGATCAAAGCCACGGGGTCTCTTAGATATTTTCTCGGTATGGAGGTGGCGAGATAGAACAGGTATATCTGCTTCTCAAAGAAAGAAACTGGCTTTTTAAGATGCAGACCAATTGATACACCAATGGATCCATATGTGAAGCTGGGAGATCAAAATACTGGTGCACATGTTGACAAGGGAAGATATCAACGTCTGGTCAGGAAACTCATTTATCTTTCACATACCCGACCTGATATTGCTTTCGCAGTCAGTGTAGTGAGTCAAGAATAACATATGGAGGCAATTTATCGAATCTTGATGTATCTAAAGGGGTGTCCAGGCAAAGTTCTGTTCTTCAAGAAAGGTGAAATAAGGAGCGTTGAAGCTTTTACAGATCCGGACTGGACTGGTTCATTTGTGGATAGAAGGTCTACATCAGAGGATACTATACTTTTGTTTGGGGAAATCTGGTGACTTGGAGAAGCAAGAAGCAGTTTGTTGTTGCAAGAAGTAGTGCTGATGCAGAACTCCTATCCTTGGCTAATGGAGTAAGTGAGTTGATATGGTTGAAGTTTCTCTTGGAAGAACTCCGAATACCAAGAAGTCAGCCAATGAAGCTTTATTGAGACAACAAGGCAGCAATCAGTATATCGCATAATCCAGTACACCACGGTCGAACCAAACATGTTGAAGTGGATCGTCATTTCCTCAAAGAGAAGATTGAAGATGGAACAATTTGTGTCCTATGTTACCTCTTCTGAACAGACTGCAGATCTCCTTACTAAAAGCCTAGGAAGACCATTGTTTGAGCAGATTGACAAGCTGAGGATGTTCGATGTTTATCACTCAGCTTGAGGGGGATTGTTAAAATCAGGAAAGTATCTCGGCTATTTGGAAAGTATCTCGGTTGTTTCTCTCCAATAGAGATCTAAGTTAATCAATTTGATTGGTTGACTTATTTGTTTTTTAATACTAGCTCCTATTTTCTAGGCTTCTATTAGGGGATTTATTTTTCTGTTTTATTGTTCCCTGATTTAAAGGGATTTTATTTCCCTTCCTTTTTGTCTTTAAATAAGGTTGTATATCTCTACTGTAAACATTATTCGAATAAAGAAGAATCTCAGCTGTGCTCTATTTTTTTCCTTCCATGCTTGGTTTCAGTTTTGCATCTATTATAAGAACATTAACCCACCGCATAAAAGTCACATTAAACCCGAATTTCTGAAAAGCAATAGCATGGAAATACAATCTCAAGATATCATAAGATTTAGTTATATCTACTTGATCCCTACATTCCCTTCATAGGATTTATCGTCAAGAATATTAGGATTAACCCCAATACCTTATTTTGTCAAAAACTTTAACATATTTCCTTGGTAAGATAAGATTCTTTCTGCACAACTGACAATTGCTAATTTGCTAATTTGCTAATTTTGAATAGAGTATGGGTTCACCTTTGGGACATTCAAAACTAATTCACCAATTGGTTTAGTTATATTATATATATAGTCAATGAATTTATCATTGGGGTTTTTTGACTTTAATACATTACTAATTTTCAATTTTATACTTTAATACAACTTAATCAGTTTATTATGCTTTAATACATTTTTCATCACTAAACGACATTTTTCGTCCCTAAATGTCACCAAATAACACTTTTAGTGGCGAAATTTTCACATTTAGCGACGAAAAATGTACTAAAGTCTAATAAACTAATTAAGTTGTATTAAAGTCTAAAATCTAAACTTAGCAATGTATTAAAGTAAAAAAAACTTTATCATTTTATGGAATTTCACATTTATTTCGCTTAATTTTTTTAAACATGAAGTCAACAGGTCCTCTGCTCAATTTTCATGTCCAGTTATGTTGCCTAGTCTACATTCTCAACTAATGGACTTTATATAATTCTAATTGACCAGTATGTTATATGATATTACTTTATTTCAAGAAACATTGTTAATGATTTAGTGAGAAGGTAATTTCTATGGATTGAAATTTGATATAATTTACAGAAGTATCGCTTACATTACAAAATAAAATGTAAAAAATTGTTCAAACACTCGAGTTTATTGAATGGTTCCACTGTTATTTAGTGAGAGTATATGCAATTATGAGACTGTTTTCCATTAGAAGAATACCTCTTTCTATCACAATATAGAGATTATAATCGAGGTTTCCAAATGGGGAGAATTAGGTCCAAACTCATAGGTGAAGTCTTCTTTTTATTTGTTGTCTCTACTTTTAGCCTTGGGCATAAATGAGGGGCTTGTCTTTTCATTTAGTTATAAATGAAAGAGACACAGAGAGAGAGGGATGGAGAGGGGAGGGGAGGGAGATTCTTAAACCCTAGGTAGGGCTTGGACTATCCAAATTCAATTATTTTTGTTTGTTTGAGCAAATTTCTTCAGCTACACTACTGTGTAAGACATATTCTTACGTATAAAAATTATGATTTTGGCATGATATCATATGGAATATGAGTTTTTGTTATAAGAGTTTGATAATATTCAATATCTCCACATAAATTGGGAAGTTAATTGTTTTCTTTCCTGCGTTTAAAGGTGGAATGCTAGGAAATGCAAAGCAGAATAAAAGATTTTAATATGATTGATAGAAGAGACACTAAAAAAGGCAGGACACAAGAAGATACCATACAGCAGGAGTCATCTGAAATACCAATATTAGACTTTTCTAAAATAATAGGTGCCACCAACAATTTCCGTAAGTCAAACAAAATTAGGTATGGAGGGTTTAACATGGTTAATTAAGTAATATCATTAATTTTGTTTTGGTGTAATGTGAACATATATCAAAAACTAGTAAATGTATACTATCAATATTGTAGTGCGGACTATATATAGGGAATGCTAAAAGATAGACAAACAATATCGGTGAAAAGAATTTTGAGTCATTCAGAGCAAGGCATTGAAGAATTCAAGAATGAGATCATATTGATTTCCAAGCTCCAGCACAGGAATCTAATGAGGCTCTTAGATTGCTGAATTGATGGGGGGACAGAGGTTAATAATTTATGAGTACATGGCAAACAAAAACTTGGATCCTTTTCTCTTTGGTTAGATTGACTCGACATTTTCCTCTAGTAAATTTTATCATATAATTTCTAATGTCACAAATCTGCTTATTACTATATATGTATTTTCTGCAATGTGTGTTTGTGTGTAAGAGAGATCTGTGTTGAGATCTTTGTGTGACTGGCGTGAAAAAGTCATTAATGTAATTTCCTACTAACAGGGTTTGCACTAGTAATGACCTGTATTAACTGTTTTAGCAAGAGGGAGTGATAGAAGACTGCCAATACTGGAATCGAAGTTACTGATCAATTCTGTTTTGATAAATAATTACTGGAATCCAAAGAAAAAAGCACAGTTTGACTGATGTAACTGCTTTAACATTATTCAGGGTATTGCTCGAGAGCTTATTCATCTCCGTCGTGATTCTTGTTCAAGGGTCATACATCGATACTTGAAAGGCAGAAATATTCTCTTGGAGTGTCAAATGAATCAGAAAATATCAGACTTTGGTTTGGCCCGAATCTTTTGGATGACACAAGAGCTAGCATATACTCACAGGATAGTGGGAACATTGTACGTACTTAATAAATTGACCTGCTACTTTTGTATGCGTTATCACCTGTTGGGCTTATGCTCTGTGCCCCATATGGAAATTGTGAAATTAATATGAGAAAGTTTGGGAAGGATATTGTGAAAATAATATGGGAAGGATATTGTTCTAGAAATCTGATGTTTTTAACTCTCTTATAAGTCTGTCAAGCAATTGAGTGAGGTTCATCTATGTTACCAATTACCATTTACTATTTTGTAAACAACAATTGCATATTATAGTAACTTACAGAATTTTGAAAGCACGGTAGCTACACATAAATTCTCATTATCCTCGTTGTCGTTCATAAAAGTACATGGCCAAAACGATATCATTTTGGACCAAACTGTATAAATTCTTGGGAGAAAAGTTGAACCAAAAAAAGAATCCTGATTTTGGTAAAAACGACGTAGTTTTGGGCAAGTCCGCACAAACTCATGAAGAAAAGTTTGCATTGGATACTGCCTCGATCTATATAAATTATATATATTTTTATCGCATTCACACAATAATAATCATATCTTACACAACATTACATGATTTTCATGGCCTTCACATGGCCCTTTGGAATCTGCATTAGTTTTTAATCCACATGGAGCTGTGGCAGAAATAATCCTCCATAGAAGATTGCTTTCTAGCTTATCTCTCATAGCAGGCAAACTTACATTAAATTTTTGTAGTATGACAATACCCAGTGTTCTTATACCTCATTTATTTAGTCTTTAGTTTAAACTACAATGCAAGGTTTTCCGGTCAAAATGTTACTCCAATTGTGATCGCACATTAATTCCATTCACTATTCACAAGGAAGCACCCAGTCCTTCAGCTTTTCAAGCAAGTCAAATTGATTCCGGGAAGAATTCTTATTGCGCAACGGACACATTGTTGCTAATTATGAAGAGTGTATCAAATGGATATATAATCCCACTCATTGATGCGAATTGTGATTAGATGTGATCTTATAAACAAGTATTTGGGTGATTTTTGTATATATAATGAGATTAGGTTTCAGTGATTTATAACTTTACTGGAGTTTAATACCAAATTTAGTTTGAGTTTAGGATTTTGTTGTACCAGATTTTGTTGAAAAATGCATTATAATTAATGCACTCGTGTCTACATCTGAGAGTCAAAATGATCTAGTAGTATTCACTAACACGCCATAAATCCCTAGTAGCATAAATATGATATTCCTCTGCTTAGTTCTGTGGTCAATTTATGATAGTTTGTTTAAATTTTGTGTCTTAATTTCCTGCGGTGAGAAGCTGATATCACATGCTTGCCTACAGAGCTTTTATGTGGCACTAATTTTTAACTGAAAATTTTGATTTAATTCAATTATTGTGTAGACATGTGTAGGTGTATTTTCATACTTGGAATGTGAGGGAACTGCGTAGTCAACATGGCTGGAGTATGAGGCCACTTACTAAAAAGCACCATATGCCTCCAACTAGGAAAAATCTTTACAGGGTCCCAATTCTTTGTGATCATAACAAAACATGAAAATCTATAAGCACTTCAAGTAGTTATAAATGTATTTTAAACCATAAAACATGAAAATCTAGAAGTATTCTAAGGAGTTGTGGATGTATTTTAAACCAGAAGATTATAGTCTTGTCACAATAATTAAAGTGTTATATAACTAGACTTAAGAGACTCCAATGTGTATCAGGTGCACAATTCAAATTTTGGGATTGTGCTTTTAGCTGAACCGTATATGTAAAACTCTTGGAGCCTAGGTGGAACTGTCTTGATTGTATTTTCACTTAGCTTTGTTGTTTTAGTATTATTAGAGTAAGGGAATATTCATTAGGAATATTCCAGTAGAGCGCATTTACTATTTTAACCCTCCAAATGGCACAACATCTGGCTCTGCTAACAGGATGCAGGGACCTTTAATCCAGGATTTGAGACCCAGTTTTACCATAATTCCTTCGTGGTCCTGCATGGCTGCTAAAAGTGGAGGCCATTTTTTAAGCTCATTGTTGGGGATCGAGTATGTTGAGTTAGCTCCTGTAGCTACAGATTTGAACAATATTGAGTGGATTAAAATAGGTCTTGATGATATTAGTAGAAGAGTTCAAGAATGGGCCAATAGGTGCTCGCGACTCTGCTGCAGAGATGGGTATTTGACGTGACCCATGTTCATATCTTTGAATTGATAAATGGATATTTTTTATATGGCTATTGTTTGTTTTAAAGAGCAAAGGAATAATCAAAGTTAATGTTCATCAATCAAATAGACCAATGTTGCAGTTTGGCCAAATGAATCCATTAGGAGCATTACTCTCTTTAGCCTCTAGTCTTGGTCATTACAAATCTTACAAAGATAAAAAATCCTAGTCTTTTATAAACTGCACTCTAATATTAAAGATCATCGGATTCACCTCAGTGTAAATATGTCACAGCTTTGGGCATGGAGATTTTCACAGCAGTCATCTGCAATCCTCCATTACAACAGAAAAAAATATGGAGGTTTGAAATAGCAAGGACGAAAAAGACTTCAAAAGATACTCATTGTGTGTGAATGTCATTGAATATATAAGGTCAAAAGAGAGAAGAAATGTCATATAGACTTTATGAGATGGGGGGGGGGGGAGGAAATGACGTGCGTGATGAAATTTCATCTTTTTACACAACTACAATCAAGGGAACCAACCAGTGACGAAATTTAAGCTTGGAATTATTATGTATTTTCTATCACACCCCTATAGCAGTTTGAAAGTTAACCCACCCATGATCAAGTTACTCACTTCATCCAACTGTGAATACTATATCGCTCAAAAAAACACCTCATAATGTTTCTGTCCAGAGCCAAGATCGTTGATGATTGCCGTCGTCACCTCTACCCACCCTCAGAACAAACGGCGACTCACCAGCCATCCCCTTTTTCAGCTTTGGAGTATATTGGGATTCAATGTAAAGTTTTAAAGGGACTGAGCCCCCACATATTTTATTAATTATTTTGGAGAAAAAGATTCTCTATGGTGGCATTTATTGAGGAAGAGGTCATTTACCGTACTTTCTGAAATAAAGAACAAAGAAAATAAAGCTCTATCGACTATATAAAACAACCCAAGAGAAAACAACACTTTGAATACTATAATAAAAATAAAGAACAGCCCCAAAAAACCACTTTTATCCAGCTTATAGTACTTTTTTCATATTCTTGCAAAACATCACCCCTTGAATCAAAATAGTCTAAAATGACCCACGCCTCCAAACTCAATTTTCAATTTAATAATGTTCGATTTTCATTTCAATTCACAAACGAAAGAAGAAAGTAATCACTTGTAAACTACATTATATAAATAAGATGTGACCATCACATATAAGTGTACTAAGCTCCGAAACACAGTTCAATTCTCAAGTGAAAATACAGTTCTTTTTACTACGCAAAATGACCAACAATACAGAGAGAAACCAGCTCCTATTATTATTTTTCCAAACTCTGTCACACTCGGGTACTCCATCTGGCTGTCCAGCATTAGCTCTGAGGAAGAAAACATGCAATACATGATACATCATGATTTGAGATATAGAGTAGCATTCATTCATCGCAAACAAACATTACCTTATACCATAACACCACCAAGTGAATATCCTCAAAGCATCTATGAATGAAAGAGGGGGAACAAAACTATTCACAGTGGCAACACATAAAGAAGAGGCAAGGAATAGTTATATAATGCAACTGTGATTAATGACTATGGTCTATGGAATTAATGAAATAAATACTAGAGAAGACATTACGAAAGTAATCTTCTACATGTTTAGTAGGGCTATGTTTCGGCATGGGTTTTCAAAAACATTTCGGATTTTTGTTGATTCCCTTCATCAAAAACTGTGTTTTTTTTTTATTTTGAAAAAAATCAGAAATCAGAAATCCCAAAATATTCTGGGAAAACATGAAAAATGGAAAATTCAGAAACATTTCAGGAAAACAACACATTTGTAAAATTTCAGGAAAAAATATGTTTCTCTCATAATAATAATAAGATCATCACAGTTTTGAAAGATATCAAAATTGAATTTTGAAAAAAAAATAGTTTGGATTTTAAACAAAACGGATTTTGGAAGGAAAGTACACCCCTGACATTGAGGGTATCTTAGGCAAGCATTTCTAATAAGCAAAAAAAATAATTTCACCAAAAAAATTTGAAAGAATATTGCCTTTTCAATTCAACCATGAATATTGTAATGTAAGGTTGATAGTTTATTGTAGAGAGTTGAATTGGAGATTGCTTCTCATTTTGATTGTCTACAAAGAAGTTTTGCATGCCAAGAATCAAGTTTCTAGACATGGTGATATGTCTGTAGTCATAATATATTCAAAAGATGCTCTATCTAATTTGTATCTCACTACAACAAATGGTACTTTCAGAGACCAAATATTTACCGGGAAACAAATTTGTCAGCCAAATTTGACATTTCACAGCAAAACATTTTTTTACCATAATTACTATAACTGGTCTGAAAGATCAAATTTCGTGCAAATCCTTTTGGTGAGCAAAATACAACATTTAGCTATGATTTATTTTGTCAAAAATAATATTGCTAATTAGCGTTGTCATTGCTTAATGTGTTGTGTTGTTTGGCAACAAGTTATTCTGTTTCGCAATTCATTAGCTTTGGTGTCAGGTCTGAATTCACGAAAACATCTCTCCTCAATTCATTCTCACTTCTCAGACTCTTTACTCTCCGTCCTCAATCCAAACGATCCTTCACTGTATAGATTACACCATTAACTTCATTGATGCTATTAGTTTTGCCATGTGTCATTATTGTTGTAGCTATTCAGTGATTTTCATTTTCATAGATATATAATTTCAATGTGTTTCCATTTCAGATTATTTGGATGTATGTTTTGTTGTCTTATATGAATATAATGATTCCTTATTTCCCTCATCATTACTAAATTACAAAATACAGAACATATGTTTTTTTCTTCAAAATAGACAAGTGATAAGTAAACTAAAATACATCTTAACATAGTTCGTGCATTTACAACTCTATGAATACAATCAAAATACAGGAGCTAACAAAAGCAGGGCTATAGTCAAAATGATATCACATTCCAATCTTGTCAATAAAAAAATAATGCCGAACAAATGAAAAACATGTGAAGAAGTATACATATGATGCAATAACTGCATTTCCTTGTCTGTATAAGCTTATTACGTAAAGTTTCTCAATTGTCCCCTTTTGGTAGTTGATGCAATTAGCCTACTATATGTTTGTTCTTTTAAGATAAATTCTTCCCCTTTTCTTCACCTCATTCCACTGTTTAAATATTACTTTGGTATATGTCATAATACATCAGATGTTATTTCTTTGTTTGGCTTTATTTTCGAGGCTTGAGTACTAATATAGTTTGGTGGGCATATGATTCAATTAGGCAGACCCTGTTGCCTTATGTTTCTATTATATGGAAAGGGATAAAGATTCATTCAGTCAAATTATATTAATATGGTCAACCATATATAAACTACCGATCTATATTCAATATTGAAGATCGTAAGCCTGAAGATGATGATAATGATAGTGACACAAATTGAAATTATAATCATTTCTCGTCAATAATAAGAACATTCTCATTACATCTTTAATGATTTTTTTTATCAATCTATTTATACATTTGCTCCTTTTTAATTGGATTCTTTGACAACTAATTATTGATTGAATTGTACTGCCGGGGCAATGGTGAACTTTTGGCAAACACTATATGCTATTTTACAAAAGTATCTCCTGAAAATGGCTATTTTTTTTAAATATCCATGTTCGTCATTTTTCGTTGAGTTGAATACAAATATAACCCCCAGGGCCAAACCTAGACACTATAGTGGTTATCGGTTCACCAATAAATTTGACAAGAGCTTTGAATTGATGGTAATGTCTTAGCCTAGTACATTGTGGACTTTAGTTGTTACGACTTTGTATAGATCCAATGGATGTGGTATGTTAAATGGTTATAAGGTACGGTAAATGGAGTATTTGGCTAGGTTTTATAATGCCATTTTCCATCCTCTACAATATGATATCCTCTATGTTTTTTCTGCGCGAGTCAATAGCCAAATGAAATGATTTTGTTATTATTTTAACTAGTTATAACTGATAAATTTTAACCTTTTGTGTTTGTCTAGTTTATTCATTAGTGAAGTCTCATTATCATTTTAATCAATTTTTCTATATAAGTTCAATTATTTATATTTCCAAAGATTAATGTCGGCCCATGTTCACTACGGTAACAAACGTGGACGAAAATTCGAAGTCGTTTTATAGTTCTTGTTAAGATACCTAATGTGTTTTGACTAAACTGTTATTAGGTGTGATACCAGCAAAATGAACAACTCAAAGTTCATGCTTAAAATCATTCCATATATGAATATGAAGTTTGTGGTACTAGGTTGAGTATAATTGGGAGTATGTTATATCTTGTTCTAAGAATAATGCATTGACAAATGCCTTCGCAATGTCTGGATGTTTTAAACATTTGGTGCCATTTCAAGTCTAGGCATGGAAAATAGCACAATGCAGCTTATGTTTTCATTCTTCTGCCATTTTCCATTTCTTTACCTTTTTTGTGTTCCTTATTTTTGTTTTTGTTTTTGTTTTCTTTTCTTTCACCTTTTTATATATATGTTTTTGTTTTCTAGATGAATGTGGAGACACCAAAGAGAACAAAAGATGGAAAATAAACAAACAGTTCTAATCGAACTAAAAGTTTAACACAGATTAAACAAAGGTATTGTGAAGGGTGATAACGAAAAACTCATTGTAGGGAAACAATCGCACCTACTGGGTTTCTTGTATTAACAAAAGGAGAACAACATGTACTTAATAGTAGATGATAATCAAAGATGGAGATGGAAGCAAAGAGTGAAAAAAAAAGAAACTTATGGGTACAAAATTGTAATTTTAGAATGATATGGGCAATTAGTGTGCTTGACCTTCCCAACCAAACGGGTGATAAAGTTTCGATTTTTGAAATTAAGATACCTATTTACTTGGAGCTTAGTCCTCATTTATTATTTTGTCGATTCTATGTGTACCTATCAAACGTAAGAGCTCACCAGGGATTGTTTTGCTTGCTCCATGATATGAAGAAACCTCACTACCTTCTGGTCAACTATTACTGTCTTGATCTTGTTGAAAATAAGGTATGATAAATGATGCTTTCTTTTTGTATTCTTAAATTTCACAATAGTCACAAAATAGAGTGCTAATAATGAAATACATACACATTTTATTCACTATAGTATACAGTTGGATTCAAATCATGTTTAAGTTTTAAATTGTCATGTATAACAAGCTCATATTACCCATGTATATTAGATGTGTTTAGGGGATCAATCCAGTAAGCATCTAACACTCTTATGAACGTTTTTTTTAATTTACAAATTGTTACATCCGCTTTGTTGTGAGTTCTTGTAATAGACAAGAAAGAGAAGTGGAAGACCAACTGTGCTACATCAGTAACAACAGTGATGTGGTCAAGATCGTAGGCAATGTGAGCAATTCATTAGAATGATGTTGCTATGACTGTGATGGCAACGATGGATTTATGTTAAGTACATTTTTTTCTATTTACTGCCCATACCCAAGTACGACGTCACTCAGCTTTTCATTGTGGTCATAAGCAAAAATATTGCTTTGGTTGTACTTCCTTTTGGAGTTGATGAATTTATGATGTTCAAATAGTTTATCAAGGTTAATTGTGTAAGTGGTGTCTCATGTAAGTACTTAGTACTAAGGGTTATTCTTAATGTTAAGTGGTTAAGTGAGGCCTCATTGATATCATATATTCCACGCCAGTTAAATATTAATTTAAAGTTGTGTGGGACAAGTATCCTCTTCATTCCCTTTTAACTTTGTTAAAGCTTCACCCATTCTCAGTCTTCATTGCACAATAAAAAGTCAATTATTATTCTACACTGAATGCATATTTATAACCAAATGCTTACTGATCATCTCCACTGTTCATGACATGCATCTATGTGCAAGAGATCAAGAACCAGTTGTAGACTGGACTTGGACTTTACTTAATCCAGAATGTTTTAGGAGGTAAATAGGTGAAAAAAGAGGTTGGAGTTGGAATTTCTTATAAGAAGTAGGGAAATTCAAAGAGTTCTACTCAAGAGGTATTGCTTACGGCCCCGTTTGGTTGTCCCAAAATTGTAAATTGGATCATTAATAAATTGATCCATTTACAAATTGATCCATTAATTGTGTTTGGTTTCATTAATGAAATGATTCATTAATTGTTCAATTTTAACTCATGTGCAAAATCTGAAATTGGACCATTTCACAAAAAAGGTGAAATGAATCCATTTGAAATAGGAGCCACATAAAGTGCATGTCCCCTCTCCCTCTCTACCTCCCCCTCTCTCTTTTCCTCTCCCTCTCTCTCTTGATTTGTTTTTATCTTTTTTTCATAGAACCTTAACATCAATTTCAAATTACCAAACATTGTGTAAAATTGTATTTAACTCATTTCAAATTCACTCATTTACAATTCACTAATTCACAATGAACCAATTTACATAATCAAATAATTTGCGCAACCAAACTGGGCCTACATCTTTGTTAAATTAGTCATATTTTTGTAAGCATAAGCTTTAAAATACCTCCATTTAACCTACGTATGCATCATCTTGCTTTGTGATGCATTATTAAAAAGAAAAAACTATGTGGTGGCAAAGTGATGCCATATCTTGTTTGATGGTCAAGTATACAGAATAAACTAATCTTTTCCATCTTTTGAATCGAGTCTTTTAATCAATGTTATTATTTGTTATTTTAAATTGCCTTTAACTTATCAAACTTTTTTGTAATAGCTTCCATTTTATTCAAACATTCCCTACTTGGTCGTTGTTAACACTTGGTATTTTATTTCAGTTTTCTTGATCAATAAATCATCTGAACTTCGGTTTTGTTCATGCGCAACATATATGTTATTGAATGCAAAATTTGCTAGAATTATTTATATTTATGTGGTTGTTTGTGTATACAACTGATGTCAAATGGTCTATCTTTTGCAGCAAAGTTGCCTCTCCAATTAGTCTTTTATCGCTATTTATAGAGGATGAAAACTACATCTTTTATCTATCTTACAAGAATGTATTGGGTAAATTTCTTGGATGTTTGAAGCACTACAGAAATAATACATTTTGTTGGTCTATTAGTTTATGATTGCATTGGTTTAAAACAATGGTTATAGCGTCTGTTGATTGTTGGTAATATTAAATTTGGTTGCTTTAAGTTTTAAACTAGTTACGTGGGTTGCGCATATGACATTTAAACTATGGGTATGTTCACAAAAAATTGGTAGCAGGAACTTGCTAATAAACTGATGTGATTCGAGGGGTATTTTGGTCATATCCTCTTTTATTTTTGGCTCCATATATTAGTTGATCATACTTTCATCTTATGTTGCATTTCTTTTTATTTTATTTCATTTCATATTGTATTGGTTTATTTAGAGGATGGGCTTTAGGTGAACACTTGAGTATTAGGCTTATTGTATAAATGGGCATAAGTCCCACATTGGTTAGTTGCTCCTTTAGTGCTCACCTCCCTATCCTATAAATAGATCCCTCCTCTTCGTCATTTGGGGACCGAACTTTGGAGTAAAAGCTTAGTTATATATCTCTATCTAAATTGTTGTGGAGTCTTTTAGAGTTGCCATTAGACGTGTGGTTACATTAATTGGTATCAGAGTGAGGTGTCGCTCCCCCATTTGTGTGTGAGATGTTACCACAATTTTCTTTTCATTTTTGTTTGTGAGGTGTCACAACAGAAGAAAAAAATAATCATTGAAATCGTTTTCCACATTTTAATGGCTCCCAAAAAGGCAACAATTGATGAAAGATTTATCCAAATGCAAGAACAAATGAGAGAAGAAATGGTCTCCCTCATGGGGCAACATCTCTTTTTCAAAACCCTAACCCTACCCTAACCTCATACCCAAACACCCCCCCCCCCCCAAGACCCATCTTCATCTTTCCCCTACCTAAACCCTAACCCTAACTCCACCACTCACTACCCCACCACTCTAACTACCCACCCACCCACTAATATTTCACCATCACCGGAATAATTTCAAACTCCTCCAAATTCCCGCAAACTTTTCCCACACCCTCTTCTCATCCCGATTTACAACTTCCCTCAAACACCCACCCTAAAATACTCCTAAAACATCCTCTACCGCCCTTTTTTCTCTCGGCTCCGTCCGATGAAGCAGAAGCCCTTCCCCCACCCCCTTTCGGTGGTTCGATCAACGATCCGACTTCGGATCCATATTCTCCACCCCCGGACAATCCACCCCCTCTATTTTCATCTCATTTGGCCAACTCCGGTCGCCGGACCGCCGGAACTCTGGCCAATCGGGGTGGGGTAGTCTCCCAAGCCTCCCAAACCCCCATTTTTTCCACCTTCTTAGCCCGAATAACTCTTGGATTATCCCACCAATCAAATTCGAGGGTTTTAACCCTTCCCCACCCACCTACCAACACTCTCTCAGCTGCCCGCCCCTCCCTCCCTTCCTCCCTCTTCCCTTCCCCACCCATTTCTCACCCACCACCACCACAATTTCAGTCCCCCACCCCCATTATTCTCCTAAACACCCGTTCACTCACCCACTCCACTCCATATATTACCCTCACTCCGCTGCCTCCCATATCATTATGACCCCCATGCATATCCCTCACCCCATACACCGTACCCATGGTCCTTTCATGTCCCCTATCCATCCACTACCCCACCGCCGCTGCATCATCCACCCTCGTTGCCACCTTTGTTCACCCATATTACACAACCCACACTCCCCCTATACCACCCCCACCCCTTCCGTCTCACATCGACGCGAGTGAGGTATCTAGTTCCTTTTCCTCCACCCCACACGACTCACACCCTCAAATTCGTGATTGGATACTACCCCCAACTTGCCGCCTCCACCACCGGATATTATTCCCCCACCCCCGGCCCCTCTAGATACCTACCGATGCTTTTATTTCCATGACCAGGGGCATTACTCGACGCTTGTCCCCATTTCGTTCATAACCATCCTCTCCCCCACCCGATGATTCCCCCACCTCTAGTTGCAGATCCACCACCACCACCACCCCACACACATACCCCTCATGTTCAGGCCCCAATTCCTCCACCCTTGATCACAAGGCAGGCTTCGTTTGTTAGTTTTGAGGATCTCCTCACAAGTGATGATGTTGTGATTCCCAGATGTCCTTGGGGTGATTCGTAGTTCCTACGAGGTGGAGATGATGGGTTCGGTCCATGGATTTTCCTTCCTTTTGCCGCATTTCGCTCAGAGGGTTGAAGGGAGATAGTGCATCAAGTTGTTCACAAGGACCAACTTGATCCTCTTCCCCAGGGATCCCGGATAAGGGAACCCTAGGAGAGCCGCCATCTCCAACTACCGTCCAGGGGTGACCCGTTGGCTTTAGCTCTTCAGCTCCTCTCTCGAATTTTGCATGGGGACATTCGGGTCGATGTACCCATGTTTGACGGTCGGCAGCAGCCGATTGCAATTGTTGATTGGCTTGCCTTGATGGAGCTCGTGTTTAATTACAAACACGTTACGGGACGCAAGTGTGTTTTATTAGGCACGAGGAAGTTTCAGGGGTATGCCGTTGTTTGGTGGCGTGATCTAGAGCAGAGACGGATGGGTTGAGGCCCTCCCATCGATTCAAACTTGGGCCGAGTTGAAAGCTCTATTGCTCGTCGCCTTTCTTCCAACTACATATGACGGGACCTCTTCGCTAGAGTTCAGACTTTGCGCCAGGAGACAACAGTGGTTAATTATACGGAGCGCCTTTCTTCTAGCTACATATGAGCGGGACCTCTTCGCTAGAGTTCAGACTTTGCGCCAGGAGACGACAACAGTGGTTGATTATACGGAGAGCTTTAAGTTACTGTGTACTCAGGCCCGATTTGACGAGTCTGAGGAGCAGCGAATCAGTCACTACATCACTGACCTCCAGTTCTACATACAGAGAGACTTGACCTTGCGTGACATACCCACCTTCAATAAGGCAGTGGAGTATGCCACCAAGCTCGAGACACATCATCTAGCAATCGCAACCTGTGCCTCCTCCCGGGCCCCTTCTCCTCCAGTGACCACCGTTCCAACTCCTCCATTAGCTCCAGCTTCCTTTCCCGCTCTTTCTATCGTTGTCGCACCACCTTCAAACCCCACTCCAACCTTAAAGTGCTTCAACTGTGGTGTTGTTGGTCATCGAGCTTCTGCTTGCCCTACTCCGCGCCATCGTGCCCGGATGGCGATGACTCGTGCTCGATTACTTGTCAGATGATTATGTTGACACCAGGCATGCATTGATCACTCTCTTGACCGGCGACGAGGAGGGCATCCCCCTTTGAGTTCGAGGACAAACTCTTTTTTGAGGAGGGGAGAGTGATGTGATTCGAGGGGTATTTTGGTCATATCCTCTTTTATTTTTGCTCCATATATTAGTTAATCATATCTTCATCTTATGTTGCATTTTTTTTTATTTCATATTGTATTAGTCTATTTAGAGGAGGGGATTTAGGTGAGCACTTGAGTATTAGGTTTATTGTATAGATGGGCATAAGTCCCACGTTGGCCGGTTGCTCCTTTAGTGCCCACCTCCCTAACTAATAAAAAAAAAAAATCTTTCTCATTTGGGGACCGAACTTTGAAGTAAAAGCCTAGTTATATTTCCCTCTCTATATTGGTGTGGTACCTTTAAAATTGCCATTAGACGTGTGGTTACGTCATAAACAGAAATACCATGTTAATTTGTTTTGTCCTAATTGCTAACGGTTTTAACCGTTTGAGAGTATGAAATTTTGTTATAAAAAAGTGTTAATACACTTGAAGTCATACTGTTATTAATATATTTGTAACGGTTAGCAGATCAGTTCGAAATATTCCCCATGGAGTATTCCTAACGGGAAAAAAACTGTTATGAATAATTTTACTAACGGTAAAAACCGTGTGTAATCTACTTTTTTGGTGTCGACTCGTGACATTTAATACCTTGAACTTATATTTTCACACACTTCATGGATTACGGACGTGTAACAGACTCTCTTGGGCGATGTGTTTTGAACCCGTACACGGAGTGATATTAATGGAGTAAATGGAATTTGTGGCCCAAACTATGTTTATTCAATATTTAGTACTTATGAATATTTAGACAACTAATGTAAACACTTAACCAAATTACTTTGAATTCTTGAATCTTTATATTCATAGAACTGATGTACACAATTAATATACTTTTAAGTTGTGGTAACATAATATTCCTTTATAGATTATATATCATAAATGGATGTTTTTAGCGTATTATATTTGAAGGATTGTTATTAATTTTTTAATTTGAGAATTTAAATTTAAAGAGATAAATTTTGACACTAAAGCATGGTACAAGTTAATTTTAGCAACAAAATTATTTCACTTATTTTTGTCTCCATACATTTAATTTTTGTTACAAGTCAATTTCGCCGATGATCAATTGCGTCATAAGATAATCATCTTTGCCAACGATTTGGTTTGTAGACAAAAAACTCTTTTTTTTCCCGTAGCTATAGGATCCTCTCCTTGAGCTATTTGTCCACAATTTGTGACGAAATAAACCTTTTTTGTGAAGAAACAATGAATGGCGAAGAATATTTTCGTCATTGAATTCTATCTTTGCACAACATTTACTTTTAACGACTGAGCTTTCGTAACGAACATGCGTCGAAATCGTTCCAGAAAAGTTTTGGTGATGAAAACTATATTTTTCCCGACAAATTTTTCGCTGACAAAAGGTAATTATGTTGTAATGGGATCTTGAGGAGATCAAATATCATTACACTTTAACAAAGTACATCAAAGTAACTGCATAGGGAAAAAAGGAAAAAAAAAACAAGCAACAGGATACGTGAAAAATGCGTATATCATTATTTCATATAAATACCTTATCATGTCCTTCAAGATCCTTATAGCACCGGTTTAAATCCCTTAAACAATCCCTTTGACAGAAAAGCATCCTTACAATAATCAAAAATCAATATGTGAGTAATAATTAATAATAAGAAAAAACATCTAGACTAATATAATATGTACAACACTACATTTACACTAAGTAAACATCATAAACCAGATTCAAATTATCAACCGTCCAAAGGCTACCGCCCCCACCCCTTGAAATTTAGGTTACTGTTGTATATACTCTGAAATTTGAAATTTGTTAAGTCAAACTAGCGATCTCTCTTACACGCTACAATCAAATACCTCCTTATCCACTATCCGCACATTCCCGTATTTGGACTTACGAATCAAAAGCTAATCACTTTGACTAGACATAAAATGACTAAGAATTATTAAAATAAAACTGACTCAACACAATATCATGTTTTTTTACCTCACACGAACACATCTCATTTTAAAACACGATTCACAATTTTCACATCCAAGTAAACACAACACGAAAAAAGACAAAACATGACTTACATAAGAACATAAATTCGACAAGATTGTGTCTAAAAGTCACTACGCAAACACGACTTTATCTTTCACAACGAAAAACTTCATTCTTCACATTTTCTTAATATTTATAATAATCCTTCCGATTATAATTTGTCTTCTTTTTGCCATTTATTGTTTCAATTACAAAGATAATGCTAGGCAACATAATAAAAGTATAAGTATTGAAAAAGTTCATGACATTGAACTGTGTTCTTCAAAAATCAAATGTGTGTCCATAACAAGACATGATCCGAGTAAAACCACACAAAGAGGTTTATGATATTGAGTTGTAGGTATTCACATGACAAAGAAAATGCTAGGCAAGATAACAGTTCAATGTCAAACTTCTACGTAAAACTTCTAATAAGTTACCTATTCTTATTACTCGTTGACTTCTTTTTTCTATTCCTTGTATTGCTTTTTTGGTTCACCGCTTCCTCCATAGCCATCAAGGGGAACAAGGCTTCCCACACAAACTTCTACGTAAAACATTCTGGTCAAACCACAAATCTTGACATTCCTAGTTTCTCTACTCTTTAAATCATACCAAATTAAGTTATTTGCATTAAAATTCAAAAGAACTTCATTGCGGCTCTTCGAAAAACCCAAAGGACGAAACAAAGCATAAGACCTAAACTCCGGTGACAAAATAGACAACAATTTCGTCCAAGACTTCTTCACTTCATAAACCTTCATCACCCATACATCGGTATAATCCGAGTAAGAACCCATCAAACAAAGGCATCCACCCAAAACATCCACACTCAAATCAACCTCTTCTTTTTTCATAAAATCAGGTTTCGGGACCAAATAAAAGTTCTCATCCGCAACATGAAAACCAACAATCAGTTGGGACGAATCAAGATCACTTTCAGTGACAACCGTGTGCAACGCGCCACTAACTTGAGTGCCCCAACCGCTGATGCATCCGTCTGGGAAACAATAAGGAAAATCACCAATTTTTCGCCACAAATTCAATTTCAAACTGTAAACCTCAGCTTCAGTCTTAACCCATTTAAGGGATTCATAAAACTCAACAAACCTAATCACTTTATAATCATATTCAAATGAATCATACCCTAACCCAAAATGTTCAACTACATAACAAATTGGGTACTTAATTGGGGCTGCGGGTACATTCCTGTGTTGTCTGGTAGATGGATTGAATAATACAAGCACATTCTGATCTTGGGGTTTTAGAAGAAGCAAACCATTACAAGAACCCGAAACACAACAATCGTTAAAGTGGTTGTTAAATGGAATGGGTGTTTGGAGTGAATGAAAGTCGAGTGAATAGAGGGTGTTTTTGTTTTGGCGTATACTCATTGCTCTGAAAATGATTGTAAGATTGGTGTCGTTCTCAATTGATCGAGTGAGGTGGGTTTTTACGAAATATGGAGTGTCAATTAAGAAATACCATGACTTAGATACACACCTGAAACGAAGAAGAGATTTGACGGGTAAACGAGAGAGGATGTCTGTGATAATATCCAACGGGAGGCCGGACATGTTTGCGATGTAAGGAATTTAGGGGTTATTGGTTGAGGATAGAGATACAGAGATGGCTTTGTTTATTGTTATAGAGTCCGTAGCTTAACACGCGAGTAAAGATTTTGTTAGCCTTGCACAATACAAATTTTGAAATAATTTTTAACTTACGATATTTAAAATTATTATTTTAGTCATTTTCTACAAATAAAATGATCAAATATTAAGAAGTCACTCAAATATTTTTTAATATACATTTAGTCTAAGTCTTTTTATTTTGTTCCAAAAAGTCACTCAAACACTTATTTAAATAATATTCTCTTATTTTTAAAGTCCGCGCTAGCGGCATGTTAAATGACTTTTTGAAGCAAATAAAAAAGTTTGGACTAAACGTGCATTAAAAAATGTTCTAGGGACTATTTGGTATATGCCCATAAATAAAAACATTATGTTATTTTTTTAATTTTGACAAAAAAATGTTCAAATTTTTATTTTTTTTAAATTTATTTTATTTATAAAAAATTGTATCTTAGTTATAAAACTTTTTTAATTATTTTAAAAAATAAAAAAGGAGAAAATGTTTAAGCGCTCGATAAATGGAGAGGAGAGATAAGGGATGCGCTAGTATCAATCAGAGGTGGAAATGTTCCACGTCTGGTCACATTTCCCCCCAGGTGTGGAAATGTTTCCCGCTTGAGATTTTCCCTCCGAAACCTTCGTCTAACGGCTATAATCGGGCAGAACTCACCATTTAACCTATAAATATGATACTTTTCACCCCAAATTCATTCCCACTCAATTACAACTTATTTTTTAGTTCTAGTTTCAAAAAAATAAATTAACAAATTTCATATGGCTTCTCCCTCTCAAACTACAACACTTCCCAATTTAAGCTCATTTGATGAAATCGTCTTGTGTCATGCGTATTGTAAATATTCATTTGATGAAAAAATTGGAACTAGCCAACACGAGGGAACGATGTGGGGAAAAATACAAGTGGAGTTCAATAATATCGAGGGCGTGTTGTATCACCGATCAGTAACAGTCTTGCAAGGCAAGTGGCAGGCTATCAATCGGGATTGCATGTTGTACGCCGCAAAGATGACTTGTGCATTTCGCGCGACACGCTAGAGTGGAACATCACACGATCAGTGGGTATGCCTAAAATTTAATATTGAAATGTTATTAAATTTTTTATTTATCATGTAGTGTTAACATCCTGTGCTATTAATAAATTGTATATTTTCCTTCTTTTTTTAACAGATTCAACGTGCTCTCGACGGTTTTAAAAATGATACCGGGCAGAAATTTTTTTATGATCATTTCTTTGACATTTTAATGGATGTCCAAAGTATAATTTAGTAGACACTTCCGCTCAGTTCATGGATGAAGATTTCGGCCCATCAACCGGTGGAGAAGATGTTGATTTGGCTGATGACTTTGAAGTAATGCATACCCCATTGGAATGACCATCAGGGCGTAAGACTGAAAATTAGGGAGTTAAACGCAAGTCAATGTCTAGCAGTCTACAAGCTTACACCTTGCTTGGAGAGAATTCAAAGAGTTTTACCGATTCGTACAAAGAATTTCTCTAGCGGCACAACGTAATCAAGACGAGCTCAATTCGAAGTTGGACGAGTTAATTGTTATATGGAAATAGGAGATTGAGAATGCGATAATTTTCATGGAAGCCTCTCACTTGTCTTCGGTTCAGTTACATCTTCATGAACTGCAAACAAATCAGACACTTCAGCGTAGACTTGCCGAAAGTCGACAAAACCCACCACCCGGAGGCAATTAATAACTAAATTCTATTTAGTTAATTTTTATTTGCAATTTTATTTAATATTTTTAAATCCCACTTAATAAAATATTTGTTTGATGTCTGAGTCGTATTCATAATAACTAATAACAAACTGAATAGAAATATAATTCATATCCAAACATACAACTGCATTAGACCAGAATTGAAAAACGATAATTTAATATGGTTACAAATGTTACTCGTTGATATCGGTATCCACATGTAAATTCCATATATGTTCCATAAGGTTATCCATGAGTTGATTGCGTTTATCCTTATTGTAAATCAATGACTCACGCACTCTGTATTGGTACGCATTTCCTAGTGTGTCTCAGTTAATCGGTGCTCGGAGGTTTCTGATTGTCCCAAATTTGTTCCAACTTTTTTCAAGCAAAAAATTAACTCAATCATACATCGAACTCCATATTTGTAATTAAAATAAATTTGGGGGAGGGATTAAGTTAATATTATAAAATATCTGGAGTAATAAGGAAGAGTTAGGAAGAACATGTGAGTTAAATGGGATGAAAGATGTGGTAATTATACTGGTGATTTATGGTGAGAAACGAAAATAACAAAAATCTTCAACGGTTGTAAATGGTAATCTGTATGGTAACGGGAAAAACATTGGATATTTCCATCAGACGTGGGAGTGTTCCACGCCCAGGCGGGTAAGCATTCGAAGTTCTTAGTACCCAGCACATCCAAATTTCGAGGATGAAATTTCTTTGTAAGGGGGGAAATATGTAACCCCCGTATTTTTGGGGAATATTTAAACTACATGTGTGCTCGTAATTTAATTAATTTGAGAAAATAAATTGAATTAAATAAATGTTAATTAGAGAATATTGAATTAATATTTATGTTTTATTGTATTTACTGGTGTGATAAGTAAATGAAAATAGGTTATTTTACATTACGTCGTAAGTAAGTAAAATCGACAGGTTACGGTATCTTATTCAAGAGGCGTGTGTGGGGTCGTGTAGGGAATGAGAGGAGAATTTTATGATAGGTGACTCGGATGATGATTTCGAGTGCATGAATGATTCGGGATGGATCGTGAGAGTCAGAAGTAGGTACCCGGGGGTTATAATAGGGTTTCGAGGACTTTTTGTAAAGATAAATTTTCAAGTGTGTCAATTTGTATGAAATGACTTAATTCCGGACAAAATAAAAGTTTAAGTCATAGGAAGTTTTAATTGTGTCGTTCCACATAAGCCTATGATGTTATGTTGAAGACGTAGTGGTCAAAATTCAAAGATTGATCATGTCGTGTTTATTAGTGCACGTTTATTCGTCTTCAAATCAAGTTACAGTCCAAGATCACTCAAGTATGAATGTGTAATGTTAATGGGACTCGGAATTTATTTTAAATTGTTTAAGGATATTATTTTATTAAGAAAATACTTTTAAAATGTTTTTAAAGTGTTTTAAAATATTTGGCCTTCGTTTATTCTAAGATAAAGATGGTTTAGAGTTGTGTTGAAATAAAAAACACGTGTACAGTGGTTCAAACGACGTTACAGTCGTTCAAGAAAGATGCACATCTCATTCAAGCGAGATATGCATATCGTTTGAACGATATGGCTAACTCGTTTGAACGATAGGATATCTCGTTCGAACTATGCACCGCCTCAATTTTTTATTTAAGGCGTGATTTCTTAGAACTTTTTAAGTTGTGCAATCCATAAAATCATAAACGAAATAGTACGCTTTCTGCACAAAATTTTCTAACGTATTCTAATTTAAAACATCCTTAGAGTTTCAAAGATTCGAGTTTTCATTATCATATGCAACTGTGATCTTGTTTGCACCAATAAGAAGGTTTTTGTTCTACATCTTGAGGAACATCGTTGGGTTTTGCGGTGAAAAAGCGAAGGAGTCCGTGTTCAACATCGTAGATGATACAAAGCCATATCAGTGGACACCAAGACATACGTGAACACGTGTGTTATGGACGAGCATCGTGGAAGAAGGACTTTCTGTGTGGGCACTGTGGATGAGTGGTTGAAGCATCAGAAAAGTGTCAAGGCTTGTGGGGATCAAGTCATTGAGTAAGTTTATTGTCTGTAACTTTGTAATACCACATCATAGTGAATGTGTGGCTTGGGTCGTACGCGGTTTTTTCCCTTTAATGATTTCCTCGTACATCCAGCATTGTGACTTTTCTATTTTAGTTTCTTTAATCACTTAGATGTATATTTAGGATTAAACAACATAAAATTGGTTAAAGTAAAATTGGTTTACAACTTGGTGTGAAATTAAAATTTGGAAAAAGTGGTTTTCGAAAAAGAAAGTGTATTTACCTAAAGGGCACACATTAAAAAGGGACCTACAAATTGGAATCAGAGCTTAAAAACAAAATTTATTTGTGTGTGATCCTACGTATCCTTAGGTATGAATTTTGAAAATTTTGATTCGCTTAGAACTCCAGTTTTTTATGGCACAAATTACACCTATTGGAAAATGTGAATGAAAAGTGCTTTAAAATCAATTGATGAGCGTGTTTGGTTAGCGGTTGAAAAAGGTTGGACACCACTCGTCATGAGAGGGGGAGAGGTCACTAGTTTAAAACCCGTTGAGTCGTGGACTGAGGTCGAACATAGACTTGCAGTTTATAATTCTAATAGTTTAAATGTAATTTCCTCGTCTGTCACACCGGAAGAGTATAATAGAATTATGACGTATGAAATTTCAAAAGAGGCTTGGGATGCACTTGCACTCACTCACGAGGGCACTATCACGGTTAGGGGGTCTAAACTTCAAAATCTCACTACAAAATTTGAAACGATTAAAATGTTAGAAAGTGAGACGTTTGATGAGTTTTACGCTAGATTGCCTACCATTATTAACTCGTCGTTTAACTTAGGTGAGAAAATACCTGACAACCGTGTCATAAAGAAAATCTTAAGGTTGTTGCCGAGTAGATTTGATCCTAAAGTGACTTTTTTAAACTCGTTGGGTGTGATTTAGTCCACAAAACTAGAAGAGCTTGTAGGTGATTTACAAACCTATGAAATTGATATGTTTTCCTCCAAGCAAGTGCCAAAGAAAGAAAAGGGCATTGCTTTGAAAGCCCAGAAGGAGGAAACTAAAGTTTTGAACGACAATTCCGACTTCGATTTTATGGCTATATCTTTGTTGGCAAAAAGGTTTAAAAATTTCTCAAGTTTCAAAAACAATCGAAAGATGCTAAGCATTTTGAGAAATATAAGAACAACGAAGTCAATCACGTCCCTAAAAATCGATGTGAAAATGATAAAAGGGATGAGTTGAATAGGTGTTTTGGGTGTGAGGGTTATGAACATAAAGTAGCCGAGTGTCCCACCAGACTTAAGAAAGAGAGAAAGAAATCGATAGTACATAATGCCACCTTAAGTGATAATGAATTGGAAGAGGGAGAGGGTTCCCCATTATACGTAACTTTGTAGCGTTCATGGCATGTCATGTGAGTGACGATGATAAATCTTCTCACGAAGATTTTCATGTGAATGACACTTCCAAGCCCGTTGAGTGTGGGTTCTAAGAGAGTGAGGGTGAAAGTAGTGAGGAAGAGGAGATTGATGTGAAAGAGTTGCAAAATGCCTTTAATGATAAAGGTGAAAAAGGCAAACATGAAATTTCAATCTAGGTTGAAAGAACATGGCATAGAAAATAATGATGCTTTAATTGAGGATCTTAGGGTACAGAAGAAGATTCTTTAGGAGAAACTAGAATACGACGAGGGTGAGAGAGATAGTCTTCTTAGTTTGATAGAGACTTTAAAGAAGGATATTCTAGAGTTTGAAGAGTCTAGGCATGTACTTGAGTCTAGGATGAGTGGGTTAGCGAAGAGATTGAAAGACTCGAGTTATGTGAAGTTTGATTTAGAGGCTAGGTCGAAAAAATTGGATAAGATTTTAGGCACCGTACAAATTAAATATGATAGGTGTGGTATTGGCTACGATGATCGTATTGCTCCCATTCCCAAATCCAACACCAATCGTGTGAGAGAACCAACTATGAAGGTTAGGAAAGGTCCACTTTTAGGTAATCATCCCCACCATCTTTACACTTGTATGACGTTATTGCTACGACCTTACGAAATCTCCTAGTAAGTTTAGGAATAAAATCATTTCGATTTCCCAAACCCCCATGCGTTGTTACATACCTACTTGGGTTAGGAAATCGGATTTAGTGGCTTTAGGAATAAAACTTCACGATTCTCACTTGGTTGCACTTGATTCTTCCCATGCTATATCTAATGGATGGTAGTGTTGCCATGTTTGTCATATGCTAGTCTTTTCTTCATGATTTATATCTTGCTAGTATATGGCATGTGTATCATTTTGTATTATATTTTTCATTTGTTTGATTCTTATTAAAAAATACAAAAAGATTTTATTTTGATAATTTATTTTGAAAATACAAAAAGATTTTTTGTTTATAAATTTTTGAAAATATAAAAAGATTTTGTTTTGGGTCAAAATATTTTTAGAAAAGCCAAAAATATTTTCGATTTTTGTGTTATGAGTTTCATGTTTGATATGGCATATTGGTGTGCTTGGATCCCCCATCATTTCATTATCCACGTGGCTAGGACATTTGGTCATAATTAGTGATACTTATAATGATCTTAACCATTGTACAATGGGGTTTGTTTCGAAGTTGATTTGCATTTTGATTCGACTTAGTATATACGTCATCTCTACACACAAGCACGATTTTATATGAATGTTTGACTTCTCTTGCATATTTGAATTTGGTGAGACGTTCTTATCTCAATCTTGTCATCTATGTGTAAGTCGACTTAAGGAGGAGGTGTGCATGTAAGAACCGTTTACCATGAGATATAGGATTGAAAATATATTGAGTGTTCACGGAAAAGGGATGCGAGAGTGTAAAATTGACTCGTCGTGAAAGCCACCATTTAAAAGAGCCCAAAAGAAAATCAAGGCAATAAAAAAATTCATATGCCAAAAATAGGGCCAATAAGTTTTCTCTAAGTTGATAATGTAGAAACCTCAAAATCTAGAACAAGAAAAACATATAAATGAGGGAGTTTGGTTGGATAAATAAACAACGGGCTTGCACCACGAATCCTAAAGTTGAAAAATCGTGTTATGACGCTATTGTTTATAGAATCATCGATATTTTCGAATTTGTGTGCATGTTGTTCGTTTAGTTCATTAAGATCAATTTATTAAATGTCACATATGGCTAAAACTTAGTTTGATGATATTTAGCTATCAATTAGAGCTTCTTAATCGTTTCGATGTATTAGAATTGTGATTTATTTGTTGTAGTTCACGCCCATTCACTTCATATCCATTCTCGAGCACATCGATACTATATTATCATAAAACTCATTGCTTTTGTTTCTTATTTTGCTACTCTTTTGCTATTGTTTTGTCTGACACCCCGTCTAATTAAACACAGGGTAGCTACTCCTTTATTAAATTAATACAGAATATCAAGTTGGTTCAGTCTTAGCATCACTGTCGAAAACATTTACTTAATTACTATCCACCTAATATTTAAAAAAAGAGATGTCAAATTTTATTAATTAAGTTAACATCAACCAAGTAATTAAATCAACAACCATTAATCGCATAAACAATCTCATGTAAGTAACCAATGAAGATGAAATAAACTGAGTCTTGAGTAAACACTCCAATAACAATAATACCAAAGTAAATAAAGTCCCAATACAAGAGTCTGAATAAATAAATTGATATCTGAAAAGAAACTAAAAGTCTGGAAATGCTAACTCTAAATAGAAATGGTCGACATGCCCCAACAGATGAGTAACCATGAGTAGAATCAAGTACAAAATGTGAAGGCGTCTAATATCGAGATCCTGTAACTTCCACAGCAGCTACAGCACGTCAATGTAATGGAACTCCTATGCTTGGCGTCCCTGTGGCTGGGCACCTAAAAGGTTTTTACAAAAAAAGATAGATTCGAAAGAAAACGGGTCAGGGCCTGATGTGAAAACAGTTTAAAACTTTAGCAAGTGTTTAAATTACAATTAAACAACACATATTATAAACACGTTAGTTGCGTACTCTCACATAAGTTTCTCACCTCTCAACTAATGTGCACGCCTAACGTATGCCCTTAACCTATCCTAGTTATGCCGCTAAGTAACTAGTCCGAACCACTTCCGCTTTCACATTCTACCATAGGATGTCTACTCTTAATATTCAATCAAGTTATATTCACAATCCATATTCTCATTCATTAAATTACTTATCTCAACTGTTAATTAAATTATCATTCTTAACCCATTGAAATATCGTAGTCATTCACATATACTAAGCAACAATGAACCAGTAATAAGTACATAAGTATATCACTCTCAATACATAAATACATATATGGAACCCCTAGGCTAAGCTGCGTTGCACGCATACTCTGCTATCAAATCGATGTACATCACGTATGTAAGAATCACGTGTTTCGAATCACTCAGGAACCGTATAAATACAAATCACACATATTGGAGGCGAACATAGTTCACATACCCATGGGTCAGGCACATACCTACGCTCCCATGGTCAGCTGACTTATCAACTCACAAATAAGTCATTCACAGTCTTATGTCCTTAAGGTACCAATCTAAATCCCCCCGAAGGCACACAAAGATAAGATGGCCCTTTTCCGAAATCTAACCTCCCGTGATAGCAAGTATGATAGGTATGTCATACACATAGGAAATCCATACACTAGGCATTCACATCACCAGTATATATATATATATATATATATATATATATGTATATATATATATATATATATAATTTTAATATAGGTATACTCCTCCCCTATATATTAAGTCTCACCCACAATATTTATGTTTCGGATATTCTACGTACTACTTATTTAACGTGACAAGTCTCGTCATACAGATTCGGGTATCTATACCTATCCCAAGTGAATACTAGGTCTCCCATTTGTTACTAAGGTTATCTCAGCAAATATAACATCCCTTAAATTATCATTCATTCCACTTTCAGTCCCAAAATCAAAAGATCTCAAACCGACCTCACTCGGTAACCGTTCGTAATTATAACGCTCAATCCCATAAGTTATGATATCTTCCGAAAATAACTAAGACCCTACTCACTTTATCTAAGTCCCACAATATTATATTAATCACCCTAAGAATAAACATCGGCTTTGGGATTATCATTAAACCTTAAAGGGAAACAATTTCCAAAAATCAGCAGGGGTCGATCGATCGAAGAAAAGGGATCGATCGATCAACATTCTTGAGTCGATCGATCGATCAAGCAGGTATTTTCCCAAAATTGCTTAAATACACCTCTAAATGTTCATTAAAAAGGTCCTAAACTCCCAACCAAGTATACTAATAATCATACCAACATGTTTGCATAATTTTTCACGTTTTAGAATCATCAAATCAAAATGGAACATCAAATTCTTGAATCAATTTACCTAATTTTTATATAAAAACCCTAGTTCTATTTATTCAAGAACACTATATAATTCAATACAATTTCATAATTCTCTACCCATAAATCATAATTTCGCGGCTGCTATTATCTCCAATCTTAAACTACATGCAGGACCTACCCTGATTATGATTTAAATTCTTCAAATCCATTTAATTATCAATATTCAAGGTTATTCTTCAATACTAACCTAACATGGATGATTTATGCGCTAAATTATTGCAAGTTAAATCACTTGCCTGGTAATGAAGATTCTGATCCGATGAAGTAGACAGTATGGGGATGATCCTCGTTTTTCGATCTATCCGATGGTGGTGACGGTGGGGTAAAAGTCTCTAATTGGTGATTCTGCATTGAAAACTTCCTTCTCCTCCACTCTAATGGCCGTTTATGATTTTTTTGGTGGAGAAACCCTATGGGAATCAAGTGTTGGCTGATATTAACTATCTAAAATTCGTGGGTCACTATTCACCCAAAAATAGGAATGACTAAAATACCCTCCCGGATTGCCGGTTATGCCTAAAAATACTCCGGGACCCAAACTAAACCCCCGGCTAGTGTTTTCTGACTATCTAGAACCTTCCGGATACGTTGGTGTACTCAAAATGCTTATACGAATAACATAAAAATAAATTACTTTTAAATCCATTAAATTGGGTCCTGACACGACTGACACTCGCGTCCTAACTTAATTACTGAAACTGCCGTATTTATGACTCGCGACAATTTAAATAATTTCAATAATCACATATTACTATAATCACTCAGTAATATTCAACAACATTATAATAATCAAATACTAACTCTCGTTTCGCTAGCATTTAAATTCGGATTAGTTTCCAATTAGTTGTCCCAAATTAATTTAATATATCTCATAATTCAAAGCAATTTAATTTATTAAATCCCATAATTAAAAGCCATAAAAATATGGGGTATTACATACTTCCCCCCTAATAATGGAATTTCATCCCGAAATTCGGAAAATAGGCATACCTGGAAAAATTTGGTATCATTCAAAATAAAATTCAAAGTAAGGCTTAATCACTACAACCCTTGCTTCACAACAAGCTTGTTGAACACTCTTGACACTTTATCAGTTATAGGGTTATACCTCAATAAATGCACCTCACATTGTGCTCTTACTAACCAACACTCGAATATGAATAGCCTATACATTATTGACCGCATTATCTCAATATTTTTATGAGTCCACACCTCACTTCGTATCAACTCCCGCATTTATGTAGACACAAAACTTCCATCCTGGGAGAAACTATAGAACATCTAACTACTCTTGTCCGTTCTTTGAATCTTTGTTCCCGACGTTATGACTTTTACACAAAGGAAAAGCCACTCACGATTGTTGGTGGCTATCCCATTTTAGTCATCGGACTCTAACTCCTGACTGACCCAAAACTCTGATAATCCGCTCACCTCTAAACATCCAGCGAAAGAATGATAAAGTTTACCCACACAAAACCTCAGTAAGCACCTTATCCATTATGAATAGATACGGGTGCTTTCACCCAACTCTACCATTAGGTAATATCTTCTCCCCATTACCACACTCTACCTCACTTACTAGTTATACCCATTCTGGAAATGAAATGATCGCAATGAATCCAAAACTGCTTTCATACAGTTCCACCAGTCATCAATCACCTTGCGCCTACTCCTAGGGATATAAGTGATACAACCTTCTTCGTACGAAACGTTATCTCCACTACTTCCTGATACCCCACGTTGAAGGTGGATTTTGAGGATCTCATTTTGCTCAAATAATACTTCGTACGACCACGTACCGATGTGTTCACTATCTAATAGTGTAAATCACCCAAGGATATAACAAATTCCTCTCCTTTTGGATAACCTGTCCCACATATTCGAAGTAACTCGTTACTTATTTATAAGTTGGCAATCCCTCAATGAGATTTACCAACTTGACTCTTCCATCTCTGGAATCGTCGGCTTGATACCAAATTATCTGGTTGATCATCTTACCCCAATAGATCTACTACTTGCTATACCCCTTTCAATTTCGATTTTTCACGTATAATTCTTCCCGTTGAGTAATACTTAATAACCCTGTTCTTCTCTCAGCGTGTACCAAAAGTTCCGACCCCTGCACTTTTCCTCACGATGCGTTCTTCTAGAACTTTAATCCTTTATTGACATCATCACTCTACTTATGTATAAGCCACTCTCAACATTTGGTTGGGTAGAATTCCGCTCCAAATTATCCATAATAGTTAAATATTTGCCTCCTCAAGAGATACTCCCTTTTAAATGGCTTCCTACTGCCTTTTTACCAAATTCGGATGTGCTACTCTGATTGCACATGAATCAATAGATTGTTGTCCTTCCCACGATGCTTAATCCACTCTACCACTTACATTTCGTCATATTAGTTTCACAAGTAATAATTTCACCCATCTATGTCTTTTCTTTAGGTGATTACTACATTAGCAAACCAGGGTGTCTACACCCCTTATAACCCGTGCATATGGGTTAAAACATCATATACGCTTCATATGTACTCCAAACTCTTTATTGCCCCTCCATTCGTAACATGCTATACCACTTGGGCATTCTTAATCACCCCTGAATTTGAAATCCTAAATCCTCCTTAACCTCATTGCATCCTTCAACCCGCCTTAATAAAAACAAAAATTTTCAGTACTTCCTCACCATACCACTGGATCTACTGGCCTTATCTCGTAATTTACTTCATTAACTTCCAGTTCTAATTACATACTTTCCTAACAATCAAGGTACCCAACTCATGGACGAATGGCCAAACATCTCCGTACTACCAACCTTACGCTAAGTTTCATGTGTGGGATGTTTCGCAAAGCGAAATCCAAATAAGGAACCCCCTCGATACACTACTTCCTAGCATTGTCAGTCATCGGTATTTGTTAGGCCCTCGGTCCATAACATGTACCCCTATATTCTCGTTTCTTGAAAATCAAGTTACATCTCCTTTCACAAAATTCTTAAACAAGGAACCTCTTCCGAAAGACACTTTCTCTTAACATTGACGGTAATTACATTCCATAGACATTATGCAAATAAAATCGGGGCTCTCAGAATCCCGTCCCTAGACATACAACTATGAGTATTAATGTCCACATCTATAAAGGGTGATATAACAATGCACTCTTATTATTATTACATCCTAAGCGTTGATTATAATAATCAACTAAATATTTTCGCTGAACAGTAAACCAAATATACTCCTATCTATATCAATAAAGTCCCTACACATACCGGGAACAAATATCCGAGACTATTGTACTTTTTGAAGTCTCAAATTTATATTTATACATATATATATACAAATACTCAATCGCGAGCCCGACCCTCTCGCAGATGGGGCCTCGCCAGAACAAAACATTCTACACTAAGGTAGTAACCCCAATAAATTTGAAATATCCGCACACTATCGGTATAAGCATATTATAAAACCATAATTAGGATAATATCACACTCGTATAACACAACACTAAAACGAGTAATTTCAGTAAGGTATTTATCGCTATCAATATACCCATTCATCCTCCGCAAATAACACTAAAGGTAACCACATTATACCAGGGAAAATATTCACCTAAATAGTAAAATTGCCGATATACTCACTAAACCCGACTCTCAAGCGAAAATAGCAATAACACAAAAGTAGCAACTCTTTCATGCCACATACAACATGCATCATCCTCTGAGGGTATAACTCATACTTCTATCTCGACAATCGCCCTGGCTGCTCAAATGGTTCCCGAACTTAACACACCTGTCCATACCAAACCAAAAATTTTAATAACTATTGCCCTTGCTAGGAACCATACCCTCATCCCTCTACTTGCTTAGGGAAAATATTTATGACGCACGGGTTTTACTCCCTAGCAAATACTTCTACACATACTCCACTTATCTCCGGTCACATTGACCATGTTAGGGTTTTCTTTCCCTCGATCGTTGGTAGTCTCGACTCTGATGACTACCTCATTTGTTCTCTTAGCTCTGATGGCCCTAAGGAACACACTACTGGCTTCGACAACTCTTACTAAAATTACCATCGCTGGGTAAATAATTCAGCTATCCAAATGATTTAAACGGGTCCCCTGATGGGTCCCCCCTTGTGGTGCTTCACCAACACCATTTTCCCCAGTCTTACTCTATCTAAATTATTAGATTCTCATGGTTTCCCCCCCACAAGAAAGTGTTTACCTCTTTATTAACACAACGCGACATTATTATCATCTGTATTGACCGTCCAAGCAGAATTTCCCAGAAGTGCTAAAAATTCTTCATGTAAATTAATTACCCCTTCAATGTCCTCTTCTACATTGCACCTACTTGACCTGGTATAAGGTTCGCTAAATAATTAAATTGCTTTTCACAAAGTGACCTCTGTCCGGCCCTCTTGTGTGAGTTTCGAACAACGTTCGCATCTTATCCTGGACATCTGATGAAGGAATTTATGGTCAAACCATATGTATGTTCCTTCTCTTGACAAAACATTCCACTTCTAAGTGTGGTGGTTGCCTTGCACCATTGTAACTCTGCTCTTACAAGCCAAGAAAAATTTACCCCAAATTTTCACTCCCGATTAGCCATACCCCGTCATATGTCCAAGCCTTTGGATATATATCTTCGTTGGCTAACACACGCCATTTCCACATTTCTAGAAATTTCACTGTTGGTTCTCTTCGATGTTTTGCCTAACTCTTTCTCTCCCATTCCAACCTTGTTGAGTGAGTCTAATTTGACACCACTTTCTACTATAGTTGTAAGTCGCAAGTCACACCTTAGCCTTCTTTATCGTCCTAGACTTTCGTGCCAAAATATGGGTGACTTCAACTACGGTCATCCTTCTTTAATAAATCAAATAACCTCAACTGATCTTTGCCTCCTGCTGTCCTCCTAACTGTCTTCGCCTGACGTACTGCATTGTTCGGCACCCGAGGACACCCGAATGCAAATAAGATTCATTATCTTATACAACATAACAGGAGAATGAAATCTCACCAAAGAAATCAACAATCCTAAACATAGGGCTCTATATCAAAGAAAGCTACGCTGGAAGCATAATAAGCCGCACAGATCCTAAAGGACACTAGAACCTGATGCTCTGATACCATCTATGACACTCCGTTTAATTAAACACCAGGTAACTACTCCTTTATTAAATTAATACAGAATATCAAGTTGGTTCAGTCTTAGCATCACTGTCGAAATAATTTACTTAATTACTAGTTACCTAATATTTAAAAAGAGAGATGTCAAATTTTATTAATTAAGTTAACATCAACCAAGTAATTAAATCAACAACCATTACTCGCATAAACAAACTCATGTAAGTAACCAATGAAGATGAAATAAACTGAGTCTGGAGTAAACACTCCAATAACAATAATACCAAAGAAAATAAAGTCCCAATACAAGAGTCTGAATAAATAAACTGATATCTGAAAAGAAACTAAAAGTCTGGAAACGCTAACTCTAAATGGAAATGGGCGATATGCCCCAACAGAGGAGTAACCATGAGTATAATCAACTACAAAATGTGAAGGCATCTAATAACGAGATCATGAAACTTCCACAGCAGCTACAGCACGTCAATGTAATGGAACTCCTATACTCGGCGTCCCTGTAGCTGGGCTCCTAAAAGTTTTTTACAAAAAAATTTAGATTTAAAAGAAAACAGGCCAGGGCCTGATGTGAAAACAGTTTAAAACTTTAGCAATTATTTAAATTACAATCAAACAACACATATTATAAACACGTTCGTTGCATACTCTCACATGAGTTTCTCACCTCTCAACTAATGTGCACGCCTAACGTATGCCCTTAACCCATCCTAGTTTTGACGCTAAGTAACTAGTCAAAACCACTTCCGCTTTCGCATTCTACCATAGGATGTCTACTCTTAATATTCAATCAAGTTATATTCGCAATCCATATTCGCATTCACTAAATTACTTATCTCAAGTGTTAATTAAATTCTCATTCTTAACCCATTTAAATACCTTAGTTATTCACATCTACTAAGCAACAATGAACCAGTCACAAGTACATAAGTGTATCACTCTTAGTACATAAATACATATATGGCACCCCTAGGCTAAGCTACGGTGCATGCATACTCTGCTATCAAATTCATGTATATCATGTACGTAAGGATCACGTGTTCCAAATCACTCAGGAACCGTATAAATACAAATCAAACATATTAGAGGCGAACATAGTTCACATACCCATGGGTCACACACATAACTACGCTCCCATGGTCAGCTGACTTATCAACTCACAAATAAGTCATTCACAGTTCTATGTCCTTAAGGTACCAATCTAAATCCCCCAGAAGGCACACAAAGATAAGATGGCCCTTTTTCAACATCTAACCTCCCGTGATAGCAAGTATGATAAGTATGTCATACACATAGGAAATCCATACACTAGGCATTCACAAAACCAGTATATATATATACATATATATATATATATATATATATATATATATAATTAATTTTAATATAGGTATACTCCTCCCCTATATATTAAGTCTCACCCACAATATTTATGTTTCGGATATTCTACGTACTACTTATTTAACGTGACAAGTCTCGTCATACAGATTCGTGTATCTATACCTATCCCAAGTGAATACTAGGTCTCCCATTTGTTACTAAGGTTATCTCAACAAATATAACATCCCTTAAATTATCATTCATTCCACTTTCAGTCCCAAAATCAAAAGATCTCAACCCGACCTCACTCGGTAACCGTTCGTAATTATAACGCTCAATCCCATAAGTTATGATATTTTCCGACAATAACTAAGACCCTACTGACTTTATCCAAGTCCCACAATATTATATTAATCACCCTAAGAATAAACATCGGGTTTGGGATTATCATTAAACCTTAAAGGGAAACAATTACCAAAAATCAGCAGGGGTCGATCGATCGAAGAAAAGGGATCGATCGATCGATCGTCGATCGGTCGACATTCTTGAGTCGATTGATCGATCGATCAAGCAGGTATTTGCCGAGAATTTCTTAAACAGTTACGGGTTTTCCTCTTTTTACACCTCTAGATCTTCATTAAAAATGTCCTAAACTCCCAACCAAGTATACTAATAATCATACTAACATGTTTGCATAATTTTCCACGTTTTAGAATCATCAAATCAAGATGGAACATCTAATTCTTGAATCAATTTACCTAATTTTTATATAAAAGCCCTAGTTCTCGTATTTCTTCAAGAACACTATATAATTCAATACAATTTCATAATTCTCTACCCATAAATCATAATTTAGTGGATGTTATTATCTCCAACCTTAAACTACATGCATGACCTACCCAGATTATGATTTAAATTCTTCAAATCCATTTAATTATCAATATTCAACGTTATTCTTCAATACTAACCTAACATGGATGATATATGCGCTAAATTATTGCAAGTTAAATCACTTGCCTGGTAATGAAGATTCTGATCCGATGAAGTAGACGGTATGGGGATGATCCTCGCTTTCCGATCTATCCGGTGGTGGTGACGGTGGTGTAAAAGTCTCTAATTGGTGGTTCTCCATTGGAAACTTCCTTCTCCTCCACTCTAATGGCCGTTTATAATTTTTTTGGTGGAGAAACCTTAAGGGACTCAAATGTTGGCTGATATTAACTATCTAAAATTCGTTGGTCACTATTCACCTAAAAATAGGAATGACTAAAATACCCTCCCGGGTTGCTGGTTATGCCTAAAAATGCCCCCAGACCCAAACTAAATCCCCGGCTAGTATTTTCTGACTATCTCGAACATTCCGGACACGTTGGCACACTCAAAATACTCATACGAATAACATAAAAATAAAATACTTTTAAATCCATTAAATTGGGTCCCGACATGACTGACACTCGCGTCCCAACTTAATTACTGAAACTGTCGTATTTATGACTCGCGACAATTTTAATAATTTCAATAATCACATATTACTATAATCACTCAGTAATATTCAACAACATTATAATAATCAAATACTAACTCTCGTCTCGCTAGCATTCAAATTCGAATTAGTTTTCGATTAATTATCCCAAATTAATTTAATACATCTCATAATTCAAAGCAATTTAATTTATTAAATCCCATAATTAAAATCCATGAAAATACGGAGTATTACATTTTGCTGTTTTCTGCTCCTTACAGTTAATTTTTTCAAGAATTTTTTTCACTGGGCAAAATTGCATGATATTTAGAACTGGAACTGAGTTTTTATTTTTCTCGTTCGAGCGAGAAATTGATGTCGTGCGAAGTTTTCAAAAGAGAAGCCTTTGTCGTTCAAACGACAAGGCTGTCTCGTTCAAGCAACCTTCTGGATTTTTTTTCCTTTTGCTTTCAGTATTGTGGTTCACGTGATCATATGTTTTGGTATTATTGGGTTGCTTCTGGATAGTTTGATTTATACAATTCACATTTGTTATAACTTTTACTGCATTGTTTCCGTTCAGTCACATCTTAGCTTATATCATTGATTCATTCTATGTGACTGTTTGTTAGCTACGAGTTGGGAATATTTTATTATTTTTCACTGGAAGGCGTATTGTTTATCTAGATATGAATCATTGATTATTTGATTCTAGATATGTGTGTGATTGTTCATTCTTTTCATCTATTTTCTATTCAAGAAAAATAGGGGGAGATATGTATGTGATGTAGGGGAGATTTTAGCGAGCACTGGTTTGGTTTGTATTAATATCATTAAAATTTTATGTGTTACAAATTGATATATATGTTTTCACATATTGGTATCATATATGTTTTGCTCACTTGTTTAACAAATGATTTGAATTTCAAACTCACATATTTTATAGCATTTGTCATATTATTATATTTTAGTATCATTTGTTCCTCCATACTTCACATGGTATTTGTCTGTTTCATGTGTGTAGGTATACTTCAGTGATTCGATTTTGACTACATCACATTCAAAAAGCTCATGCTTGCCGGTCGTCCTAGATATACTAGTTTGTGTCCTGTAATATTTGATTTTGGGTTTATTGGATGGGATTTAGGCCCGGCTTAGGCATTTCACTGGTTTAATTTTGTCCCTAAATAGTCAACGGGAGAGATTTGTAAAGACAAATTTCCAAATGTGTCAATTTGTATGTAATTGAATTAATTTAGGATAAAATAAAAGTTTAAGTCATAGGAAGTTTTAGTTGTATCGGTCCATATAAGCCTATGATGTTATGTTGAAAATATAGCGGCCAAGCTTCAAAGATTGATCATATCATGTTTATTGGTGCATGCTTATTCGTCTTCAAATCAAATTACAGTCCGAGATCACTCCAGTATGAATGCGTAATGCTAATGGGATTGAAATTTATTTTAAATTGTTTAAGGATGTTATTTTATTAAGAAAATACTTTTAAAATGTTTTTAAAGTGTTTTAAAATATTTGGACTTCGTTTATTCTGAGATTGAGATGGTTTAGAGTTGTGTTGAAATAAAAAAAACACGTGTATAGTGGTTCAAATGACGTTACACTCGTTCAAGCGAGATACGCATCTCGTTCAAGCGAGAAATGCATGTCATTCGTACGATATGGCTAACTCATTTGAACGACAGGCTATCTTGTTCGAATGACGCGCCACCTTAATTTTTTATTTAAGGGTTGATTTCCTAGAACTTCCTAAGTTGTGCAGTCAAGAAAATAAAAAACGCAACAGTACATTTTCTGAACAAAATTTTCTAACATTTTCTAAGTCTAAAACATCCTTAGAATTTTAAAGATCCGAGTTTTCATTATAATATGCTACTGTGATCTTGTTTACACAAAGAAGAAGGTTTTTGTTCTATATATTTCAGAACATTGTTGGGTTTTACGATGAAGAAGTGAAGGAGTTCGTGTTCAACATCGTAGATGACATAAATCCATATCTATTGACACCGAGACATAGGTGGACGTAAGTGTTGTGGACGAGCATCGTAGAAGAAGGACTTTATGCGTGGGCACTGTGAAGGAATTATTGAAGCATCAAAAGAGCGTCAAGGCTTGTGGGTATCGAGTCGTTGAGTAATTCTATTATCTGTAACTTTGTAATACCACATGATAATGATTGTCTGGCTTGGGTCATCTGAGGTTTTTTCCCTCTAGTGGTTTTCTCGTACATCCAGCATTGTGACTTTGTATTTTACTTGCTTTAATCACTTAGATGGATGTTTAGGATTAACCAAGATAAAATTGGTTTACAACTTGGTGTGAAATTAAAATTTGGAAAAAGTGGTTTTCGAAAAAGAAAGTACATTCACCTAAAGGGTATTCATTAAAAAGGGACCTACACTTTTTAGGCTAAACGGGACACGAATGGGGGTATTCGGGTCATTTTAATATTACCACTTAACCTAATTTCTGGATTAGGGGAATATTAAAGGGTGTGGGATGATAGAGGAAGTCATTCCATCATTCTATATTACCTAGTCCTGAGAGAAATAAGTAAAGAAAAGGGAAATTCAAGAGAAACTCCAGAAAATTAATTCGGGGTGGATTTGGGCCAATTTCCAGACAATAATCAATAAGCAAAGAGGATCCTACAAGCAAGATTAGAATTCTATACGGTTAGAGGCAAGTGTTTAACTTGCTTTGATACTATATTTTGTGTTTATAATTCATATTAGAGTTGGTGCAAAAATATGGATTTTGGGGGATGGGATTCACATATAAAACGGTTCTTTAGGAATGGAATTATAGAGAAATAATCCGGTTATAATCCAATATTGAAATCTGAGATGAATCATAATAAAAAGGTATGATCTTGAATGAGAAAAATTGGAGATTGGTGTAATATTGAAAGTAAATTAAGAAAAAAGCATAGTTCTTGACTAAGATGTTGAATCCCATGAATTGGACTGTGTTTAGATGAATTCGAATATGAAAATGAGTGGAATCATGTTTAAAATGGATAGGAAGGAAATACTTAGGTTGAATTTGTTATACATATTAAATTTGTTAATGGGAAGATGAGAAATCTTGTTTTGGGCGAACAGGCCACTGCCTAAAATCGAATCGATTAGGCAATGAATCGATTCGAGCCGGGAAGCCAAATCGATTCGAGATGGGAAGCCGAATCGATTCACACCTGCTGCTTAGACCAAATTTGTTTATTTGGGTTTAATTGGACTGTTTGTAGTCCGATTTGTTTTAGGAAGTCCGTAGACGAACGTAGGATTTTTGGAAAATACTTAGGGATGTTATTTTTCCTTGGGTTGGTCGGGGATAAAATCCGGGGTATGGAAATATGGGTGTTTAGGACGAATGACTCTCAAAAAGTTATTAACGAAATAGAATTGGGATTTCAGATAGAATTTGGATACGGGGTAGAGTTGAATAGCTTAGTATCCAGAATAATAATAATATTTGAGGATTAATTATAAGTAAGTGACTACTTATGTATTCGGGAGTCGAAATTAGACCCGGGAAAGATATGTTAGTGCTATGAGTGACAAAGGCACGGTTAGTCAATTTTTATTGTATATATATATATATATATGTGTGTGTGTGTGTGTGTGTGATTGATATATAAGAAACTGACCTACTCTAGGGATGCTATAGGTGGAGGTTGCGCGTAGTGGGCGGTCCACCCTACCATTGACCATCAGGTGTAGGATCGATTCCACATGTCATTAATATGACACACGACCACTTTATGTGAGTTTTAAGTCTAGTGGGGTAATGTGGTATGGTTATGACCCATAGATGTATGACTATGATCGCCTTCGATTTTACGTTTATGATTTGGGTTCGGTGGTGAGATTCTGGCCCGGTGGCCCAAGTTGAGGTATTGTCCCTGGAGCCTGATAGCATGATAGAGAATGCATTCGCGAGGTAATGCTCTGGGATTACGGTTATACGTATATAGCGAGCGATGTATATTTATGTGTACAAGATGTGATATGTATATATATATATATATATATATATATATGTGTGTGTGTGTGTGTGTGTGTGTGTGTGTTAAATATATATGGGTGAATTAAAGGATTACGTGAATAGTAAATTTATATGCATCCGGGAGGACAACTTGAGAATGCTATGGTTATATACGTATAAATGGATGTTATATGTACAATCGAACTTAAAGAATGTGTGAATATTAAATTAATAATTAGAGTGGAGTTATGTGAAAAGAATTGATAAGATAATACATGAGATTTATAATGAATAAGCAAATGTGGAAGCTAAGTGAGAATTACAAGTTAAATAAAGTATTTGTGTGACACAAGGTAACGTATGGGACTAAGATTAATGTTGAAAATAGTCAGGCAGGTGGCGTAACTAGGGTGTTTAAAATACATGTGTTAGGTGTGCACTATAGATGAGGGGCGATGATTATCTCATGAGAGTGCGACACCAGTTTAAATATGAAAGATCGCATCGGATATTTATTAATATATTTTAAACACTTGGAAAATATTTTCAAAGGGTTTTGGGCTCTGACCTGCAGCAAAATATTTCAAAACTTTTGGGTGCTCAGCCACAGGGATGTCATGCTTAGCTATTCTTCCAATCAAACGATGTTGCAATAGTTGTGGATGCCTGCAGGGATTTATTAGATTCTTCTATCATTGCGATCTAGATAAGAGGTACTTCAGGTTTTATCTCGGGCATATCGCCCAGTTAGTCAGTTGATGTATTATTCAATTTCTATTTATTTTCCTTTATTAGTCGGATAGTGTATCGAACTTTTTACCGAGAGTCATCGGTTAATTTATTTATTCAATCTTATTTTGTATACATTATGTTATAGTGGTGAATGTGGATCTTTTACTTGAATGGTTGGTTATGTAAATGGGAATTTTATTTAAGCAAGTTAATAAGTTTTAAAATTTGATACCAGGCCTAATAGATTATTAGTAATTAAATTATTTTTGACAGTGATGCTAAGGATGAACCTGATGAGATTTTTTTTATTTTAGTAGAGGACTGATCACCCGTTATTAGAATAGGTGGGGTGTCACATATGCTATCACCTAGATGATTGCTTTATGATAAACTTAAAATCGGTTAATCTATTATAATACATTAATCATTTAAAATCAGTGCAAATTGTAAGTTGGTCTCATTTTGTTTAAGTTTAATATTTACTCTATAAAAATAAAAAAATGGCTTTTATTTAGATCAGTCCGTATATCACCCTATTAACACGCTTTCTCAAATTGGTATTAGAGCTAGAACATTAAGTTATCGTGTTAGATCCGTATTTAGGCAATAATTTTAGTGGTTTTTATTTTCGGAGGGTCAATCATTTTTCAGACCACCTTTATTTGGTGGGTCTAAATACGCTTACTAGAAAGTGTGCATGAAATCAAAAGTTATATCGTTAGATGAGCGGGTATGGTAGGCAGTTGTTAAGGGTTAGTACCCACCTACAGCCTTAGATGGTGATTATAGGATTCTCAAACCCATAGAATCGTGGAGTGACGAAGAGCATAAGTTATAAAATTACAATTTATGATGTTAAAATGCTATATTTTTTGCGGTCACACCGGAGGAGTTGTATCATATTATGACATGTGAAATGTCTACAGAGGCTTGGGACATCCTCCAACTCACCCATGAAGGTACTAGTGTTGTTAAGGCTTCCAAACTCTATAACCTCACCCCTCAGTTTGAAACCATTGGGATGGAGGAGAGTGAATCCTTTGATGAGTTATATACTCGATTGTCTGATATTGTGAACTCAACATTTAACTTGGGAGAGAGAATACTCGAAACACGTGTAGTCAAGAAAATATTAAGGTCCTTTCCTGAAAGATTTAATTCAAAACTAACGGTTTTGAATTCTTTGGGTACTTTAGACTCTACAAAACTCGAAGAGCTTGTAGGCGATCTTAAAACTTATTAGCTCAAAATATTTTCCTCAAAAAATATGAAGAAGATAAGGGCATTGCTTTGAAAGCCCGAAAGGAGGAACACGTGTTGCGAATGAAGAGTCTGACATCGTTTTCAAAGATGTAGCCATGTTTGCAAAGAAGTTTAGAAAAAAATTCAAGTTTGAAAACAATCGAAAGATGTAAAGAAGTTTGAAAAAAATAACCTGACCGATCAATTCCCTAAAAGTCATAATGAGAATTTTACAAGGGAAGAGTCGAATATATGCTTTAGGTGTGAGGGTTATGGCCATAGGGCAGCTGAGTGTTCAACTAAACTAAGGAATGAGGGAAATAACCTAGTGTGTACAATGCCATCCTTAGTGATTGTGATCTGGAAGAGGAATCCGATTCCACCATTGATCGCAATTACAACGCGTTCATGTCTAGTCATTTGAGCCTTGATGAAAAATCTTTCCATAAATATTTCTGAGCATGACTTTGGTACCATAAATATAGATCACCCAATTGGCCTATCATATGATAACACGTGTCTTCATAAAGATCAGAGAAGAGATCGGCCTCACATTGAATCTGTTTAACCACACTAATAAGATCGGCTTAGGTATGAGTCTGCTCGGCCTAACAGTATTTTCAACCATCACATCATTATTAACACGGTATTAGTTAACACTGTTAGTTAATCCTATCAATGTCAGCTTGTACCAGTTTGTACCACGTGATAGAATACTTGTAGTCATGCTCACATTGCTTGCACACGTGAGAGAGATACACAATATTCCTCCATTATAGTGTTATAACAAACTCATGATTATCCACCTATTGGAATATAAAAAGGTATACTTGCCTCACCTATGAAGGCACGCCACCTATCCAACTAAACCATCTATCTTATAACAACCTATAATAACACACAATCCCTCATAATAAAGGATAGAGAAATATTTTACTTAACCGTTACGCTGTTAAAATATAGAGAGAGCACGAGAGCTTGTATCCAATCCATTTCCATCGCTATTGCCCATTTAAATCAATATAATCACCCCTGTACCTATGGACGTAGGCAACACTTTGGGTCAACCCATATAATGCATGATTTCCTTATCTATCTCCCATCTCTATTTATTCACCTCAATTTTGAATTTTAGTGGCGATTATTTTTTATTTGTTGTTTTTTGTTATTGGGATATTCAACCCAAGGCCCATAAATTCATATACTAGTTTTAGACGATAATAGATTGGTACCGTTTGTGGGAAATTTCGACAAGCAACTTGTTATTTCCTATCCTTATTGATCCGTAATTTTCTTTCGATTTTTATAAAATTCCTTTAATCCTCACTTGCATTCATTTCCCCCTAATTCAGGATTTATTCCCTTATAATCCCTATTTTTGTTTTGGTACACTTTGTTTTCCACATTTGCGATACTTTATTTTTTGCAAATTCTGGGAATATGGGAAAAAACCCAGAAAGTAGTCGCATTGTAGGAAAAATCCCTCTTTTGACCCCTGTTGTCATGGGCAATCTATAAGGAATTCTAATGAACTTGTCTAGAGGCTAGGAAGAAATACAATCAAATGTAAAATAGTTGACGCAGATATTTTTAGTCAGACATGGAAGGCTCAAAGTAAATCTTGTTACCCCAGATGGGGGTGAGAATCCTAATAGGAGGTGTGAAATGTCATATCCTACCCCCTGCAAAGATAGGAAGCAATCCCACCATGATAGGGTACTAAAAGTACCCAAGGAGGATAAATTTGGGTTCATGAGATGAAGGAAGCAAATTAAGGTACTCTGAATCGCGAGATGACAAATTATATCATCCAGGAGCCTCTTTGACCTAAGGATGGCAGGTTATGATGATGAACAAACTTACTCCGAGGAGAGGCCTAGGGTATCGAAAAGGTTGAGTAGAGGCTCTGTGTTTGATCATTTAGGCCCTCGATTAACAAGAGAGAAACATCGCAGTGAGCCTAGGGAGCACATGGAGGAACCAAGGAGATCGATTAATTGAAGAATAGAATGCGATACTAAGTCTAGGATGAATGTGTGGGGATCGACCCAAGTCAAGCAAACTTCCCAGGAAGAGAGATCATCTCAAAGTTGAGGCTGGTTAAGAAAGTCCATTTCAATTAAGGCTAAGAAGGAAGATCAACCTTGTAAGGGGTCAAATTAGCATCTGGAGGATCGCCTGGGAGAGATTATAGAGGTAAAGAACCCCATACAGAGAGGGTTTATGAAAGGATGTTTGTTCACTCCATCCATTGTGGGCTATCCATTGCCCGCAAAGTTCAAATCATCAGTCATGACCCTGAGGTACGATGGCAAAAATAACCCATTTATACGGAATAATATCAAGTTATTACCGATATCTACTTAATCCCTGATGACATGTGGTGCCGAGCATTTTCCAATATGATTATTGGGTCGACACATATCTAGTACAACAGCTAGCCATAGGGGTAGATCTCAAATTTTCAACAACTGGTTGATCTCTGCATCAATAACTTTTATTTTGGAGCCAATCTTGGCAAGTGGCTGGATCATTTGCTAAGTGTTCGCCAAAAAGTCGATGAGATAACTGATTCATATCAAATATTACATATTTTCGGCTGTTATATTTATGCATTCTAGCGCTTTTATGGTCCTAAATGTCTGTATTTATGCTCATTAACCAGACAACCTTGGATTTGGATATATACATGTTTTGCAGGGTTTAATTATGCTTTTGTAGGTATTGGAACGCTAAAAGTGAGGTTCGGTTGCATTTCGAAGAAGTTTTGTCGCTGAACGCTACTTCAAGCGCATTTTAGTCAATTCAAATTTCTTCTCCATCTCATGGAAATTCTACGGATGCGTAGTTCATTGAGTTATCATCGCGTGGCCGCAAACGGTGCATCGTTTGGAGTTCGGATGAAGAAGTTATGGTCGTTCTCGTTCTGGACCTTTCCCCCCTCTTCATGGACCAAAGGAAGCTGGAAAACAGAGTCCCGGTCGAACGCGGTTCAGGTCCCGGTCGACCGCGTATTGGCATTTTGCCTTGAATCTAAGACAGTGGGCTTTTTCATGAAGGCGCGATTGACCGGCCCCCTGGCCGCGGTCGACTGCGTATGCCAGATATTTTTGAGATCTTTTATTTTATTTTCTTTTTCCTTTATTTCTTTTGTAAATTAATATATAAAGGATTTTTTGTTGTAATAATCATAGTTAGATATATTAGAGGGTAGAGAGTTGTAGGTTAGAGTTTAGAGGTTTGAGAGTTCATCTTTTTCCCCATTTTGGTTTGACACCCATTAGGGTTTGTAAGTGACTATTCATCTTCCCTACCATTTTAATATAGTTGTATTTCCATTAATTCTTGCTTTGTAGTTAATTTACATGCTTTTATTTAGTTACTTTATAGTGTAGTTTTATCGCATTTATTTATCGCGTTTTTAATATGCTTTCTAGCTAATTTAGTCTAGGTTGTGTTTGAATTGAACCCACTCGGGTTGATGCGTTGCGTTGCTTTGCTGATGGAGTTTATGGGTCTATTTCGGGTGCGTTGTCCTAGTTATTATGCCTAGGAGATTTGACAGGGCATATCATGTATGTTCCGTACTTACGACCTTGCGTGCGTAATTTTCGGAGTATTTGTTGACGCCAAAATCATATTAGGCTTTTATGCGAATTTAGGGGTGTGACAACTCTTGATTTAATTAACTGTCGAAACGAGATGTATTTGTAATAACTCGTCGACCCATGTATCCGTTTTATATAATTTGACCCGGGTGAGGATATTCGACGCAACCTATAGTTTTTCCATCTTTGTTAATCTAGTTTACTTTTCCCCACCTAGATTAATCATTTCCCTTTCTGCATCTTTTACTTTTTTTAATATTTATCTTTTACACTTTTATTTAGGAATATTAGACCAATTAAATTCTAGAAACTCATCTCTGTGGATCTTTTGATACCCGACTTACCGCTGTGCTTGCCTCGCAAGTGTATTCGTAAATTAGTTTTTTGTATTATCGTGGTGAAACGAAAACAACGATTGTGTCCTTACACGAACACACTTTTCACGCGTTAATCAAAATGGCGCCGTTGCCGGGGATGAGTTTGTTTTAGACTTTATTTGATTTAGTATTTCATAGTATTTTCTTTCTATTTGTATTATTTGTTAATATTTTTGCAGGACTTCCACATTTGAGCACTTAGAAACGCTTGAATTCATTTCGCGCGCACCTACTTTGTGGAATTCGCCACTTCGAGACATTTTTGGGGTAAGCATGTCTTATTCCAATTCTTTCGATAATCATTATGATAATTCTCAAAATTCTCGCAGAACTTTGACTTTTGGTCAATACTTAGAATCCTAAAAAATTGCAACATCTAAAATGACTTTGGGCGAGTATTACAAAAGTCAAGCTTTGGAGTGAGTGTATTTTGATGATGATGATAATGATTTTGGGCCTTTACCTCTTTATAATAGGAATTTTGAAATGAATTGGAATAGTTTTCAAAATTCCTATAATAATGAGTTTAACTTTAGTGGCGATAATAATTTTCAAACTCCTCATTTTCAAGAATCCGCACCTCGGCCTATGACTTTCGACGAGGGTTTGTTCATGCTTGATAACGAGAGGTATGAAGAACGTTATCGGGAAAAAAATTGTTGTTGGGAGAAAGACTTGGATATATTATTCGAATCCGACGACGATTTCTCTTTCGAGACTTTTGAAGTCAAGGAATATTTTGAACCAAATGAGGATTTTGTGCCTACTTTGGAACAAACCATTCTTCACTTGGCCCATCGCATAATAGATATTGAAAGTGAGGATGAAACGGATGTAGTATCCATTTGCAATGAGATGATTTCTTCTTTGGATCCCAAAGAAGAAAGTTTCATTGAAAATGATCCTATCTCTTTTGAAATTCCAACTTTGAGTGATTATTACTCATATCTTGAGTTTGAATTTCTTTCCTCCCCCTTTTCTTTCTCTATTATCACACCGTCACAAGTACCGAATGAATCAGTGCCGAACTTTAAAATGTTCAACCCTTTCACCGACGAGGAGTACTTGCTCGAGTTGCTTTCCATGAAGGCATCTTTGCCCTCATGTGCGCCACCTCCCATTCCACTTGTTAAATCCTTGGGAGGATATTTTGCTTTTCTTGGTCCCCACATGTTTTTGTCACCCGCCTTATCCAAATCCCCCATCCTCCCTCCCAAAATTTTAATTGGGGATGGTTCATTTCTTCCACCTTACACAGGTTGTTCAAACGAAATTCATATTTTTCGGAAGGTATGCTTGAGAGTGAGGGTACACCGGTTATCCTCCAAAGTTAAATCATTTTCACGGTGGACCCTCAGCTATTTAGACTTCTAGTGTACAGTTAGTGTGAAGCCTAAATAGTAGGTTGTATATAGTTAGCTTTTTATTCTTTCTTTCTTTTTGGTTTTTCTTTCCTTTTTATTTTAGTCTCTTATAATTAGTTAAATTTTTGTTATTTGTTTTTGCTATGCTCGGTACTAACTTGTTTTGTAGATTCTTTGGACTTATTCTTATGGGGATCGCTCCAATTTTGGATAAGATTTCTCTTTTCCTCTCTTTAACCTTGTTCTTAATTCACATTGAGGACAATGTCAAGTTTTAAGTTAGGGGGTGTGGGATATTCTATCCATTTATTTATTTAGTCCATGTTTTTGTTCACATGGTAGTTACTTAGTATGCTTTTCTTAGAAAAATTGAAAATTTCAAAAAGATTTTCTTTCTTTTTTCTCCTTTATTAGGCATTTCGCCTTTGTTTCTGATGATAAATTTCAATAATTGCCCGATCCAATGGAGAGCTCAACGATACATGTTCTCGATTTTAGAAGTTATTAGACTTTAGTCCTAATTATTGATATTGTGAATAACTTCATGAATTAAACTTTAATCCCATGAGCACGTACACTTTTCATGCTATATTGATTTGGTTTAAGATGTTTATAACTCGGTAATCTTTTGTTGCATTGTATATACTTACACCGAGTAAACTTTGTACCTTTCGTCGTTTGTGAGTGTATACACTATTCTTTCCTCTTTGAAAACGTTGAATTCATTGGTAATCTCTATATTCTTTCATTTGATCGTTCATATATGAAATGTATTACTTGAGCATGATTTTCAAAGTTTGTTTTGACTCGAGAATTGCGTAAAGTTTAGGAAATGATCATAGGCCATCTTTGTTATATCACCCATATTGACCTTGACCTCACCTTCAATGTTTTCCCTCATCAACCTCTTTGAGCCTAAATATTAGCCTTTCATTTCATTACCCAAAATCCCATAACCAACTCCGAATTTGAGTTCTAAACCATACATACACTTTCCATACCTTTGTTTGGAATGTTACTTGGTATTGAATGCTATTGTTGTGTTTTTGAAATTTAGGCATATGAGAGTGATAAAAGTACAGAAAAGAAAAAGTGAAAAGGAGAAGAAAACGAGAAAGAAAAAAGCAAAAGAAAATAAAAGAAAACATGAGAAAAAGAAGAAAATAAAGAGAAAGAGAAAGTTGTAAATGTTGTATAGAGTTCAATAAGCTTTGATTACTCTCCAAATGATATATCCAATGCTTGTTTGGAACTTGTTTTCCAACTTTTGATATTGCCCGCATTTTCCCATTATCCCGAGTTTTCCCATTATTCCGAACACTTTGAATCCGTACATACATATCCTTCGTTTCGTACCCTAGCCTAGCCTACATTATAACCCTATTAAAGTCCGATGTGATCTTAGGGTGCATTTAATTTAAAAGTTAAAATAGTTTTGATAATCTGTGAAAATGCATTTCGATTCTTTAATGAGCGGTATCTTTAATTGATATTACAGTTTTTCATTTTATATATAGCGTTCTTTATTTGTGACATGTGCGCGGCCTAGTTTCCATTTACATTTACTCCTTATGCTCGCATGTCTCGTGTGTTACCTCCCTGTTTCGAGTGAATTCATTTAATGAGTGTAATGCCCGTGAGGATTGACTTATATGCTTGCTTTATTTAGTATCCGATTTATTTAAGTTTTTTGCCAAATCACACTTTGCATGTGCTCGCACCCCTCCCACATTTTAAGGTTTTAATTCTATGAGGTGAATTCTATAATGTTGATAATTCAGAATTTTGTGTGAATTCATTCACTTTGCTAATAATGCGTATGAAATCATTTTCGTATTGTTGGGCTTGTCACATGTTGGGTTGGGGATATTTTGAGGAAACTATGTGATGTTTGTGGGTACCATCCCTGAAAACCCTCACAAGACGACACTCGTCCACTAGGGCAACCTAGGGGTTTAACGGATTATTGCAAATGCTAAATGCAATCGTGCTCCCTACGAAAGTGGCATTTATATTTCGATTCATATATACGTATTGTACCGCCTTCGATGGACTGGTTTTATTTGTTTCATTACTAGATACTAACAATGTGTAAGTTAGAGGGTGTGATTCATATTGAATATTGCATATTTTTGCCTGTTATCTTTATGGATTCTAGCGCTTTTACGATTCTAAATGCCTATATTTATGCTCATTAACCAAACAACCTTGGATTTGGATATATACATGTTTTGCAGGGGTTAATTGTGCTTTTGTAGGTATTGGAACGCTAAAAGTGAGGTTTGATTGCATTTCATAGAAGTTCCGTCGCTGGATGCTACTTCAAGGACATTTTAGTCAATTCATATTTCTTTTCTAGATCATGGAAATTCCACGTATGCGTAGTTTGTTGAGTTAGCGTCGCATGGCTGCAAACAGTGCGTCGTTTAGAGTTCGAACGAAAAAGTTATGGTCGTTTCTGTTCTGGACCTTTTCCCCCTCTTCATGGACCAAAGAAGGCTGGAAAAGAGAGTACCGATCGACCGCGGTTCAGGGCCCGATCAACCGCCTATTGGCATTTTGCCTTGAATCGAAGACATTAGGCTTTTTCATGAAGGAACGGTCGACCGGCCCCCTGGCCGCGGTCTACTGCGTATGCCAGATATTTTTGAGATCTTTTCTTTTCTTTTCTTTTTCCTTTATTTCTTTTGTAACTTAATATATAAAGGATTTTTTGTTGTAATAATCATAGTTAGATATATTAGAGGGTAGAGAGTTATAGGTTAGGGTTTGGAGGTTTGAGAGTTCATTTTCTTCCCCATTTTGGTTTGACACCTATTAGGGTTTGTAAGTGACTATTCATCTTCCCTACCATTTTAATATAGTTGTATTTCCATTAATTCTTGCTTTGTAGTTAATTTACATGCTTTGTTAATTAGATTTACATGCTTTGATTTAGTTGCTTTCTAGTGTAGTTTTATCGCGTTTATTTACCGCATTTTTAATATGCTTTCTAGCTAATTTAGTCTAGGTTGGGTTTGAATTGAACTCATTCGGGTTGATGCATTGTGTTGCTTTGGTGATGCAGTTTACGGGTCTATTTCGGGTGCATTTTCCTAGTTATTACACCTAGGAGATTTGACGGGGCATATCATGTATGTTCCGTACTTATGACCTTGTATGCATAATTTTTGGGGTATTTGTTGACTCCAAAATCATATTAGGCTTTTATGCGAATTTAGGGGTGTGACAACTCTTGATTTAATTAACTATCGAAACGAGACGTATTGGTAATAACTCGTCGACCTATGTAACCGTTTTATACAATTTGACCCGGATGAGGGATATTCGACGCAACCTATAGTTTTTCCATCTTTGTTAATCTAGTTTACTTTTCCCCGCCTAGATTAATCATTTTCCTTTCTGCATCTTTTACTTTTGTTCATATTTATCTTTTACACTTTTATTTAGGAATATTAGACCAATTAAATTCTAGCAACTCGTCTCTGGGGATCTTTCGATACCCGACTTACCGATGTGCTTGCCTCGCAAGTGTAGTCGTAAATTAGGTTTTTGTATTATCGTGGTGAAATGAAAACAATGATTGTGTCCTTAAACGAACAACTTTTCACGCGTTAATCAATAACCCACGAGTTCATCACTCGCTTTTAACTATGAGAAGTTAGAGGTTATCGATTGTGGTGAGAATATCATAATCAATGTGCCGATGAGTGGCCTGTTGCCAATGAAATTCTATTGGGCGCTGGATAAGGAGCACTAAGAATGATGACTAAGTTATTGGTCAAGGTAGGCAAGATTATGAATGCCAATGAGCCCTTACCTGCCAAGGAATTGAGCCACTCAAATACCACACTAGCAATCGTTCTGAGAATAAGTCACCAAAAGACAAGAAGGCCGACGAGCCAAAGAGATGCGATGAGTATACCCAACTTACTATTGGCGTACACCATATCCTTGAGGAAATTTGAGGAAGCAAGGACCTGAAATGGCCCGAAAAATTGAAGGCTCATGAAAATAGAAGAGATAAGAGTAAGTATTACGAGTTTCACACATATCATGGCCATAAAATAGATAATGGCCTGGCTTTAAAGAATGAGAATCAAAACATAATCAGATGGGGAAAACTATTAACGTTTGTGGACAAGGGTGACTGAGAAGATCAGATGGATGAGCATAAACCCAAGAGACGATCAGAATCTCCTTACAGGAAGGTTGATAAGAAGAAACAGAGCAAAGATAATGATTCAGAGGAAAACCCAAACTTTTTGAAGAGACCCTAGGTGCCTGTGCATGAGGTTAACGTGATCGCTTTTGGTGTAACTTTATTGTAGGAAGGGACGATGGATGTGGATATGGACTCGCATAGAAGAAATCCTACCTCAATGAGGCGAAGGCTTATGCTCACATCAAACCGGTCAACTTGACAGGCGCTATATACACTCGCCCCAAGAAGGTTAATAAAGACTGCTTAGTGGGTGCCTTTTCCAAAGATGACTTGTCTAGCGTGCTTTAACCGCACGACGATGACCCGTTGGTCATCACGATAATGGTATAAGAGTGCAAGGTGGCAAGAATTTTGGTCGACAATGACAGTTCAACCAGTGTGTTAATTTACAATTATTTCAAGAATTTGATGTTGAGGTATTGTAAAATCGAGGCGTACTGATACGTCACGAATATTGTATATCCGTACCCATTATATTTATGCATTCTAGCACTTTTTGTGTTCCTTATGCCAATATTTATGCTCGTTAACTAGATAACCTCGGTTTTGGATATATATATGCATTGCAGGGATTAATTAAGTTTTTGTAGGTATTGGAATGCTTAAAGTGAGGATCAGTTGTATTTCGGAGATGTTCCATCATCGGATGCTATTTTGAGGGCAGTTTAGACATTTCATACTTCATCTCTTGCTCATTGGGAATCCACAAAATCATAGTTCATTGTGTTAGCTTTGCATGACTACAAACTCCACATCATTCCAAGCCCGAACGAAGAAGATATGCCCATTTCCGTTTTGAACCTTTTCACCCTCACTTGGACCAAACATGGCTAGGAAACAGGGGACCGGTCAACCAACCTTAGGAACTCGGTCTACTAGTAAATAATAAATTATCCTACGTGTAGGATAGTGGCTCAGACCTGCTTCGTTGATGACCGTTTTGGGTCGATCGATTAACCCTTCAGAAATTTCGACGCTGACCCCTTTTTCTTTTATTGTTTTTTCCCACTTACTATTTAAACCCCTTTTATTTATTTGTAAAGATAGACTTCATTTATTGTAATATTAGGTTAGTTTTAGTTAGAGGACAAAGGGTTTGGAGGATTTGTGTGGGTGTGCCATTTTTGCCCTCCTAGGGTTACCCATATAGGGGTTTGCTCCATTGTGGTTGTGTACAATACTATTCATCATCTTCTCCATTAATCCAAACTTCCATTGTTTGTATTTCTTTACTTCTTGCTTTTTCTTTCCTTTATTTATTGCTTTCCTTTACTTTATTTCTTTATTGCTTTGTAATTTAGGCTTACTTTCTTGCATTTAATTTGTATCATTTATTATGCTTTGTAGCTAGGTTAATTTAGGTTGTGATTAATTTAACTCACCTTGGGTTAATGGGTTGCTTTTCTTTGGAAATTGGTTTTTTGCATTTAATTTGATTGGGTTGTTCTTGGTCTTACATCTACGAGATTTAACGGAGTATATCACGTATGCTCCGTATTTATGACCTTGCGTATGTAATTTACAAGGTATTTGTTAAGGACAAAATCGTATTAGCCTTTTATACGAATTTAGGAGGTGACAACTCTAGATTTAATTAATTGTTGAAATGAGATTCAATATTTCTAAATTCGTAGTTCCATGTAACCATTTGTGCTGATTAATCCGAGGTGAGGGATATTAGACGCAATCTATTATTTTTTTTCCTTTTTGTAATTTAGGTTCAAATGCATGCCTAGTTTAATTATTTGGTCACATATCATCTTTTACACTTCTATTTGTGAAGTATTAAATTAATAGAATTCTAACAACTAGTCTCTGTGGATTCGATCCTTACTTGTTCACTCCTTAGTTAATGTGCCAAGTCTAGGTATTTGTTTGTGTAGATGCGTAAATGCTCAACGACGCATTTTACACACAGTTTACGTCGACTAGAAAAATGGCGCCGTTGTCGAGGATTTGTTTGTTTTAGAATTTAATTGATTTAGCATTTCGTAATATTTTGTTTTCTATTTGTATATTTTTTTTCTAACATTTTTTGTATGACTTCTACATTTGAGCGCCAAGGAATGCTAGAATTTTCCGAACGCACATCACTTTTTGGAATTTGTCATCTCGAGCCTTCTTTGGGGTATGCATGCTTTATTCCAATCCTTTCGGTAATCGTAATGATAATTCTCAAAATCCCCCTACACCTATGACTTTGGATCAATACTTGCAATCCCAAAAAATTACAACATCCAAAATGTCTTTGGGTGAGTATTACGAAAGTCAAGCTATGGATTACTGGAATTTCAAGAATGATTATTCCGATATTGGGCCTAAAAATCCTTATAATAAGAATCTTGAAACGATTTGCAATAGCTTTCGAAATTCTTATGATAATGATTTTGATTGTGGTAACGATAATAGTTTTCAAAGTTCTCTTTTGCAAGAACCCGTGCCTCGGCCTATAACTTTCGGTGAGGGCTTGCGTATACTTGAAAATGAAAATTTTGAAAACCATTATCGGGAAGAAAATCATTGTTAGGATTATGACTTGGATTAATTATTTGAATCCGATGACGACTTTTCTTTTGAAACTTTTGAAGTTGAAGAATGTTTTGAACTAAATGAAGATTTTTTGCCTACTTTAGAACAAACCATTCTTGGCTTGGCCCATGGTATAATAGAGAATGAAAACGAGGAAGAAATGGATGCAACATCCATTTGTAATGAAATGATTTCTTCTTTGGTCCCCAAAGAAGAATATTCCATTGAAAATGATCTTATTTCCTTCGAAACTCAATCTATAACCAATGATGACTCATCTCTTGAGTTTGAATTTCTTTTGTCCCTGTCTTTTTTCTAGATTGTCGAATCGATACAAGTACCCGATGATTTGGTGCCAAAATTTAAAACGTTTAACCCTTTCACCGATGAAGATTACTTTCTCGAGTTGCTCTCCATGAAGGAAATTTTGCCTCTATGTGCGCCACCTCCCATTCCAATTGCAAAATCTTTGGGATAAATTTCTATTTTTCTTGGACCCCATGTGTATTTGTCACCCGTCTTACCCAAATACCCCATTATCCCTCCAAAATTTTTAATTGGTGATGGTTCATTTCTTCCGCCTTACACATACCTTCCATTGGTTGAACTGAATTCCTATTTTTCGGAAGGTATGCCTGAAAGGAAGGGTACCCCGTTGATCCTCCAAAGTCAAATCGTGTTTTGGGTGGACCCTAAAAAATTTTGACTTCTTGTGTATAGTTAGTTAGAGGCCCAAATTGTAGGTTGTACATAGTTAATTTTATTGATTTATTTATTTTACTTTCTTTATTTTTCTTTTTCTTACTTATTGTCTAGTGTAATTAGTTAAGTTTTTGTTATTTATTTGTTTTTAAGCTTGGTACTAACATATTTTGCAGAATCATTGGACTTGTATTTTCACGAGATCGCTCCATTTTGAGTATTTTTGCTATTTTCCATTCTTTAACTTGGTTCTTAATTCACATTGAGGACAATGTCGGGTTTAAGTTAGGGGTTATGGGATATTCTATCCATTCATTGGTAGTTTATTTGATTTGATTATTTGTTCTTACCAAGCATGCTTTTCTTGTAAAAAATTAAAGATTTAAAAAATATTTTCTTTCATTTTTCTCCTTTGTTGGGCATTTTTGCCTTTGTTTTCAATGATAAATTTCAATAAATGCCCGATCCAATAGACAACATAATGATGCATGTTCTCGATTATAGAAGCTAATAGACTTTAGTCCTCATATCATTGATATTATGAATAACTTTACGAATTAAACCTTAATCCCATGAGCACATGCGCTTTTCTTATTTTATTAATTTGGTTTAAGATTTTTATAACTCGATAATCTTTTGTTGCATTGTATATACTTATTCGAGACTTTTCTTCATTTGTGAGTGTTATACACTATCTTTCCTCCTTGAAAACATTACAGTCGTTGGTAATCTCTCTTTTCTTTCATTTGATCGTTCATTAATTGAGTCCATTTATGAAATATTTTACTTGAGCATGATTTTCAAAGTTTCTTTTACTCGAGAATAGCGAAAACTTTAGGAAATGATCATAGGCCCTCTTTGTTATATCACCCATATTTACCTTAACCTCACCTTATATGTTTTCCCTCGTCAACCCCTTTGAGCCTAAATATAGCCTTTCGTTTCATTCCCCAAAATCCCATAACCAACTCCACACTAGAGTTATAAACCATATATATCAGCTTCCATACCTTTGTTTGGAATGATACTTGGGATTGAATGATGTTCATGTTACGTGGTTGCAATTAAGCATGTGAGGGTGTGAAAGAAAAGAAAAAGTGAAGAAGAAGAAGAAGAAGAAGAGAAAAAGAGAACAAAATAAAAGAAAAAGTGAGAAAAAGAAGAAAATAAAAGAAAGAGGAAGATGTACATATTGTATTTATTATTCAACAACCTTTGTTCACTCTCCCCATTATTACATCTAATGCTTGTTATCGATTTTGTTTTCCAATTTTGAAATTGCCCATAATTTTCCATTATCTCCAGTTTTCATTTTCGAACACCTTTATATTCGTACATATTCCTTTCATTTCGGACTCTTACCCCTAAACCTACATTACAACCCTATAAAGTCATATGTGATCTTAGGGTGATTCAATTCAAAAGTTTAAATAGTTTTGATAATCTGTGAAAATACATTTCGCCTCCTTTAATGATGGTATCTTTCAATGAGATAACAAGTTTTTCGTTTTATATATTGTGTTATTCATTTGTGACATGTGTGCGGCCTTATTTCCATTTCCATTTACTCTTTATGCTCGCAAGTCCCATGCATTACCCTCCATTTCATAGTGATTTCATTTGTTGAGCGTAATGCCCGGTGAGGATTGACATATATGCACACATTAATGCTTATCCGGTTTATATAAGTTTTTGCCAAATCATACTTTGCATGTGCTCGCTCCCCTCCCACATTTTAAAGTTTCAGTTCTATGAGGTTCATTCTATAATGTTAATAATATGGAATTTTGGGTGAATTCATTCATTTTCCTAATAAAATATTTGAAATATTTTTCATTGTTGTTAGGCTTGTCAAATATGATTAAGCATATTTTGAGGAAACTTTGATGTTTGTGGGTTTCATCCCTAAAAAACCTCACTTAACACGACTCGTCCACTAGGGTAACCTAGGGGTTTAATGGCTTATTGCATATGTTAAATGCAATCGTATTCCCTACGAAAGTGGCATTTATATTTCGACGCGTATATACTTTTTGTACCTCCTTCTGTGGACTGGTTTTGTTTGTTTCATCACTAGGGACTAGCAATGTTTAAGTTAGGGGGTGTGATACGTCACAAAAATTGTACATCCACACCCGTTATCTTTATGAATTCTAGCACTTTTTGTATTCCTTATGCCTATATTTATACTCATTAACCAGACAACCTCGATTTTGGATACATATATGCTTTGAAGGGGTTAATTGAGTTTTTATAAGTAGTGGAACACTTAAAGTGAGGATCAATTGCATTTTGGAGAATTTCCATCATCGGATGCTACTTCAAGGGCCTTTTACACATTTCACACTTCATCTCCATCTCAGTGGGAATCCATATAAGCTTAGTTCATTGAGTTAACTACGCATGGCTGCAAACATCACTTCATTTCGAGCCCGAACGAAGAAGATATGTCATTTTCGTTTTGAACATTTTCACCCTCACTTGGACCAAACATGGCTGGGAAATAGAGGACCGGTCGATCGGTCTTGGGACCCCGATAAATAAAAAATTAGCCTTCGCGCAGGATAGTGGCTCAGAACTGCTTCATCGATCGATCGACATCGACCCTTCAGAAATTTCGGCGCTGGCCCCTTTTTCTTTTCTTTCCATTTTTCTTTTATTATTTTTTCCCACTTACTATTTAAACCCCTTTTGTTTATTTGTAAAGATAGACTTCATTTATTATAATTTTGGTTAGTTTTAGTTAGAGAACGAAGGGTTTGGAGGATTTGTGTGGGTGTGCCATTTTCTCCCTCCTAGGGTTACCCATATAAGGGTTTGCTCCATTGTGGTTGTGTAGAATACTATTTATCATCTTCTCCATGAATCCAAGCTTCCATTATTCTTGCTTTGGCTTTCCTTTATTTATTGCTTTCCTTTAGTTGCTTTATTTATTGCTTTGTAGTTTAGGTTTACTTTCTTTCATTTACTTTCAGTCATTTATTATGCTTTATAGCTAGGTTAATTTAGGTTGTGATTAATTGAACTCGCCTTGGGTTAATGGGTTACTTTGCTTTGGTGATGGGTTTTTTGCATTTAATTCGATTGGGTTATTCTTGATCTTAAACCTAGGAGATTTAGTGGGGTATATCATGTGTGCTCCGTATTTACGACCTTGCGTGCGTATTTTTTGGGATATTTATTGATGCCAAAATCATGTTAGGCTTTTATGCGAATTTAAAGGGTGAAAACTCTAGATTTAATTGATTGTTGAAATGAGATTCAATCTTGCTAAATTCGTAGTCTCATGTAACCATTTATGCTTATTAATCCGAGGTGAGGGATATTAGTCACAGTCTGTTATTTTTACTCCTTTTTGTAATCTAAGTTCAAATACATGCCTAGTTTAATTATTTGGCCACCATATCATCTTTTATACTTGTATTTGTGAAGTATTAAATTAATATAATTCTAACCACTAATCGCTATGGATTCGATTCTTACTTGCCATTGCACTTTGTAGTTAGTGTGCCAAGTTTAGGTATTTGTTTTTATAGAGGCGTAAATTCCTAACGACACATTTTACACACAGTTTATGTAGGCTACCATGTACCCCGGGGACAATTAAGTTGGAAGTTGTGATCGACACTTAGTCCACATGCCGAACATAAATGATTCATTTTTCTATCCTGGACAAGAATGTTCATTTAGTGTACAACATCATTTTTAGAAGAATGGGGTTAAAGAAGTTTCAAGTGTCCCATCCATTGTGAACCAATGCTTGAAATTCCTCATAAACTATAGGGTAGGCCTGGTGAAGGGAAGCTAGGTCGAAACCAGAGAATGCTAATACACCTCTGCAGAGTAGGAAGAGGAGAATAAGCTAATAATGAATTATCAGATCGAGACATTAGACCCTCGATATGAAGATAAGTTGGTTAAAGGCCAAGTCTAAGAGGCTATTGAACTGGTTATCTTAGATAACGATCACCCAGAGAGGATAACCCAGATCGGCTCATCGCTGGACCCTGCTCTCAAAAAGGAGTTAGAAGAATTTTGGAGGCAGATAAAAAGCGTGTTCACTTGAAGTCATAAGGATATAACCAAAATTAATCCAGAGTTCATCTGCCAGGAGTGGAGTATAGTAAAGGATGCCAAACCTGTGAAGTAAAAGCATCGTGTCTTCGGACAAGAGAATAATGTAAGGACATTTTTGTGCATTATCAATTTGTATGTCATAAGCCGTTACACCGTTGAATAAAATCAAGATCGTATCGTCATCAAGGATCCTAATTTCAAAAGAAGAAAGGAATCATTTTTCTGCACAGTCGGACCGGTCTGCCCAGGTTAAAAGAACCGGTCCGCCTACAGACCAATCCGCCCTCAATCGGATCGATTCGCTTACTGAAGATCCAGTAGACCCCGAACCGATAGCGAACCGATAAAACCAAAATTAAATAGAACCGATCCGCCCCCTCAGATCTGGACCAGTCTGCCGGGATAAACTCAGCCAGATCGTACAGAGATTTTTTAGGCTAAAAGATTTCTATTTAAACGATCTAAGGGGAGTTGGTTTAGCAAGATTTCTATACACGATTTTCAGAGTTACAAATCCCTAAGTCTTCACCTTTTGAGTTACAAGACTCATTTTTTTAGATTCACACAATTTCCAAACACTTGCGAATCGTTTGGAAATCCTAGAACACAAATTCCTTTGTTGTTCATACCCTTATAGAGAAGACCGACCTTCTTCTTCATTGCTGCCCTCCTGGAAAGGGAAACTTCCAGCCGCAGACTACAGATCCGACACCTACGGGTAATTCTGTGTCACCCTTATATTTCATTGTAATCCGTGTAAACCGTACTTTATAAAATTATAGTGAAATAAATGGTTTTGCCCTTTTGGGGGATTTTTCTTCACTTGTGTGTGTTTGAATGTTGTTGCATGCTTTACATCCTACTCAATCACACCTAGATGCATGTTTAGGATTTAATTGGGTTAAAACTGAGCTTAATTATATAGTTTCTTAATTTGAATGCAAGCGTGACTCTTCAAATTGGTATCAGAGCAGGTTACGCTAATCTATCGCGTATTCCTAAGTTTTCGCAAATTTTTTTCCATGATATCAATTTTCTAAAAAATTGATTTTTTTTAAAAAGAGCGTGTTAAAATGGAGAAATCATATAATAAAATGCCAGTTTTTGACGGGACAAATTATGCATATTGGAAAGCCCGCATGAGATCGGCTTTAAAGGCCATAGATGAAAGGGTTTGGATTTTAGTTGAAAGAGATGGACACCTCCCTCCGTCACTGTTGAAAATGTGACCAGTTTAAAACCTGTCACTTCTTGGATCCATCACTCCTGATGAGTTCCGACGTATCATGACGTGTACCACGTCAAAAGAGGCATGGGATGTTTTGCAACTTACCCATGAAGGAACTAATGCTGTGAAAGAATCTAAATTGCAAAATTTAACAACTCAATTTGAGACCATCACCATGCTTGAAACTGAATGTTTTGATGATTTTTATGATAGGCTATCTGATATTGTTAATACTAGCTTTAATCTTGGTGAACATATTCCTAATGAAAGAGTTGTGAAAAAGATTCTTAGATCATTGCCTAAGCGTTTTATCCCTAAAGTCACTGTGCTAAATTCTATGGGTAATTTAAATATGCTAAAATTGGAGGAACTTATAGGAGACTTGCAAACATATGAAATTGACATGTTTCCTAAATCTGTGAAGTCTAAAGATAAGGTAATTGCACTTAATGACCAAGAGAGAAAAAGTGAGGGGACGACAAGAAAGAGAGTAGAGTCATCTAGAAAGAACGATATTGAAACTTCTGATTCGGAGTGTGATTTTGACTTAGATGATTTGGCTCTCTTTGCTAAAAACTTTAAGAAAATTCTCAAATTTAAGAAAAGTGGAAATTTTAAAGATAAGAAGAATTTTCAGAAAAATAAGTTTGAAAAGAAAAATGAGAAAGATGTTAAAAACCCTCCTAAGAAAGACAGTGAGAGATGCTACGAGTGCGACGGTAGGGGACATAGAGATTTTGAGTGTTTTACTCGTTTGAATAGAGAAAAGGGCAAAGTTATCCTTAATACTACCCTTAGCGATGATAGTGCCGTCGAGTCGGTGGACTCGGGAGATGAGTCACCGCATGAGTGTAACTTCACCGCATTCATGGCTAGTCATGTGAGTACTCCTAGTGCACCTCACGACGATGAGGATGCTACTTCACAGGGACACCTCGATAGTGAGAGCGATGTGAGTGAGGGGGAGGATGTCGCAAGTGAGAACGAGAGTAATCTTCAACGCGCCTACACCAAGTTATATAATGAGTCATTTAAAACTAAAAAGCGTAACAAAGCGTTAGTTCTTAGGATCAGTGCATTAGAAGAAGAGTTAGAAGAAACGAGAGAGAAAGAGAGAGTCTGCCTGTGGTAAGTTAGAAAGTTTGTTTAGAGAGAAAGAGAATTGTTTTGAGAAAGAGAGAGTGGACTTGGCTAAACAAGTGGCTAGTCTTACAAGTGAGCTCCATTCCTCCGTGGAGACTCAGAAGAAACTTGAAGCCCTTGTTGCTCATCTTTCTCATGATCTTGAGAGAGCACGGGAAGTCAAGGTACAAATTGAGGACAGATATGGGAAGATGGGAAAGATGCTCCTCGGCCCCGCTTTAGGTTTTGGTGATCGGTAGGGAATTGGTTATGATGGTGCCTACTCGTCCCAAATTGCACCTGGACCAGTCCCTGAGTTTACTACTACTTCTTATGGTCATCGCCAAAATCCTCGAAGGAGAGTTCGACCAAGAAAAACAAACCAAGGTCTGCCTAAGACTGTGTTCTTTTGTACATATTACAAAAGAAAAGGCCACCTGAGGGAGTTTTGCTATAGTTTGGGTCAGACACGACGTACTTCTTCTCCACCACGTCATACTGATAAGTTTTCCAGTCTGAGAGAGCATGTTGAGTTTTTAGCTGCCACATCACAGAGTTTAATGGAGGAATTCCGATGAATGTCTTTGCTGTCAAGGAATCCTTCTCACATTCCAGCTAAAACCAATAACAACAAGGGTAAACAAAAGGTTACCACTTCTTGGGTGCCTAAGAAAGATAAGAAAGCCCTTGTTATTCATGTTACTCTCAAAGCACATAATACCTCACAGTGGTATTTTGACAGTGGGTGCTCCAGACATATGACAGGTGATGCCTCATTTTTTACATCTCTTGAGGATTATCAGGATGGCATAGTCACTTTTGGAGATGGGAGCAAGTCTAGCATTATAGGACGTGGTACTGTAGAGTTACCTGGATTTCCTAAGCTAGAAAATGTTTTGTACGTCAAAGGTTTGAAAGCAAACCTTCTCAGCATTAGCCAACTGTGCGACGATGACTTTGCCGTAAAGTTTGACCGGGACGCTTGTAAAGTCTATAATCAAACCGGTAAACTTTTAGTGCAAGGGGTGAGGACACAGGATAATTGCTATGGGACTAAGCCCACATCCTCACCTGTCTACAACAGCGCCACAATCACTCCTATGGATTTGTGGCACCAACGTCTAGGTCACGTGAACGTTAGAGATTTGACGAGTTTAGCCAAAAAGGACATAGTCCGTGGCTTACCATCTCTTGGAAGGACAACTTCGACGGTTTGTGGACCCTGTCAGTTGGGAAAGCAAATTTGGAGCCCTCATAAGAAGATGTATTCCATTACCACCTCCCGAGTTCTTGAGTTGATTCACATAGATCTTATGGGTCCTACTCGTACTGAAAGTCTGGTTGGTAAGAGGTATATCCTCGTGATGGTAGACGATTTCTCCAGATATTCTATTGTAGGTTTTCTGAGGGAGAAATCCGATGCTATAGAATTTTTAACGACCAAGTGTCGTATCCTACAAAACCAACACGGAGTCACTATTAATAGGATCCGTAGTGAAAACGACACAAAATTTAAGGAAGCAAAGGTAGATCTTTATTGTGATAGCCTTGGGATCAAACATGAGTTTTCTGCTGTGAAGACTCCTCAGAAAAATGGGATTGTTGAGAGAAAGAATAGAACGATCCAGGAAATGGCTAGATCTATGGTTCTATGTCGTAAGGTTTCTAGGAGATTTTGGGCAGAGGCAGTTATACTATATGCCACACGGTGAATAGGGTTTAACTGCGTCGCACACACTTAAGACGCCTTATGAATTGTGGACTAGCAAGAAACCCAACCTGGCATATTTCCGTTTCTTTGGGAGTAAACGTTATATCCTACGGGATAGAGATCAATTAGGAAAGTTTGACTCCCGGAGCGACGAGGGAATATTGCTAGGATATTCATTGAATAGTAGAGCGTACCGAGTTTTTAACCTGAAGAGCTCTAAGGTTATGGAATCAATAAACGTCACCGTGCAAGATGACGAACCTCCGACGGCTATTGATTCTAACCTCCAGTGTGAGGATGAGGACTTCTCTGGGGGTGATCTATTTGTCCCTCACCCACACTCTATGGTCCCCACTCCTGTGTTAGGGGACACACCTGCTTGGGTTCGCAAGAGTCATGACCCTTCCTCTATTGTTGGCGATCCCACTCTAAGGGTTAAGACTCGTGCCCAACTAGAGAACGTTGTTATTCATCTTTGCTACACGTCCAAAGTCGAGCCCAAGAATCATAAAGAAGCACTTAAGGATGAACATTGGATATCTACCATGCAGGATGAGTTACTTCAATTTAAAAAGAACAATGTCTGGGAACTTATCCCCCTACCTAGTGATACTAATGTGATCGGTACCCAATGGATTTTTAAGAATAAAATGGATGAAAATGGTACCATAATCATAAATAAGGCTAGGTCGGTCGCCCAAGGCTACACACAGATAGAAGGTGTAGACTTTGGAGAGTCATTTGCTCCTGTTGCGAGGCTTGAGTCCGTCCGCTTACTACTCGCCATTGCCTTTCATCTGCACTTTAAGTTATATCATATGGATGTCAAGAGTGCCTTTCTGAATGGCATTCTACAGGAGGAGGTTTATGTGGAACAACCGAAAGGGTTTGAAGACCCTAAGCACCCTGAGCACGTCTATTATCTGAGAAAATCCTTGTATGGTTTGGAGTAAGCACCTCGTGCTTGGTACGAAAGGCTTACTTCCTATCTCTTAGCCCGTGGCTTCAAGAGAGGGGGAGTTGATATGACGTTGTTCTCCAAGAGAGATGACGGTGATATTTTGGTTGCCCAAGTCTATATGGACGACATAGTCTTTGGATCCACATGCTCCCAGCATGCTCACCACTTTGAGGAGGAGATGAAAAGTGAGTTTGAGATGAGCATGGTAGGTGAGATTACTTTCTTCCTCGATCTTCAGGTTCGTCAGCTAGAGGATGGGATGTTCATCTCCTAATCCAAGTATGCAAGAGACCTTGTGAAGAAATTTGGTTTAGACTTCGCTAAGCATGCTCGTACCCTTATGAGTACCACTACCAAGCTTAGTAAGGACACTTCAAGCAAGGACGTAGAGCAAACCTTATATGGGAGTATGATAGGTAGTCTTCTCTACTTGACTGCCAGTCGTCCCGACATATCCTTTAGTGTTGGAGTCTGTGCGCGATATCAGGCGTCCCCGAAAGAGTCACATTTACTTTCCCTAAAATGTATTATTAAATACGTGAGTGGGACTCTCTCATATGGTATTTGGTATTTCTTTGATACCGATGACCGTCTGTCTGCCTATTCAGATGCCGATTGGGCCGGGGATGTAGATGGTCGTAGGATCACTTCTGGTGGGTGTTTCTATTTTGGTTCTGCATTTGTCTCCTGACTGAGCAAGAAGCAAAATTCCATCTCTTTGTCCACTGCGGAGGCTGAGTACATAGCCGTCGGGAGTTGTTTTACGCAACTCTTGTGGATGAACAAATGTTGGAGGATTATGGGATTTCACAGGACACCATGACCATTTCCTATGATAACACGAGCGCGATACACATATCCCGCAATCCAGTCCAGCATTCGCGCACAAAGCACATCAGGATACGCGAGCACTTTATACGTCAGTTAGTTGTGGAGAAAGTCGTATCCCTGAGTTTTGTTCCTACCGACCGTTAGTTAGCCGATATTTTCACGAAACCTTTAGGTGCCCTTCGATTTGAGAGTCTTAGGAAATCTTTGGGGATTTGCACAGTTGACTGAGGGGTTGGTCCGTGTCTAGCATAAGATGCATTATTTTTATCATATCATCTGATGCCTATTGCTAGATTGTATCATAGTTTTGTTTATTTGTTTTGAAAAATACAAAAAGATTTTCTTTTTATAATTTCTTTTTGAAAAATCCAAAAAGATTCTTATTTTTTTTACACCTTTTATGGATGAGCATTTAAGATATCCGAGTCACAATTTCTTTCCATTTATCCATGTGACTGTTTTATAGAGATTTGAGACGTTACATCATTTCATCCACGTGCTTTACATTGTCTGGAGTTTTTGAGATGTGATTAGTGATATCTTCCTACATGTTTGACTCCTATATCCTTTATTGCACACATGCATGGCTATATTTGATTATTGCACTTGTCTGTCACATATTGGTTTGAGTGTTTCCATCTCAATTCTGTCTATACAATGAATAATATGAGATAAAACTTGACAAGATTGGACTGCATGTAAAAATCGTTTTGGTGAGACTGTGTGTTTAATTGTGAATGGGGAGGGGCTGCGAAAGGCCATTATCTATTCTTTGCGCAAAATCCACCGTTCAAAGGACCTAAAAAATGGAGGAATTTTATTATTCGATGTCCAACGAGGTTAAAAGAGCCCCCGAAAAATTTAAAGGCACTAAAAAGCAATGCATGCCAAATATGGGCCATTAGTTTTTTCCAACAATTCTCCAAAGTTTAAGAATTTAGACTACCTCTATTCAAAATTTATATATGAGTGCGTTTGGTTGGAGAATATAAATGGGTTTGCACTTCCTTGAAAGTCCTGAAAAAGCATGAAATCATTTTGGACGTTATTGTTGTGGAAATCACTGTGAGCTTTGATTTGTTGATTTGATTAAGTCGATTTCTTATTACCATTTTTTACCCCTAAGGAAGCATTTGAGTTCATTCGTTAGGAGTATCCGATATTCATCGTGCACATATGTCATGTTTGTATGCATTGATTTTCCTATCGAATTTTGATTACACCCCTTCATTAACGCTATCACTGACTTTTTTTTTATGTTCATTCATGGTGAGATTTAGTCCTTGTGACATCCCAGCCTTGCTTTTTGATTTATTTCTCTCATTTTTCAATTTGGGGACATCATAAAAAGGGGGAGAAAGAATTATCTCATTATGGCGGAGTTTTGAAATTTTGAGTTTTCTCATAAAATTGCTATATATATTTATCTCATTTCAAACTCGGTATGTCACGTGGTATTTGCTTTGTCTCATGTGTGTAGGTACTACATGGATTATCATTTTATTATTGCACACTCTGATGAGAAAAGTATTGATATTCCTGAAGAGTTGAAGACCAAACGATGAAGTCTTATTCACTTGTACCTTTTCAGTTTTGGGTTCATGGAAGGGTAGATTTGTATAGGCATTTTTGTTATTTGATAATTTGGATTTTTTTTATGTATGTACCTGCATAGACATAGGGGGAGATTTGTAAGGACATTTTTATCCATTATCAATTTGTGTGTCATAAGCCGTTACACCGTTGAAGAAAATCAAGATCGCATCGTCATCAAGGATCCTAATTTCAAAAGAAGAAAGGAATCATTTTTTTGCATAGCCGGACCGGTCCGCCCAGATTAAAAGAACCGGTCCGCCTACGGACTGATCCGCCCTCAACCGGACCGATCCACTTGCTGAAGATCTAATAGACCCCGGACCGATAGCGAACCGATAAAGCCAAAATTAAAAAGAAACGATCCGCCCCCTCGGACGGATCCGCCTCAGATCCGGACTGGTCCGCCTGGGATAAACTCAGCCAGATCGTGCAACGATTTTTTATGTTGAAAGATTTCTATTTAAACCATCTACGGTGGTTTGGAAAGACTTCTACACACGATTTTCAGAGTTCCAAATCCCTAAGTCTTCACCTTTTGAGTTACAAGACTCATTTTTTTAGATTCACACAATTTCCAAACACTTGTGAATCGTTTTGAAACCCTAGTACACAAACTCCTTTGCTGTTCATACCCTTGTGGAGAAGACCAACCTTCTTCTTCATTGCTGCCCTCCTGGAAAGGGAAACTTCCAGCCGCCGACAACAGATCCGACGCTTGGGTAATTCTGTGTCACCCTTGTATTTCATTGTAATCCGTGTAAACCGTACTTTACAAAATTATAGTGAAATAAATGGTTTTCCCCCTTTGGGGGATTTTTCCTCACTTGTGTGTGTTTGAATGTTGTTTCATGCTTTACATCCTACTCAATCACACCTAGATGCATGTTTAGGATTTAATTGGGTTAAAACTGAGCATAATTATATAATTTCTTAATTTGAACGCAAGCGCGACAATTCAAATAATATGGTTATACAAAAATAAGTTGACAAGTTACATAAGGCGAGGTTAATTGAGGACATCAAGTACTCAAGATGGATCTCGAATGCGGTCATGGTCAAGCCAAAAAATGATAAGTGGCGCATCTATGTTGATTTGACGGACCTGAACAAAGCATGCCCCAAAGATCACTACCCTTTGACCAGGATTAACCAATTGGTTGATGCTATTACATGACATAAATTGCTCAGTTTATTAATGCTTATTCAGGGTACAACCAGATCAAGATGAAGTAGAAGATCGGGAGAAGACCTCGTTCATCACCAATCAAGGTACCTATAACTACAATGTTATGCCCATCGAGCTCAAAAATATTGGATCAATATATTAGCGACTGATGAATAAAGTTTTTGAAGATCAGATTGACAAAAGTATGGAGGTTTATGTCGACGATATGGTGACTAAGAGTAAAAAAAATTATCGATCACATCGGAGATTTGGGATAGAGTTTTGACTAACTGGAAAAATACCATATTAAGCTCAGTCCATCGAAGTGAGTATTCGGGGTAAAGGAAGGGAACTTTATAGATAACCAAACAGGCATTGAGGCCAACCCTGATAAGACCCAAGCCTTTATTAACATGCATTCCCCAATAAATAAGAAAGAAATTCAGAGGCTAACGGGATGTATTGCCGCACTGAACATATACACCTCAAGAGCTACTGACAAGTGTCTTCTGTTCTTCGAGGTGCTAGGAAAGACCTTCGTATGGAACAACGAGTGTGAGGCTGCAGTCTTAGAATATAATCGATATTTGGGCTATGCACTGTTACTTTCAAAGAAATTTTTGGGTAAGGAGTTTTATTTTTGTTTGTTCGTGTTTGAGTTGGTAGCTAGCTCAACATTAGTTCGATAAGAAACACGGGTATAAGACATGTGTATTACACTAGTAAGGCATATCGTGGAATAGAAATCCAGTACCGTAGACTAAATAAGTTAGCCGTAGCCCTAATTAAAGCCTCTAGGAGGATGAAGTCGTACTTCCAAGCGCACATTATTGTCATCTATAAAGACATATCCCAATGCCAAGTTATTCAAAATCCTAATAAATCAGGCAGATTAATGGCATGGGCAGTAGATCTAGGAGAGTATGATATCTAATATGAACCAAAGATGATAATCAAGGGCTAAATAATAGTCGATTTCATTGCAAAATTTGCATATAAAGAAAATCCTACCGAGAAGACTTCCATAGAAGAGATCTCAACGGTAAAATCGATAGAGCAGACTTCTATAGAAGAGAGATTATCCTTGAAGAAGACCGAGAAGACTTTTCTAGAAGAGTGCTCAACACTTAGACTAGATGAGCAAACTTCTGGGAAAGATAGTTCTGTGCTAAACCCATCCAACTAGGTTGTTGATGTACCAGAGTCATCGGCTTGGCAAGAAGAAAATGCTCGGGATCTCGAGCAAATGAAAAAAAATGTTTAAAAAGAGATGCTTGGTTGAAGGGATTTTTGAAGATGAACCTCCATTTTGGAAATTGTTTGTAGATGGTTCGTCCTATGCCATTAGTAGTGAAGAAATCTTGATAATAAAAATGCCATATAGGTCCAATGTAGAGTACACTCTCAGGTTTCATTTTCAGGTCTCTAACAACGAAGTGGATTACAAAGCCCTCATAGCAGGATTTGTGCTACCATTATCCCTGAGCACTGAGTATCTACTAGTACATAGTGACTCTCAACTAGGAGTGTGGAAAAAATTGATCAAAATAAAAACTGAACCAAATCGGCCCGAACCGAAGCGAAATCGATGGTTTGTTTAGCCCAATTTGGCCTACGAATGAAGGATTTATAAAATCAACCATGTAGATTCGATCAACAGTTTTAGATATGGAAAAAACTAATTCAAACCGAGAAACAAATCGAATCGACGTCAATATTTATATTAAAAAAAACTTAAATGACTTCAATTTTTATATCCAAAAAGTATTAACCGACCTCAAAAATCGACCAAAACTAAAAAACGACCCAAAATTGATATGGCCTGAAACCAACAATTTTTCTCATCATCGGTTTAATTTTGGCTAAATTCTTCCAAAATCAAATTGATCGATTTGCTTTGAATTATGGTCCAAAACCGAACCGACCCATGAACAAACCCTACTATCAGCTCATAGTAAACCAAGTTTTCAGTATTTATGAGGTAAAAGAAGAATCCATGGCGAAGTATCTAGTCATGTTGAACAAATTATTATCTAAATTCTCTACGGTAAAGATGATCAGATTGCCAAGGACTGAAAATGCATGAGAAAATGGGATCTCTTGCCTAACATCTTCCACAAGGACATAACTAAGAACAGTGCCTCTAAAAATCTACATGCATCACAGCACCGACGAAGAGAATGTTAGTGTGGTGGAACTGGACCTGGGACCATCCTGAATGGATCTCATACGAGCATATTTAGAGATAAAAGTAGTCCCGGTAGATCCAAAAGAAGTGAGGAGACTCTAATATTAGGAAGTGAGGTATGTGCTAGAAGGAGAAATCTTATACAAAAAAAGATTTATCATACCATTGCACAGATGTATCCATTCAACCGAAGTCAATGACTTGATAAAATATGTGCATGAACGCTCTTGTGGAATACATTTAACGGGTATGTCATTGGTGAAATAGGTAGCCACGCAAGGCTAGTACTGGCCAACTATAAAAGTAAATTGTGCAGATTATGCAAGGAGATGTGATAAATGCCAAAAATATGCAATAATCCACAGATGTCCGGGATCCTTACTCACGCCGATCACATCCCCCTCTCCTTTCATTATGTGGGGGATTGATCTGGTCAGCCCACTTCTGAAGACAAGAGGCATATTCAAATACCTAGTCATCGCAGTTTATTATTTCACTAAATAGGTAGAGGTTGAACCCTTTGTGGATTTAGTTTTGGGTGTTTTTTTCTAAAATGTATTGAAATGATTTTTAAAAAGTTTTTAGAAAAGTTTTTAAGTTATTTTTAATGACATTTGGTATGTCTTTCAAATGAGCTACAAGTCCTGATTAGAACCAGTTTGCTTCCAATGAAAAATCGAATGAATCACTTGTTGGTCTAAACTAGTTTGTCATTGAAAATATCATTTGATGTTAGTTCAAATGAGACTTAGTGATTTGTTCAAATGAAAACAAGTTTATTCGAACGAGCCGCTAAAGTTTTCAATGTATTGAGATTTTCTTCAAAATCTTTCTTCCTTACCTCATTTTTAGAAAACCATTATAAATAGGAGTGCAGAGTAGTTTTTTATTAGATACTTTTCTAAGATTTTTGAGTTCCCAAACTTTTTTAAAATGCTCTAAAGTTTATGTGTTTATTTTGAGAAAAAAGTCCTTCAAGGCAGAACCCTTATTTAACACCCGTTTTATATCCAAGAATTATATATCCATATATTTATTTGATATCTCATTTGAGTTTCATCAAATTGGTGTTCTCTATTCTTTAAAGAGTGTTTACAGCGGTGGACATCGATTTTTTGTTATGCATCGACTGAACTGGTCACGAGACAAGTAAGATCGATGGGATATCAACATGTGGGAAAGCATCTGTGTTGTGTGGATATTAGAAGGCGTCTAACACTAGTTGCGAAGAAGGTTACAAAGAATGAGGAAGCCCGTTGAGTCCGTGAGTAAGTCTAAGTTGTTCTTGTATACTTCCTATATCGCAGTGGACTTGTATGGTTGAGGCGTCCGAGGTTTTTCCCATTTTGAGTTTTACATCGTCGTGTTATGATTTGCTATTTATTTTATTCTTTCTTTCACTCACCTTGGTGCATGCTTAGGTTAAGACTAAAATTGGCAAATTATTTTAACATAACACTTATGATTTTTAAATTGGTGCAAAGTTTCTAAAAATCGTGTAAATTAAAATTCGTGGTGTTTTCGTACGAACCCTAGGGACTAGCATTTTTCAGTCATATACTTAAAATTGGCATCATATATGATTAAATTGGTATAATTTGTTATGTTGTTTACATTGGTATCATTTGTTTCATCGCTTTGATAATTTGTGCTTGTGTTGCCGAGTTTGTTAATCATTATCGTTTCACTTCACATCATTGCATAATATTCTTATTTACTCTATGATTATATGTGTCACAGTAAGAGGAGAAGTTGTTTCATATTATTCACCTTTTCCTTTGTCTATTCCCGAATGAGAAGGGGAGAAGTATTCTCTAAGGGGAGAAGTTTTAACAAAGGGGAGAGTTCTTCATACGTGATGTGACACCCCGCCTAATTAATCCCGGGTGATCAGTTCTAAATCAAGTTAGAAAAGGTTTCTCAGTTGGTCCATTCTTAGCATCACTGTCGTCTTTTTAATTACTAACGACCTAAGTGAGAAAAGTAGACTGGTGCGAATTTTTTTATCTTTCAATTGATTAAATAAAACTCATGCGGAACATAAAATAATACACAATCACAGTTAACTAAAATAACCATCCGCAAACAAAATACCTAACCGAATAAATCATCGGTCCAAATATCCAATACAAGTAAAGATAAGAAGAAAATCTCAACAAGTCTAATACTGATAAATGAACTGTGAGCGACAAGATCAGATAACTACTAGAGGGTCTCTACACGAATGAAAGAAGGAGGCGTCTATCAAAAACCTCGCAACATCCACATGTGCTGCAACAAAGGATACTTAGAATAGAGTCAAGCCTGGCGTCCCTGTGGCTGGACACCTAAAAGGTTTTTAAAAAATTTATAGTAAGGGTTAGTACCCAAAAACATTTGAAAACATTTAACAAATGATTAACTTGCAGTAATAAATAAATATGCAGGCTCTTCATATTTTAGTTAGTGCCGCACTCTCTTGAGGACTTCCTCACCCCTCCTCTAATGTGCACTACTAACGCTTCCATTTAATTTACTAGGTCCTACGCTCCTGACCCAATACTTATTTTAACCCTTGAAATTTACCTACTCTAACCGGGTATGCCTTAATTCATGATTTTTAAGTTATTATAAACATCAAACTTAATTAAATAATTACCCTTTTTAATTTCATATAACATTCACACCTGTTATGCACATAATACATTTTTCACTATGTATTAATTATCCCATATATAATTATTTACCTAATTATATATTTAATTATATTACAGTATTCACAAACATACTGAAATAACATTTAATACAAACTTTCGACCGAGTAAAAATAGTCACAAAATATAAATTTTCCCAAGTGTTATCCCACTAGGTGTATTCACATAACCTAGTTATCCAAGTTAGATTCACTCACTAACTTAGTTTAACATACGAAGTGGAGGCGGTCATATTCCTTCCCTGAAAGTGAGATGCCCCTCACCCATATAACGGACGCTATGACCTGGGATTATACTCGCCCTACTCCTCAAGCTAGGGGATTCATCCACTACGCGCAACCTCCCCCTATAGCACTAGAGTATATACTAATAATATTCAATCATTGATATTAATGCACACACACTATATATATATACTATCACACTCCGTATTCATATATAAATATAAAATGTCCCGGCTACACCATGTACAAAATCCGTAACATAAGCCTATTTAATTTATTAAGAGCTTATGGTCCAACTCCAATTATTAATTAATTCGCACATTAATTAATTTAGTCACCTTTGGTGTCGCCCCCACCATAAAATTGGACTTACTCTCGTAGTCCGAATTAACCTCACCCGAGTCTAAATTCTCGACTCCCGAATTATTTAGCCTTTAGCTAAATAAGATTTATCTCTCGGTATTCCCCAACCGTTATCCCCGGACTTGTTCACTACATCTATATTTAATCCTTTCGAACACCTTCCCAAAAATTCAGCCTTAGCGTGTCACACCTAATTTCTCCAAAACCCAACATATTTAAATTATGATGTCACACTAAGTCGTCTCCAAATTCTAAATTAACTTTATTCACCATTAATTAGATTTAAAACCCATGTATAAATTTCTCACCAAATTAACTCATGGAAAAATGTTAAATTAAAATTTTCTTCATATAAAAGAAAACTGGACGAACTGCCAAAATCTGCCGACCATCGATCGATCGACCCCAGACCTTCGATCGATCGATCGAGCAGGTCTTCGTCTTCTTCGCGAAGACAGATTCAGCCATGGACGATTTTTCCTAAACCCTAATTTTCTCTACCAGCAACCTTAAGCCCTCTTAACATTAATACATGTTAGAAACCTTATTAGGGACCTCCAGAATGTCCACCAACATTATTAATTTGTCCATTAACTACAATTTCTGTATTTGGGGGAAAAATCCATCTTTAACCCTTTACCCATTTACAACCCAAGTTCCATCATCAAATTCGTTTCTAATTATCCAGATAACATCCTGCCAGATATATTTTAACATGCAAATATCAGATTTTTACATAAACCCTTACCCAAATTCCGTAAATCAAATTATTATCTTCAAAAATCAGATTTTGCCATTAACACCCAAAACGAATTTTCTTAAATACAAACATCACATGAATATGAATCGAAATACATTTTTACATGATACAACAAGTTAACACTTGCCTTAAGGTTCGTAGAGTCTGAATTTGGAGATGAGTTCCAAGGTTGAAGATGACCCTTATTGGCTCTCTTGTGATCCCCAAATCTGCCTTTAACTGTTGTTAGGGTTTCTTAACACACTAACCCTTTTCCTAAACTCACTTCATTCGTTTTCTTATTTCTTCTAATTCATTAATTTACCTAAATCCCGTTTTTTTTCCTAATGGGCCAAGCCCAAATGACCCAATTGCCCCCGTGTGGGCCCGACTATGTCTAAAAATGCCCCGTGACCCGTTTACTACTCCCGGGTACACTTTTTCGACTATCTCGGCCCATCCGGACTCAATCGTACACTCAGAATTGGCATTCGAATTAATTTATAAAAATACTTATCCCCCACCCATTTTGTCTATACCGACTCCCGATTGAGATAAGTGCATACCCTGTCATTAATACTCGAAATGACTTAAATAATTGATTACTATTCACTTAGTAAATAAATTCCCGTAAATATTAACCATTCACTCCCCGATTAATATTTAAATAAAATTTCCCTAATTAATTCAATTAAAATTATGTCTCACAAGTAATTTTCAATTCCTGAATTAATTACATATTTAATGCATGAAAAATGCGAGGTGTTACATACTCCCCCCTTACAAAGGAATTTCGTCCCCAAAATTAGGTCATACCTGTGATGAAAAGCTCTGGATATTGTTCCCTCATATCCTCCTCCCGCTCCCAGGTAGACTCGTCAATGTTGTGATGACCCCACTGTACTCTAACTAGTGGAACAACCTTGGATCATAATTTCTGCTCGCTACGGTCTAGAATAGCCACCGGCCTCTCCTCATATGAGATGTCTGGTTGTAAGTCAATTTCTTCGAGTGGAATGTGCCAAAAGGTCCTCTCGCTCCTACGATATTTCTTCAGCGATGCCACATGGAATACGTCGTGTATCCGCTGAAGGTGCTCCGGCAATCCCAGCCTGTAGGCTACAGACCCCACCCTCTCGATAATAGGGAAAGGTCCCACATACCTCGGTGCTAGCTTACCCTTCTTACCGAACCTCATCACCCCTTTCATAGGGGACACCCGGACCAATACCTGATCCCCAACCTCTAACTCCACATGTCTTCGTGAAGCGTCAGCGTAACTTTTCTGCCTATCCTGAGCTATCCAAATCCTCCATCGGATCAGTTCTATCTTGGCAGATGTCTCCTGCACAATCTCTGGCCCTAATAGTTTATTGTCCCCCACCTCTAACCAACAAGCGGGTGAACGGCAAGGTCTCCCGTATAGTGCCTCAAATGGTGCCATGCCGATCGTGAATTGGTAAGAGTTGTTATACGCAAACTCTACCAGAGGAAGATACTTCTCCCAACCTCCCCCAAAGTCTAATATTCACATTCTGAGCATATCTTTCAGCATCTGGTTGACTCTCTCGGTCTGTCCGTCAGTCTGTGGGTGATAGGTTGTACTCAAACGTAACTCCGTGCCCATGGCCTCCTGAAAACTCTGCCAAAAGTGGGCCACAAAGATCTTGTCCCTATCCGACACAATATTTATCGGTACCCCGTGCAGCTTAACAATCTTTGCTATGAATAGCTGCGCATAATGTATCGTCTCAAAGTCTGTGCGAATCGACAGGAAGTGGGCCACTTTGATCAACCGATCCACAATGACCCATATGGAATCGTGACCCTTCTGCGATGTCGGTAACCCTGTAATGAAGCCCATAGAGATGCTCTCCCACTTCCACACAGGAATTTCAAGTGGCTATAGTATCCCTGATGGTCTCAGATGGTCAACTTTCACAAGCTGACACGTGGCACATTTCGAAACAAACTCTGCTATGTCCCATTTCATTCATGCCCACCAATACTGCCTCCTCATATCTTGATACATCTTATCCCCACTGGGATGTACCATGAATCTCGACCCATGAGACTCCGTCATAATAGCATGCCTCAACTCCGCATCCTCTGGCACAATCAACCTCCCATTATGGCGTAAGCCTCCCTCCGAGCTGATCGAGTAACCCTCTGCTCCCTCAGCTAGCAAGTGGCTCACCCTATCCCGACAGGTCTGATCCTCTGCCTGAGCCCTCACAACCAGTATAATGATCTCGGGTGTGATGGATAATGCTGACATGCAAGCCCTGGCTACATCATCCTCATATCGAAGTTCTCTCCACTTCGCTTTCCAGACTTCTAATATTTCCCCAGTCGGTCTCCGACTCAATGCATCTGCCACCACATTAGCCTTACCAGGATGATACTGAATATCAAACTGATAGTCTTTCACGAATTCTAGCCATCGCCTCTGTCTCATATTCAGATCCTTCTGAGTGAAGAGATACTGAAGTGATTTGTGATCCGTGAATAGCGTGAACTGCTCCCCCAGGAGATAATGTCTCCATATCCTCAAAGCAAAAACGACTAGTGCTAACTCCAAGTCGTGAGTGGGGTAATTCCTCTCGTGGGGCTTTAGCTTCCTGGACGCATAAGCTATAGCCCTTTCCTCCTGCTGAAGCACACCCCCAAGTCCCTGTAAAGATGCGTCAGTGTAAACCCGATACTCTAATCCTCCTTTCGACAATGCAAGCATGGGTGCAGATGTCAACTTGTCCTTTAGCTCGTCGAAGGCTAATTGACAGTGATCATTCCAAGTGAAAGGTACCCCTTTTTGGGTAAGATTTGTCAAAGGGCCCGCAATCTTTGAGAATCCTTTGATGAACCGTCTGTAATAACCGGCCAACCCCAGAAAACTGCGCGCTTCTGTCGGTGTCATGGGTTGTCCCCACTCCCTCACCGCTGATACTTTACTTGGATCCACCGAAATACCCCGGTCTGACACCACGTGGCCAAGAAATTGAACCTCCCGTAGCCAAAATCCACATTTACCGAATTTGGCATAGGGCTGGTGATCCCGCAATGTCTATAACACTATACGCAGGTGCTCTACGTGCTCCTCCTCGGTACGCGAGTAGATCAGGATGTCATCAATGAACACGATAACAAATTGACGGAGAAACTCCCTGAAGACTCTGTTCATGAGGTCCATGAACACTGTTGGTGCATTGGTGAGCCCGAATGGCATTACCCTGAACTCGTAAGATCCATACCGCGACAGGAAAGCGGTCTTCGAAACATCCTCCTCTCGGATACGTAATTGATGATACCCTGACCTCAAGTCGACCTTAGAGAAATAAGACACCCCTCTCAACTGGTCAAATAGGTCGTCAATCATAGGCAACGGATACTTATTCCATATCGTGGCCTTATTCATCTCTCTATAGTCCACGTATAACCGTAGTGAGCCATCTCGCTTTTTCACAAATAACACCGGTGCACCCCACGGCGATGTACTTGATCGAATGAAACCCTGCCCCAACAGATGCTGAATTTGCTCCCTCAACTCACTCATCTCTGAAGGGGCCATACGGTATGGGGCCCTAGCAATTGGCCTCATCCCCGGTGCTAAATCGATCACAAATTCGATTTCCCTCCTAGGTGGTAATCCTGGTATCTCCTGAAACACATCCTCAAAGTCTCTCACCACTGGTATTGAGTCCAATGGAATATCCACCTCCTGTGAGGTTTCTTCCTCAATGTAATACAAGTGTGTGCGTGACCCTCCCTCAGGTAGCGACATTGCTATAAAAAACATTTCCTGCCCTGGAATGGAGAACACGATGGTCCTCTCGTAGCAATCCACCATCGCCCGATAACCTGCCAACCAATCCATACCTAAAATGACATCGTACCCCTACATATCCAACACTTAGAGGTCCGCTACTAAACTAAGTCTCCCAATCAAAATGTCCACACCCCGACAAATCTAGTGAATCGTAGCCCCGCTGCCTAGTGGCGACTCTACACACATCCGAAGACTACTCGCGGTCTCTAGTAGTCCGGCCCGTTTAGCAAAATTTAATTTAATGAATGAATGTGATGCTCCCGTATAAAAAAGAATATTACCCTCATAACAATGAATGAGAAACATACCCTCAACTGCTGGCGGTGCTTGCTGCGCCAGGGGATTGGGAACATCCTGGACATTATACACACGTTCGTAGTGCATCTGCCCCTGCTGAGGTGGGGCGGGTGGGACTGCTGCTGCTGGCAGTAATTATCCCCGTTGCCCCTGTTGGGGCTCCTGCTGTTGACCTCTACCCCTCTATGGGCACTCCCTCTCGAAATGCCCTGGCTGGCCACAGACAAAATAACGTTTCTGACCATCCCACTGTCGTTGGCCCTGACGCGGCTGACCCTGGCCCTGTTGGCCTCCCCCATTATTCCCTTGGCCCTGAGGAACCTACTGCTGCTGATTCGGGCCCGACTGCCCCTGCCTAAACCCCTGTCCTCCCGGTCGGAACCCACCAGGCTTAAACTTCTTAGCCTGATTCCCTTGTTGACTGCCCGCCTGCTGCTGAGCACCACTTGTGTTACTACTAGTAACAGACTTGCCCTGTTGACTCGGCTCCCCTGTTCTCTTGCTCCCCTTCGCATGGAAGTGATGATCCTGGCAATGTACAAGTGCGGCATTAATGACGTCTGTATACGACACTAACGTCAGATTCCCAATCAAGTGTTGCCTGATTCTCCAGCCTAAACCGTCCATAAACCTAAATTTCTTCCGCTCCTCATCGCTCACCTCATTTGGCACAAAGTTTGGCAAACGGGTGAACTCTTCCTCGTAGACTGCCACTGATCGGTCACCCTGAACTAAATCACTGAATTTCTTTCTCATCTCAGTCTCTACTGCTGGTGGAAAGTATTTACGATCGAATCGCACCCAAAACTCTTCTATCGGCATCAAGTCTCGCTCCTCGGCGGTGGTAACTGACTCCCACCACTGTAAGACTGCCCCCGACAGACGAAAGGTAGCAAGCATCTGCTTCTGTACCTCGGTACACTCTAGCATATTGAAATAACATTTAATACAAACATACTGAAATAACATTTAATACAAACTTTCGACCGAGTAAAAATACTCACAAAATATAAATTTTCCCAAGTGCTATCCCACTAGGTGTATTCACATAACCTAGTTATCCAAGTTAGATTCGCTCACTAACTTAGTTTAACATACGAATTGGAGGTGGTCATATTCCTTCCCTGAAAGTGAGATGCCCCTAACCCATATAACGGACGCTATGACCTGGGATTATACTCGCCCTACTCCTCAAGCTAGGGGATTCATCCACTACGCGCAACCTCCCCCTATAGCACTAGAGTATATACTAATAATATTCAATCATTGATATTAATGCACACACACACACACACACTAAATATATATATATATATATATACTATCACACTCCGTATATATATATAAATATAAAATGTCCCGGCTACACCATGTACAAAATCCGTAACATAAGCCTATTTAATTTATTAAGAGTTTATGGTCCAACTCCAATTATTAATTAATTCGCACATTAATTAATTTAGTCACCTTTGATGTCGCCCCCACCATAAAATTGGACTTACTCTTGTAGTCCGAATTAACCTCACCCGAGTCTAAATTCTCGACTCCCGAATTATTTAGCCTTTACCTAAATAAGATTTATCTCTCGGTATTCCTCAACCGTTATCCCCGGACTTGTTCACTACATCTATATTTAATCCTTTCGAACACCTTCCCAAAAATTCAACCTTAGTGTGTCACACCTAATTTCTCCAAAACCCAACAAATTTAAATTATGATGTCACACTAAGTCGTCTCCAAATTCTAAATTAACTTTATTCACCATTAATTAGATTTAAAACCCATGTATAAATTTCTCACCAAATTAATTCATGGAAAAAGGTTAAATTAAAATTTTCTTCATATAAAAGAAAACTGGGCGAACTGCCAAAATCTGCCGACCATCGATCGATCGACCCCAGACCTTCGATCGATCGATCGAGCAGGTCTTCGTCTTTTTCGCGAAGACAGATTCAGCCATGGACGATTTTTCCCAAACCCTAGTTTTCTCTACTAGCAACCTTAATCCCTCTTAACATTAATATATGTTAGAAACCTTATTAGGGACCTCCAGAATGTCCACCAACATTATTAATTCATCCATTAACTACAATTTCTGTATTTAGGGGAAAAATCCATCTTTAACCCTTTACCCATTTACAACCCAAGTTCCATCATCAAATCCCTTTTTAATTATCCAGATAACATCCTACCAGATATATTGTAACATACAAATTTCAGATTTTTACATATACCCTTACCCAAATTTCGTAAATCAGATTATTATCTTCAAAAATCAGATTTTTCCATTAACACCCAAAACGAATTTCCTTAAATACACACATCACATGAATATGAATCGAAATACATTTTTACATGATACAACAAGTTAACACTTGCCTTAAGGTTCGTAGAGTCTGAATTTGGAGATGAGTTCCAAGGTTGAAGATGACCCTTGTTGGCTCTCTTGTGATCCCCAAATCTGCCTTTAACTGCTGTTAGGGTTTCTTAACACACTAACCCATTTCCTAAACTCACATCAGGTGTTTTCTTATTTCTTCTAATTCATTAATTTACCTAAATCCCGTTTTTTTCCTAATGGGCCAAGCCCAAATGACCCAATTGCCCCCGTGTGGGCCCGACTATGTCTAAAAATTCCCCGTGACCCGTTTACTACCCTCAGGTACACTTTTCTGACTATCTCGGTCCATCCGGACTCAACCGTACACTCAGAATTGGCATCCGAATTAATTTATAAAAATAATTATCCCCCCGCTTTTGTCTATACTGACTCCCGGTTGAGATAAGTGCATACCCTGTCATTAATACTCGAAATGACTTAAATAATTGATTACTATTCACTTAGTAAATAAATTCCCGTAAATATTAACCATTCACTCCCCGATTAATATTTAAATAAAATTTCCCTAATTAATTCAATTAAAATTATGTCTCACAAGTAATTTTCAATTCCCGAATTAATTACATATTTAATGCATGAAAAATGCGGGGTGTTACACATGATTTATATATTTCCTATTCTCTTTGCATTTGAAAGGGATGTTAAGTGTGTAGGTTTAAGCGAAAGCGGCGATGAAACAAAGTTTCACAATAGCAATGCTACTCAAGAGATATAGTTTATCAAGTGTCAGTTTGTACTTTTTTCTTTGGGGTTCTAGTTGAGTCTTAAAGAGCTTGACGACCTAGTAGTTTTTTATTTTTAATCTTATCCCGGAATAGCTAAAGGGGGGGATTTATAAGGACAAATTTCACGATGTGTCAATTTTGTAATATGTTTATTTTAAATTTATATGATTTGATTTATTCTATTTGGACAAAATTATTTGAGTCATAGGTTAGGATTGTGTTTAGTTTGTTCTTTAAAACTATTCACTTTGAGAACGTAGCGACGGAGTTAAAGCAACATCATTTTTCATGTTGAGTTCCGTCTTCATTAGAGGGTTCTCTACAAAGGTATGAATGGTGTATTATTGTTGATCTATGGATTCATTTTTGGCTGTTCACATTTATAACTTTTTATGCTTATTTTTCGAAAATAATATTTCAAAGAACATATTTTTGGAGTTTAGTTTCATTCGAACGAATGTATAATATTGTTCAAACGAGTTTGTGCACTTAATTTGAATGGCTTGTGATTTTTTTTCTAATGAGATTTGAATGAAATTAGAACGAGATGTTTCTGCTTGACAGAAAGTTCTCATGCAAAAGTCGTTTGTTGTCTATTCAAATGGGATGCATGGTCTCGTTCGAACAATCTTGAGGTCCATTACAATGAGGTAGCTAATCTCGTTCGGACGACTGCAAGTTTGGTTTAATTGATATGCCTCGATTTGTGTGTCACCATTTGTCGCTAAAATTTATATATATCAGGTTTGGTTCAACAATTTTAATTTTAAGGGTTTAAAAATCGATTTTCAAGAGAAAATGCAAAATCTCTTTAACCCTAGTTTACACCCGAGTTTTGAGATCCAATTTTCAACATAATATTTTTGTTTGAGATATCAAGTTTGAGTACCAAAATTAAGTTTTCTCTTCATTGTCGTTAAGTTTGTTTTGTGCGATGGATTTCGTAGTTATGGTGACGACTGACTAGCAAAGAAAGATCGGTGGATACCGAGATGTAGAAGGCGTCTGCATTATGAAGGCCATTGGTAGGTGTCCATCGGTGGATATGAAGAAGGTTCAAGGATCAAATAGTGCATCAAGTATTGAAGGTGTCGAGTCTGTGAGTAAGTCTAATTTGTCCTTGTAAATACCTATATCGTAATGGATTGTGTGTCTAGGTCGTCTGATGTTTTTCCCGCTGTGGATTCTCCTCGTACATCGTGGCATTTTGATTTGATTTGATTTATTTTACTTTTTCTTATATTACCTAGATGCATGCCAAGGAAAGATAAAATTGGTAAATGTTTTTCCCAACGCTTGTTTAATTGAGGCTTAACAAAAATTGGTTAATTTCTCACTCGATTAATTAAATGGAAAATAAAATTTGGTATGTTTGATAATCCATATCCCTACTGGCCCTCGGTTGGGTTTTTTAAATTATGTTCTCTGGACTGTCCAGGAATATTATGTCCTACATAAATGAATAACCCGTGTCTTTTGTTCCCATCATTAATGACAGTGACTCCATTGAGGAGGATATCATTAATTTTATTTATGTATACCACCGATTCATTCCTCGCATCAAAATCCGCTTGTGAAGAACTTCCCCATCGAGGGGGGGGGGGGGCGGGGGAACTCACTCACATTCAAATCTAGGAACTATTATTTAAGAGTTTTAAGAATATCGAATGCCATGATTAAGATCCATTCGTTGGGGGGTCAGACCGAAGTTGGCACGAGAAAGTAATCACATCACATTCTTAATACAACAATGGAGACCACGTGATTATTTTAAACCCCTTTCCCACTTAATATTTTTCACTTGAGGGTATTTTGAAAAATATTCGTTCAATTCTAAATGCCCAAATTCAATCCTTGGTAATTTCAAATTTACTTGTACAAATTAAATTTCTCGATCTCACTAATTTATTATTCCAAAAATAAAATTATTTTGTAATTAAGATAAAAATTGAAGATAACAATTTAATTTATACTTTAAATTAATTACCCGATTAAATTCAGTTTAGAAAGGAATAAATAAAAGTGTAGTTTTCAAAAAAATGTGATATATTACGGTCTCATAATTAATTCCACGTTGTCCACAAAATGTGGGTCCCTAATTAATAAATTAATTAGTTCACAAAATTATGCAACATAAACATATATATAGTCAAGCACAAAACTACCAATTATATCTAATAATACCTCGTAATTTTCTAGAATAAATAATAAAGTAATATTTTCAAGATAAATCAAAATTTGTAGAAATTGGACTTAGTTGACAAGTTTCTTTTATTAATTTCGAATATGCAATTCGTTGTTATGTCATAATTATGTATGGTTGATTTTGTATATTACTGTTTATAAAATTTCATTTGTCGTAGAAAAATACATAAATGATGTGTGACACAACTATAAACATGCAATGTTGAGATAAAATAATTGGGATGTATTTTGGGGATTACATGGCTCATTTAGATGTTTTAAACCTTTAAAAATAGTCCCGAGTCATATGTATATAAATTGGAAAACTTTTGGGCTAGTCTGGGTATGGATTCAGGCTCATTTTGGGGTCCAAAGTTTGGGTTTTTAACCCAACTCGGGAATTGGGAATTAATCACTTAATTAAGAAGCTAATTAACTCCCATGAAGTTATTTTCTTAGATCCCTAGCCACACCATTCAGAAGGGGGGGAGAGAGAGAAAGAGAGATGAATAAACCATATCAAGGGATTTAAGGGAATTCAAAGGAGGTTTCAAGAAATTCGAAAGAGATTTCATTCCCCGTGCATCCAGGCAAGAATTCTCTTGCTCGATTTAATTTCCAATGCATTATAATGACCCTATATGATTTTAGGTTTTAGATTGTATTTTAATGAATAAACTTTAAGAATTAAACTCATGTATGAAGAGGATTAATTGTAACATAAGTTTTAACCCAAAAATCTAGGAATCATTCTTGAAATTTGATGATAGAAGCCTTAGGGTTCTTGAGTTGAAATTGGAAAATATTGGAAACCTTATGCAAAGGGGTTAATACATGTTTATCATCTGTAGGTTTGTGACTCAAATTCCATGTTTATGCCCCATAATCTAATTTACACTTAGTGGTTCTTATAGAATAAATCTGGGATTTAAAGATCTTAACCCCTCTTATGAAATCTGGGAAATTAGGGTAGAAATTGATGTAGTACTGTGGATTAAATGGTTAAAAGATGTATATCTAAATTTTAAGTATTCATTCATGTGTTTACATTTAATTGGGGTTTGGTTAGGGACACTTTTAGAAGTCCATGCGAGTTGGTGGGATCGTGTTTGGGCCAACAGTGAATTTATTAAGAATGCAAATGTGTCTACATTTAATTGGAAAACCCCATTTAACTAGATGGTTTAATAATCAATAAAGGAAATGGAATTAATAATTCACGAGATGGTAAATTATTAATGATGGAATATTTGGGGACATTATGTGGATTTATTTTTAAGGTAATTATAGAGTAGTTACCTATACATATTATATGAGATAAATAATATGTACTTAGGTGTATTTGTGTGGACAAATCAATGTTCGTGGACGGTCCTATCGACTTGTGGTTTCATGCGTTTGGACTATGTAGCACTCGTCGACATAGGTGAGCTAGAAGGTCATTTAGGTACTACGTATGTGTGCCATCGACGAGAGGTAGGTGTTGATGCTAGTAGCCTTTGTCACCGCTAGGCATGGGACGTGAACTGGTATACTACGTAGGGACCACCCCAAACTATGTGTGTTTTGTGATGTCCACCTAGGATAAGAGATTCCTTTGGACTTGCCGATAGATTACGAACGAGACACCAACGGTAGATGCCTTTGTGTGTCGCGTATATGAAAGGACACATATATAAATTACCTAGATTTTAATGATATTAATTAAATTGCCTGAGATTTGGGACATAACTTGTAGACCCTTATCACGTTGTGCATAATAGATTTTTATGCCATTTATGTGAGATACATAATATTGGGATATTTCGGGATTTGGTAATTAAATATAGTCGGTTCACTTAACAATTAACTATCGCCGAATTTATTGTTATTTATCTGACACGTAGTCACATTTATTATTTGGGACTTATTGGGATACAGGTAATATCACACTTAGCTGAGGGGTGAGATGTTAATCGCATACGAGTGACGAGGGAGAATATTTATTTTGCATCAATTGTATTTATTTAATATTAAATTGATTAAGTTAATTTTTGCACAACTAGGGCTCTGACCCAATTTAAATGTTTTCCCCCTAGGTGCTCCTAGACGGGGATAGTGGGATTGTTGTTGTATCATTCTTGCGATATCTCTTGCTTACCAGCTTTTCAGATTTATTAATTCTAGCGTAGGTTCTTTTCCGTTGTAGTTATTTATTTCATTTGAGACAATTGTAAGGGCATAAGTTCGAGACTTCTTTACATTATGTTAGGTTAAGATATTTACTTTATTGCTGAATTTATTATTATGTGTTGGTTTAGATTTAGTTATTGTTATGAATATATTCATGAACCTCGATTTTGGGCCTTTAAAATAATTATTTATATTATGTTGTGCTGAGAATGGTATTAATTGACAGACAAGACCCATTTTCGTCGTGTTGTGCTTGGTCAGTCATTAAGTGAGAAAATGGGAGTAGTTACAATTGGTATCAGAGCACGATTCTAGTGTCCTTAGGATCTATGTTGTGTTCATTACATTCCACGTTGTGTCCTTTGATATGTAGAGCCTATATTTAGGGTTCATTGTATTCTTACGACTATATTAATTAGAACCTTGTTTGCCTTCAGATGGCAAATGGATAGATATGTAGGTCGAGGCGCATAGTCGCACCTGCTGCTGAGGAGGAGGCTCATCCAGAGCTACACCACCAGCAACAGGCCCCACCGACCCCACAATTGATTACACCCACAGAGATCACCACCATGTGGCTCAGGTGGTTTCTACAGCCATGTAGGTTATGCTTCAACACTTCCCACCACCACAGGCACAACAGTAGCCACCACCATCACAACTGGTGGCCATACTAGCTCAGGCACCGGGATATATATGGGACAGGGCAAGGGAGGACTTTGTTAAGGGCTAGCCTCTAGAGTTTTTAGGTTGTTCAGATATATTGGTGGCGAGCAGGTGAAAGAAAGACATAGAGAGACATCTACGGATGGTAGAGTGCACAACTGTACAGAAGCAGATGATACCTTCGTTCAGGTTAGTGGGGGCCACACTTCAGTTGCAGAGATCGACAGTCTGACTATTGATGAGTTTGGGGAGAGGTTTGAAAGGAAATACTTTCCCTTAGCCATGCAATCTAAAAAAAGGAGCAGGTTTATGGAGATAAATCAAGAAGGTCGTACCGTAGAGGAGTACGAAGATGAGTTTACTTCCATTTCGTACTTCTCAAAGGATGATGTTAGCACTGAGAAGAGGAGGGTGGAACGGTTTATAGCGGGATCAACTTGGCACGTCAGGAAGGCTCTTTTGGGAAACCCTACCTTCACCAAATATAATCAATTGGTGAACGTCACACTTCTCCATTGTCAGGATCAGAGGGCATTCCAGAAGAGTAAGGGTGTGAAGGGCCACGAGCAGAGTCATCGAGCCATCAGGGCAAGGCGAGTAGGGAAAGTGAATCCAGTGTAACACCCCGTATTTCTGTGCATTTAATATTTAATTAATTTGAAAAAAATTTAAATTACTTGTGTGCCGTAATTTAATTGAATTAATTATGGTAATATTTATTTAAGTATTAATCGGAGAGTAAATGGTTAATATTTAGATAAATTCAATTACTAAGTGAATAGTAATTATTTATTTCGTCATAAAGTGTATTAGTGACGTGGGACTTACTTATCTCAGTCGGGAGTCGGATATAGACTAAGTTAGGTGTAAGATAAGAAAATTTATAAATTAATTCAGATGCAAATTCTGAGTGCACGATTGAGTCTAGATGGGCCGAGATAGTTGAAAAAGAGTACCCGGGGGTAGTAAATGGGTATCGGGGTGTTTTTAGGCATAGTCGGACCCACACGGGGGTATTTGGGCCACTCGGGCTTGGCCCATTAGGCTAAAAACGGGATTTATGTTTAATACCTAATTATGAGAGAAGGGAAACGACAGACACACAAAGTGAAAACCTAGGGTATTGAGAGAAAACTATAGGGAGTAGTTACAGTGCAAATTGGGGATCTTTTGGAGACAAGGCGAGGAACAAATTTCGGAGTTCATCATCAAGCTTGCCTCTACACCAATGGATCAGACCCTACGAACCCAAAAAGCAAGTGGTTAACTTGCTGTGATGTTTAATTATGATATTTAATTCATATTTTTGTGATGTATAAACCAAAATTCGTTTTGGCTATAAAGGGGTACAAAATTGGGGGTTTTGTTAATGGAACACTTGAATGCGATTCAAAGTAAGGATTAATTTTAGTACAATGGTTTTGAGATAAATACCTGAATTGAATGTGAAAACCCAGTAAAAAATATGGACGAATTTGGGATAAATAGATGAAATTGGGATGTAACGAGTGGAACCCCGAAAATTTCCCCAAATCGAAAAAGTAAAAATTCATGAGATCTAATTTGTGTTTGAAGTTCTATAAGAGTCCCTGATCATATTCTTATGTAGTTATGGTGATGATTGTAGTTGGGTTAGACCTAGGGAAAGGTTAGAAATTGGAGGTTTTCGTTAATGGTGGAAACAAAACCTGGGAGAAGATGACCACTTGCTCGATCGATCGATCGACCCTCCAGGATTTTCGGTAATTTAACCTTGGAAATTATATGGGAAAAATTCTTAATTGAAATTTCCACCTTGTATAATTAAAAGAGAAAAATTAATTATGGGAGTTAATTCTTAAAAATTATAAGGGAATATAATTGGGAGTGGTGGGGGAATTAAGTGCGACACATTACGAATGAATTTTGGAAAATAAATTCTGAAAAATAAAATAACGGACTGGGTGAATAAGTTCGGGTATAGTAGTAGGGCGACACTACTCATTTAAATTAATTATAGAGGAAAACTAATTAATTTGGAGTCGAGTATTAGACACGGGTGATATTTAATTTCGGGCCACGAGAGCGAGTTCGAGTATATTGGTTGGGCGACACAAAAAATAATTAACTTAATTAATTTGCAAATTAATTTATAATTAGAGTCAGACCATAGACTCGGGGAAAAATTAGGCTAGTGCTACAGATTTTTGTGCACGATAATGTCGGGAACTAATTGTTATATATATATACGGTGTGATGATAGTATATATATATATATATATTGTGTGTGTGCTATTAAATATCGGTGATTATATATTTATTTATATTATATGCTCTAGTGCTATATAGGGAGGTTGCGTGAAGTGGGTGAATCCCCTAGCTTGAGGAGTAGGGCGAGTATATCCCCAGGTCATAGCGTCCGTTATATGGGTGAGGGGCATCTCACTTTCAGGGAAGGAATATGACCGCCTCCATTATGTTCATGTTTATAGACGAGTTAGTGAGCGATTCTGACTTGGGATAACTAGGCTATGCGATTAGATCTAGTGGGATAGCACTTTAAAGAATACATTCGGTGAGTTATTACTTGGGAGGATGGCTATTATTTATATATTCAATATATGTGCGAATGTTGTAATATGGTTTTACGTATATAATGGGATAAATAATTATATACGGGTAAGTTAATACATGAAGTGAATTGTATTATGTATATGACGGGTGTGAATGTTATATGGATATAAAAAGGGAAAATGAGTAATCAAGTAATGCGAATAACAACTCATGAATAAAATGCTAGCATACTCGGTTAGAGTAGGGCGGTAAGGGAAGTTATATCAGTTAGCTAGTTATAGAATAAAATAGCTAGGGAAGGTTTAAATAAGGTGTTAGGTGTGCACATTAGTTGAGGGGTGAGTATGTTCTCAAGGGAGTGCGACACTAACTAAAATATGAAGCGTATTCATGCATTTTATATTACTGCCAGTTAATCATTTGCTAAATGTTTTCAAATGTTTTGGGTTCTAACCCTTGCTATAAATACTTTCAAAACCTTTTAGGTGTCCATCCACAGGGACGCCAGACTTGATTTATACAGGGATTTGCTGCTGCAGCATATGTGGAGGTTGCAGGATTTGGATATGCGCCTCTATCTCTTCTATTCTTAGAATAGGGATTTTCTATCAGATACTCGAGCATGTTGGTCACAGTTTAATTCATGTTTTTTCAGATGTTATGAGATTTATTATTATATGTCTTTACATTTGTGTTGGATTTTAGCCGATGATTTATTCGGCCAGATTCTTATTTATATGTGATGGTTGGATTATCTTAGCTTGTGATTGTTAATTATTTATTTCCGCATGATAATTACATTGAGTTAATGAAAGATAAAACTTGAAAACAGTCTAATTTCACATAGGTGGTTAGTAATCAAAAAGTTTTCGGCAGTGATGCTAAGAGTGAACCAACTTGGAAACCTGTTCTAATTTAATTTAGGACTGATCACCCGGGGTTTAATTAGGTGGGGTGTCGCATCCGGGACCCATCAGTTCAGGAGAACCCCATTCGCTGATTAGAATATGAAGTTTAGTGGTTCAGATGACCGACATAAATAGGTCCAACAGGGCTAGGGCCAGTCGGGTCAGGGACAACAAGGCCAGGCCATCAGGGTGTGACACCTCGCCTAATAAAATACCGGGTGAACAATCCTGTACCAAATTAAAACAGGAATCTCTTATGGTTCATTCTTAGCATCATTATCGAAAACCAATTTAATTGCTAATAACCTATTAAGCTGGAGTCAAAATTTTATTTAACTAATGTTTTTAGACAAACCATTCAATTAAATCAATCACAGCAATTAATATACGAAAACTGAAATGAAATAAAATTACCGAACACACGGTTTAACATAATAAGATCAAATAGAATGCCACACTAAAAAGGCGAAAAAGAATAAGTAAATGCAGTTGGGCTTTCGGTCTGAGTGTTTTACAATGCTTCCTATCTAGATTACAAGAATTGAAGCATCTAGAAGAAACCTTCATGCATCCACAACTGCTGCAGCAGACGTTTGACTCGAAGGAATAGTCATCCAGGCATCCCTGTGTCTGGACACCTATATATATATATAGCAAAAGCGGGGAAAAATAGATAAACGGGTCAGAGCCCGAGTTGTGAAAATATTTTGCAAGTGCATAAATGCTATATTTATAAAATATGATATGGATACCCCTCACCCCTCCTCTAATAGTGCACACCAAACGCATCCGTCTAAGACATCCTAGTTAAGATACCCCGCTTAACTAATCTATTTCACCTGACCTCTAGTAATCCTCAAAAACTCGAGTACTAAGGGCTAAACTTCTCCCCATTCTCAACACAGCACTACGTTCGTGCGTGGGTGTCTCGCGAAGTGAAATCCAAACAAGGGACACCTCGATACACTACTACCTGAAAATATTGATCGTTGGGATTCATTAGGCCCTTAGCACATAACACCCATATAAAACTCATATATAAATATATATTGTTCTTACTAGAACATCTGATTCATATACATATAAATCCATATATAAATCTACCGGAAAGGGAAAATATTCCTTATTAGTCCTTTCACTTAATATACATATGATTACTTTATGATGTTTCATTTTCATATACAAGCATACCTATCACAAACATAAGTATAATAACAATCCCACCGAGCTATAACTCGAGGATGCGGTCTCATAGTGCCTATCCGAATCCGGGTTTACTCACTGTACCACAGTACCAAGCCAGACTTACTCATGGTCATGGTAAAATACACAACGGTGGAGGTGATCATGTTCCCTGTGCAAGTGGAGTTACACACATCGCACTCCAACGCGGGATGATAATGGCCTGGGATATACTCTCCCTTCTCCTCAAGCCAGGGAATTCACCCTCATCGCGCAACCTCCCTGGATCATACTAGAGAAAAAAATATATAATCTGGCTGTTCCAACACTATACCAAAGGAAAGCCCATGGAATCATCCTCTAAGATACACATACACCAATAACACACAGATATATATGTATTCGTATCATGTCATATATATACTGTAATCACGTCGTATATATATATATATATATATATATATATATATATATATATATAATTTCCAATCTCACATAGCAATATCCAATACCCCGAATGTTCCAATTCGTAATAATATCTAAGTATTCACACACTTACGATACTAAATCCAAGATTATTCTCTCACTTGATATATTACTTTTACCTTAATTACTTTTAAGGATACCTACATAATCCCGAATATGCCAATTCGTACTAACTAAGTAAGTATACTAATTACTTATCCTAATTTAATAGGTATCATATCACCTATACTAATAGTCATCAATAGACGTAGGACAGCCGCTAAATTCTCTTTGCCCATATCCTAAATTCCATCCTAATCGCATCCTAGGATTTCCTCAATTACAATCGGCCCACATTTATCCTAACCGCATAGTTATACTCCTATACGCTTGCCGAATAATTTTCTCAAATATCTCTCGTTCTAAATATTCGTTAGGTCCGCACCTCGAATTGTACCCTTAACTATCCCGAGGTTAATATGCAACTCCTTAAGCCCTTTTTGGTCATAACCGTCTATAATACACTAAACAAGAAGGCACCTAAGTTTTAAACCCAAAGGGAAGAAGGAATATAAAACTCCAAATTCTTGGGTAGAAAACAGAGTACCGATCGACCGGTCCCTGAACCCCGGTCGACCGCGGGTTGGGATTTTGCCTTGCTGTGAAATTAGTAGGCCCTTTTTCCCTTACTCGGACGACTGGCCATAGGGGCGCGGTCGACCGGTTAGGTCGGCCCTTTCCCATTTTAGATGAAATCTAAAATTCCAAACACCCAATATATCAACCCAAACTTCATTCTTATGGTTTGTAATCTCAACCAACAACACTACAATTATTTAAACATCTATTTCTAACTAACACATCAATTATTTGGGGGATTAAACCGTTTTTTCTTAGATTTAAACCCAAAAATCCTTAAATCCCCAGTTTTACCATTTCCCCACTTCAATTCATTTCTACCCTCCATTATCTTGGATTTAACACTATAAATCATTAAGAGTTTACACTACATCAATTTGTAAGCTCATACACAAACTACCCAAATTTATTTTAAGGGTTCTAACCCAAAATTATATAGTTTACTAACTATAATATGAGATGTATAAACTAAATGAAATAAATTAAGTAAACACTTGCCTCGTGGATAAAATTCAACGACCTCGAGTCGAATACCGTGGAGTTTGGTCGAAATCTCCCTTTCCTCTCTTATTTTCTCCTCTTCCTTTCTTTCTCTCTTTTTCTTTCTCTCTTTCTCCCTCTCTCGTGCCTTTATAAGGGAGAAATAAGGGCTTGTCTCTTATTAACCCAAAAATGACTCGTTTGCTTAATTATGAGTCCCTACTGGTCCAAAAATTTCCGAAACTCAAATAGTACCCCCGAATACTCTATTCTGACTGTCTCGGCAATTCCGAAACCAACCGTGCACTCAAAATATCCATCCGAGTCACTTAATCGAAATTCAGTAATTAAACCCAACAAAACTTAATATGGGTGTTCAAATTAAAATATTATCCCTTGTCGCTTTACCCAACTGCGACGTATAATTAAAATACTCCGACGCATTTACTTAATCCCAAAAGTAAATATAACACACATTGAAAATCATCTAACCCGCGTAAATTCCAAAAATTATTTTTCACGATAATTCCTCTAATTCCTAAATTGCACTTACTTGTGAAATTTAATTATTCACTAAAGTGCGGGGTATTACATTATCCCCCCCTTACAATGGAATTTCGCCCTCGAAATTCGGATACGACTGATACTAACCTAGGATATGGTACTAATCCAATGCCACTCAACCATATACTCACTCATTATACTTGCGCACAAGCTTAACTACAAGCTTATCTAGAACTCCATATTCTATAATGCTATCTCCTTGTAAGAGTGACTCTGACGTCACACCGCACCTTGTGCTTCTATAACCGTATATGAGGAAAACGAGCCTATAACCACCTCTCTAACTTATTAATCCTATCGGAGATCCACTACTCCAGGTGTCCACTCATTTATAACAGGACATCAAATTTTCCTCAAAAGGAAACTACACTAGCGTTTGACTATTCCTGTCAGTCTCATCGCTTAGTTTGGGCATGCTACCTCTTATTGCACAAAAACACTTGGATCACTGCGTACCTGCTATGACGATCCATTTAACCCATTCCAAATCCATTTATGACTGTCTCACAGCATAATTTTCAGCTTTATATTCTACGCCCCTTCTATTTCAGGCAGTATATAAAATCAACTCACCAAGGTGCCCATACACCTTTTTAATCCGTGCCTCTCTGCACAACCATTGTAAACGCCCGACACGTAACACCCTCTCTAAACAATGGGCCTCATTGCCTTGGCCTAGTACTAACACCTGGGTTTTACTAAGCCGAATAATTCAAAATTTAGTTCTTCCTATACCCGGAAGTCCAATCCTTCTTAAAGTTAACCCACGAATCTTCTCGTGGTTAACTCACCATAATCTTCTGATATTGGAGCCACCAGTCCTTCTAACCTTATCTCCTAATAATCCTACGATTGATGTGATCTCCTACCCACGTAAAACTAGTACTATCCTAAGTATATCCCGAGTGCCCAAGGCCTCTCTCAACTTCTGACATTTGCTCGGTTTCATGCGTGGGACGTCTCGCAAAGTAAAATCCAAACAAGGAACCCTATCGTTACACTACCTCCTCGCATTGTCAGTTATCAAGATATAACGGCTTGAGGCACACCAGCAGGACGTCCTAAATCCTATTTCACTAACCTACTGACGTACTTATACCAATATGTCCTTCCCTCTTGGCGAAAAGGAAAGTCTAACTAATTGGGGCACCTATTCTCCTCAAAGGTGTTACGAACATTTTACCCGAAACATATTACCTCCAAAATTTTCCTTCTATAAAAGGCCTAGCCATAAGCCTCAAATTGATTTCCTTTACCTTACCCACATGCTTGCAGTGAGAGAAGCATTTCAATGCTTTTCTACAGCACTTCCATCTCCATAAGCATGCAATCATTGCACGTCTCTCAGTCCATAGTGTTTTATCCACACTAGGTGACTTACCATCAAAACCAACATCCTTGCATCCCATAACATTTCTACACTCCCGACGTCGTTAAGGTTCATGCGTGGAGGCAAAATCCAAACAAGGAACCCCTCATTTACACTACTTCTTAACTTTGTCGGTCGTGGAGGTCCGTTAGCTTCAATTATGCAACTGGGAAAATCCTATCGCACCTATCAACAAAAATGTGGTCAGAACTTCTATTTCTTTCCAAGAGTTACACCACCAAGCGCTCGTACTAACACTAAGTCCTTTGCGCAAACAACAATAAGCGTAAATTCACAGCTTAGCAAGAAACCATTCACTCGCATCATAATAATGAAACATTTGCTCACCAAAGTTTCATCTTAACATATATTAAAGGCGAGCTCAACCTGTATCCAGGTGAGATATCGCAACAACAACGTGTTACACCATGGAACGTCCTGCAATCATTAGCCTGCTATCGCTCCGATCAACTAAGAATATATATACTCAATATATTACCAAACTCGTATAACACATGAAAACGAGTAGTACTAACCAGATACAAATTCAAATAACATATAGACATACATTATATAATGTTATCGATGCCGCCACAAAGCTCTAATTACACACATGAATCCATGGTTAACGAAATACCACGACTCTATCTAGCCTCACAAAGTATGCCTCCTTCAACCGAGGTGAAACTCATAACAACATTCTTACCAATTACTCTGGCAACTCCAAATGGTTCCCGAACATGGTACACTTGTCCTGACTAAACCCAAAATTACTTAACTTAATGCCCATTCTAGGCACCCCACTCCTGTCCTTTAACTCCTACCGGAAAAAGACTAACCGTGTGGTTCAACACTCCACATCACCCATTTCCATCTCTGGCCTTCCTCACCATGTTAAAGTTATCAGTATCATCGGACTCTATAGCCTTGGTCATGACAATCACCTTCATAGTCCCCTTAACTTCTTCGTTAAAAGGAAACTCCACTACCGTCTTTAACAGTCCTATTTCAATGAATTCCCTGGGTGGATGCCCAACGATGGAGTTTCATGAACATACTTTCTCCATAAGAGTTAGTAACACTTACTAGTGAGCCTATCATTCCTCTGAAGGACTCTCCCTTCATTGTACCTTCCTTAATTCAGCACATATTTCACTTATTCATATAACTCTTTATTCACTATCGGCCTCTGATCGATCCTTATGTGAATAATTCAGAAACTACATTCTTTTTATTCCTGCTAAATTACGGGAACTCGCGTTAAAACCATCCGTAAGATCCCTTTATGAGAAAAACATCCTGATCCCCCGAATATGGTGACCATTGTTCCCACCATTTCAATATTGCTCCTACGAGTGAAAATTTTTCCTCAAATTTTCACATATGGGTATTTCCATACCCTACTCTAAGCCAAAGCTTTCGAGTCTTCTACTTCTGCTGAATCATGTCACACTGACTCCGTATAACTTAACTTCAACGTAAGGTCCTTATCGATGACCTTTCGAACCTCTTCCCAGTTTAACTTCACTGGGTAATTCAAGTTTAGCACCACTTCCTACTAAAGTGGTACTTGGGGACTTATAACTACTATACTTTAGTAGTCGTTGTAGCAATTCTCGATAATGCCACAAAGGGGAGTGACCACTACTGCAGTCCTCATTCCCAACTTCAACTTATAACTCTAACTAAGCCCCACCTCCTGGTGCCCTCACCACGGCCTTCTATGGTCGCCCTTCCTTGATCCGCACACGACCCTCGATGAGCACGCAAAATATTTGCTATAATCTTACATAATACCAGGAGAACGAAAGCTCACAAGAGGGATCAACAATCCTAATCCTAAGGCTCTATATCAAATTGAGAGTAACGCTGAAAAGCATAGTACATCCACACAGATTCCTAAGGACACTAGAACCTGATGCTCTGGTACCATCTATGACACCCCCTAATAAAATACTAGGTGATCAATCTTGTACCAAAATAAAACAGGAGTCTCATATGGTTCATTCTTAGCATCACTGTCAAAAACTAATTTAATTACTAATAACATATTAGGTTGGCGTCAAAATTTTATTTAACTAATCTTTTTAGACAAACCATTCAATTAAATCAATCACAACAATTAATATACGAAAATTGAAATGAAATAAAATTACCTAACACTCGATTTAACATAATACAATCAAATAGAATGTCGCACTAAAAAGGCGAAAAAGAATAAGTAAATGCAATTTTGCTTTCGACCCGAGTGTTTTACAATGCTTCCTATCTAGATTACAAGAATAGAAGCGTCTTGAAGAAACCTGCATGCATCCACAGCTGCTGCAGCAAACGTCTGACTCGAAGGAATAGTCATCCAGGCGTCCCTATGTCTGGACACCTATATATATATATATATATATATATATATATATATATATATATATATATATAGCAAAAGAGGGGAAAACTAGATAAACGATTCAGATCCCGAGTTGTGAAAATATTTTGCATGTGCATAAATGCTATATATATAAAATATGATTTATCTCATATTTAAATTGGTATTGCACTCCCATGAGATACCCTTCACCCCTCCTCTAATAATGCACACCTAACACATCCATTTAAGACATCCTAGTTATGCTACCCCGGTTAACTAATCTATTTCACCTGACCTCTAATAATCCTCGAAAACTCGAGTACTAAGGGCTAAACTTCTCCCCATTCTCAACACCGCACTACGTTCGTGCGTGGGGTGTCTCGCGAAGCGAATTCCAAACAAGGTATCCCCCAATACACTACTACCTGGCAATATTAATCGTCGGGATTCATTAGGCCCTCAGCACATAACACCTATATAAAACTCATATATAAATATATATAGTTCTTACTAGAACATCTGATTCATATACATAAAAATTCGGATATAAATCTACCGGAAGGGGAAAATATTCCTTATTAGTCCTTTCACTTAATATACATATGATTAATTTATGATGTTTCATTTTCATATACAAGAAATATACCTATCACAAACATAAGTATAATAACCATCCCACCGAGCTATAACTAGAGGATGAGGTCTCATAGTGCCTATCCAAATCCGGGTTTACTCACTGTACCACAGTACCAAGCCAGACTTACTCATGGTCATGGAAAAATACACAACAGTGGAGGCGGTCATGTTATCTCTGCAAGTGGAGTTACACACATCACACTCAAATGCGAGACGATAATGACCTGGGGATATACTCTCCCTGCTCTCCAAGCCAGGGAATTCACCCTCATCACGCAACCTCCCTAGATCGCACTAGAGAAAAAAAATATAATCTGGCTATTCGAACCCTATACTAAAGGAAAGCCCGTGGAATCAGCCTCTAAGGTACATATACAACAATCACACACAAATATATATGTATTCGTATCATGTCATATATATACTGTAATCACGTCATATATATATATATATACTACAACACTTCTCCTCTTATATAGCAATAGCCAATACCCCGAATGTTACCATTCGTAATAATATCTAAGTATTCACACACTTACGATACTAAACCCAAGATTATTCTCTCACTTGATATATTACTTTTACCTTAATTACTTTTAAGGATACCTACATAATCCCTAAAATGCCAATTCGCACTAACTAAGTATACAAATTACTTATCTTAATTTAATAGGTATCGCATCACCTATACTAGTAGTCATCAATAGACATAGGACGACTGCTAAATTCTCTTTGACCATATCCTAAATTCCATCCTAATCGCGCTTGCCCTAGGATTTACTCAATTACAATCGTCCCACATTTATCCTAATCGCATAGTTATACTCATATACGTTTGCCGAATAATTTTCTCAAATATCTCTCATTCTAAATATTCGTTAGGTCCGCACCCCGGATTGTACCCTTAACTGTCCCAGGATTAATATGGAACTCCTTAAGCCCTTTTTGGTCATAACCGTCTATAATACACTAAACAAGAAGGCCCCTAAGTTTTAAACCCAAAGGGAAGAAGGAATAGAAAGCTCCAAATTCTTGGGTAAAAAATAGAGTACCAGTCGATCGTCCCTGACCCCCGATCGATCGCGAATTGGGATTTTGCTTTGCTGCAAAATTAGTAGGCCCTTTTTACCTTACCCGATCGACCAGACATAGGGTGCGGTCGACCGATCATACCAGTTAGGTCGGCCCTTTCCTATTTTGGACGAAATCTAAAATTCCAAACAGACAATATATCAACCCAAACTCCATTGTTAGGGTTTCTAATCTCAACCAACAACACTACTGTGACACCCCGCATAATAAAATACCGGGTGATCAGTCCTATACCAAATTAAAATAGGAATTCCAGTTGGTTAATCCTTAGCATCACTGTCGAAACGTTTTAAAACTTACTAACCACCTAGTATTCCAAAAGCTGGTGCCAAATTTTATCTTTTTAATTAAACAAACCAGTACATGAAGAAATAAATATAAACCATTCACACAACTGAATTAAATCAACTGAACAAATAATAAAATGACATGCCGAATAAACCATCGGTCACCAAAGTAAATAGTCCAATACAAACATCCAACACCTGAATAAAATCAATCTGAAAATTGTACTGAAAAGTCTGGGTGACATGCCCTAAGTAAACTGAAATTGATAGAAGATTCCTACTCTAGGAAAGAATGAACGATGCGTCTAATCCAAGCTCCTGCTAGCATCCACATATGTCGCAGCTTCGTGTCCCTGGAATAGAATATCCTGGCGTCCCTGTGGCTAGACATTTAAAAGGTTTTGAAAATAGTTTTATAGCAAGGGTTAGAACCCAAACATTTTGAAAATATTTAGTAAGTGAATTAACTGCAGTAATTTAAAATGCATGAATGCGCTTCATATTTAAGTTAGTGTTGCACTCTCTTGAGGACTTTCTTACCCCTCCACTAATGTGCATAACTAACGGTTACCTTAACCCCACCTAGTTGTACTACCTCGTCCAACTAGTCCTGATATAACCTCCCCTTGCTATACTACTCTGACCCGAGTATAATTATTCACAAATTACAAGTTATCTCACTAATTAACTTAATTAATTCCTTCTTAAATAATAGCATATAACTGTGTCACAAGTTATATAAAGTAAATACATCACACACTGTATTATTATCCACATATAATATTTAATACCATTATATACGTACTTTTACTCAAACATCCACACATATATCATATGTATATCCATCCCTCCAAGTATATCCTCACCGGATAATTCCCTCTAAAGTGCTATCTCACTAGGTGGGCTCACATAACCTAGTTCCCCAAGTTGGAATCGCTCACCAACCTGGCCCAAAATATAAACGTAGTGGAGGCGGTCATATTCCTACCCTGAAAGTGAGATAAACCCCTCACCCATGTACCGAACGCTATGACCTGGGGATATACTCACCCTACTCCTCAAGCTAGGGGATTCACCCCCATCGTGCAACCTCCCTTGATAGCACTAGAGTATATAACTTAAATAAATATCTAATCCCTGATATTTAATAGCACACATAAAGTACACACATGTATATATATACTATCACCACACCGTATATATATAAAATACAAATCCCGGGTTTACCGTGTACTAAAATCCGTAACACTAGCCTATACATTCCCGAGTCTATGGTTCGACTCGAATTTAATTAATTCACTCCTTAATAATTTATTACTTTCTCGAGTCTACCGTCCGACTCTGATTTAATTAATTTATACATTAATTAATTAAAACCAATCCGAGTCTATGGTCCAACCCTAATTTAATTAATTTACACATTAATTAATTTAACACTTGGTGTCACACAACCATTATACCCGGACTCGCTCACTTGGCCCGTACCACCGTTAATACCAGATTATATACTTTGACCCATAACTAATTAATTACACCTCGATTCCTTTAATAACGTAGTGCCCCTCGACTACAATATCCGAACCTTTTCCCTCGGTCCAGAACCAATACCTACGAATTTATTCCCAAAATTTAATCGTCCTGTGACATACCATTACCACCCTCCTGAACCCAATTATAATCACCTAAAAAATACCAAGAGTCATGCCCCTATTTAATTTTCATCATTTAAATCAGCCCAAGATGCTTTTTCAATAAACATCTCCCATGTAATTAAAACTGGCGTCATTGCCAATATTTCTGTATCATCGATCGATCGATCCCCTTGGGTCGATCGATCGATCGTCCCAGATATCGTCTTTTCCTGCCTACTGTTCGGCCATGGATGAACCCTAAAGCTTTTACTTCTTCACTAATCTTTACCCAAACACAACCAACATTACCTCCACAAAAATACAAGGGTCTAAACATCCTAAAGACCTTAATTCATCATCCAATTTATACATAACTCTAAGTATATCCGATTTAAGTTTTCCATCCGGGTTACGTTCTACCGAATCTGACCTAAGCATTTTCAGTCCATTTAATCACGAATACATATTGTAATCCACTATACAATTCAATCTTAACAGTCCCAAATCATAACTTAACATTTATTAAGTAATTAAATCTACTCATTACTCTAAATTCAGAAAACCCAATTTAATTATGGCTACACACCCAAAAACGAATTTTCATAGACACATACTATAATATGAATTGATTATCATCAATTTAAGAGTTAAAACAGTTAACCAATTGCCTGGAATCGTTCGTAGGGTCTGATTCGTTGGTGTAGTTAAGGTGTTGATGAAGAACACCCCAATTAGTCTCTTAATTTGGCTCCAAAAATCCCCAATTGCCTCTTGATTTGTTTCCTCAATGTCTCTCTCAAACCCTAGGTTTAGAGTTATTTTAACCGTCGTTAAACACTTCCCAAATTAGGATTAAAACTCCCAATCCCGTTTTTGGCCACATGGGCCAAATTAAAATGGCCCGAATCACTCCGTGTGGGCCCGGCTATGCCCAAAAATGCCCCGAGACCCAATTGCTACCCCCGGATACTCTTTTCGACCTATCTCGCCCCATCCGGACTCAACTGTGCCCTGAGAATTCTCATCCAAAATACTTATAATATTTCCAAATTTTGACCTCAAAATGCGACACACATTAATTCGGACAATTTAACTTAAAGTCGCCAATTATAAATAATTCTTCCCACTCAAATAAATTCTTCAAATCATAAATTTAAGTTTCTCCAATTTAACTATTTTATTTCTCCCAAAAATAATTAAATACCAAATACTCAAAATTACGGGGTATTACAACTACAATTATTTAAACATCTATTTCTTACTAGCACATCAATTATTTGGGGGATTAAACCAATTTTTCTTAGATTTAAACCCAAAAATCCTTAAAGCCCTAGTTTTACCATTTTCCCCATTTCAATTCATTTCTACCCTCTATTATCTTGGATTTAACACTAGAAATCATTAAGAGTTTACACTGCATCAATTTGTAAACTCATACACAAACTACCCAAATTTATTTTAAGGGTTATAACCCAAAATTATATAGTTTACCAACTATAATATGAGATGCATACACTAAATGAAATAAAGCAAGTAAACACTTGCCTTGTGGATAAAATCTGACGACCTCGAGTCGAATCCCGGGGAGTTTGGTTGGAATCTCCCTTTCCGCTCTTCTTGTCTCCTCTTCCTTTCTTTATTTGTTTTTCTTTCTCTCTTTCTCCCTCTCTCGTGCCTTTATAAAGGAGAACGAAGGGCTTGTCCCTTGTTAACCCAAAAATGACTCGTTTACTTAATTACGAGTCCCTACTGGTCCAAAAATTTCTGGAACCTAAATACTACCCCCGGATAATCTATTATGACTATCTCGACGATTTCAAAACCAACCGCGCACTTGAAATCTCCATCCGAGTCACTTAACCAAAATTCACTAATTAAACCCAACACAACTTAATATGGGTGTTCAAATTAAAATATTATCCCTTGTCGCCGACGTATAATTAAAATACTCCGACTCATTTACTTAATCCCAAAAGTAAATATAGCACACATCGAAAATCATCTAACCCATGTAAATTCCAAAAATTATTTTTCACGATATTTCCTCAAATTCCCAAATTGCACTTACTTGTGAAATTTAATTATCCATAAAAGTGTGGGGGATCACACAGGGCCAGGGACATCAGGGTAGAGGCCAGCAGGACTGGAAATTTGAGCTGTTCCCATTTCACGAGAATTATTATACACGTGGATAAAACGGGCATACTTTGAGTCGGTGTCCTCGGGGTAATAAGACAACGCAGTCGTAGGGGGTCAAAGGGGACACCAGGCGCCACAGGGACAACTCCCACCATTTCCTGCTCCAGGATTCACTGCACCAGTTGCTCCGACATTCTTTACCCCACCTCAGGGGTAGCAACCATTATAGTATGGGCGAGTCTATCATGTCGCGGTAGTAGAGATGCCAACACCGGCACAGGAAGTTGAGGGTATGTTTCCCATTTTTTTCACATTGGCCGCATTCTTTTCTACACAGGTGCCTCTCATTCTTTCGTTAGCATAGGGTTTGCACGGGAGACAGGGATGGTAGATTATGCTTTCAATATTATATTACACATAGATTCACTAGTGGGTAGAGAGACACCCATACAATTAGTGTGTCGGGGTATGAGGATTGAGATAGGGTGACTCACCTTTGTAGCTGACTTTATTAGTAATTGATATGCACGAGTATGACATCATTTTGGGGATGGACTGGCTAGCTACGTACAGAGCATGTGTGGATTACTACGGGAGGTCCATCATCTTTGCCATTCCGGGGTAGGAGATGTACCTAGTTGCAATGTCATACCCCGAGGGTGGGTCGAGCACGCATTTATACTATATTGAGGAGGATACTTCTTCAGGGGTCGTGCTGATGCTAGATTTCATCCCGGTGGTGAGTTTTCTGATCTTTTGGGGGAAATTCTGGGGTTGCCACCTTGTCGGCAGATCAATTTCGAGATCGACTTGATTCTGGGAACGAGACCCATTGCCCGTACACCGTATCGATTGCTTCTCTGGAGATGAGGGAGATACGGGAGCAAATTGAGCCATTGTCGTGGTAGGGATTTACCAAGAGGAGTACTTCACCGTGGGGTGCTCCAATTTTATTTGTCAAGAAGAAGGATGGATCTATGAGGCTTTGTATTGACTATCAGTAGTTGAACAAAGTCACTGTACGAAATAAATAGCCGTTGCCACGTATTGACAATTTATTTGACCAGTTGAGGGGTGGTGCATATTTTTCAAAGATTGATTTGAGACTGGGTTACCACCAGTTAGGAGTCCGGCAGCAGGGCATTTCAAAGATATCTTTCCTTACGATATATGGGTCGTACGAGTTTTTAGTGATGCTATTTGGGCTAACCAATGTGTTGAAAGTATTCATGGACTTGATGAATCAGGTGTTCATAGATTTCTTGGATCGATTCGGCATCGTGTTTATAGACGATATCCTGATTTATTCTTGGACTATGGAGGGGCACGCAGAGCATTTACGAGTGGTCTTAGAGACGTTTCGAGATCATCAATTATATATAAAGTTTGAGAAATACAGTTTTTGGCAGAAATAGGTACAGTTCTTGGGCCACATTGTGTTCGAGTGTGTAACACCCCGTAATTCTGCTTAGTTTTAAATTACGTAAGTAGAGTCATTTAATGAGATTAAATACGCTTTAATTAAATTACGTGAGTCGAGTAATTTAATGTGATTAAATATGTTTGATTTAAATTACGTGAGTAGAGTAATTTAAATAGATATTATGTTAATAAAGATGAAAATAAATTTTCAATGTTAATATGTACGGTCTAGTGACTATACGGACGTACCGGATGTAGCTTGACAAAATTTAAGGATGAGAGTAGAAAAATATTTACGAGACTCAAATGATAATTTAGAGTCCACGGTTGATTCCGAAAGGGTCGAATTAGTCAAAATAGTGTACCCGGGGGGTATTAGTTGAGTGCCGGGTCATTTTCGGGCTAAACCGGGACCATTCGGGGGCATTTTGGTCTCTTTAAAATTAGGGGAAAGAAGACCTACGAAATTTTGTAACCCTAAATCTGATTATAAGAGGGGTGGCTAGGGTTAGACAATGAGAGTTACACCATAGCCATTAGAGAGAGAGAGAGAGAGAGGCAAATTCCTTAGGCAAGAAGGAAGGAGAGATCATCTTAGGAAGATTTCACCATAAGATTGTTGGGAAGAAGGATTGAGGCACCAACATCATCAATCATCATCAACAACCACGAATTCAGACCCTACAGACCTTAAGGCAAGTGGTTATTTGCAAAATAATTGAGTTATAATACCCATATTTAAGCTTGAGGAAGGACATGATTTTTATGATATTCTTGGGAACAAACAGTTGATAAAAATCCATGATTGATTAGGATTTGCATGTAGGATGTTTTTGAATTACCAAGTATGTTTATATCATAGAAAACTTGATGAGAAATTCGTATGAAAATCTGGAACTTTGATGAAAAATATAAAGAATGCAGTTTTAGGGTTCTTGAATATTATAGAGATTTTCAGTGAATTTAGCTAAGATTTATAATGATTTTGATGTTTTAAATTGTTAGTAATCATCCCAGGACATGTAGGAATGATTAGAAATTGTTGGTTGTGAATTTGATGGCCTATCATGAAAGTTAGAGATGTAAAAATGGTGAAACCCGTAGGAAGAAGATGAACTGGGTCTGTCACTGCTTGATCGATCGATCTACCCTGGAGTATCGATCGATCGAAGCAGTCGATCGATCGATCATCTTCCTTCGATCGTTCGACCCTGTCTGAACTATAAAGAATTCGTGTATAAATTTCTTTAATTACCATTACTTAATGGGAACCTTAGAAATGATATTTTTCCTATAAGGAGACTTGAAAATTACCAGTAGGTGTACCATAGGGTTCCTCCACTTATGATTGAGTAGTAATGTTGGAGAAATGGAATGACTAAAGGATGATTGAGTTGAGATGGTTAATTTAATTTCGGTTAGAGTGAGACTTAATTTCGGAAAGAAAATACCAGTAGGTTAAAATTTACTTAACTACTGAATTAAGGGAGGGGTAACTAGGGCCCTTAGAGTTACGCGAATACTCGAATAAATACAATAGTGAGTTATATTGTAATTAATAAGTACGGAGAATATAAGATAAATATATTACGTACGGGTATGATTTATTAGGTCGGGTGCGTACCTACTGAATTTATATAAATGATATTGGGTGAAGAGAACACTACCTAAATTAATTATGTTAGGGTCGATGTGACATTCCGAACTAACATAAAGTTATATTAAATTTGGGGTCGATGTTAAATGCCGAACCAAACTTTGGACTGGTGTCGCGATGAAAGAGTCCCGAACCAGAATATGTGTATATATTTATATTTGTATATAGTTGGGGTCGATGAACCATTCCGAACCAACTTTCACTTGGAGTCGATGAATTATTCCGAGCCAAGGGTCCTTTGTGTGTAATAAGGATATATTAGTGGTAACTAATATTATATACATTATTGTGAGATAAAATGTTATATGTGCTTAATCTACAAATTGAGAATAGTAGACAATGTTATGATAAGTAAATGTCCTGGTAATAATTTATAGCATATTGTAATTATTACAAGAATAAGGTAACGAACGGTAAATGAGTTAACTACAGTTATGGGTAGTATAACTAGGTAGACTAAGTCTCCTCGATAGTGACATACTATGAAAGAGAGGTGAGGAGGTTCAAGGGAGTGTGCGAAACCTTAATATGTGTAATCAATAACTTAATTGTGATAACCGCTTGCAAAATATTTTCAAATGTTTTGAGTACTAACTCTTGCTATGTAAAATTTTAAAAACCTTTTAGGTGCCCAGCCACAAGGACACCCAGCTTGATTTCATGTCAGAGATTTGGGAGCTGCAGCCAGTGTGGAGGTTGCAGGGATTGTTTAGACGCTTCTTTCTTTTCAGATCTAGTGCAGGATCTCAGTTTTATTATTCTTTCTTGGAACATGTCGTTCCACCTTTTCTATTACAGTTTATTCTAGTTATGGATTTGTAGTTGTCTTTTTGGGCAGTGGTTTACGGCAAGACTTTAACTGCTTTCAGATTTCTTTTACATGTTGCGTATTCATATCTAGTTTTGGTATGTATGGTTTGGATTATCGGTTGTTTAAGAAAGTTAAAATTTGGCACCCGTTTTATTTTCACTTAGGTGGTTAGTAATTTTTTTTTAAAGCGTTCGACAGTGATGCTAAGAATGAACCATTAAAGAAACCTGTTTATATTAAAATAAGGCTTGATCACCCAAGGTTTAATTAGGCGGGGTGTCACAGATGGTATCAAAGCATCAGGTTCTAGTGTCCATAGGATCTGTACGGCTTACTACGATTCAGCGTTACGTTTGTTTGTATTAGAGCCCTACTATAAGGATTGTTGACTAAATTTCCACTGTTGCGATATCGTACTTCTGCTCTTAAATTTTGTATAAACTGTGTACTTATACAATTTGAATCTTATTTCAGATGCCGCCAAGGAGAATGAGAGCAGAGAGGGCTGAAGCTAGAGAGGAGGTGAGGGAGGCTCATCAGGAGCCACAGGTACCGATACCACCACCACCACCCGAGCTAATCTCCACTACTCAGGTCGCAGTGATAGTGGCTCAGGCAGTTGAGACAGCGATGAGGGCAATGGCAGCCCACTTCCCTCAGCCCCAAGTGCCACCCCCTGTGGCACCGGTAGTGCAAGTTCCGGCAGGACCATCTACATGGCAACGAGTCAGGGAGACGTTTCAGAAGGGGCACCTACCCGAGTTTCAGGGCAGTACTGATGTAGTGGAAGCGTGCAACTGGAAGAAGAATATCCAGCGCCACTTGCGCATGCTAGAATGCACCGGAGTGCAGGAACAGATGCTAGCCACTTTTCGTCTGTCAGGAGCGGCCCTACAGTGGTGGGAGTCAGTTACCACCATCGAGGAGAGAGATACCTTGACTATTTCGGAGTTTTGGGTGCGGTTTGACCGCAAGTATTTCCCTCCAGCAGTAGAGCCGGAGATGAGAAAGAAGTTCAGCGAAGTGGTCCAGGGTGATCGCTCGGTTGCAGACTACGAGGAGGAGTTTACCCGCTTGGCCAATTTTCTGCCAAACGAGGTGAGCAATGAGGAGAGGAAGAAGTCCAAATTTATGGAGGGCCTAACCTGGAGAATCAGACAACACTTAATTGGTAATCCGGCATTGGTAACTGTGGGTACCCTGAATTTAGCACCATAAGGCCTGGACGAGTAGCCCCTCCTTAACGGGCCCAAAGCCCAGGCCCGTTACCTCTTGTACTCATCCGATTACCCCACGATCCCATGAAGAGAAGTTGGAAGGGAGCACGATCACATGTAGGGGAGATGGCTAATAAGAAGGAACCTATCACCCCCACTACTCCAACATACACATGTATAAATTAAACCCTAAGTCCGGGGCAAAGGACAAGTTGTATTCTCTGTACTTATTCTTCAGGATATAGAGAAATAACACTGACTGAACCACCGTGGACGTAGGCACTTCTTTGCTGAACCACGTACTCCCGTTGTTGTGTGATTGGCTTTTTATTTGTCTTTTCTTAGTTGCTGCCTCTTTCATATTTATTTGTGTTGCATAATAATTGTCACCACAATTGGCGCCGTCTGTGGGAAACGTTTATCTTTACCTGAGAAGTGCCCACACCGAGAAAAAATCTAAGATGTCTGGTCACAGCAGCAACGCTCCTCAAGCAGGAGATATTCAGGAGCCACCCGCTCCTCGTAGGATTAGGTCTGAAGTCCGACGTTCAAATCAAGGGGCTCGCTTAGAAAGGCCAGCCTCAGAAGAAAGTCAAGGACCAGCAAGGTCCACTCAGATATCCAGATTGATCGATGCATACGAGGCAAGGCTCCACGAGCAGAGGGAGTCTTCTCGCAGGTATGAGGCTGAGAATGCTCGCCTGAAAAGAAGACTGGAAAAACTGGAAAAAGAACTACGTCCTGATACCAGGAGACGTCCCTATCGCACTCCTAGCCCTCAGGCGAGCAAATCTCGCATCCGAGGAAGGAGCCCTAGGCGGCAATATCAAGGGTTCGAAGGTGGCAACTCAGACGACGACCTCCGCGAGCAACTGAGAAAAGCTCGCCGCTATCAGAGCCCTGCTCGCAGCGACGACAACATACGGAACCTAGTCCGCAGAGAAATGGACCAATATCCAGCTCACCGCGGCACCAGGTCAACCAGAGAACTCGCCAGGAGAGCCCTCAAGACCCAGATGAAATCGCCCTTCACAAGGGAAATTGAAGAAGAAGAAGCTCCCAAGAAGTTTGCTATTCCAAGGTTCAAGATTTATGACGGGAAGACTGATCCCATTGATCATGTCAAGCAGTACCGACAGGCTATGACCCTCTGGAATCACCGAGATGCGCTGATGTGCCGTATTTTCCCCTCGAGCCTTCATGACGTGGCCCAGAAATGGTTCGAGAAACTCCCTCACCGATCCATCAGAAATTTCAAATCCCTGGCCGAGCTCTTTACGGCCCGGTTCATCACCAGCAGCTCCCATCCCAAAAGGATGGATGATCTATTGACGATGAAGAAAACTCCTCAGGAGACACTTCGAGACTACGCGAAGAGGTACTGGGAGTTATTCAACGAAGTCGAGGACTGCGCAGAAGAGGTGGCAGTGGCTTCATTCAAAATTGGGCTACCTAGCTCTTCCCTCCTTTACCAGTCCTTGACAAAGAAGGAAGCAACCACCATTGATGACCTGATGGCCCGGATTGAGAAATACGCAAAGGTGGAAGATGTCACCCGCCTTAACGTAGGTGAAAACGGTCGAGCCAAGCTCGCCACGAAGGGAAGTGAGAAAGTTGATAACCAGAAAAAAGGAGGAAATAATGGGAGCAAGAATGGCCCCAAGAACGGAGGGAGCCCTGACATTGCAAAGTCGTTCCAGGCGGTCAACACCGTCTTCAAAGAACCGATTTATAAAATTCTCGCTAAGATCAAGGATGAGCCGTTCATCAAATGGCCCCGGAAAATGGGAGGAGACCCATCGAAAAGAAACAATGCGCTGAGATGCACCTTCCACAAAGAGGGAGGACATAAGACCGAGCACTGCAAGGCTCTTAAGTCCCACCTCGAGGAGTTGGCCCAATCCGGACATTTGAATGACTTTGTGGAAAGGAAGGTGGAGAGAGTGACTGTCCACAAGGAGGCAAAACCCGACAACGTATTAGAAGACGACACCGGACACGAATTCGCAGTAATCCATGGAGTATCCGATGTTAAGCAAATCCAGGGCAACTCAGCTCAGATGGAGGTAAAGAAGATGACAGCAGTAATGCAAGCTTTTCAAATTGATCCAGCGAAATCACAGGCAGGAAAATGCCGCCGAGCAGAGGACATCAACTACAACAAGCATATTGTTTTCACGGATGAAGATCTTGTGGGAGTGAGGACCCCACATCACGATGCCTTAGTCATTACACTCAGGATAGCCAACTTTAATATCGACAGGCTGCTCGTCGATCAAGGAAGCTCATCCGAAGTAATGTACATCGACCTGTTCAGGAAATTGAAGTTGGACATCGCCGACCTGAAGGGAACCACTGTTCCTCTGGTCGGCTTCGCTGGAAAAATGACCATGCCTCTGGGCAAGATAGTACTACCAGTGCTCACTGGAAATGTTTCGAAAATGATCGAATTCTTGGTGGTCGACATCGATTCACCGTACCAAGCCATCCTCGGCAGGGGATGGCTTCATACAATGAGGGCAGTCTCCTCGACCTACCACCAGAAGCTCAAATATGTCACCGAGCGGGGAGTGATGGAGATACATGGCGACCAGGCGATGGCAAGAAAGTGCTTCATAGCGGCCATCCGACCAAAGCCAGAGAAAAAAGACGTTCAAACCAGCAAGAAAGTGGAGGAAGGTACAATCCCTTCCAAATAGCAATTAAAATATGGAAGGCCCGGAGTGGAAGAGACCAGGCTCCTCCCCTCCGAGCGTGTTGTAGAGGACCTGGTAGAAGTAATTGCTAGAGAAGGCGACAACAGCAGAGTCTTCCTGATCGGGACCTCACTCACTGACCAAGAGCAAAAGGATTTGTTAACCCTACTCAGAAGCAACATAGATGTTTTCGCTTGGGAACCCTATGAGCTACCAGGAATCGATCCCAATATGGTCTGCCATCGGTTGCACGTCAATCCCATATTCAAGCCGATAGCACAGAAGGCACGACGAACTGCTCCCGAGAAAGCCAAAGCAATAGAGCAAGAAGTCGAAAAACTGCTGGATGCAGGATCCATACGGGAAGTACAATTCCCCAAATGGTTATCCAACCCAGTGGTAGTTCCAAAAAGCAACGGGAAGTGGAGAGTTTGCATAGACTTCACTGACCTCAACAAAGCCTGCCCCAAGGATAGCTTCCCTCTTCCGAAAATAGACCAACTAGTAGACGCCACTGCAGCTCACGAGCGAATGAGTTTCCTGGACGCATACTCAGGCTATCACCAGATTCCCCTGTATGCACCAGATGAGGATAAAACGGCGTTTATCACGACGGTTGGTTTATACTGTTACAAGGTCATGCCTTTTGGGCTAAAAAATGCAGGGGCAACTTATCAACGGCTGGTTACTAAAATGTTCAAGAATCAGATGGGAGACACGATGGAGGTCTACATCGACGACATGCTCGTCAAGAGCAAGGAGAAAGAAAACCACCTTTCGGACCTGGCAAGTACCTTCGAAATCCTCTGGAAATACCGAATGAAACTCAACGCGAGCAAGTGTTCCTTCGGCGTCCAGTCAGGAAAGTTCCTTGGGTATTTGGTCAGCAAGCGTGGCATAGAGGCAAATCCGGACCAGATTGATGCAATTAAACGGGTGCAACCTCCTCGCACAATCCGCGATGTACAAAAGCTCACTGGAATGCTCGCTGCTCTAAATCGTTTCATTTCTAAATCCTACGAGAGATGCAAGCCCTTCTTCTAACTCTTAAAAGGCAGCAAAACGGTAAAATGGACCCCAGGTTGCTCGCAAGCATTAGGCGAGCTCAAATCCTACCTAAGCTCCCCACCACTGCTTGTCATACCACAGCAAATGGACCCTTTGTACCTCTACCTCTCTGTATCCTGCCATACTATCAGCTCAGCGTTAATGTGTGAAGTTACAGGGATCCAACATCCAGTCTATTACGCGAGCAAAACCTTACTAGACGCCGAGCAGCGCTAACTGCCATTGGAAAAGCTCGCGTTCACCCTGGTAATGTCCTCGAGGAAACTGAAGCATTACTTCGAAGCTCACACGATTATTGTCCTTACATCACACCCCCTCAAGGCTGTCCTAAGGAAGGCGGATTTGTCGGGCAGACTGTCTAAATGGTCAGTCGAGCTCGGCCGGTTTGACATCCAATTTCAACCAAGGACAGCTATCAAGGGTCAAATCCTTGCTGACTTCGTAACGGAATTCACAGGCGAAGAACCCTTCGACCAGCCTAAACCAACAGAACAAAGCAACCAGGCTACAAGGGAAGGCTGGAAACTATTCGTTGATGGAGCCTCCAACTCAAAGGGGGCAGGAGTAGGAATTGTTCTCATCACTCCAGAAAATACAGTCCTCGAGCAAGGAATCAGGTTGGGATTTGCAGCCTCCAACAACGAAGCAGAATACGAAGCCTTAATAGCAGGTCTCCAAAGGGCGCAGACTCTAGGAGCAAAGCATTTACAAGTATTCGGAGACTCGCAACTAGTTTCCAACCAGATAAGTGGAGACTACAACGCGAAGGACGAGAGGATAGCAGCCTACCTCTCCTTGGTAAGAAACTTAATGACAAACTTTGAAGAAATCAACATCCAACAGTTTCCTAGGGGGCAAAACAGCCACGCTGACGCCTTGGCAGCCTTAAGCTCGGCAGTTGATTTAACCCTTAAAAGGATAATCCCTATCGATTTCCTTAGCTGCCCGAGCATTCACCCCAACTGCGAGCTGACAAAAGCGAAACAAATACTCCAATTGGAACCAGCCCCTAGCTGGATAGATCCCTTAAGAGATTATTTGAAGAACGGAACGCTCCCAGAGGATAAGAGGACTGCCCACCAGATAAGAGTCAAAGCTGCTCGCTTTCACTTAACCACGGGAGACGACTTGTATAAAAGATCTTTCTCCGGCCCCTACCTTAGATGCGTCCACCCAGGCGACGTCAAGACAGTGCTTCAAGATCTTCACGAAGGAATCTGCGGAAGTCACATCGGAGGAAGGTCTCTAGCCTTTCGAGCAATAAAGGAAGGTTACTGGTGGCCATATATGCAAAGGGACTCCGCAGTATATGTCCGCAGATGCCTGAAATGCCAGCTTCACGCCCCCATGGTCCACCAGCCTGCCAGCGAATTGAAATCCCTAACCAGCCCCTGGCCCTTCGCCCAGTGGGGAATGGACATCGTGGGACCACTGCCCACCGCTGCCGGCAATCGCAAATACCTGTTGGTCGCAACTGATTACTTTACCAAATGGATCGAGGCAGAACCACTGGCGAACATCCGAGATGCTGACATGATGAAGTTCATATGGAGAAATATAATCACTCGATTCGGGATCCCCAGAACCATCATCACTGACAATGGAACACAGTTCGAGAGTGGCCCTTTTCAGAACTTCTGCGATCAGCACGGGATCAGGCACCACTTCAGCTCAGTAGCTTATCCTCAAAGCAACGGACAAGCTGAGGCTTCCAACAAAACAGTGATCGCTGGGTTGAAAAAGCGGTTAGAGCGAGCAAAGGGCGCGTGGGCAACCGAGCTACCACATGTCCTATGGGCATACAGAATGACTCCTAGGCGAGCCACAGGTCAAACGCCATTCTCACTAGCATATGGTATGGAAGCGGTCATCCCATTAGAAGCAGGATTGCCTACAATGAGATCCGACCTTCTCGAGCAGGGTCAGAACGATCAGGCTCTGCTCGCTGAACTCGACTTGGCCGACGAACGCAGGGAACTTGCCCTAGTAAAACTAGCGAGCTATCAGCAACAGCTCGCGAAGCACTACAGCAAAAAGGTCAATCCGAGGAAGTTCGAAGTTGGAGACTATGTCCTAAGAAAGGTCCTGGGCAACACAGTGAAGCCATCAGATGGTAAACTGGGCCCAAACTGGGAAGGACCTTATGAGATAATTAGAGACGATCTGCAAGGTGCCTATCATTTGAAAACGATGGAGGGCAGAGAGATACCACGAGCATGGAACGCAGCTAATCTCAAGAAATTCTACTTTTAGGAGTTCTATTGTTAGATCTTTTATTGTACTCATTATGGGAAAAGACAGTTTATTTCTCTATTCACCAATAAAAATCTCTCAGTTGATTACTCTCTAAAAAGTAACAATTATATCTTATTGCACATCCTTTTCAAATCACAGGTATAATGGTTGACATAGCAGGGGAACACCCCTCCTCAGGTCATCGTCACGAAGCACGACATACCTCTTAGCATTGCCCATGGCAATATATGAAGCCCTACAGAGCATTCTTAGGCATCAAACCTACTTTGGTTAAACAAAATCCTGACCGGATGAAGACATCCAATAACAGGTGTGTCCTCGCCAACTGCCCCTCTTAGACCTAAGGGAGTGTGACGACACGACCTAAAAGGTAAAGAGAGAGCACAATGGTATTCTTAATACTGGACTGGGCGGACACTCACATGACAAGATAAAGATTGTGAAGCTGCAAAAATATAACAAAGATTGGATAAACACGTTTAGTCGGCAAAATCGCCCAAAACTCAAACTTTCCATTAATCTTTTATATTTACAAAAAATAATAGTACATGTTTAGTCGGCAAAGGCTCACCCAAAGCATTTACAATTATTAAAAAATAAAAAATCAAGAAGGTGGAAGCCTCTGAGCAAGGTAGTCAGCAACTTTAGCTCTCCTCCCATCATCAGGAGCAGGATCGAACTCCTCCACAACCTCATTTACGTCCAACTCCAGTAATCGCCGGGGAATAGCATCGATGGGAATCCATTGATCATCTCGCCTGAATGGATTGGGCATCAGAGTAGAGGGAGACATCTCATGCCGATACCACAATGTCGAGTTCCTCGGGACTTGCAGCTCTTTGAGAGAACTCAACCACCCCCTGATGAAGGAAATCTCCTCGAACTCTGATAATCTCGTGGGAGCATCCAACCAGCCCTGATCATAGCCATCAGTCCACACTTGGCGAGGGCCCTTCTTGAATAGATGCCGCAGTCGGGTGACATCCCTCTGGAGCCCAGCAGTAGTTACGTAAGCTCACCGGACATCGCTGCGCAGCTCTTCCATTTCCCTCTCACGCTGCTCCTCAACTTCAATACTCCTACCCCGTGTACTCCTACCAGCACGCGGGAGGGGAGGCCGAGCAACTCGCGACGAGGAAGAGCCTTGTAGAACTGCCGAAGCGGTGCTTGGCGAATGCTCCTTAAGCTTCAAGACCTCCCGCCTCAGGTCGTCATTCTCCCGCTGAAGAAACTCCACGACTTGATTGATCTCGGTGGCCTCCAGTAACTTTGCTCTCAGCTCGCTAACTTCTTCCTGCACTGAAGCTCCGATCTCTTCCACTTCCTGGAGCCTGTCCTTCAATTTGGCCACTAGCTCGGACTGATCTTTATATTTCTGGTTCCTTGACTTAGCAAACCTGCAAAGCCTAGCAAAAGCCTGGCGAACTGCAGGGCTTGCATTAGGACCCAGAGTCCTACCTAATTGGGAGGTAACAGGAACATAGTCATCCATATCAACCAACTACAAGTAAAAGAAATAGGAAAGAAAGGGATCAGCATAAACAAAAATAAAGTCTTTTCATTGATAACGAGCGAGGTTACATCAGAACAAAAAAGGAAAAAGTTACAAAGAATCCCTATCACTTAGCAACCTCGGTGGATGGACCCTTGTCTTTATCAGCATCAGCAGGGGCATTACCCTCTGCAGGGGTATCCACTGCCTCCTCGACCAAGGGAGCATCAGAAGAGGTCGCCCGAGAAACAGGATGGGTGCCTTCAGCAGTTGGGGCTGGGTCCTCATCCACGACCGGCTTTGGCCCTGGATCATGCTCGTCAAAGAGTGGGGATGCAACATCCACCCCAGCAGCCACAAGGGCCTTGTTCCACCCTTTCTTGAAGTTCAGACGGCTAATATAGCCTATCTGAACCTCGGCGTCTTCATACGCAGCAGCCCAGCCAGAATTGTATGAATCTTCTTTAAGAGTGGCTGCCTGGGCTTTCTCTGCCTCCAGCTGCTCGGCGAGAACCCTGTTCTTCTCCACAAAGTCCAGCTTGCTCGAGCAGACCTGATCATACGACTTCCTCAGCTCGCCGAGCTCCCTGACAGCATTATCTCTCTCGCGAGCAGAATTAGCAAGGGCCGAGGCAGAAGAAGCTCGAGCCGTATCAGCAGCCTTCAGATCGACCTCCAGCTGAGAACCTCTGGCCACCAGAGTAGACTTCTGCTGCTCCAGCTCGCTGTTCCTTCTCAACAGCTCATCGCGAGAGCGATAGAGCACAACAAAGTCAGTCACAAACTGCAAAAAACAAGGGAAGGATCAGAAAGAGGAAACCATCAAAACGGATTAGAAGAAGTTGAGAAGTAGAAAAGGAACCTTACCAAGGCAAGCCTCTGGCTAGCTTGCAAAGCCAGTTGATCGGACCCTGACTCCCTCTCACGATCTGTAGGGAGGACTGCCCTCTCAAGCAGCGCAGGGGCGAGCTGAGGAGAGGTAGCCACCGAAGCCCCCTCAGGCAAAGCAGATACTGGGACCAAGGCTTGACCGGTCTTGGTCCTCAGTTCCATCTTCCTCCTCTCCTCCTCTTGTTCTTTCTCCCTCATCTTTCTCTCTTCCACCTTCTTCCTCTCCTCCTCCTTTTTCTTCTCCCTCTCCCTCGCCTGCTCCTCCTCTCTCTTCTTCTTCTCTTGCTCTTGAGAGGAAGGCCGAAAACCAGTAGCTATGGCCCCGGAGACAGTCTTCGATTTTTTGGACCTCTATGCAAGAAGCACGTCATCATCATCATCATCATCTCGAATTAAATTCTTCCTGTGAGGCATTTCTTCACCTGAACTGCTGGTAGTACTCGAAGAACTGCTACTATCAGCACTGCCTCCACCCAAATTACTCACAACACCTGCAGGCTCACTCTCCGAGCTGCTCTCTTCTTCGTCCAATTGGATGGGCTCAGCAGAAATCTCCTCGGAAGAGTCAAAGTCCGGAACAGTATCCACAGGTAGGGCTATGAAGCTGGAGCCTGTGTTCTTGTATTCAAGCAAAAAAGCAGCAGACCTAGGATGCTCGCCGTCACCCAAGGGTTCCCTGATGTTCCAAGCCTTCACCAGTTCCGAGATACGAACCTCGCTGAGAGCAGGCTCCAAGTTCTTTGCCCTCGCTGAAAAAGAAAAAGCAAGGAGAGGTTAGAAAAATCACAAAGTCAGCAAAGGTTGAACAATAATACAACATCTACCTATATATTCTTCCCCATAAAAGGGAACAGTGAACCTCTCAGATCTCGACCCTTCAAATTGGGGGGAGAATTGCCAATTCCTAACAAGAAAACCTTCTTGCCAGTAGTCCTTATGGGAATCAGGTAAATTTACTACCAATACCCTATCAGGGCTCCTAGCCTTAAGGTACAGGACACCTGAGCTCGTTCGAGAAAAAGAATAACAAAAGCAGACCTCGGCAAGCCCTAACCTTGTGCCGTACAATTGATTTATCCTATGAACGCCGTTCACTATTTTCCATACGTTGGGCGAACATTGCGCAGGCACAATACCAAAATAGCTAAAGAAGTGCAGAAACAGACCATTGGGGGGAAATGTAAGACCCCCCTGAGAGAGCAACAGGACGTGAATCCAATGTGCATCTTCTACATCCCTAACGTTCCTAGGCGGCGAGTCACAACACTCAATCTCTACCCACTCAGGAATACCGTAGAGTTTTCTAAACTCAATTACTGACTTATTTCCAATCTTCGCCATTGGAGAAATACAAGAAAAACTATAAACTCGAGAAAAAAGGCACAAGAGACTTACAAGACAGAAGATCAGGTCAAATGGCGAAGAAGCGACGAGAGTGGAGACCGAAAACAGAAGGTACAAAGCTTAAGAGTTCTCAAAAGATAGAAGATTGCTAGAAAGGCTGAAGCGACGAAGAGAAAATATGTCTTATTCCAACAAGCTTTCAAGACTAATCATAACGCACGGATAGCGGAGCGGGTGCCGCCAAAACAACTTCACAGTTTTCAAAGAAACCGACCATCATAACTGATTATTTAAATTCATTGGACCTGTCAAAATGGCCCAACGAATTTAGGGGCAATTGTGGGTACCCTGAATTTAGCACCATAAGGCCTGGACGAGTAGCCCCTCCTTAACGGGCCCAAAGCCCAGGCCCGTCACCTCTTGTACTCATCCGATTACCCCACGATCCCATGAAGAGAAGTTGGAAGGGAGCACGATCCCATGTAGGGGAGATGGCTAATAAGAAGGAACCTATCACCCCCACTACTCCAACATACACATGTATAAATTAAACCCTAAGTCCGGGGCAAAGGACAAGTTGTATTCTCTGTACTTATTCTTCAGGATATAGAGAAATAACACTGACTGAACCACCGTGGACGTAGGCACTTCTTTGCTGAACCACGTACTCCCGTTGTTGTGTGATTGGCTTTTTATTTGTCTTTTCTTGGTTGCTGCCTCTTTCATATTTATTTCTGTTGCATAATAATTGTCACCACAGTAACCTACACAGATGTCGTCAATGCCGCTCTACTACACTGTCAGGATCACCGTTTTCATACTAAGGGAAGTAAGAGGGGTGAACCTAGCCAACCGGGCAAGGTAGATGGAGGTAGTGGCAGCAGCACAACACAACAGCAGGCAGCAGGTCAGTTGGGTCAGGATTCCAGACAGGAGAACCCTTCCAAGAAGTTTAAGCACGGGAAGTATCGCTTCGACCGACAGGGCCAGCAAGGTCCTCAGCAACCAGTCCCTCAGGGTCGACAGGGCCAGGGTCATCAAAATGGGGGACAACAAGGCCAAGGGCGACAGGGCCAACGTCAGGTCCAACAGGGCCAAGGACAAAGACAGTTCCAGGGACAGTGCTTCACTTGTGGTCAGCAGGGTCACAAGAGCAAAAATTGTCCACAGCAAGACCGGGCACAACAGCAGGGTGCCCAACAGGGGCAACAGGCACCATTAGCCCCAGCAGCAGTACAGGCCCCACAGCCAGGACAGATGCAGTACGAGCGTGTGTTCAACATTCGTGACATTCCATTTCAGCCGGCACCGCCAGCACCGCCGGCAGTTGCGGGTATGTTTCCTATTCATGGGATTGAGGGGAATATTTTGTTTGACACAGGGGCAACGCATTCATTTATTTCCACTAGATTTTCACGGGCAACCGGCCTATTAGCGACAACAGACACTCACCTTATGTGTGTGGAGTCACCGATGGGTAGTGGATCCCTCATACACTCGATTTGTAAGGGTGTGGACATTATGGTCGGGAGATTGAGTCTAGCGGCGGACCTTCTAGTGCTAGATATGGAGGGATATGACGTCATCCTAGGCATGGATTGGTTGGCACATAATAGGGCAATGGTAGATTTTTATGAGAGGACCATCGTGTTCTCTATCCCGGGGTAGGAGATGTTCCTTGTGGCTATGCCACTTCCCGAGGGAGGATCGCGAACTCACTTATATTATATTGAGGAGGAGACCTCACATGGGGTGGTCGTTTCTCTGGACTCAATCCCAGTTGTGAGGGATTTTGAAGATGTCTTTCAGGAGATACCAGGGTTACCACCTAGCAGAGAGATAGAGTTCGTAATTGATCTAACACCGGGGACGAGACCGATTGCCAAAGCACCATATAGCATGGCTCCTTCAGAAATGCGGGAACTGAGAGAGAAAATCCAGCAACTGTTAGGACAGGATTTTATTCGACGGAGTACATCGCCATGGGGTGCGCCAGTACTGTTTGTGAAGAAAAGGGATGGTTCACTTCGTCTGTGTGTAGATTACAGAGAGCTGAACAAAGTAACGATACGTAATAAGTATCCGTTACCGAGGATTGACGACTTGTTTGATCAATTGAGAGGGGCTGCATACTTCTCAAAGATCGATTTGAGATCGGGTTACCACCAATTGCGCATTCGTGAAGAGGATGTACCTAAGACCGCTTTCCTGTCGCGGTATGGGTCATATGAGTTCAGAGTGATGCCTTTTGGGCTAACTAATGCACCGGCGGTATTCATGGATCTCATGAACAGGGTATTCAGGGAGTTTTTGGATCAGTTTGTGATTGTGTTCATAGACGACATTCTGATTTACTCCCGTACGGAGGAGGAGCACGCGGAGCACTTGCGATTGGTCCTACAGACATTGCGGAACCATCAGTTGTACGCCAAATTTAAGAAGTGCGGATTTTGGCTCCGGGAGGTTCAGTTCCTAGGCCACGTCGTATCTAGCAGGGGCATTGCAGTTGACCTAAGTAAGGTATCGGCGGTGAGGGAGTGGGGACAACCCACGACACCGACAGAAATTCGCAGTTTCTTGGGTTTGGCTGGTTATTATCGTCGCTTCATCAAGGGATTCTCAAAAATTACCGGACCGTTGACGAATCTAACTCGGAAGGTAATCCCCTTCGTATGGAGTGATAGTTGCCAGTTAGCTTTTGATGAATTGAAAGACAAGTTGACATCAGCCCCCGTTCTTACCTTGCCTAAGAGCGGAGTGGAATACCGAGTCTATAATGATGCGTCCTTACAAGGACTTGGGGGTGTGTTACAGCAGGAGGAGAAGGCTATAGCTTATGCGTCACGAAAGCTTAAGCCACATGAGAAGAACTACCCCACCCATGACCTCGAGTTGGCAGCGGTTGTTTTTGCTTTGAGGATTTGGAGACACTATCTTCTGGGCGAGCAGTTTACGCTATTCACGGATCATAAGTCATTGCAATATCTATTCACTCAGAAGGACCTGAACATGAGGCAGAGAAGGTGGCTTGAATTTGTGAAGGACTACCAATTTGATATACAGTATCATCCTGGTAAGGCTAACGTGGTGGCAAATGCGTTAAGCAGAAGACCTATCGGAGAGTTAGCTGAAGTTTGGAAGGCAAAGTGGAGTGAGCTCCGACACGAGGATGATATGGCAAGAGCATGTATGGCAGTTCTAGCTATCACTTCTGAGAGCGTTATGAGGATAGTGAGGGCACAAGTAGAAGACCCATTATGTCAGGATAAAGTACGGCAGTTACTGGCCAAGGGGGCAGAGTTCTACTCCATCAGTTCAGAGGGTGGACTACGTTTCAACTGTAGACTGGTAGTACCCGAAGATGATGATTTGAGGCAGGCCGTTATGACAGAGTCACACGGGTCAAAATTCTCAGTACATCCAGGTGGGGACAAAATGTATCAGGATATGCGACGAGTATATTGGTGGTCAGGTATGAAACGAGATATTGCAGAATTTGTCTCGAAGTGTGTTACATGCCAACTCATAAAAGTTGACCATCAGAGGCCTTCAGGAATGCTACAACCACTAGAGATTCCCGTGTGGAAGTGGGAGAGTATCTCTATGGATTTTATCACCGGATTACCAACCTCGCAGAAGGGCCACGATTCCATTTGGGTGATAGTGGATCGTTTGACTAAAGTCGCACATTTCTTACCGGTTCGGACGGATTATGATACTATGCGGTACGCGCAGCTTTTTATTTCAGAGATTGTTAAGCTGCACGGAGTTCCTATTAATATCGTATCGGACCGAGATAAGATATTCGTGTCGCACTTTTGGCAGAGTTTTCAGGAGGCCATGGGCACCGAGTTACAGTTGAGTACGGCATATCACCCACAGACGGACGGCCAGACGGAGAGAGTAAACCAGATGCTAGAGGACATGCTGAGAATGTGTATTCTAGATTTTGGGGGAAATTGGGAGCCATATCTTCCTTTGGTGGAGTTTGCGTATAACAACTCTTACCAATTCACTATTGGCATGGCTCCATTCGAGGCGCTTTATGGGAGACCTTGGTTAGAAGTGGGGGATAACAGGCTTTTAGGGCCAGAAATGATACAGGAGACTTCCTCCAAAATAGAGTTGATTCGAGGACGTATTCGAATAGCCCAGGATAGGCAGAAGAGTTATGCTGACGCCGGCAGGAGACATGTGGAATTAGATGTGGGAGACCAGGTATTGATTCGAGTATCTCCTATGAAAGGGGTTACGAGGTTTGGCAAAAAGGGGAAGTTAGCGCCAAGATATGTAGGGCCATTTCCTATCATTGAGAGAGTGGGACCGGTAGCTTACCGATTGGGACTCCCTGAACATCTTCAGCGAATACACGATGTGTTCCATGTAGCATCGCAGAAGAAATACAAGAGGAGCGAGAGAGCCTACTGGCACATTCCACTGGAGGAGATCGATTTGCAGCCAGATATCTCATATGAAGAAAGACCCGTGACTATCCTGGATTATAGTGAGCGCAAACTAAGATCCAAGGTGGTACCCTTAGTGCGAGTACAGTGGGGACATCACAATATGGATGAGTCCACTTGGGAACGGGAAGAGGATATGCGAGAACAATATCCAGAATTATTCATAGCAGGTATTTTTCCTAATTTCGAGGACGAAATTCCTTTTGTAAGGGGGGAAGTATGTAACACCCCGTAATTCTGCTTAATTTTAAATTACGTAAGTAGAGTCATTTAATGAGATTAAATACGCTTTAATTAAATTACGTGAGTCGAGTAATTTAATGTGATTAAATATTTTTGATTTAAATTACGTGAGTAGAGTAATTTAAATCGATATTATGTTAATAAAGATGAAAATAAATTTTCAATGTTAATATGTACGGTCTAGTGACTATACGGACGTACCGGATGTAGCTTGACAAAATTTAAGGATGAGAGTAGAAAAATATTTACGAGACTCAAATGATAATTTAGAGTCCACGGTTGATTCCGAAAGGGTCGAATTAGTCAAAATAGTGTACCCGGGGGGTACTAGTTGAGTGCCGGGTCATTTTCGGGCTAAACCGGGACCATTCGGGGGCATTTTGGTCTCTTTACAATTAGGGGAAAGAAGACCTACGAAATTTTGTAACCCTAAATCTGATTATAAGAGGGGTGGCTAGGGTTAGACAATGAGAGTTACACCATAGCCATTAGAGAGAGAGAGAGAGAGAGGCAAATTCCTTAGGCAAGAAGGAAGGAGAGATCATCTTAGGAAGATTTCACCATAAGATTGTTGGGAAGAAGGATTGAGGCACCAACATCATCAATCATCATCAACAACCACGAATTCAGACCCTACAGACCTTAAGGCAAGTGGTTATTTGCAAAATAATTGAGTTATAATACCCATGTTTAAGCTTGAGGAAGGACATGATTTTTATGATATTCTTGGGAACAAACAGTTGATAAAAATCCATGATTGATTAGGATTTGCATGTAGGACGTTTTTGAATTACCAAGTATGTTTATATCATAGAAAACTTGATGAGAAATTCGTATGAAAATCTGGAACTTTGATGAAAAATATAAAGAATGCAGTTTTAGGGTTCTTGAATATTATAGAGATTTTCAGTGAATTTAGCTAAGATTTATAATGATTTTGATGTTTTAAATCGTTAGTAATCATCCCAGGACATGTAGGAATGATTAGAAATTGTTGGTTGTGAATTTGATGGCCTATCATGAAAGTTAGAGATGTAAAAATGGTGAAACCCGTAGGAAGAAGATGAACTGGGTCTGTCACTGCTTGATCGATCGATCTACCCTGGAGTATCGATCGATCGATCATCTTCCTTCGATCGATCGACCCTGTCTGAACTATAGAGAATTCGTGTATAAATTTCTTTAATTGCCGTTACTTAATGGGAACCTTAGAAATGATATTTTTCCTATAAGGAGACTTGAAAATTACCAGTAGGTGTACCATAGGGTTCCTCCACTTATGATTGAGTAGTAGTGTTGGAGAAATGGAATGACTAAAGGACGATTGAGTTGAGATGGTTAATTTAATTTCGGTTAGAGTGAGACTTAATTCCGGAAAGAAAATACCAGTAGGTTAAAATTTACTTAACTACTGAATTAAGGGAGGGGTAACTAGGGCCCTTAGAGTTACGCGAATACTCGAATAAATACAATAGTGAGTTATATTGTAATTAATAAGTAAGGAGAATATAAGATAAATATATTACGTACGGGTATGATTTATTAGGTCGGGTGCGTACCTACTGAATTTATATAAATGATATTGGGTGAAGAGAACACTACCTAAATTAATTATGTTAGGGTCGATGTGACATTCCGAACTAACATAAAGTTATATTAAATTTGGGGTCGATGTTAAATGCCGAACCAAACTTTGGACTAGTGTCGCGATGAAAGAGTCCCGAACCAGAATATGTGTATATATTTATATTTGTATATAGTTGGGGTCGATGAACCATTCCGAACCAACTTTCACTTGGAGTCGATGAATTATTCCGAGCCAAGTCCTTTGTGTGTAATAAGGATATATTAGTGGTAACTAATATTATATACATTATTGTGAGATAAAATGTTATATGTGCTTAATCTACAAATTGAGAATAGTAGACAATGTTATGATAAGTAAATGTCCTGGTAATAATTTATAGCATATTGTAATTATTACAAGAATAAGGTAACGAACGGTAAATGAGTTAACTACAGTTATGGGTAGTATAACTAGGTAGACTAAGTCTCCTCGATAGTGACATACTATGAAAGAGAGGTGAGGAGGTTCAAGGGAGTGTGCGAAACCTTAATATGTGTAATCAATAACTTAATTGTGATAACCGATTGCAAAATATTTTCAAATGTTTTGAGTACTAACTCTTGCTATGTAAAATTTTAAAAACCTTTTAGGTGCCCAGCCACAAGGACACCCAGCTTGATTTCATGTCAGAGATTTGGGAGCTGCAGCCAGTGTGGAGGTTGCAGGGATTGTTTAGACGCTTCTTTCTTTTCAGATCTAGTGCAGGATCTCAGTTTTATTATTCTTTGTTGGAACATGTCGTTCCACCTTTTCTATTACAGTTTATTCTAGTTATGGATTTGTAGTTGTCTTTTTGGGCCGTGGTTTACGGCAAGACTTTAACTGCTTTCAGATTTCTTTTACATGTTGCGTATTCATATCTAGTTTTGGTATGTATGGTTTGGATTATCGGTTGTTTAAGAAAGTTAAAATTTGGCACCCGTTTTATTTTCACTTAGGTGGTTAGTAATTTTTTTTTAAAGCGTTCGACAATGATGCTAAGAATGAACCATTAAAGAAACCTGTTTATATTAAAATAAGGCTTGATCACCCAAGGTTTAATTAGGCGGGGTGTCACAGAGTGGGGGATATCAGTGGACCCGGGGAAAGTTTCTGTCGTGATGGAGTGGGGACAACCCACTACACCCATCGAGGTGCGTATATTTTTGGGATTGGTCGAGTGCTACCATCGATTCATCCAGTGGTTCTCCAAGATAGTCGGTCCCTTAACAAATTTAACGAGGAAGGGGGTACCATTCATATGGGATAACATGTGCCAGCATGCATTTGATGAGATGAAGAATAGATTGACTACAACACCGATTTTGGCGTTACCTAGGGTAGGGATAGACTATAGAGTCTTCACAGATACATCCTAAAGGGGACTTGGAGGGGTTTTGATGCAAGAGGAGATACCATTAGCTTATGCTTCCCGAAAGCTTAAGCCTCACGAGGGACATTACCCCACCCACTATCTGGAGTTGGCAAATATGGTTTTTACATTGTGAGGTTGGAGACATCATCTCCCGGGGGAGAAATTTTAGCTCTTCACAGACTACAAAAGCCTACAATATTTTTCACACAGAGGCAATTGAGCATGAGACAGAGGAGGTGGATTGAGTCTGTGAAAGACTAGAAGTTTGACATTTAGTACCACCTGGGGAAGGCGAATGTCGTAACAGATGCTTTAAGCGGCAGGACGATTTTGGAGTTAGCGACAGTGTGGAAGGCGAAGTGGAAATAACTTCGTGGTGATGATGACTTAACCTGTGCTTTTATGTTAGTTCTTATCATCACACATACGATCATTATTCGGGTGGCGAAGGCCCGGGCTAGAGATTAGCTTTGCCAGGAGCGAGTGAGACAGTTGGTAGCCGAGGAGGTGAAGCACTATTCCATCGGGTCAGATGGTGGTTTGAGGTTCAATGGGAGACTGCTTATCCCAGATGATGAGGGTTTGAGGTGAGCCATTATGTCTAAGGCGTATGGGTCACTATTTACGGTGCATTTCGGAGGGTATAAGATGTACCATGACATGAGACATCAATATTAGTGGGCCGAGATGAAAAAGGACAGAGAAGAAATTGTGTCCAAGTGTGCTACATGTCAATCGATGAAGGTGGACCATCAACGTCCTTTGAGAGTGTTACAGCCTTTGGAGATCCCGATGTGGTAATAGGAAAGCATCTCCTTGGACTGCATTACTGGGCTACCTACATTACGGAGGGGGCATGATTCTATTTAAGCGATCATCGACAGATTGACAAAGGTGTCTCGTTCTTACCGGTCAGGATAGATTATAGCTCCGAGAAGTACGTCAGAATTTTCCTCACATAAATTATGAATCTTATGGGGTACCACTCAATATTGTATCAGACAGAGACATGGCGTTTGTGTCCTACTTTTGGTGGAGCTTTTAGCAGGCCTTGGGGAAAGAGTTGAGATTGAGCACGTTGTATCGTCCTCAGACCGACGGGAAGATGGGGAGGGTGAACCTAATATTGGAGGACATGTTGTGTATGTGTATTTTGGATATTAAGGGGAGCTGGGAGCAGTATTTTCCTTTAGTGGAGCTTGCATATAATAATAACTGTCAGTTCACGATAGGGATGGAACCATTTGAGGCACTTTATGGGAGACCCTGTTGTTCACCCTCATACTGGTTATATATGGGCAAGAACAAGTTACTTGGGATAGATTTCATTTAGGACACCTCAGAGAAGGTAAAGTTGATTTGAGCCAGGATATGGATTGCCCAGGACAGGTAAAAGATCTACCTGGATGCGGGCCAGAGACACTTAGACTTAGATATTGGGGACCAAGTGTTAATTAAAGTGTCTCCCATGAAGGGAGTGATGAGGTTTGGGAAGAAAGGGAACCTAGCTCCCAGATACGTGGAACCATTCCCTATTCTAGAGAGAATTGTTCCCATAGCGTATCGATTGGGATTACCGAACCACTTGCAGTGGATGCAAGACATTTCCCACATATCTGCGTTACGAAGGTTCCTTATAGATGAGACAGCATAAAGCACATTGATATTGACGAGATATAACTCCATACAAACTCTACTTATGAGGATAGATCAGCGGCCATTATGGACCGATGGGAGCGCCAACTTCGATACAAGGTTGTTCCTTTAGTTAGGGTGCAGTGGGGACACCATCGGCAGGACGAGATGACTTGGTAGAGGAAGGATGATATTCGCACAAATTATTCTAAACTCTTTTATCTAGGTACGTACTTTTCTTGATTCCGATGACAAAATCCCATTATTAGGGGGGAAGAATGTAATACCCTATAATTTTCTTAATAAATAATAAAGTAATAATTTCGGAATAAATGAAAATTTGTTGAAATTGGACTTAATCGGTAAATCTAGTTTATTAATTTTGAATATGCAATTTTTTTATGTCATAATTATGTGTGGTTTATTTTGTATATTAGTGTTTGTAAAATTTCATGTGTCATAGATCCCTGCATTCCTTCCTTTCCAAAGATAGTAATTAGTTTCATTTAGGCTGGCATAAAAAATTTTATTGAATGAACGCCAACTTGGTTGTTTTCAAACAAATCCAATGTTGGGCCAAGCTTTGCTAGTCGGTAATAGCCGAAGGCAAAAAAGGGGGAGATAGGGAAGAGGAGATTAAGGATAGTCACTCCACATCCTATATTTGCATCTTAAAATACTGTCTAAAAATGAGAATCTTATAAAGTGGTAAGGTACTGATTCTAAACCCATATACATTCATAAAATCATTTCCTCCTACCTAGGAAAAAAAACATATAAATGAACCCACAACTCTAAAAGTTAAAAATTTAAGCAAAGGACCAGACATTAATTTGTATTACCTTAAGAAAATCAGGTAAAAATATAAGAACTATGTTCTTTGCTTTAATATAAAACTAAAAAGAAACACTAAAAATATCCATGAATTCCACTTCTCCCATTCTTTTTTATTTTACGCAACAAAGCAAAATTTTTAAATTATATGGAATGAAGTTTAGAGAGATAAAAAGTCCACATATTCAATAAATAAAATATGGGCACAATATAACTTTTTCTAAGTTATTCTAGTTACTTTCATGGGAACCAACATCAACTCATTAAAAATTTGTACAAATATGTACAACAAGAATCAAACTATAAAAAAAAGTGAGCTTAAAATATGGTAGCAAATATAATGGTAGGGAAACCTTTGGAGGGGTCATAAGTTATCTGCTTGGTGAGTAACAATAATCTTAAACATCATCTGTATTATTCACAACATACCTCACTGAAAGTAAAAGCCAATCACTTCCCATATAATTATCTACATTTTTTATATTGCCAAATTCCCTATAAAATCCTCTTCAATTATTTCGTCTTACCCTAAAACTATTAAAACCCATTTTGGTTTATGATCTACCCATAAGAAAAAAGAAAGAATATTATAATATAAAAAAGGGCGTAAGACGAACAAGTTTTTTATTTTTTCTTTTAAGAAAGCAAAGAGCGTGGCATAGCCAAGCAAAAACGATGAAATTTAATATATTTGAACAAATCAAATCGCACCTATAGTCAATCACAAGTCATTCCCCTATTATTGGAGCACATGAGGAACAAAGTAATGGTAATAAAATTACCCAGAAGCAGTCTTCCTTTATTGGAAGATGACAGCAAAAGCAGGGACCCCAAGTGAGAAGATTTGAGGCGCACGATCTTATTCCATTGTTCAACGATGTCATCTTCTCCCACAACTATATGACCAATACCTAAGATGAACAGGTAAAAAATAAGAACTTTAAGAATATAGAGAGGAATGGGAAAAGACGTATCAATATAACTATATAAAAATTGTAGACCCAAATTATAGGAGGGTGACACATGGCAGATATAAATGATATTTAATGTTTCCTCCTAAATTTTCACAATCCCTAAATGTATACACAATGAAAACTGTCGTATGAACCTCTTAAATTAGTGTGCCTATATGCACCATTGATAAATATTCAATGGATATTACCACCCAAGACAAAATCATCTCCCTTCCCGGTGCCAAAAGTGTCACACAAGTCCCTAGCCCTATATATTTGGGAAAGAAAACTCTTCACAGAAAATCTAAAGTTTGTGATCTTCTTGGTATACGAGAGGTCCATTATCCTTTCCACTATCTTAGAGTTCCTATATTTAAGGGTAAGACTAAGAGAACCCATCTACAGCAAATTACGCAAAGTGTAAATTAGAGAGTTGGCAAGGTAGGATTTTGTCTATGGATGGCAGGATGCAATTAATTTAATTAGTGGTCCAACCTCTTCTTCTATACAGTTTCTTTGTTTATAAATGGATTGACTCTCTTCTCAAAAGGATACTATCATGGATAAGATGATTTCTTTGGACAGGATATACAACACAAAAGAAGTTGATAACAGTGGCATGGAGGAAAGTGTGATGTCCACTGGAAAATTTAACGCCATCGTATTAGTTTCAAACTAGGACTTCACTGTGTATTTTTCTCTCTTTCTCGTCTCAATCCACTTTTGTCAGTCCCATGAAGAAAATATTTAGTGGTTGTTCCCGACTCAATTTGAGGCCTTTAATTTGGAAAGAATAATAAGAATTTGGTGTTGAGCAGTTAATTATAGAAGATCAAGAGTTTTACGAAGCAGAATAAACTTCTTTAAAAAAAGTTTAATCACGTATTCACGCCTAATTGTCACACCCCAAACCCAAATCCATTTTAATCATTTATTTTATAATAATTAAATCATAATCTTCAGTGCATTTGAAATATAATTCATTTATTAATATTTTCCTGCATAATGAACATAATATTGTTATTGTACCATGACTTAATCAACATCAGAGTCATAATTAGCAGTTATATTACAAACATCAAATCTACCCATGATAACTCAATATATACAATGTGTGAGTGTATCAAAATCTTCAGTGTGACAATAACAAAATCCCCATATCTAAATCCAGCCCTCTCTACAGGTGCAATTCTCAAAATTGCGCATCATATGGTATCCTAACTAGCAGCGTACAAACCTAAAAATGTTAAAATATAAACTGTAAGGATTAAGCTTAGTGAGGTAATCCTTCCCTACAATTAATTAACAGTTATATACCAAATCTGTGGATAAAAAATCCAAAAAATCCTGCTCGTTATGGCAATAATAAATCCTGGAACATAAGTTCCAACAAATCCTTGTCATAAGACCAACCAAATCATTGGATCTTTGTCCAATTCCAATTCTGGATATTTGAATATCCAAACAAATCCTAGATCATAAGATCCAAACAAATCCTGAATACCGAAGTATTCAAACCAATCCTGGATAATTTAATACCCAAACAAATCTTGAATACCAAAGTATTCGAACCAATCTTGGATAATTTAATATCCAAACAAATCCTTAATACTGAATTATTCAAACAAATCCTCCTCTTAGAGCTATATTCATATCCATCATATCATTTTCATATATATGTATGAAACAATCATAAGTATACTCACCTTGGGAACTTATCAGTCTTTTCCTTTTCTTTTATCTGGAACTTGTTTAGTCGGTTCTTCTTTTCTTCCTATAATTATTACAATATTAGTATCATCATAAAAATATTAAGAATCCAAGGAATAACTTGAATATAACTCAATTTATAAGCATTATATGATTCCATTCAAATCATTCATCATGAATGAAGTCCCATCTAGATTCATGTTATGATATTTAACATATCCAAATTTTAGCCCAAAAATACTTTAATTTATTCCTGTTAATCCAATCCTTATCATATTATGTTCCCAAGATAAAAGGCCACACATCATTTCAAGTTTCCTAGAGCAAGATTTGCGCATTTCTTTACTACATAGCAAATTCGCCCTATAGGCTCCTCTATCGTTTAGTCAACTTCCAGGAATTATCATATTTTTTCTACATCATAACTTTCTATAATCTTCAATAAAATTTCAATAAACATATTGAATAATACAAAATTAAAGTTTAATAATTTTTAAGGTTCATTTGCTATGTCAAGCAAAACATCGAACACCTGGTATGCAAACTTACTCTTTTGGGCCAGATTTTACACCTCAACTTCAAAGTATCATCCATGATTCATTTCTTGGTATTTTAACATAATTTTCGGATATGATATACGTATATGAGTCTATTTTAATCTTCAACTAAAATTATTCAATTCGAGTAAATAAAAAAAGATATAGAATTTTGAATACGCAAGGTTTACAATCGAAGCAATATAAACGGTTTACACCTTTAACTTTCTTCAAAACTTGTATCTACCCATACATATTCATCAAGGCATCAAATTTTAATAAAAAATTGATTATTTTTATCATTTCAACCAGTAATATAAGAAAAATAATAAGATTTATGGGTACAATGACCTTAGAGACTTTTACGTAATTTCTACGAATTTTTCTCCTCAATTTCTTCTTCCTAACTTTTCGATTCTCTCTCTTAACGCGAAACTCTCTAATGAATGAAATTGGATGAATAATGAGGTTATTTCAAAGGTTTATGGTCAGCCAAACCCACCACCCTTTCCAACCAATCAAAAGAAACCATTTGTTATACTAATAAGATAAAACACTTCTTAACGAATGGACATATTTTCCCCTGTTTCATAATTTCGGCATAACTCCTTACTCGGACCTCTGTTTTACACATCGTTCATTGCGTTACAAACTTAACTCATATATCTACAAATATTTAGTTTTCACTTCAAGTCACTTGTTATATTATAAGAGTCAAAACTAGTCTCCAACACGAATATTCCTACCGAAAGCTTCAAAATTTTGTGTTTGTAACCAATTTGATATTTCATGCTTTATTAAAGTAGGATTAGACTAAACATAATTATATAAAATTATATATATTAATAGCACATTACTTATATCACATAAGACTGGGTATTAAACACCTACACACTTTAAATGATGCCTTTATGCTCAAGCTTCTATGGAAGGTGCTGAACCAATCGGAGAATCTCTGGACTCGTACCATTAACCATAACTATTTTGATAAACTACTCTCTTGACAATGACCATCAAATCACGTAATTCCTGGTTTTGGACCAAGATTTCAAGAATTTTTCCTCTTTTCAAACAAGGACTCAAATGGAGAGTGTGACAATGTCATATTTTATTTGGTCATCATATTTGGGTTCCAAATGAAACTGTGGCATCATTGTTTCCACACATTCCCAACCCAGTTCTTGATGAGCCCCTTGTATCCTTTTATTATTGACTCCCGGTGTCATTTTCCACGACCGGATCGATGGCTTCCTATTGACTTCCTTCCATGCATCTAGGCCATATTCATTCCTTCGAGCTAGATGGCTGACGAGCCATCCTGGTGGTCGAATCCAGCGGGTATTTTTTCTATTCATTCCACATACCGTTGGTTACATATGCTGATCCACATCCAACATTGCCCAGATCTATCACGACTTTGGCTGTGGAAGATTCCCCTTCCTCCTAAGTTGCATATGTTTCTCCGGTTTTTACTACACGATGCTCTCTCGTCATCTGATCGAATTTTCTACTACCACCGACTGTCATTGCCGCATTGTTCATTCTGTGGCCTTAACGATATTAATACTCACATTTTACCACTTGCCCCATATTTTTCCACCTCTATAATCTAGATCTGGACGTGGATTTATCTCATGTCCCTCTCTTGCGATGTTTACATGTGCTGCCTCCACCTCCCTTACTTAGAATACAATTATTCCGTCCTTTTTTTGAACTACGAATGCTATGGATGTTCAGGAAGTACAACCCATTCTCCACTCTGTGTATCAACAAACATCGCAATACATGTGGTCTCATAAGTCTTCTCCTCAAATATAAGGCCCTAAGATCCATCATTTTGTCATTACTTGGACCAAACCTCCTCCTGATTTTATAAAGTGCAACATTGACGGAGCCAAAAACCACGAAATAGGCCTTGTGTCAACCGACATTATATTGCGTAACCATCATGGAGACTTTCTTATAGATCTCTCCCATAACATTGCATACGCTTCCTCATTCCTTACAGAGATTTGGGCCATTAAAATCGGGTTAGACATAACTTTTCATATGGGTATTAAAAGTATTAAACTTGAAACCGACTGTCAACTTATCTAATTTATGCTTCATAGGAATACAGTGCAAGTTCCAGCTCATAGGGACCTGATCCAAGTGGTCCAAGATGGATTCCATAGGTTCACACACGTTACCTTGTCCCTTCTCTTTTGAGAAGCTAATCGATGTGTTAATGCCTTGGTTGTTGCAGCGGTGGGACACTCATTTTACTCCTGTACATATACTTCCCTCCCGTCCTTTTTGAGCACTTTTGCAGATAGTGACGGGAGGGTGGATGTTCAGTTCGTTTCGCAGTTAAGTATATTTCATGTAAAATAACTATGTTTTAATAAAGATTCTTCATTTGTTTGGAAAAAAATAAACTTTACATTTTTACGGATATACCATCGTCGTTAAAACAACCTAGCGAAACTCTTTTGTGGGAAAAGGTATTTATGACATGGCACCCTAGTGTACTGACTTAAATATGATATGGCACTTGTTTAACTTAAACATATCTTTTAACTAAACACCATACATCATCGGTCTACACCATACACACCGCCATCTCTAGTCTACACCACACACCACCATCTCCAGTCTGCACCACACAATAATGGAGATATTAGTTCATAATGTTCATAATTTGTTAAAAAGAGAGAAAATACCCCTTTATTTTCTCTCTCTTCCTCCTCCTCCTCTTTGTCTCCTTTTTATCATCACCACCTATCAATCCCCTCTCCACTCCACCACTGATCTCAACCACTCAATCCCAGACGAAATAAAAATGAAAATCGAATTAATTTCAGCCCCTTTTATCCCATACCCCACCAAATACCCACCTAATCTCACTCCAATCACAACTGAGTGGATTGATTTAGAAATGAAATGGATAAATTATAAAGGAGCTACGACACAAAATTAGGTATTGTGTCTGGATGATTTCAAGGCCATAGGGTGTTGAAATCGAGGAGGCGTGTGGAGAATAGAGAGAAACAATGTCCACAGCCTATCCCTAGGTGTTCGACGTTAATTCCAGTAGGGTATAAGGTTTCAGTTTCGTAGCTTAATAACAGGGACATCGTGAGATTGATTATACTTTTATGGGTGATAATAGTGGTGGAGGAAGAGATGAAGGTGGTGATGGTTAGTGGTGTGTTCTGTTTGGAGATAGGGGTGTATTTTATTTTTGTTATATATTTATTAAGTGCCAAATCACTTTTTAAAATTAATTTAAAATAGAATTTCATTTAATTTAAGAGCCAAGTAAATAAATGAACTTCCACGTCAAAGTCTTGTTGGTGTGTTTTTTACCGAGTTAAGACATTAGCAACAAAATGAAACTACAATCGTTTAATAACTAAAATTTAAAACGAGAATTATAATTAAATTGTGGATGACTCGTAAAGGTAAATTAACTTAGTGGTAATTAATTTGATATTTTTGGTCGGTACATTTGGACAGGACTCTATGGGTGTAAAGAGTCCTGAAATGGTGTTTTTAATGTTGCAAACTTGTAAGGATAAATTTTTTAATAGAGTCAATTTGTATGTCTCAGATTATTGCGTGTTTGGACAAAACCTTTGATCATAGGTTAGGACTTGAGTATGTTTACCCTTTCAAGCCTATGGCATAGTTTACTAAAGGCCGGTAAAAGCTAAGTTAAAGCATTACATCATTGTGTCGTGTTTCTTGCCATGTTTCATCTTTAACGTTCAATGATCTCTCAGGTATGAATGTATATATATTTTGATCCTTGTATTTTGGTTTTGGGTGTTTATTTTTATAAAATTGGTTCATGGATGCTTTTTAAAAATATTTTAAAAGAAAAATATTTTTTGGTTTAAGTCGTTCGAACGAGGATCAAATGAGGATTATTGCTAATAGAGTAAATGTCGTCTAAAGCTCGTTCGAAGTCTGATCGAAAGAAATTTAGCTCTTCGTTCGAACTAATTTTAGGTTGGTTCAAACGATATATGAAGTTTCGTTTGAACGAGCCCTCAAAATTTGTATCGCTTCAAAAAACGTATTTTCTATATAAAGGAGTGTTGGCATGAGTTTCATTGGAAATTTTTTAGCAAAATTGAATTCCTTTAGATATTCTAAGACGTTCAAACCCTAGTTTAACCCCCTAAGTGTGTTTGAGATCCAAGTGTCATAGTTATATGAAGTTTCAAAGTCTGATCGAAAGAAATTTGGCTCTTCGTTCAAACTAATTTTAAGTTGGTTCAAACGATATATGAAGTTTCGTTTGAACGAGACCTCGAAATTTGTATCGCTTCAAAAAATCTATTTTCTATATAAAGGAGTGTTGGCATAAATTTTATTGTAGAGTTTTTAGCAAAATTGAATTCCTTTAGATATTCGAAGACGTTCAAACCCTAGTTTTACATCCCAAGTGTGTTTGAGATCCACATAGTTATATATGCTTTGAGATCTTATTTGTGGGCACCAAGAAGTTTTATTCTCTTTATAGTATCTAGGATAGTTTCGTATGGCAGAATTTGTACCATGTTTGATGTTCATACACGGTGGACTTCGTGTTGTGGTGAAAAATTGATGGCCTTCATGTTTAGATTCATAGACGGTTACTAAGCCTGTTCGGTGGATACTGAGACGTGTGTGGTCTCACAAGTTATGGATTTTTTGTGGGTGGACTCCTGTGCATCACTGTAGTGAAGGTTGATGAACGAAGAGCATCGCGAGGGCGTCAAGGTCATTATGTAAGCCTACTATCGTGTTCTTTGTAATTCTGTACATAGTCAAATTTGTATGGTTAGGCCGTCCGAGATTTTTTCTGTTGTATTTTTTCTCGTACATCAGCATATTATATGATTGGTTTTATTTTATCTTGATATCATGTATATGAATGTTTTAAGTTAAGATAAAATTGGTTAATCAATTTAACACAACTCTTGTTTAATCACTGCTAAGTTTAATTCGGGTTAATTAATTTAATAGAACTTAAATTTGATTTTTTTACATAACGGTTTACTTATTTTTACCCTGTCCAGATATAAACCCCTTTCCTAGGAATTTCATGGAGTATCAGAGCGAGTGCATATAATATGTTTATGCATGAATCCACACGGTTTTTATATGGAAGGTCAGTCGCTTTACTAGGCCACCAATGTTTGATGGGACTAATTACACGTACTAGAAAATGTGTATGAAGTCGTCACTTAAGGCTATAGGTGAGCGAGTATGGTTTGTTGTTATATAGGAGTGAACCCCGTTCACGAATTTAGTTGATGAACTCTGTGTCCCTAAACCAGTAAAAAGTTGGAGTGAGGATGAGCACATATTGGATAATAATAATTCACGCGGTTTAAATGCCTTGTTTTGTGCAGTCACACCGAAGGAGTTTCGTCGTATTATGACGATGAGATATCCAAAGAAATTTTGGATATACTCCAACTAACCCATAAGAGAACTAGTGATGTTAAGTTTTCTAAACTACAAAACTTCACAAGTCTGTTTCAAACCATTAGGGTGGAAGAGAGTGAAATCTTTGATGAATTCTATGCTAGACTATTTGATATTATGAACTCGTCCTTTAACTTGGGAGAGAGAATACTTGAAACCCACCCGAGTAGTCAAGAAAATCTTATGGTACTTACGTGAAAGATTAGATTCTAAAGTAATTGTTTTGAATTCCTTAGGTACTATAGACTCTATAAAATTTGGAGAACTTATAGGTGGTGTTTAAAGTTATGAACTCGACATGTCTTCCTCCAAAAAGAGAAAGATTAAGGGCATTTCTTTGAAAGACCAAAAAGAGGAAACATTTGTTTTGGATGATGATTCTGACATCAATTATGATGATATCTCCATTTTTTGCATAAATTTTTAATAAATTTCTCAAGTTTGAAAAACAATTGAAGGATGAAAAGAATTTAGAGAAAAACAAGTTTAACAAGGTTGTAAAATTCATTAAAAAATGTAATGATAATTTTAAAAGGATGAATCAGATAGATGCTTTGGGTGTGGGGGTTATGGCCATAGGGAAGTTAAGTGTCCCACTAAGCTAAGAAAGGAAGGCAAGAAGCTTAAGGCATACAATTCCACCATTAGTGATAGTAAACCGCAAGAGGAACTTGATTCCCCCATTGAGCGCAACTACACCATAATCATGTCTAGTCGTGTGAGCCTTAATGAAAAATCTTTTGATTAAGATAATTCGGAGCATGACAATTATGAGGCCGTCATTTTTTATTCCAAAGTGAGTGATGGTGAATAATAATAATAATAATAATAATAATAATAATAATAATAATAATAATAATAATAATAATAATAATAATAATAATAATAATAATAATAATAATAATAATAATAATAATAAGAAGAAGAAGAAGAAGAAGAAGAAGAAGAAGGAGAAGAAGAATAAAATTGAAAAAGGCTAACTTGAAGTTAGAAAATAGGATTAAAGAACATGTAATAGGTAATGATGAGAATAAATTGATTGATGATCTCAGGGAACATGAGAATAATCTTAGGGATAAGTTCACGTTTGTTGAAGGGAAAAGAGACAACCTTCGTGGTTTGATGGAGTTATTAATAAGGACTCCCTAGTTTTTTATGAGTCTCGTCTTTTGCTTGAGTCTAGGATTATGGAGTTATAAAAATGATTGAGAAACTAAAGTAATTTCAAATTTGATTTGGAATATAGGTAGAAAAAGTTGGATAAAATGTTAGGCACCGTTCGAATCAAAGATGACAACTGTGGGATTGGTTTCGATGATCCAAATGCTTATGCTACTAAAGCTAAGACCGTATTTTTTTTTATAGATTTAACAGTTGATAGGGACGTTAGAAAAGGTCAACCCTTAGGTAACATTCATCGTTATATCTTCAGTTCCATACATTAAGGTAGGAAAGGTCACCTTAGGCATTTTTTCTTTGCTCTTAGAAAAGGTCCTTGTTAGTCTAAGACTAGAGTCACTGAGGTTACCAAAACCCAAGATCGTCATGTCACAGAGGCTTTACACATTATACTTGTTCATTCTCGAATGCTTGCACATGATACTTGTCATGCTAAATCTAATGGTTGATTATGTTTGCGTGTATTCATACACTAGCCTTTATGCTTCATGTTATATATATTTTCTAGTTGTATGATGTTTGAGTCTTTTGCATTTTGATTTTTCATTTATTGGGTCTTATTGAAAAATATAAAAATATTTTGTTTGTCTTTTGAGTTTTATTTTCAAGTGCTGTAATTTTTTCTAAAAATATTTAAAAACTAAAAAAGATTTTTTTTATGTGTGTTTTAGTTTTACACATTTTGTGTGGCATATCAATGTGTTTGAATCCACTTCGTTTCCATGTGACTAGGACTTTTGATTGTGATTTTCAATGCTTAGGATTGTTCTTAATCATGCTTGCATGGAGTAGTTCGACTTTGATTTGCTTAATGGATTCACTTTGCATATGCCTGCACACATGCATACACAAGTTATTTTGGACTTTAACTTCATATATTATATGAGATAAGTGAGGTGCTCTCCCATCAATCTTGTCATTATACATATATTTTTTTTACTATAGGGGATTTGTGCATGTAAGAACCATTGCCCGTGAGTTTGTTGCTTTATTGAACATATGAGTGTGCACGGAAAATGGCTACGAATGGAGAAATATTACTTCCGTGAAAGGCCACCAGTGGAAAGAGCCTAAAAAATTAAAAGGAAAATAAAAATAATATATATTTCTAAGGATAAAAAATGTCTAACTGATTCTTCAAATAATTTGGTATCTTCAAAATGATGGAGAAAAAGAAAATATTAAATATCTATATTTTTTAGGGTTTATAAGTTGAATATCAATGGGTTTGCACAATGACTTCTAGTTAATTAATGTTTGGCGCTATTTATTTGAGAATCACCAAGATATTATAGGCTAGTGTGCATTGTGCTTGTTTGTCCATCTATGAGTTCACTTTATCTGTCACTATGAGGCTAAATTTTTGTTCGATAAAGTTATTGCAGTCAAATAAACTCCTTGAACATTTTTTAGTGATTAGGTCATATTTTGCTTATTGCTAGTTCACGCCTTTTCACTACATACCACCTTTGTTTAAACACATCGATACTATGGTAGCGTGGAAAACTGATGTGTTTTGTGTCTTATTTGTGGTGTTTATTCCTATATATCCATGATTTTGTGTTATTGGTATCTTTTGTGCGCGCGCACACACACACACACATATATATATCATATCTTTTGTTTTGAGTCTTTGCGTTTAGTCCATATATGCCATATATTCTACTTAAATTTAAAATAGTTTCAGATTGGTATGCTTGATGATCATATTGATATCTTATGCTTCAATTTTGCATCAAAATTGGTATCATTTATTAATTCTTTGGATTATTTGTGCTTGTGTTGCCACGCCTTATTTGTCATTGCTTGTTACACTTTACACTACTGTATGAGTTAATGCATTGTGCGATATTGATTGCAAATTTAATTCAGTCTTAACACATGCATCAAAGTGACATGAAATTATAAAGCAATAAGCATGCAAAGGAGACAATCACAAAAATACTGGGAACACCAATTTCAGCAAAAAATCCCTAAAGGGGAAAAATCTCTTTATTTCCACTATAATTTGTAAAAGAACAATTTACACGGATTACAGTAAAAATACAAGTGATATATGAAATGCCCGTAGGTGTCGGTTCATCGTCGTCAGCAAAGAAATAACCTCAGCTACTCCTCAAGAACACATAATTCTATCTTCAGCCCAAGAACACCACAGTCCTCCCTAAATGACCGCAATCTGGTGTAGGTTACCCTCCCTACAAGATAAAACTTGAACAAGATGTATGTTCTTGGGTTCCACAATAATTCACCATAGCATATGGGATTTTTGTGAATTGAAAACAAAGAAGAAGCCAAAAGTATTCTACTGATTTTGTAGTGTTTGCAAGAATGAAAAATGAAAAGACATCTTGTGAAAAACGGAGTTAAAGAGTAATTTCAATAGAATACTTAAGGCAGCAAGTCGTTCAAACGAGGTAGCATGTCGTTTGAACGAAATTTAGTGTCGTTTGAACGACAGCTTGAACTTCGCGCGACATACCATGTCGTTTAAATGACATACGGTGTCATTCGAACTGTAAAATCTATTTTTTTTCTTTTTCTCGTTAAATGCACCGCCTCAAAAACTTTGAAAAGTATATTTTTAAAAGAAAAACATTTACAGACTCCGCTCCAACACTTAGAAAATATTTTATGAAAAATAATACCAATACTCTAAGTGAAATGTAAAGGAATAAAAATACAACCTTTACCAAATTTATCTTGTGGAGGCTACTTTGATGAAGAACTTTGATGTTCGGATCCGTCTTGATGCTTGAATGAACTTGAATAATTATTTGACGGTTATAGCGGTATACGACATACTCTATTGTGACAGACAATGTCCTTACAAATCCCCCCTATGTCTATGCTGGTACAAAATAAAAATAATTTGAATTATCAAATTAAATACCTATACAAATCTAATACCCTCAAATGAACCCAAAAGTGAAAAGGTACTCGAAATGCAAGTCTTCAATCTTTTCTTCGAAAATCTTCATCAAACTTCATTAATCTTCAAGCTTTTCTCATCAGGGTGTGTAATCTAGTAATCATCAATTCTTCATACCTACACACATGAGATAAAGCAAATACCTTCATGACACATCAAGTTTGAAATGATATAAGAATAAATCAATCAATATAATCAAATATTCCCCAAATAATACAATGCAAGCAAAAGTTCCTAGATTCATGGCGATATAGAACAACATATAAGTTATCATGCTTGCATATCCATCATTTGAGTCTCCAACAATTATTACAATAATTACATATCCGATTTGACCTATGGCCGAATATGCAAGCATAAACTCCCCCATAATTTGTTCTCCCCCTTTTTATTTGATCGAAATAGACTTGGAAACGAATAGACAATACAAGCATGGAGTTGCCACGATAAGCAATAAAAATATGGATCAAACTACGTGCATGTAGAGGAATTTCTCAAAAGATCCACAAACTATTTTTGAATTTTGAATGTAAAACTAATTTTCACAAAAATCACACACCATGAAATTACATTAAGATAACCAAATCGTGGAAACGAAATGAATGGATGTGAACAAATTCAATAGGAATGTCAATTCAATCTCATAACATATGTGCACGATGAATTCAGATACTCCTAACGAATGAACTCAAAATCGTTCTTAGGTGTCGAAAAGTGTTGAATTTAAATGACATTGACTCAATTCATCAACACATAAAAATCAAAAGTGATTCCCACACCAATAACGTCTAAAACTATGTAATGCTTTTTCAAGACGCTGTCAGGACGTGCAAACCCGTTTATTTATTTCCAACCAAACTCCCTCATAAATAATAAATCTTTATTTTTTCTTGAGGTGATTTAAACTAAATGGCCCACATTTTTGGCATATTTATCTTTTCATTGACTTTTATTACTTCGGGGTTCATTTAAACGGTGGCTACCACGATGAGTCAATTTTACACTCTCGTAGCCCTTTCCCGTGAAACACTCATCATGTTTAGTTGCAATCAAATCCTCACGGTAAACGGTTATTACATGCACTACTTCCATTGTCAAGTTTTATTGCATTTGGTTCATTTTAAAGACAGAATTGAGATGACAACACTCCGACCAATATGTGATAAACAAGTACGATAGTCAAACAAATTCGTGCATGTGTGCTTTTAAGGAAAATATGAGTCAAACATGTAGGTAGTAATCACAAATTGCATCTTAATGACTCCACACATTATAAAGCACAAAATGAGATGATGACGCATATCAAACAATCACATGGATATGGAATGAAGTTGTGACTTGGTCATCCTAAATGTGCATTCATATAAGGTGCAGACAAAAACAAAACTATTTTTGACTTTGTCATTTTTTCTAAAAAAAATGATTTTTTTTTTGTATTTTTCCAAAAATTTTCAAAAATGAAAATCTTTTTGGTTTTTTGAAAAATGTATCAAAATGAAAACTATAAGTACAAAAATGATACACATGTCATTACACTAGCAAAAATATATCATGAAATAAAAATAGAATATGACAACACATCCAACACAATCAACCAAAAGAGCTAACATGGCGTGAATCACGTGCAAGCAAATGAGAATCATGAACAATTAGACCATAAGCCTCTAAATCTGATTTCTATAATACCCATACTTTTATATCTATATTTAATTAAATAAGTAACATAATTTAGTAATTTGAGGAAGTTCTGGGAATAGTAAATTCTGGATTAATAAGTTTTAGATTATTATCGATGCGTGCTACATTTACTTTGGGGACTAAGTTAATTAGTCGAAATATTTTATGTCATGTCATCAGTTGGGTTAAGTGATGCGAAATACTTTACGTTGTAGGAAACGTGTGTTGAGAAGTGTCGGGTATGACTAGTGAATTTTAGTTAAGTGACTTAGATGAAGATTTCGAGTGCATGGCTAGTTTCGAAATGGCCAAGATAGTCAGAATAAAGTATCCGGGGGCAGCGTTTAAGTTTCGGGGACTTTTGGACTAATAGGGACTCGCAATAGAGTAAACGAGTCATTTTTGGCTTTAACAGGAGATAAACTCCTTTCTTTCTTATAAAGCACGACAGAGTTAGAGAAAGGAAATAAAGAAGAGAAAAGAGGAACGAAAGAAATGAAGAGGAGAAAGGAAGAGATAAAGGGGATTTTCAGGCCAAACTCCACATGATTCAACTCCAGGTCATCGGATTTCATCCACGAGGCAAGTATTTACTTGATTTATTCATTTGAGTGTGTATCTCATATTATAGTTGGTAAACTATATAAATTTTGGGTTAGAACCCTTAAAATAAAATTGGGGAAATTTGATTTAGAGTTAACAAATTGATGTGTTGTTATCTCCTTATGAATTATAGTGTTAAAACCATGTTAATACTGTGTAGAGAGGAATTAAAATGGGAGAAATGGATAAACTAGGGCTTTAATGGATGTGTTAGTTGTAAAACATAGATTGGATGATTGTAGTGTTGTTGGCTGGGATTAGAAATAACAAAAATAGAGATTGGGATGATATTTGGGTTTTGGAGAAGCTAAAAAACCTTGGCAGATTTTTGGATTCGAACCCGCCGAATCGATTCAGAGGGGTCGAATCGATTCGGTGTGAGACAGTAAGAAAGTTGAATATTTTTAATCGATTAGGACAGGCCAAATCGATTCGGACCTGGTAGATTTTTGAGGTTCTATCCTTTAAGTTTAGGGGAATTTAAATTATAACTTTAGAGGTTTCTAGAAATGATATTAGGACTCCTAGACAATGGTATTGAGGGTGAGTAAACCTTGGACAGAAAGAGGGAACCTCGGGTTAATTTAGTGTAGGATCCGGGGTACGAATTTAATGAATGTTTAGGATGAGAGACATTCGAGAGAATTATTCAACAAGAGTATGAATATGTATATGCGCGGTTAGAATAAATATGGGATGATTGTAATTGAGTAAATCCTAGAATGCGATTAAGATGGAATTTAGGATATGGTCTAAAGAGAATTGGACGGTTATCCGATACGTCTATTGATGATGATTATTATAGGTGATGTGATACCTATGGAATTACAATAAGTAGTTAGTATACTTATTTAATTATTACGAGTTGGTGTGTTCGGGATTATATATAAATCATTAAAAGTGGGTAAGGTGTAAGTTCAACCTTAAGTAAGATAATACTTATGGGTTTAGTATTTTAAGTGTACAAATACTTATATAATAATGTGAATGGGAACATTCGGGTTATGGGCTATAGCTATAAGATTTCGACAATTATAGCCAGAGCATATGGAGGAAATGATTATATTATATATATACGATATTATTAGAGTATATATATACGATTTGTTTATAAATATATTGGTATGCAAACGATATATTTATGTATACTTATATCTCTAGTACTATCCAGGGAGGTTGCGCGATGTGAGTGAATCCCCTGGCTTACGGAGCAGGGATAGTATATCCCCAAGTCATATCGTCCCGTATATGGGTGCGATAATTTTATCTCACTTTCAGGAGGGAATATGACCGCCTCCACCGTTTATTATTTCTACCATGATCACGAGAGAGTCTTACTTAGTATCGGGTTTAATTTGAGCAAACTCGGATTTGGATAGGTACTTTCAGACTCCATCCTCGAGTTATAGCTCGGTGGGATGGTTATTATACTTATGATTGCAATATAGGTATAAATATAATTGTTGTGTATAGTATATTGCTTGTATGTGAAGATGAGATATCATATTACTTGACTTGAGTAAAGAGTAAAACGAATAAGATGTTATTCTTCTTCTGTTGAATTTATATCCGGATCTATTCAAATGTGAATTGTAGGTTCAAGTGAGAACTACTTATACAAGGGTTATTATATGTTAAAGTGAACATGGTAGTTTAAACTAGAGAAAGTTACAGAATATGAACGGTATAGTTAGATATAAAAACGAGGCCATATATATATCACATTGATGATTATATCAACTAAAAGCTTATGTAATAGCTTACGCTATAATATGTATTATACCACGTAAGGTAGGTTATAATTATGAGGATATAGAAGATGGGTGAAAGAGATTAGTTAGGCAAGGTAGCTTAACTAGGTTGGTTATAAGGTATGCGATATGTGTGCACTATTAGAAGAGGGGTGAGGTGTATCTCATGGGAGTGCGATACCAGTTTTAATATGAGAGATTTTATATTTTAAAATATGGCATTTAATGCTCTTGGTGAAGATTTTCAAAACTCGGGCTCTAACCCGTTTCTCTATTTTTCCTCTCTTGTTATATGTGTATATATATTAGGTGTCCATACATAGGGATGCCTGGATGATTATTATTTCGAGTCAGACATTGCTGCAACAGCTGTGGATGCAAGCAGGTTTATTGTAGACGCTTTTATTCTTGTGATCTAGTAGGAGGTACTGTAGAAATACTAGGGCTGATAGCCCAACTGTATTTATTTATTATTTTACTGCATTTTAGTGCGGCATTCGATTTGGTTGTATTATGTTGTACTGAGAGTTCGATTACCTTATTTCGTTTCAGTTGTTGTATAAAATGTTGTGACTGTGTTCCTATGGTTAGGTTAAAAAGATTAGTTAAATAAAATTTTGATGCCAGCATAATAAGTTATTAGTAATTAAATTGGTTTTCGACAGTGATGCTGAGAATGAACCATATGAGATTCCTGTTTTAATCTGGTATAGGATTGATCATCTGGTATTTTATTAGGCGGGGTGTCACAATTTCCTAACCCAAATCGATGTGTAACGAGGTGTGAGGGCTTTGGAAATCAAATTTACTTTTCTAGGTCTATTTAAAAGCTTGTAACAAAAATGCCTAAGATGTCCTTGTGACACCCCACCTAATAAAATACCGGGAAATCACTCCTATATCAAATTATAACAGGAGTCTCATATGGATCATTCTTAGCATCAATGTCAAAAATTTATTTAATTACTAATAACCTATTAGGCCGGTGTCAAAATTTTACTTAACTACTAATTTTAACAAATTTAAAATTTAAAACATCCACATAGTTTTGCGAAAATGGAACTAAAATGAAATAAAATAACCGAACACTCGGTCAAAATATACAACCATATCGAATGCTGTAATAAAAAAAATAACTAAATGCAATTGGCCCATTGGCCCGAATACTTATACAGTACCTCCTATCTAGATTACAAGAATGAAAGCGTCTACCGAGAATCCTGCACGCATCCACAGTTGCTGTAGCTGATGTCTGACTCGAAAGAAGTATCATCCAGGCGTCCCTGTGTCTGGACACCTATATATATATATATATATAGCAAGAGAGGAAAAGTAGATAAACGGGTCAGAGCCCGAGTTATGAAAATATTTAGCAAGTGCATAAATGCTTTATTTTGAAAATATGTTTTATCTCATATTTAAATTGGTATCGCACTCCCATGAGATACCCCTCACCTCTCTACTAATAGTGCACTCCTCGCGCATCCCTCTAAACATACTAGTCAAGCTACCATGCTAAACTATTTTATCACCCCACTACTATCAACCCTAGATAGTCCAAGTAATGTACTAAGGGCTAAACTATCCCCAGTCTCAACACTAAGCCATGCTCGTGCATGGGGTGTCTCGCAGAGAGAAATCCAAGCAAGGAACTCCCCCGATGTACTACTACGTGGCAAGGTCAATCGTCGAGATCCATTAGACCCTCAGTACACGAAAGATATGTATATATATATATATATATATATACCATATAAGAAATACTAATATTAGAGCACTAGGGGTTAAACTTCTCCCCAATCTCAACACTATGCCATATTCGTACGTGGGGTGTCTCGCAAAGAGAAATCCAAACAAGGAACCCCCTCCCCGATACACTACTACGTGGCAAGGTCGATCGTCGCGAACCATTAGACCTTCGGTACTCGATTTATCCATACACATATATTATAATGTACATCCGGATTTATCTCCCGGAATGAGAATTCATTTACTTTATTCCATCTATCGCAAAACTTTCCATTTCCTTTCTTATATCCAGGAAATGTATTTGAAAGCCATTTCATTATCATGAATTGCTTTAACATAACATATAACCTTTTAAAAGCCAGTTTTATTATCATAAAATGCTTTTCCATTTTATAACACCTCATTTCCCTTCTCATATCCAGGAAATGTATTTAAAAGCCAATTTTTATTATCATAAAAATGCTTTTCATATCATATGCTTCCATTTCCCTTCTTCCATCCAGGAAACGTATCCGAAGCCAATTCATATATCCCATTTCCCTTCTTCCATCCAGGAAAGGTAAATACAACCAATTTATTATCATAAATTACTTTAATATAACATATAACGCGTTCTAAGACCGTCCGTTCGGGTTTCCCCACTGTGCGCGCCCCTAAATGGCTATCATCTTCCAGGGCCTATCATCAAGACAACCAGGGATCCTACAACGCAAGACGTCGGGAAGCAGCCATATGCCTGCGGGATAGTGATGACCACACCCAGAATCACCTAACCAGTGCAGAAACATACAATAATCGCTCATATGGCCTAAGACTATATCCACTTTGCATTCATTAGGCAGAGGTTTCACCATACGCACACAACTTCCCTTATGATAACGATTTAGAGAGGTGTGTATCCATATTTTATTATTTATGAAAATCATTTCCTTTTTCCATTTTGAAAACATTCATTTTTTACATTTTCAAAAGTCATCTACATCATATCATATATACTTTAATCACATAGTATATATATATATATATATATATATATATATATATATATATATACCACATATTCCTCCTCGAATATAAATATGGCCATAATTGCCAATCACATCTAGCGATGACCAATAATCCCAAAGATTCTCTCAAAGAATCATAATCACGCATTCATATATGCATGATACTAAACCCAAGGTAATTCCTTACTTTGATAAATAATAAATACCTTAATCCCATCTAAGGATTTATGGATATCTCCAAATATACCAATTTGCATTAACTAAATAAGTATATTCTCCAATTCATCCTAATAATCTCGTCGGATTCACTCATCCATAATGAACATAAGTATGTAATCTCTTTAAATCATAATCCTATTTAATACTCAAATTTAGAAAGCCCGCTTTAAACTCAAAGAGGAGAAGCAATAACAATCTTCAAAATCCTGGGTTAAAAACAGGGTACCGATCGACCGGTCCTGGACCCCCGGTTGACCACGGTTTGCAGATAAGCCTACGAAACCAACCAGTAGGCTCTTTTCCCTTGACGCGGTCGACCGACCATAGGGTCGCGGTCGACCGGTCACACCAGGTCCTCAAAACTTTATTCTCCAAAATCTTCATCCAACAATCCAAATTCATTTTCGTGGTTTCTAATCTACACCAAAAATCATCCCAAACATCTACACAATTAATTCTAGCTTTTATTTTTCCAATTTTTGATTTGATTTCCGAGTTGATGATTTCAAACCGGAACTGCTATCTTATAAAAATCATATCAAATCAAAGAAAAATAAAAAAAATACGTGGTCAGCGTTCACGCGATCATATCGTAAAGATCTACAACTTTCATGTTTTGTCCAAGAGCTAAATCAATTCTCTTCCTGTCTGAAATGAACCCACAAGCCACGGGTTTACTATTCATCGTCTTCCCCAAAATTCCAAACTCCATTTTTCTCCATTTTTGTTGTTTTTAATCTCATCCAACAACTCAATAAACATCTAATCTATGTTTTCCAAATAACACATCAATTAATTTGGGGTATTGAACCGTTACCCTTAGTTTTAAACCCTAAAACCATAAAAATCCCAACTTATAATTTAAACCCATTTCAATCCATTTTATCACTCCATTTACATGGATTTAACAATAAAAATCATTAAAAGTTTACATTACATCAATATGTAAACTCATATCTAAGTTTTTACAATTTTATTTAGGATTCTACCAACTATGATATGAAATAAATGCATAATTGAAATAAAGCAAGTAAACACTTGCCTCGTGGATGTAATCCGACGACCTCGAGTCGAATCCGGTGGAGTTTGGATGAAATCCCCCGTTTTCTCCTCTTTTCTCTCCTCCTATCTATCTTGTCTCTCTTTTCTTTCTCTTTTCTCCCTCTCTCCCTCTTTATAAAGAAAGAAAAATGGTTTAAACCCTTAAAACCCAGAAACGATTCGTTTACTCAATTTCGAGCCCTTTTTAACTCTAAAATTTTCCGAAACTCAATTTCGACAATCGGACCCTCTTTTTCGACTATCTCCGACATTACGAGACTCACGTCGCGGTCAAAATTTCCATTCGAGGTACTTGATCGCAAATCACTATTCCAACCCATATAACTTAATGCGGGTTTTCTAATCAAAATCTTACCTCTTTTGTCGCTTTACTCCATGACAACATATAATTAAAATACTTCGACCTAGTTAATCCAAAAAATAATTACAACATCCATCAAAAATCATTAAATCCTTAAAAATCCCAAAATTTACTATTCCAGAAAATTCCTCAATTCTCCAATTTATACTAAATTATAGAATTTAAGTGTCTTCAAAAGGAAGGGTTGTTACATACTCCCCCCCTTACAACGGAATTTCGTCCTCGAAATTCGGATACAACCTACACTACCAATCCTGGAATCGCTCCAAATCCTAATACCTCAAGGGGAACGATACTAACCCAATGGTTCCCAACCATATACCATACTGCTACCACGGTTGTGAAGTGACTCCAATAGCATCACATTGCACTCAATCATTCCTAGTGCCTCCCTTCATAGACTTCAACTTTATATACTACGCCCCTTCTATTTTAGGCAGTATATAAACCAACTTACTAAGGTGCCCATACACCTTTCTAACCTGTGCACATCTGCACATCCATTGTGAACGTTCGACATGTAACACTCTCTCCGAAAAAAGATCTCCTTTCCTCGGTGTAATACTCACACATGGGTCCTCCGAACCTGTGAAATCCAATTCTCCTAACCTCGGCACCACTAACTCTACTAAACTTACTTCCAATCAATACTACGGTCTATGCGATGTCCTACCTACGCGAAACGAGTATAATCCTAATTATGTCCCTAGTGCCCAAGGCCTCTCTCAACTTCCGACATTTGCTCGGTTTCATGCGTGGGATGTCTCGCAAAAGCGAAATCCAAACAAGGAACCCTCCCATTATACAACTCACTCGCATTGTCGATCATCGAGATATAGCGACCTAAGGCACACTAGCGGAACGTCCTAAATCCTGCCACACTAACCTACGAACACATTTCTACATTTCTATCCTTCCGCCCATATGAAAGGAAACCTAACTAATCCCAGTGTCAACTCTCTATAAAGCACTACGAACATCATACCCAAATCATACTTCCTCAAAATTTTCCTTTTCATTAAGGCCTGACTATAATTGTCAAATCAATTTCTTTATGTCCTACTTCACCCACCCACTTGTGGTGAGAGGACCACTTTAGTGCTTTTCCATAGCACAGTATTTCCATAGGCATACCGTCATCCTACGGCTCATAGTCTATAGTGTCTCATACACACTATATGACTTATCAACAAAACCCACATCCTTGCATCCTATAACATCTCTCCACTATCGACGCCATTAAGATTCAATTGTGGAGCGTCTCGCAAAGCAAAATCCAAACAAGGAAACCCTCCACACACTCCTACTTAACTTTGTCGATCATGGAGGTCCGTTATTTCAAACATGCAATCGGGATCACCCTATCCCCTTTTCCAACCAAATGTGGTCTGAACTCCTATCTCTAACTAAGAGTCACACCACCCAACGCTAGCACTAATTTTAAGTCCTTGCGCAAATAATAATGAGCTTAATCTTACACCTCAACAATAATCCTGTGGCCTTAAATCATATCTATAAGGTCGCCACATACTCAAATCGTGATAATGAAACCTCTGCTCATCGAAGTTCCATCTACCCTTAACAATAAAGGCGAACTCAACCAGTATCCAGGTGAGACACCGCAACAACAACCCGTTCCACCCTGGAACGGCAGACACGATAGTCTTGACATCATTAGCCTGCTATCGCTCCGAATACACCACAACATATTATACTCACCATATTACCATACTCGTATAACACATATAAAACGAGTATCACAACCCAAATACATATATATATATATATATATATATATATATATATATATATATATATATATATATATATTCAATATATCAACACCCGCCTCTATGGCAAATGAAGGAAAATAAAACTCCGCTACCGCGGACAACATGTAGACATACATGATATAATGTTATCGATACCATCACAAAACTCAAATTACACACACGAGTCTAGGGCTAACAAAACACCATGACTTTATCTAGCCACGCTAATTATACCTCTTCCTCCTAAGGTGAAACTCATAAAAATAACTTCGTTTCAATAAATTCCCCGGGTGGATGTCCACCAATGGGGTACCCGAACATACACATTTTTCATAAGTGTTAGCAACACTTATCTAGTGAGCCTATCATTCCTCGAAAGGACTCATTATTCATTGTACCTACCTCACCTCGGTACAAGGTTCACTTCTCCATATCACTCTTTATTCACTATCGTCCTCTGACCGATCCTTATGTGAATGATCCAAAACAACATTCTTCTCATTCCTACTAAATCGTGGGGACTCACAATTAAGACTATCCGTAAGAGCCCTTTCGAACCCCACCTCCTGCCGCCTTCCTCGACCAGAACACGAATCTCGAACGAGCGCACAAAACATTACTATAATCTTATAATATGGCAGGAGAACGAAATCTCACAAGAGAAATCAACAATCCTAATCCTGAGGATCTATAACAAATCGAGAGCAACGCTGAGAGGGTAGTACGTATGCACTGATTCCTGAGGATACTAGAACCTGATGCTCTGATACCATCTGTGACACCCCGCCTAATAAAATACCGGGCGATCACTCCTATATCAAATTATAACAGGAGTCTCATATGGATCATTCTTAGCATCACTGTCGAAAATCCATTTAATTACTAATAACCTATTAGGCCGGTGTCAAAATTTTACTTAACTACTCTTTTTAACAACTTCAAAATTTAAAACATCCACATAGTTTTGCAAAAATGGAACTGAAATGAAATAAAATAACCGAAAACTCGATCAAAATATACAACCATATCGAATGATGTACTAAAAAAAATAACTAAATGCAATTGGCCCATTGGCCTGAATACTTATACAGTACCTCCAATCTAGATTACAAGAATGGAAGCGTCTACCGAGAATCCTGCACGCATCCACAGCTGTTGTAGCTGACGTATGACTCGAAAGAAGTATCATCCAGGCGTCCCTATGTCTGGACAGCTATATATAATATATATAGCAAGAGAGGAAAAGTAGATAAATGGGTCAGAGCCCGAGTTGTGAAAATATTTAGCAAGTGCATAAATGCTTTATTTTAAAAATATGTTTTATCTCATATTTAAATTGGTATCACACTCCCACGAGATACCCACACCTCTCTACTAATAGTGCACTCCTAGCGCATCCCTATAAACATCCTAGTCAAGCTACCCTACTAAACTAGTTGATCACCCAACTAATATCAACCCTAGATAGTCCAAGTAATGTACTAAGGGTTAAACTTCTCCCCAGTCTCAACACTAAGCCGTGTTCGTATGTGGGGTGTCTTGCAGAGCGAAATCCAAATAAGGAACCCCCCCGATACACTACTACGTGGCAAGGTCGATCGTCGAGATCCATTAGACCCTCAGTACACGAAAGATATGTATATATATATATATATATATACCATATAAGAAATACTAATATTAGAGCACTAGGGGTTAAACTTCTCCCCAGTCTCAACACTATGCCATATTCGTGCGTGGGGTGTCTCGCAAAGCGAAATCCAAATAAGGAATCCCCCGATACAATACTACGTGGCAAGGTCGATCGTCGGGATCCATTAGACCCTCGGTACTCGATTTATCCATACACATATATTATAACATACATCCGGATCTATCTCCCGGAATGAGAATTCATTTACTTTATATTCCATTTATCTCAAAACTTTCCATTACCTTTCTTATATCCATGAAATGTATTTAAAAGCCAATTCATTATCATGAATTGATTTAACATAATAAATAACCTTTTAAAAGCCAGTTTTATTATCATAAAATGCTTTTCCATTTTATAACATCCCATTTCACTTCTCATATCCAGGAAATGTATTTAAATGCCAATTTTTATTATCATAAAAAGGCTTTCCATATCATATGCTTCCAAAAATTTTCGAAGAACAACTGATTATGGCCGACTTCCTTCACCCTAACCCTAATGCTCCTATACCCAAACCTCCTGATCTTCCTAACCCTCAAAACCATTCTAACCCTTGGAAAAAATCCTTCGTGGAAGTAATAAAAGGAACCAACAGTAACCATGCAATTAATATCCAACCATTGCAACAATACAAAGGAGAGCCTGCAATAATATTCTCAAAAGACCAAATGGAAACTCTAGCCGCTCCTTTCAAACATGCAGTCGTGGGAAAATTCTCTCATGGTAAGCCTTCTTTGGATTTCATACGTAAAAACTTTGCTTCGTTTGGTTTGAAATCAGCATACGAGATCGGATTGTTGGACCATAAACACATTCTGATTAAAGTTCACTGTGAAGAGGACTTTATTAGATTGTGGATGAAGGATCTATGGTTTGTAGGGAGGAGTCCTATGCGTACGTTTAAATGGTCTCCCTCATTTAGGGTTGATCATGAAAGCCCAATAATCCCAGCATGGATAAACTTCCCAGGTCTACCAGTCCACCTCTTTGCAAAAGAGGCCCTTTTCGCCATTGCTCAATCTGTGGGTAAACCTTTAAAATTAGACAATCCAACTCTGAATTGTTCAAGACCAAGTGTTGCTCGTGTTTGCGTAGAAATGAACCTCTTGAAGAAAAAACCAAAAAGGGTATGGATAGGATGTGAGGACTATGGTTTCTGGCAGGCCATCGTATATGATCCAACACCGGATTACTGCGAATGCTGTCTTAAACTGGGCCATAAAGAGGAGGACTGTAAATTTGGGGGAAAAATAGTCACCCCTACCAAGATCAGTGTGCCAGAGAAGTCAGGTGTACCAAAGAAGAAATTGAAGTATCAAGTTAAGAATACTGGTGTTTCAAAGGATAATCAAGAGAGGGATCTATTGGATTCCCAAAATAATGAAATTGAAGAAGGAGAAATAACATACACAGCAATAACTGAACCAGTAGAGACAGAAGCAGGAGTTGAAAAAAGTCCCCATCAGAAGACAAAAGGAAAAGAAGAATCAAATGCAGAAATCAAACAAATAAAAAGCAAGCAGACAGGAGATTTAGTCGAAATAAGGGAGAAGAACACACTGTTTGGACACCAAAATTGTTGCAAAAAAGCTTTCGAGATGGAAGATTTAGACCAGTGTAACCAAAAACCAAAGACTCTCAGATGCTCCTATTCAGACTCCGAAGAACCAAACCAGCTGATATCTCCCATTTCAAACCAACTACTGTCTCCCATTTCAGAATATAAAATCTTCTCTAAATTGGTGGAGAGGAAACTTAAGAGATACCACAGGAAGAAAGAAGAAATTCTGAAAGCTCAGAAAAAAATCCAAATGATTCAGCATGGAAAACTAAACTCTCCAACCAAAAATTTCCCCACATCAGGTAATTCTTCCTCTTTTAGAAGATCAGCAAGACTTTCTCAGGTAGCCAAATCTCTCAGTTTTAATGATTAGCTCACTTATTTGGAACATAAGAGGGATAGGTAATAAGCCATCAAGGAGAAGATTAAAAAAGCTGTGTAAGGTCCATAACCCTTCCTTCTTAGCTATATTAGAACCTATGATACCGGTAGAAAAAATAAACTTCTTAAGGCACTTACTGAACTTTGAAGATTGCTATGCCAGTAGCTCTAATAAAATCTGGTGTTTTTGGAGACATGGAGCAAACTGTGAATCAATTTCTGATGGAGGCCAAGCCTTATTTTTTGTTATGGAGCATCCCATGATTCAACTAAAATTGGGGATAGGAGTGGTGTATGCCAAATGTAATAGGGCTGACAGACAACAGTTATGGGAATTCATAGAAGATCAAGCAGGTGATCATGCTAACATGCCAACAATTTTTGGAGGGGACTTTAATATAGTCCGTTCAGCAGACGAAAAGGCAGGGGGTAATGTAATTGATATGGGAGCTGCAAATGATTTTCAAATATGTATACAGAATAGTCATCTTCAAGATATGGGATTCAGTGGATCAAAATTCACATGGTCTAAATCTTCCAACGGCAGAATGTTATTTGAAAGACTAGACAGGGGTCTCATAAACCAAAGCTGGATTGATTCTTTCCCTCACTCTACCCTTAAACATCTAAATAAAACATGCTCAGACCATTCTCCCCTTTTGATTACTATCCCAAGTCCCTCAGACCTTTCCCATAAACCGTTTAAATTCCTTAACTTCTGGACTTCTTATGCCTCTTTTAAAGACTCAATCCATTCTTCATGGAACCAGCCTGTCTCTGGTAGACCAATGGCAGTGTTTGCATACAAGATAAAAAGACTGAGAGCAGCCCTAAGAATATGGAGTAAATCGGAGGTAAAAGATGTATTCCAGGAGATTAAAGATATTGAAGATAAAATTACTGATGCAGAGAAGAAACTTGAAGACTCGCCAACTCCAGAAGCAAGAAACAACCTTTCAAAAGTCAAGGCTGACCTTAACTTAGCCCTGGAAAATGAAGAACTTTTCTGGTTTCAAAAGTCCAAATGCAAGTGGATAGCTGAAGGTGACCGAAATACAAAGTTTTACCACTCTCAAGTTAATCAACACAGACGCAGGCAGTGGATCCATAAGATTAAGAAAGAGGATGGAACTATCCTTGAAACCCAAGAGGACATCTCTAACCATTTTGTTTCTTATTTTGTTGATCTTTTTTCTGCAGGCCCTCAAAGAAGCTCTACAATGACAAAAATTATCCCCAAGTTAGTCAATGATGAAATGAACCAAAGCCTGTCAAAAATTCCAGAAGAAGAGGAGATATGGAATGCAATTTCAGAGCTAAATGCAAACAGTGGAGCAGGTCCAGATGGCTTCAATGGATGTTTTTTTAGATCCTGCTGGGAGATAATTAAACAAGACCTTATTCTAGCCATACAATCTTTCTTTTTGGGAGAAGATATTCCAAAATCTTGGAACTCCACTCTTATCTGCCTTATTCCCAAATCTTCCAACTCTTCCAAGTGTAAAGATTACAGGCCTATACGTCTCTGCAATTTCTCTTACAAAATCATTTCAAAACTCATTAATTCTAGATTGAGTCTTATTCTCCCAAACCTCATTTCTCCAAACCAAACAGGATTTATCAAAGGTAGAGGAATTCTTCACAATATCCTCATGGCCCAAGAGATGATGCACCTAATTGATAGAAAATCGAAAGGAAGCAATGTCATTCTGAAACTGGATATGCAGAAAGCTTATGACAGACTCTCCTGGAATTTCCTTATTCAAACTCTGAGAATGTTTGGTTTCGGCGAGCACTTCATTGATATGATTTGGAGATGTATATCTTCCTCATGGTTCTCAATCCTTGTAAATGGTAGAATCAATGGATTTTTTGCTCCCTCAAGAGGGATTAGACAAGGAGATCCTTTGTCTCCCTCTCTTTTCGTCCTAGCTGCTGAGTCGCTAAGTAGAGGTCTGCAGTTAATGAACACACAAGGGTCCATCAAGCCATTCTCACATCCAAGGGGGTGTAGCATCATCAGCCATCTTAGCTTTGCAGATGACTTGATAATTTTCACAAATGGATCTAAGAAAAGCCTCAAAACCCTGATGAAGTTCATAGCAACTTATGAAGAACAGTCTGATCAAGTAATAAGTGTGGAAAAAAGCCAATTCTATACTAGTTCCAAATGCCCTCCAAGAACCAAAAAAGTAATTGAAGAAGTGACGAAATTTAAGCAAGGAGTAGGACACATCAAATATCTGGGAGTTCCTCTCTTTAAAGGAAGGAAAAGAGCTGAAATGTTCGACCCTGTGATTCAAGGTATAGCAAATAAAATTTCCTCTTGGCAAAATAAATTCCTATCTTTTGGAGGAAAAATCTCCCTCTTACAATCAGTTCTAAGATCAATGCCCATATACCTTTTATTTGCAATACATCCCCCAAAGAAGACTCTAAACCTCATTGATAAGTTGTGCAGTTCTTTCTTATGGGGAACAAACAAAGAATATGGGAAAAAACACCAGTGGGTCAAATGGGAGGATATTTGTTTCCCAAAAGCAGAAGGAGGACTGGGAATCCGATCATTACAAACGATTAAAGAGGCCTCCAACCTAAAGATAGCATGGGAGTACAAACAAGGAACATCAATATGGGCAGAATTCATGAACCAGAAATACCCAATAATGCCAATCTCACACGGATCTATGGCAGCTCACAGGATTAGCAAAGCGTGGTCAATGATGGAAGAAACTTCAACCAAGATCAAAGAGGAATGGCACTGGACTGCTTCAACTTCAGGTGTATTTTCTTTCTCATCTGCAGTTCAATTAACTAGAGAAATCAAACTGCAATCAGCATCATTTAAATTCATATGGGATAAATATATACCTCCGAAAGTATCAGCATTCGCGTGGAAAGTGCTTCTCAAAGCAGTGCCAATTGATTCAGCAGTCAGAGCTATGGGAATTAAAATGGCATCCAGATGTAATTGTTGCTCTTTATCAGAAGAAAGTCTGTCTCACCTCTTCTTCTCAGGTCTTATAGCTTCTCAGGTATGGGATTACTTTGAAGAAAGTCTAGGTTTCTACTCTAATTCTTCCTCTTCTTCACAGAAAATCATTTTTTGGTGGTTGAATTCGAGCTCGGATCCAACTTTTAAAAGGTTGTGTCAGCTTATCTATTGTTTTATCTTGTGGGAAATTTGGCTGAGTAGAAATAATTCAAGATTCCACAATAGCTCCATGAATCCTCTTCTAATCATTGAGTCAGTTAAAAAAAGAATTCAAGAATCATTTTTCAGTTTTGGTTGTCCTCAATCTTCATCGAAAATATGTTTACATTCTTTGAAAAACCTCAACATTCCTTGTTCAATTCCAAAAACCCCTTCCTTCTCTCTCATTGCCTGGTCAAAACCTCCAAAAAACTTTTTGAAGCTAAATACAGATGGTGCTTGTGATGCTAATAGAAGAATGGGTCTGGGAGCAGTCTTGAGAGATTCAAAAGGCGATATAATCTGGGCATTTTATAAGGGCATTTGTGATGGGACTAATAACTTGGCGGAGGCAATGGCTATTAAACACAGCTTAGCTCATTGCATACAAAAAGGATGGAACAATATTATAGTTGAATCAGATTCTGCTCTAATTGTCAGTTGCATAAATGACCAACTCAAAATTCCTTGGAAAATAAAAGAAGAAGTTCTACAAATTCAAGATCTCATCAAAGGCCTAAACATTAAAGTTTCTCATTGTTATAGGGAATCAAACTTCACTGCTGATTTGCTATCAAAGCTCGGAATGGAAGCTCAAGAATCCAAAATGTTCAACACAGCATATGAAATGCCGAGGGAAATTAAGGGGTCTCTTTATTTAGATAAACATCATGTCCCTTACTTGAGAATAGTGAGTAAAGATTCTTCATGTAATAGATAGTTTCTTATCATCTATGTATAAGCTCTGAGAGAAGCTGTTTCTCTCCAATCAATAAACTCTAAATTTTCCAAAAAAAAAAAAAAAAAAAAAAAAAAAAAAAAAAAAAAATATCATATGCTTCCATTTCTCTTCTTCCATCCAGGAAACGTATCCGAAGCCAATTCATATATCCCATTTCCCTTCTTCCATCCAGGAAATGTAACTAAAGCCAATTTATTATCATAAATTGCTTTAATATAACATATAATGCGTTCTAAGACCGTCCGTCCGGGTTTCTCCACTGTGCGCGCCCACAAATGGCTATCATCTTCCAGAGCCTATCATCAAGACAACCTGGGATCCTACAACGTAAGATGTCGGGAAGCGGCCATATGCCTGCGGGATAGTGATGACTGATGATGCTGGAATTAGCACCACCAGGTAAGGTGTTTCCAAGCTCAATATAGGAATAACAATGGCATCACAGTTATATAAAGAGAAGAGAATGAGATGAGGATAAGAGGAATCAACACCGGAATATAAGTGGTTCAGCCGATTTGGCCTACGTCCACTGTGGGTATGTGTAAGTAATATCACTGAATGAAGGCACTAATGGCCATGGATACAACCTCTCAAGCTCTCTCTCTCTCTACTGTATATTTAGACAAAGCTTCAGCTAGGGTTTGATATCTTGGATCCCTTTGCAAGGTAGAGGGTGACCCCTATATATATAGTATCAAGGAGGTGTAATGTACCCCCCATGCATGTAATGAGCATGTGTGTGGTAGCCTCACCAATGTGGGAGTGCCATCTGTCACTGTCACATGTAGGGAATGATGATGAAATATTCTCCCCACGTGTGGAGAATAATCTTATTACAACTGATTTGTGCCCATGTGTCCTTATCCAAATGTCAACAGATACTCGGTTGCCATATTGGTGGTTGACCTCGACCTGGGAGAGGCCGAGCTATAAAGGCTTGATGTTCGTTCAATCCGAGGTGTGTCATTGGGAGTCTCGGCCTAATCTCAACCGAGACATTATGCTGGGGTCGACCCCAACCGAGGTTGTACTGATTCCATGCTGAGGATTACTAAGGCTTCTTGTCACCTCGGCCCAAGCCGAGGTTTCCATACCCAGGTATATGTGAAGGTTGTTGATGCCTGTGATGCGCGTAGTGTCCACTGAAATGTAAATGGTAGTGTCGGCCTGGGCCGACCCTGGTCCGGTCGAGGGATGATATCGCGGACCCATGCCTTATCTAGGGTTGATCAATACCTTGACCATCATCTCGGCCGAGGTTGGTGTCTTTGGGCCGAGGTCACACTTGGGGCATATCAATCACCCCCCAGCCCTTAGTCATATGCGAGAGTAAGTGGCTAGGGGATCACTACTCCTCCGAGGCCCATCCGCCCTCAGCTAATACCTGTGTGACACCTGTCCACGCTAGAGCGTACATACTTGGTTGGCGTGTGCTGTCAGCCGTCCTTTAGGTTTCCCAAGGTAATGATGGGCCTTGGGAAACGTGCCCAAGTATTTATGGGTTTAAACCCTTTTTTTTCTTCCTTCTTCTCCATTTCCATCCTGTGCGCGATTGTTCTTGCGATTTCTCTCTCTCCAAAGCTTCTCTACTCCACGCTCTTCTGCAGAGGCATTCGTCAATTTTCTTTGCAAGTTTTCTTCATTTCGTTCATCGATTCCTTTCCAGGTACTTCCTCCTCTCCATTTCCATTGTTTCTGGTATTTGGTTTGCATTTTTCCGGTGACTTTTTAAGTTTTCCTGCGAGCTCCATTGTCTCAGGCGAACTGGGTTTGCTTTAAACTTCCAAGTTTGATCTTTAAACTCCTTTATTTTACAAGTCAATTGTGTTTGTAGTTTTAGGAGTTTTTCCCAAGTTTAGGATCGTCCTCTGATGCTCAGACCTTTATACCAACTTCTTGAGGATTTCCCCTCTCTTAGAGAGAAAACCCTAGAAAAGATTAAGCAGATAGAGAGAGCTCAGGAAGAAGCTCGTAGGTCACAAGATTTTCCTATTAGACCTATCTTTCCCCCACCTCTCAAGGTGGTATATCTTGATCCCCCTGAAAACTTCTATCAGACAGAGGTCTCTGCCAACCCATTACCGATGTCTGAGTCTGAGTCCTCTTCCTCAGACCCCATGTTTGTGGACTCTTTTAAGGAGGTCATAGATTTTACACCTTGGCCTGATCAGGCCGAGGTTTCCAGCTGAGCCTCATCCCATAATGGCTCAAGCACCTCAGCCTCTTCTTCAGAGGTTAAAATTATTGATCCGAGTGTGGCTGTGCCACCCATTCTTAACGCCATCCCTCTGTCGGCTGCCACAGAGGCAGAGTTCGCTCATATATTCGCTAATAACCCATCTACATCTGCTCCGGCCAACGTTGAGCTTGATGATGATGACGAGGCTGAAAGTGGAGTCGACGTCTCTAAGGCGGCCGAGTTCGAGAGCACGGTAACTGAAGTGGATCTTCTATGCTTCAGATATTTGTACTCCATCAGCCCTTCCATTAACTTGAGGAGACCTCTGAGGGAAGAGAGGGCCTATCACGGCCGAGATGGATAAATATGCTTGTACGAGCAGATGTTTAAGTTAGGGTTTCGCCTACCCATTCATCCCATCATCAAATCCATTCTTTCTTACATCAACTTGGCCCCCTCACAGCTATCTCCTAATGCCTGGAGAGTCATCATAGGGGCCATTATTCTATGGAGGGCAGTCCACCACTTTGACCTCCCAGTTCAGGTCTTTGTTGGTTGTTATGTCCCAACCTCGGCCAAAAACCATCCGAGCTACTATCATTTTGTGGCTCGGAGGCCTAAGAAGAAGATGCTCCAGGTGACTCAGACCTCAAATCATAACCGGAAGCCCCGCTATTTTTTTGCCTCAAGACCATGGGAATTTGGCTCATGCGTTCCCTCTTCAATACTTGAGCCGAGGATACCCCTCAAATGGGTCAAGGTCACCATGTCTTCCAGGGCCGATCCTGGTCTAAGTCTTCAGAATATGAAAAAGGTGAAGGCCCTGCAAGACCAAGGGGCATATGGTCTATTTGTCAAGTTCGAACACTTGCTGACCCCCCAGTATCTCTCGAGGACGAGCCTGGGTGGAAGTCTCCTTGTTGACTTTGGTAAGGATTTTTATTTTAAGTCTAACCCCTGAACTCATTCATTTCTGATTTCTGACCCATATCTTCTAACTTTTGCAGAGTGACCGCAAAACATCCCAGACGACCTGTGGGAGATGGCAGCTCCAAGCTTGGCAAGGCTCGCAAAAAAGGCTGGTCTGAACGCTCCTCCCCCAGCTCCCTCAACATCCAAATCTCAGGCCTCAAAGAAGAGGGCCCCTGAAGCCCATGCCCCTGAGGATCAGAGGATGACCCTGAGGCAAAACAAGGCCTCTGATGTTGCAATCCCAATCACTTCGACTGACATCCTGACGGCTCGTCTGGATCAGCTGAAGTTAACTGACAGCGTGGTTGGCAACAGCAGACAGGCCATGGATGCGCTCGCCTCTGTGATGACCGAGGCAGACAAGCGTTTCTACCGAGCCATGGACACCTCCCTGCTGGTTGAGTTCGGCCTTCATAGAGCCACCCAGGTATGATTTGTTCCTTTGTCAAAATTTTACAAGTGTAACATCTGACTTTTTTCCCACTTAACCTCTTCATTAAATGTGTAGGGAGTGACTGCCATGTATCAACTATCAAACTGGGCTATGAGGAAACTGCCCCTCATCCAGAAGGGGCAGGAGGCCGAGAAGGTTGAGAGTGCCCTGAACGCCGAGGTTGACCGTCTGAAGTTAGAGCTGCAGAACTCTAAAAATACGGCTAAGGGGTTGGAAAAAAACATGTCTGTGCTTGTCAAGGACCATGCCAAAGCCCTGAAGGCAAAAGATGATGCGCTTCAGCAGAAGGTCAGCGCGGCTGTGAAGGCTGCCCTTGAAGATGCCACGCCCAAAATAATTTCTGACTACAAGACCTCGAACGAGTTCATGGGTTTTAGTTTTGAATACCTCGAAAGAGGTGTCAAGGCTTCTACCAAATGGGCTGAAGTCCGAGAGAAGGAGGTTGGCACTCTAAAGGCCTCTAACTTTGTGGGTCTCGGCTTTGCCAACCCTCAGTTCGTACAGGCTCTTCAAGAGGTAGAAGACGAGGCTGCTGCCCCTGCTGAGACTGCTACCCTGGGAGGAACTGAGGTCGGAGGGGCAGACCCTGCTGATGACGTGGCCAAGGTGACTAATGCTGATCAAGTCAACCCAGCCGAGACTGTTAATGTTCCCCCCTCAGACCTTTAGTCTTTTGTAACAACTTGTAATTTGTAATTTTTTGTAACACCTTGGTATTTTATAAGGAATATTTGATGGTCAACCTCTGAATGTTATATGATCTCTTCCTTTTTATGAATGTCAATCTCTTCTATTATTTTGTTGTGTTCTTATTTATACTTAGTCAATAATTCTGGCCTCGGACTTCTTCACCACTGAATTGTTATTAGGCTCTGAGGTTATTACTTAAGATGCTACTCTCGTAACCAACTTTACCAAATTAATGATGTTAAGGGTCTGAGGTCTTCTGCTAAGGTGTCCTGAGCTTAGACCTCGTCACCACCGAGTGATGTTATGAAGGTCTGAGGTCATCACCTAAGATGTTACCCTCATAATAATCCACCAAATTAATGATGTTAAGGGTCTGAGGTCATCTGCTAAGGTGTCTGAGCTCAGACCTCGTCACCACCGAGTGATGTTATGAAGGCCTGAGGTCATCACCTATGATGTTACCCTCATAATAATCCACCAAATTAATGATATTAAGGGTCTGACGTCATCTGCCAAGGTGTCTGAGCTCAGACCTCGTCACCACCGAGTGATGTTATGAAGGTCTGAGGTCATCACCTAAGATGTTACCCTCATAATAATCCACCAAATTAATGATGTTAAGGGTCTGAGGTCATCTGCCAAGGTGTCTGAGCTCAGACCTCGTCACCACTGAATGGTGTTATGAGGGTCTGAGGTCATCACCTAAGATGTTATCCCCATCTGATATCTCTTACCTAAGAATGGAGCAAGAACTTGTCATGGAAACTGATTTTTATTAATAACCTCTTCTCAAATAGATGGTACATTTACATAAAATTCTATGCAACATCATATGAAATATCTCTTCAGGTGGTCAGCATTCCACGGGTTAGTGAAAGGTTCTCCTTCTAGGTTTTCTAGCTTATAAGTGCCAGGCACAACCTCTTCCGTTACTCTGTAGGGGCCATGCCAGTTTGGGTGTAGCTTATTTGCCTTCTGCAGGGTCTTCTTTAGCACTAGGTCTCCTACTGCAATGGGTCTTGACTTCACCCTCTGGTTGTAGAACTTTGCTGCCCTTTGCTGGTAGGCTGCTTTTTTGACCTCTGCGTCCTCTCTTCTTTTTTCAATAAGATCCAGGTCTAGCCTCCTCCTTTCCCCATTGCTGTCAGGGTCGTAGGTCTGAATCCGATGAGTTGGTAGTCCTACTTCCGTTGGTATGACAGCCTCCGAGCCATGTGCTAGCATGAATGGGGTTTCTCCTATTGGTGTCCTTGTCGTAGTTCTGTAGGCCCACAACACTGCGTAGACCTCTTCTGTCCATCTCCCCTTCGTGTCTTATAACCTCTTCTTGATTCCATCCAAGATGGTTCTGTTTGTGACCTCGGTCTGGCCATTTGCCTGAGGCCGACCAGGAGATGAGAAGAATTGTTTAATACCCACACTTTGGCAATACTTTTCTAAGGAGGAGTTCTTGAACTGGGTCCCATTATCTGAGATGAGAGTGTTTGGGAGGCCATATCTACATATGATGTTCTTCTAGATGAACTGGAAGGTCTTCTGCTCTGTAATTATTATCATCGGTTCTGCCTCTACCCACTTTGAAAAGTAGTCAATGACAACTATTAAGAATCTGTAGTTGTTGACAGCTCTTGGCAAAGGTCCTACCAGGTCAATTCCCCATACCGCAAATGGCCATGGAGAAGATATTGAAGTCATAGGCTGATGGGGTTGATGAGGGATAGTGGCTAACCTTTAACATTTATCGCACCTCCTCACATAGTCTGCAGCGTCCTTAGACAAGGTAGGCCACCAGTATCCCTGAGTGATGATCCTTTTGGCTAACGGCCTTCCCCCTATGTGGCTAGAGCAAGAGCCCTCATGAACCTCCTGTAAGACCCGGGGTACTTCCATGAGATGCACACATCTGAGGAGGGGCAAGAGAAACCCCTTTTTATACAAGACATATCCTACCAATGAGAACTTGGCAGCCCTGTATCTCAACTTTCTCCTTTCCAGCCTGGACTCAGGCAGCTCCCCCTCTCTTAGGTATCTGACGAGCGGGTCGATCCACGAGTCTCCTAGATTCACATTGTGACAAGGACTAGATACCTCGTCCTCTTCGATGCTTTCTTTTCCTAAGACCTCGATTGAAATGGTCCTTCCCAAATTTGTCTTCATTGCCGAGGCCAGCCTTGCCAATGCATCAGCGTGATTATTGCTCAGTCGGGGCACTCTCTTCAGTTTTGCCTCTTTAAAGTACTCTAGCAACCCTCTTACCTTCTTTAAGTACTTAGCCATCCTTTCGTCTTTGTCCTCGTACACCCCCAATACTTGATTGACAACCAACCTTGAGTCACTATGGAGTAGGAGCCGCTTTACTCGAAGAGTGGTTGCCAATAAGAGACCCGCTATCATGGCCTCATACTCAGACTCGTTGTTTGAAGCCTGGAAGTTGAATCTCAAGGCGTATTCAATGTTGGCGCCATCTGGAGTCAGGAGTATTAGACCCGCGCCGCTTCCACTGTCACAGGAAGAGCCATCAACGAAGAGGCTCCACACGTCCGCGTCTGATGAGAAGACCCCTTCTCTCGTAACCCCTTTCTTGAAGAGGTATCGATCCTCTTCATTCTCTTCTACTCTGCACCGAGTTTTTCCTACAATGACCTCTTCTCAGCCTCGGAAGACGTTCGATGCAGTCTCTTCCGAATCTCAGAAGACACTACAGTTCGTCTTTTCATCGTCATTTAAGCCTTTCTCCATCTCGGCCTCTTCCCAGGTGAACTCTGCGACAAAGTCTGCGAGGGCCTGCCCCTTGATGGCTGTCCTGGGCTGGTAGGTAAGGTCATACTCTCCTAGCTCGATGGCCCAGGTCATCAATCTTCCAGACTTCTCTGGCTTATGCAGAACCTGCCTTAGTGGGGAGTCAGTAAGGACTACCATGGAGTGAGCTTGGAAGTAGGGCTTCATTTTCCTTGAGGCATGGATAAGGGCGTAAGCCAACTTCTCCATTCGAGGATAGTTTTGTTCAGACCCTTGAAGGGCCTTACTGTTGAAGTACACAGGCCTCTGGACTCTATCCTCTTCCCGTATGATGACTGCGCTGATGGCTGATTCAGAGACTGCCAGATACACAAATAACCTTTCCCCCGTGATGGGCCGAGACAACAATAAGAGAGACCCCAAGTAGGACTTGAGTTGGTCAAAGGATTTTTCACACTCTTCGTCCCATTGGAAGGCCTTCCTCAGAACTTTAAAGAATGGAAGACACTTGTCCGTTGCCCTAGAAACAAACCTGTTAAGGGCAGCCACTCTTCCCGTGAGTCTCTGGACATCCTTGATACTCCTAGGAGTCTTCATGTCGATTAACGCCTTGATTTTCTCAAGGTTTGCTTCAATCCCCTTCTGATTAATGATGAACCCAAGGAACTTCCCGGCTTCTACCCCGAAGACACACTTTGCTGGGTTGAAGCTTCATTCTGTACGAGTCCATGACATCAAAGGTCTTCTCAAGGTCCGCTACGTGGGTACAGTCTTTCAAGCTCTTCGTTAGCATATCATCCACATACACCTCCATGGTCTTACCTATTTGCTCCTCGAACATCTTATTGACAAGACATTGATATGTTGCCCCCGTGTTTTTCAGACCGAAGGGCATCACTTTGTAGCAGTACGTCCCTTTGTCAGTAATGAAGGCTCTCTTCTCAGAATCTTCAGCATCCATGAAAATTTAGTTATAACCTGAATAGGCGTCCATGAAGCTCATGAGCTCATGCCCTGCCGTTGCGTCCACCATCTGGTCTATCCTAGGTAAGGGATAGCTGTCCTTCAGGCAAGACCTGTTCAGGTCAGTGAAATCTACACACATTCGCCACTTCCCATTGGCCTTAGGCACGATGACTGCATTTGAAAGCCACTCCGGATAGGTAACCTCTCTTATGAACTCGGCCTTCTCCAACTTTTTCACCTCTTCCCGGATGACGTCATACTTTTCTCTGGAGTAGACTCTTCGTCTTTGCTTTATTGGCCTGGCATCTCTGTCCACATTGAGCTTGTGGCTCATGACCTCAGGGTCGATACCAGGCATGTCTGCGTGACTCCATGCGAAGACACTCTGCCTCCTCTTGAGGAAGCTTATCAGCTCTTCTTTGATTCCTTGCTCGAGGGCTTTTCCGACCTGGATGGTTTTTTCTGGCTCATCCTCATTGAGGACGATGGATTCTACCTCTTCCGCGGCCTCACCCTTCTTTAATTTTATTTCGTCTCTTGGGTCAAGAGTGTCGATGCTGTAAGTGGTGGTTGCTCTCTTATGGGCCTCTCTCTCTTCGGCCGAGTTGAAGTAACACTCCCGCGCCGTGGTCTGGTCCCCTTGCACTTCCCCTACTCCGTAAGGAGTCAGGAATTTTAGCATATGATGGACTGTAGACGGCACGACTTCAAACTCTTTGAGGGCCACCCTTCCTATGATGAGGTTGTAGGCCGAGAAAACATTTTCGTCCATGATAAAAAAGTTTATCCTCTTGGTCAGCCTCTTAGGCCACTCATCCCCCATCCGTACGTCCATTTCATACATGCCTAAGGGGTTCACCTTTTCACCAATGAAACCTATCAATGGGTGATGGTAGGGCACCAGCCTTGCCTTGCTAAGACCCATACACTTGAAACAAGGCCAAAACATCACGTCTGCTGAGCTTCTCCCGTCTATGAGGATCCTCCCTACCTCGCACCCATGCACCCTTGTTGTTATGACCAAAGGTTCATCATGGGGGGCTAAGATACCCTTGAAGTTGAGTCTGGAGAACCCCACCACGAGTGTGTCCATGTCTACCTTCTTCCTCTTCTGCACTGCGTCAGAAGACGTTAGATTCACAACTTCAGGCTTGGCCATTGACCTGGCCTCTGCTACATGAGCCTTCCTATCGGCCACCTCAGAGCCACCTCCTGCAAATCCCCCACATATGGTGCTAACATCAAAGGAGACCATGCCGACCCTCTTCACCGGGGTGTTGTCATCCTTTGGCAGAAGATCCGGATCATCTTCATCATCTCCATCCGAATCATCGTCCTTTCTGGCCGGGGCATCGCCACGACATCTGTCATCTCTTCTTTTCTTAGGGCTATCTCTTCCGCCCTTTGGAGCCTTACCATCTACATATTTCCTCAGCTTTCCCGCTTTCAGCATCTTCTCAATCTCATCCTTTAAAGCGAAGCATCTATCTGTGACATGGCCGTGATCCTGATGGAACTCACACCATAGGTTTTTGTTCCTCTTATGCGGCGGGGCCTTCAGTTTCTCCAGCCACCTCAGAGTTCGGTCTGTCTTAATCTCATTAAGGATGTGTTCACAGCTCACAGTCAGAGGAGTGTAATGAGCAAACTTATCATCTCCTAACCTCTTCTTCCCCTCTTTCTTACCTTGGGACTTTCCTGTGCTACCGCGGTTCTCCTCCTCATACTTGGCGGCCATTGCCTCTTCCGCATTCATCACTTTCCCTGCGGTTGCCAGCAGCTCCGCCATGGACCTAGGGGGTCTTCCGCCAGTTTCCATAACAGCTTCCCCTTCTGGAGGCCTCCTATAAGGGCGTTCATGGCTATGCTCTCTTCATAATCTTCCACCTCCAACTTCTCTTTGTTGAATATTTCTATGTAGTCTCTTAGGCTCTCGCCCTTGGCCTGTTTGACATATAGCAGGTGGGTAGTCTTCTTTTGAGGTCTTACCCCAAAGCAGAATTTGTGGATGAACCGCTCATCCAAGCCTTTGAAGTTCTCAATTGAGTTCTTCGGAAGGGAGGTGAACCAACTATGAGCTGCCCCTGTCAAGGTCCCTGAGAAGGCCCTACATTTCATCTCATCAGGTATCGAGTAAATGTCTGCTGCCGACCGATAAATCTCGATATGGTGTACAGGGTTAGTGCTGCCATCATACTTAGGAGTCACTGTAGGAGGCTTGAACTTGGCTGGGGTTGGGAACCCCACTATACTAGCCAAAAACGGGGAGCCCTCTGAGTAACCCCTATGTAATGGGTCCCTGCTTTTGATGAGGTCTCCTATCTTCTCCTCGAGGCATTGGATAGAATCATTCCAAGGTCTTTTGCCATTAACTTGGCCGAGGTTATCCCCTGCCACCTCCCTGTGATGGACAGAGGGTTCCCCAGCCACAACACGTTGACTGTTGACCTCTTCCTGTTCCCTGGCTCCTCTTTCACAGGGTCGGCCTTGGTCTGGCCTACCTTGCCTACCCCCTCTCTGAGAGCCTGTTGTGCTCCTCGACCTTGATAGCCTGTGTCTTAGGTCATTCAAGGGGCCCAGCCTCTCGAAAGCCGACCCTCTGCTCAACCTATTAAAGGCCGACCCTCTTTGTTGGGCCTCTTCTCTTCCCCGGCCGACACATCCTTGACTCTGCCTAAGAGGTCGTATAGTGTTATTTGACACCTCATACGGCTCCCAGCAGTCTTCTGGGGCTTCTTCATCTCCTAGGTCATCATACTTGTCCCCTGGGCAAGGGTTTCCTTGCCTCCCCAGGCGCAAGCGCCTAGGGTCAGCAATATCCCTCCTCCGCTGGGGTGCAGGCTGGTCCTTCATTGACGCCTAGGGTGGTCCCCTGGCATCAGGATGAGGCTGAGCCGCCGCATGAGTGATCATGTCCCGTGAGGCTCCAGGTGGCCTCATCATCATGGTTTGACTGAGTTGGGCAAATTGCTCCTCCATGGCTTGTTGTGTTGCAGCCAAAGATTTCAATGCTGCTGCTACCTCCGCCATTTCGGACTGGGGAGGAGCCTGACTGGAACTAGCCCCTCCACCCCCGGGCGGCGAAAGAGGCGGTGGTAAGTCTGGTTCCATGTGTTAACAATAAAGAGCTTGAGTAGCAAGTGAGCTTAATACCTTAAAGGACCTCTTTCAATGGTGAAACATCTCCACGCTAGGGGGAGGCCTGGTTCACCACCAGAGTCTTCGGTGAGGTTAAGCAGAAAAAGAGGAAGAGATAGCTTCTCGGATCCCACAGACGGTGCCAAAATGATGATGCTGGAATTAGCACCACCAGGTAAGGTGTTTCCAATCTCAATATAGGAATAACAATGGCATCACAATTATATAAAGAGAAGAGAATGAGATGAGGATAAGAGGAATCAACACCGAAATATAAGTGGTTCAGCCGATTTGGCCTACGTCCACTGTGGGTATGTGTAAGTAATATCACTGAATGAAGGCACTAATGGCCATGGATACAACCTCTCAAGCACTCTCTCTCTCTACTGTATATTTAGACAAATCTTCATCTACGGTTTGATATCTTGGATCCCTTTGCAAGGTAGGGGTGACCCCTATATATAGTATCAAGGAGGTGTAATGTACCTCCCATGCATGTAATGAGCATGTTGTGGTAGCCTCACCAATGTGGGAGTGCCATATGTCACTGTCACATGTAGGGAATGATAATGAAATATTCTCCCCACGTGTGGAGAATAATCTTGTTACAACTGATTTGTACCCATGTGTCCTTATCCAAATGTCAACAGATACTCGGCTGCCATATTGGTGGTTGACCTCGGCCTGGGAGAGGCCGAGCTGTAAAGGCTTGATGTTCTTTCAATCCGAGGTGTGTCATTGGGAGTCTCGGCCTAATCTCAGCCGAGACATTATGCCGAGGTCGGCCCCAGTCGAGGTTGTACTGATTCCATGCTGAGGATTACTAAGGCTTCTTGTCACCTCGGCCCAAGCCGAGGTTGCCATACCCAGGTATATGTGAAGGTTGTTGATGCCTGTGATGCGCGTAGTGTGACAACCCGTATAAGATTATGATAAATTATATTTAAATTATAATTATCCTATGTTATATGAATAATTTGTTATTAGTATATCAAATGTTAAGTGATTATGGTTAGTATAATTCTACTTTCATAAATCATGAATTGTCGAATTATTTACGAACACAAAATTTAGTTATTTTTTATAGAAATATTCCTGTTTAAGACTAGTTTTGACCCTTGTAACATTACAATTGACTTGAGGTGAAAACTACATAGTTTTAGATTTGTAAGTTATGGTTGTAACACAACAAACGGTGCATCAAACGGATGTTCGAGTAAGAAGTTAGGTCGAAATTACGAGAAGGGGCGAATCTGTCAATTCCCTTAAGTGGTAAATTGTCTTTTATTAAACCAAATGTTTTAATTTGATTGGATGGATTGGGAGGCAGCCTTGGCCATCTTAAAACTCTCCCTTAACCTTATTTCTTCAGCAAATAAGTCCCTAGTTTCAGTTTGAGGTGTTATTAGCTTGAGGAAAGAGAGGTAGAAGTTAAGGAAGAAAGGGTTACAAGGAAAATCTAGGAAAACAATTCCAAGAAAATCCTTAAGGTGATTCAAAGGTAATATTATGTGTTAATATTGTTTTAATCTTCTATTATACTTATTTCAAAGTATATAAATCGTGAAGTATTGATCCAAATTCCATCCTCCTTTGTGATAATATGAATTGGTTCATATGTGAGATAAGTGGTGGTATAGGTCATATTACTTTGTATTGAAACCCTTTGTATTGAAACTTGCATATCTCTTTGTGTGCTTATTGGAATTCAGAAATTCCAATTGGATATGAAAATAGACTCATATATTCATATCATATCCGAAAATAAGAATTTAACTCCTTATGGTTAGGTCTTAGTGATGGTTGCAAGTTGGTATATAGTTGATGTTTGAATATTTCATTTCGGTATGCCCTGAGTTTGGTCAAGCTTTTAAGATAGCAAATGAAGTCCAAATATTATGAAACTTTAATTATGTACTATTCAGTATATCTACTGAAAGTGTGTTTAAAATCATGGAAATTTATGCTGTATAAAAATTATGAAAATTCTTGGAAATCGAAGGAACAATAGAGGAGTTTGTAGGCCAGATTTCTTGTGTTGTAAAGAAATGGCCATAACTTTCCCTAGGAAGCTTGAGAAATTACACCGTCACTTGTAACGGAAAGTATATTCAGATGTGTTTTCAGATTGATAAGCTTGAACACCTGTATGTGTACTATTTATGAATATGGGATGGTTAAGTATGGGGGACAATGATTTGACGCCATATTGGATACCCCATAAAAGAATGTTTGTATCTACTCCTTCCCAAGGGTATTTTGAGTACATGTTTCATGTTTATATATATTCAGAAGTATACTTTTATGTTTACTTGAGTTTAGTTATAAATTCATTACGAGATAGTTTCTAGGGTTGAATGTTCATGACCTTATCAACATATATACCATCGTTTCGTCTTTACATATGTTTCATGGAATATGACTTGAGTAGAATCATATTGTGGTTGTATACTTATTTAAAGTTACATAATTATATTAAGATAATACTTATGATTGAGTTTCAATACTGATTTAGTTGGATTAACAGGTGTAAGGCCAAATCAACCAAGTTCAGCTCCACCCGAGGGAAACGTGAATACATATTTGACAACACAAGGTGAGTGTACTTACTGGGTTGATTTTGGATATGACATATATGTGTCATATGTTGAGATTATATGGCTTATTTAAAAGTCATGAGATGTTGATATGTTATGGCTTATTTAAAAGCCAAGAGATGTTGATACGTTATGGCTTATTTAAAAGCCAAGAGATGTTGAGATGTTATGGCTTTATAAAAGCCAGGATATGTTGAGTTGCTATGCAATTCAGGAGATATTAGGTTTTTAAAACCTATGGATATGATTATTGCCTACAGGCAGAAGATGTGGGGTTTATTAACTCCGGATATGTATATGGCCTAATTTGGCACAGAGATGTATATATTAATATGTTGAGATGTTAATATAGTGCTTTTACTATATAGAGATGTAATACATTCACTGAGTTTTTAAACTCATGATTTTATATGTTTACATTTTCAAGTTTTCCAGCTGCCACTGCCAGGTCTAGGAGGTTGAGTACATAGAAGTAGGGTCTTGTTAGTTTGTTTTATAAACTGCACTAGTTGTAATTAAGTTAAATGCTATGTGAGTTCTGTTGAAATTGTCTCCTTAAAACGATTGGTTGTCTCCTTAAAACGATTGGATTTTTTTATTCTGCATTTTAACCTTGAAGTTGTTTCAATATGTATTGCCTAAATAATAAATAAATTATAATTGTGGTTTGTAAACTATTTAGTTAATTATATCGTAATGGGGTTAGGGTGTGACAACTTGGTATCAGAGCTTTAGGTTTTTATATTCTGGGGTTAGAGAGTCTAGATATGGCAGTGGCAGAAATAGCGTTGTGTGGGTCTTTTATATTAATTTGTGAGAAATACTAACCATTATGTTAGAAATAAATGTTGTATTCTTGTTTCTATAATTGTGGTTTATGACAGATAGTAAGCTATGGAAGGAGCAAATGTTCATGAGAGGGTGGATGATGTGTCTTCAAATACAGTAAACCAACAAAATCTAAATAATGTAGAGGGGGCTCCTGAACAACTTACAGATATGCAAAAGATGGCTCGTGCCATGACTTTAATGGCAGAACAACAAAACATGTTTATGATGCAAATAGCAGAACAACAAGCCAAGTACTTGGAGGAGAAGACTTTGGCAAGAAGAGAAAGGGAAATACAACGAGAGGAGAAGAATGCTATGTACGAGAAGTTTATCAAATTGAACCCTCCAGCATTCTCAGGTTCTGTAGATCCTTTAGAAGTTGAGGCTTGGGTTAGAGACACAGAAACTATTTTTGGGGTAATGAATGTACCTGGCGCGCAGAAGGTGATTTTGGCTACTTTCATGTTAAAGGGAGAAGCTAAATATTGGTGGGATTCTTCCAAACATTTATTGCTTACTCCGGAGGGAGGTGAGGTAATTACTTGGGATTCCTTTATTAAAGTCTTATATGAAAAGTATTTTCTTCGCATGTATCGGAAGCAAAAGGAGAGAGAATTTTTATCATTGACTCAGGGGAATATGTCGGTCAGGGAGTATGAAACTAAATTCACATCTTTGTCTCGATTTTCATTACATTTCTTACGTGGTGAGGAGGATAAATGCACCAGATTTCAAGACGGGTTGAATTTGGTTATCAAGTCTAGACTCACTGCACTTGAGATGGTAGATTATTCTTCCTTAGTTAACAAAGCTATGATGGTTGAAGGAGATGTTAACGATGCAATAAAGAATAGGGAACAAAGGGGAAAGAGTAGTAGATTTGATCCATTTCAGCAAAAGGAAGGCAATGTAGAATACTCAAAACAAGGGAGTCAAAGATTTTAGCGCGGTAGAGGGTCTGGAAATTTTGTTCAGAATAGGACACCAAGCAGTTTTAGGGGTGCAGGATCGATAGGCCAACAAAATAGACAGCAGGAGAATGACAATGGGCAGTCTAAGCCTGTTACTTGCTATTTTTGCAAAACTGAGGGCCATATCAGTCCAGATTGTCCCAAGTTAAAGGCGGTAGAGTGTTATCACTGTCATCAAATTGGTCATACCAAGAAGAATTGTCCTGTGCTACTGGGAGGGATTCAATCAGCTACTACTAGTCGAGGCTCATCACCTGGAGGCATAGGGAGAGGAGGAGGTAAAGGATAGGCTAGTGGATCCAGGGCTCCGGGAAGGATATTTTCTATGACTTTACAGGATGCTCAGGCTACTCCAGAGGTGGTGACAGGTACATTTTCTGTCATGAATAAACATGCTTACGTGCTTATTGATCCAGGTTCTACTCATTCATTTGTAGCACTGTCATTTACCATGCATTTGGGTAGACCATGTTCTTATCTAGATTGTTATTTATATATTTCTACACCTACGGGGGATGTGATGTTAGTGGAGCTTATGTATAAAAATTGTGTATTGTATATGGGGGAGAGGGAGTGAACCATTGATTTAATTCCCCTAGATATTCGAGATTTTGATATTATCTTGGGTATGGAGTGGCTATCTTCCTACCATGCTTCAATTGACTGTTTTCGTAAGGAGGTTACATTTAATATGCCGGGGGAGGAAGAATTCAAATTTACTGGGGAAAGAAATGTGGTTCCGAACTGTCTTATTTCAGCCCTTCGGGGGAGGAAATTGTTAAATAAGGGTTGTCAAGGCTTTTTAGCATATATTGTGGATACAAATAGGGAATTGCAAAAATTAGAAGATATCCCAGTCGTTAAGGATTTTGCAGATGTGTTCCCAGATGAATTACCAGGATTGCCACCTAGCAGAGAGGTAGAGTTTACTATCGATTTAGTGCCTGGTACAGCTCCAGTTTCTATTTCTCCATATAGAATGGCACCTGTGGAACTAAAGGAGTTAAAAGTTCAACTGCAAGATTTGCTAGATAGAGGTTTTATTCGACCCAGTGTATCACCATGGGGCGCTCCAGTATTATTTGTGAAGAAGAAAGATGGCACCATGCGACTCTGCATTGATTATCGACAGTTGAACAAGGTGACTATTCGAAATAAATATCCATTGCCTCGTATTGATGATTTGTTTGATCAATTACAGGGTGCTAAAGTGTTTTCAAAAATTTATTTGAGATCGGGTTATCATCAATTAAGGGTGAAAGATTGTGACATCTCTAAGACAGCTTTTCGTTCTTGCTATGGTCATTATGAATTTTTGGTAATGCCATTTGGGTTAACGAATGCTCCTGCGGTGTTTATGGATTTAATGAATCGAGTATTTCATCCTTTCATAGATTCATTCGTGATTGTCGTTATCGATGATGTTTTGATATACTCACCTAGCCAAGAGGAACATGAGAAGCATGTAAGAGTTGCATTGCAAGTTTTACGAGATAGTCAATTGTTTGCGAAGTTTAGCAAAATGTGAGTTTTGGTTAAATCAGGTAGTATTTCTGGGGCATGTTGTTTCGGGAGATGGAATTTATGTTGACCCTAAGAAGGTAGAGGCAATTGTGCAATGGGAAAGACCGAGGAATGTAACGGAGATAAGGAGTTTCCTAGGATTGGCTGGATATTATAGAAGATTCATAAAGGGATTTTCATCTATAGCCTTGCCGTTGACTAAATTGACCCGAAAGGAAGTGAAATTTGTGTGGAGTGATGAATGCCAGCACAGCTTTGAAATGTTGAAAAATAGGCTAATATCAGCTCCAGTTCTCACTGTTCCATCCAGTGGAGAAGGTTTTGTGATTTATACTGACGCTTCACATCAGGGCCTGGGTTGTGTTTTCATGCAACATGGAAAGGTAATTTCTTATGCATCTAGACAGTTAAAGATGCATGAACGTAATTATCCTACACATGATTTAGAACTTGCGGCTATTGTTTTTGCCTTGAAATTATAGAGACATCATTTGTATGGAGAGACGTGTGAAATTTTCACTGACCATCAAAGTTTAAAGTATTTATTTACACAGAGAGACTTGAATTTGAGACAAAGACGTTGGATGGAGTTAATTAAAGATTACGATTGTACCATTCACCATCATCCCGGGAGGGCCAATGTTGTTGCAGATGCTCTGAGTCGAAAGTCATTGGGGAGGTTATCTTGTATTCAATGTGCCCGAGTTGGCAATATTATGGAATTAAGACCGATGCGAGTCGAGTTGAACTTATCTAAAATGGGGGGGTTATTTGCACACGTTACAGTGAGACCTTTACTGGCAGAACGCATACGAAATTTGCAAGTCAGTGATCCATTCCTTGAAAAGAAGAAATGGGAAATCCTGGATGGTAAAGAGAGTGACTTTGAAATTAAGAAGGATGAATCATTGTGCTATAAAAACAGAATTTGTGTACCGAATGATCCGTCCTTAAAGAAGGATATATTAGAAGAGGCACACAGTTCTATTTACTCTATGCATTCGGGAGGTACCAAAATATACAGAGATTTGAAAGAGTATTACTGGTGGAAAAATATGAAACGTGAGATTGCCGAATTTGTAGCTAAATGTTTAGTATGTCAACAAGTGAAAGCGGAGCATCAGAAGCCGGCAGGATTATTGCAGTCATTGCCTATTCCGGAATGGAAGTGGGAGCATATAACGATGGATTTTGTTGTAGGATTGCCACGATCACCAAAGGGGCACGATTCTATTTGGGTGATTGTAGATCGATTGACAAAGTCAGCTCATTTTCTTCCAGTTAAGACGACCTACACTATTGATAAATATGCACGTATATACGTTGATGAGATTATACGTTTACATGGGGCACCAGTGTCAATAGTATCAGATAGAGATCCAAATTTCACTTCTAAGTTTTGGCCTCGTTTATAGAATGCCATGGGCACAAGTTTGAAGTTCAGCACTGCATTTCATCCACAAATCGATGGGCAATCTGAAAGGATGATTCAAATATTAGAAGACATGTTACAAGCTTATGTATTTGACTTCAAAGGTAGTTGGGATGATCATTTGCCATTGATGGAATTTACGTATAATAATAGTTATCAGTCCACCATTGGTATGGCTCCTTATGAAGCTTTATATGGGAGGAGATGAAGAACGCCATTATGTTGGGATAAAGTGGGTGAAAGAAAAGTTTTGGGTCCTGAATTGATAGATATGACAACTGAGAAGATCAAAATGATTCGGGAACGGATAAAGATAGCGCAAAGAAGGCAGAAATTTTATGCAGATAAGAGGAAGTATCCATTGGAATTTCAGAAGGGGGATTTTGTATTCCTACGTATTTCACCGTGGAAAGGCGTTATGAGATTTGGAAAGAAGGGGAAACTAAGTCCAAGATACATTGGAACATATGAAATGTTGGAAAGAATTGGGACCCTGGCATATAGATTGGCATTACCTCCAGAGTTATCTCGTTTGCATGATGTGTTCCATGTATCAATGCTTCGTAAGTATTTGGCAGATCCATCTCATCAACTGAAAACCCAGCCTATTGAACTGAAAGAAGACTTGTCGTACATCGAGGAACCAGTGGAAATTCTTGATCGTAAGGAGCAGGTATTGAGGAATAAGGTTATTCACTTAGTTAAAGTGATGTGGATGAGCCATGGAATTAAAGAAGCAACTTGGGAAACATAGGATAGCATGAAGAAACAGTATCCCCATTTGTTTGGTAAGTGTCATTCGTATTAAATTTCGGGGACGAAATTTTCTAAGGGGGGGAGGTTGTGACAACCCGTATATGATTATGATAAATTATATTTAAATCATAATTATCCTATGTGATATGAATAATGTGTTATTAGTATATCAAATGTTAAGTGATTATGGTTAGTATAATTCTACTTTCATAAATCATGAATTGTCGAATTATTTACGAACACAATATTTAGTTATTTTTGATAGAAATGTTCCTGTTTAAGACTAGTTTTGACCCTTGTAACATTACAATTGACTTGAGCTGAAAACTACATAGTTGTAGATATGTAAGTTATGGTTGTAACACAACAAACGGTGCATCAAACGGATGTTCGAGTAAGAAGTTAGGTCGAAATTACGAGAAGGGGCGAATCTGTCAATTCCCTTAAGTGGTAAATTGTCTTTTATTAAACCAAATGTTTTAATTTGATTGGATGGATTGGTAGGCAGCCTTGGCCGACTTAAAACTCTCCCTTAACCTTATTTATTCATCAAATAAGTCCCTAGTTTCAGTTTGAGGTGTTATTAGCTTGAGGAAAGAGAGGTAGAAGTTAAGGAAGAAAGGGTTACAAGGAAAATCTAGGAAAACAATTCCAAGAAAATCCTTAAGGTGATTCAAAGGTAATATTATGTGTTAATATTGTTTTAATCTTCTATTATACTTATTTCAAAGTATATAAATCGTGAAGTATTGATCCAAATTCCATCCTCCTTTGTGATAATATGAATTGGTTCATATGTGAGATAAGTGGTGGTATAGGTCATATTACTTTGTATTGAAACCCTTTGTATTCAAACTTGCATATCTCTTTGTGTGCTTACTGGAATTCAGAAATTCAAATTGGATATGAAAATAGACTCATATATTCATATCATATCCGAAAATAAGAATTTAACTCCTTATGGTTAGGTCTTAGTGATGGTTACAAGTTTGTATATAGTTGCTGTTTGAATATTTCATTTCGGTATGCCCTGAGTTTGGTCAAGATTTTTAGATAGCAAATGAAGTTCAAATATTATGAAACTTTAATTATGCACTATTCAGTATGTCTACTGATAGTGTGTTTAAAATCATGGAAATCTATGCTGTATAAAATTATGAAAATTCTTGGAAATCGAAGGAACAATAGAGGAGTTTGTAGGGCAGATTTCTTGTGTTGTAAAGAAATGGCCATAACTTGCCCTAGGAAGCTTGAAAAATTACACCGTCACTTGTAACGGAAAGTATATTCAGATGTGTTTTCAGATTGATAAGCTTGAACACCTGTATGTGTACTATTTATGAATATGGGATGGTTAAGTATGGGGGACAATGATTTGACGCCATATTGGATACCCAATGAAAGAATGTTTGTATCTACTCCTTCCGAAGAGTATTTTGAGTACATGTTTCATGTTTATATATATTCAGAAGTATACTTTTATGTTTAATTGAGTTTAGTTATAAATTCCTTACGAGATAGTTTCTAGGGTTGAATGTTCATGACCTTATCAACATATATACCATCGTTTCGTCTTTACATATGTTTCATGGAATATGACTTGAGTAGAATCATAGTGTGGTTGTATACTTATTTAAAGTTACATAATTATATTAAGATAATACTTATGATTGAGTTTCAATACTGATTTAGTTGGATTAATAGGTGTAAGGCCAAATCAACCAAGTTCAGCTCCACCCGAGGGAAACGTGAATACATAGTTGACAACACAAGGTGAGTGTACTTACTGAGTTGATTTTGGATATGACATATATGTATCATATGTTGAGATTATATGGCTTATTTAAAAGTCATGAGATGTTGATATGTTATGGCTTATTTAAAAGCCAAGAGATGTTGATACGTTATGGCTTATTTAAAAGCCAAGAGATGTTGAGATGTTATGGCTTTATAAAAGTCAGGATATGTTGAGTTGCTATGCAATTCAGGAGATGTTAGGTTTTTAAAACCTATGGATATGATTATTGCCTACGGGCAGGAGATGTGGGGTTTATTAACTCCGTATATGTATATGGCCTAATTTGGCACAGAGATGTATATATTAATATGTTGAGATGTTAATATAGTGCTTTTACTATATAGAGATGTAATACATTCACTGAGTTTTTAAACTCATGATTTTATATGTTTACATTTTCAGGTTTTCGAGCTGCCACTGCCAGGTCTAGGAGGTTGAGTACATAGAAGTAGGGTCTTGTTAGTTTGTTTTATAAACTGCACTAGTTGTAATTAAGTTAAATGCTATGTGAGTTCTGTTGAAATTGTCTCCTTAAAATGATTGGATTTTTTTATTCTGCATTTTAACCTTGAAGTTGTTTCAATATGTATTGCCTAAATAATAAATAAATTATAATTGTGGTTTGTAAACTATTTAGTTAATTATATCCTAATGGGGTTAGGGTGTGACACGTAGTGTCCACTGAAATGTAGATGGTAGTGTCGGCCTGGGCCGACCCTGGTCCGGCCGAGGTATGATATCGCGGGCCCATGGCTTATCTAGGGTTGATCAATACCTCGGCCATCATCTCGGCCGAGGTTGGTGTCTCTGGGCCGAGGTCACACTTGGGGCATATCAATGACCACACCCAGAATCACCTAACCAGCGCAGAAACATACAATAATCACTCATATGGCCTAAGACAATATCCACCCTGCATTTATTAACCAGGGGGTTTCACCATACGAACGTAACTTCCCTTATGATAACGATTTAGAGAGGTGTGTATCCATATTTTATTATTTATGAAAATCATTTCCTTTTTCCATTTTGAAAACATTAATTTTTACATTTTCAAAAGTCATCTACATCATATCATATATACTTTAATCACATAGTATATATATATATATATATATATATATATATACCACATATTCCTCCTCGAATATATATATGGCCATAATTGCCAATCACATCTAGCAATGACCAATAATCCCAAAGATTCTCTCAAAGAATCATAATCACGCATTCATATATGCATGATACCAAACCCAAGGTAATTCCTTACTTTGATAAATAATAACCTTAATCCCATCTAAGGATTTATGGATATCTCCAAATATACCAATTTGCATTAACTAAATAAGTATATTCTCCAATTCATCCTAATATTCTCGTCGGATTCACTCATCCATAATCAACATAATTATGTAATCTCTTTAGATCATAATCCTATTTAATACTCAAATTTAGAAAGCCCGCTTTAAACTCAAAGAGGAGAAGCAATAACAATCTTCAAAATCTTGGGCTAAAAATAGGGTACCGATCGACCGGTCCTGGACCCCCGGTTGACCGCGGTTTGCAGATAAGCCTACGAAACCAACCAGTAAGCTCTTTTCCCTTGACGCGGTCGACCGACCATAGGGTCGCGGTCGACCGGTCACACCAGGTCCTCAAAACTTTATTCTCCAAAATCTTCATCCAATAATCCAAATTCATTTTCGTGGTTTCTAATCTACACCAAAAATCATCCCAAACATCTACACAATTAATTCTAGCTTTTATTTTTCCAATTTTTGATTTGATTTCCGAGTTGATGATTTCAAACCGGAACTGCTATCTTATAAAAATCATATCAAATCGAAGAAAAATCCAAAAAATACTCGGTCAGCGCTCACGCGACCATATCATAAATATCTACAACTTTCGTGTTTTGTCCAAGAGCTAAATCAATTCTCTTCCTGGCTGAAATGCCCTAACAAGCCACGGGTTTACTATTCATCGTCTTCCCCAAAATTCCAAACTCCATTTTTCTCCATTTTTGTTGTTTTTAATCTCATCCAACAACTCAATAAACATCTAATCTATGTTTTCCAAATAACACATCAATTAATTTGGGGTATCAAATCATTACCCTTAGTTTTAAACCCTAAAACCATAAAAATCCCAACTTATCATTTAAACCCATTTCAATCCATTTTATCACTCCATTTACATGGATTTAACAATAAAAATCATTAAGAGTTTACATTACATCAATATGTAAACTCATATCTAAGTTTTTACAATTTTATTTTAGGGTTCTACCAACTATGATATGAAATAAATGCATAATTGAAAGAAAACAAGTAAACACTTGCCTCGTGGATATAATCCGACAACCTCGAGTCGAATCTGGCGGAGTTTGGACGAAACCCCCCGTTTTCTCCTCTTTTCTCTCCTCCTATCTATTTTGTCTCTCTTTTCTTTCTTTTCTTTCTCTTTTCTCCCTCTCTCCCTCTTTATAAAGAAAGAAAAATGGTTTAAACCCTTAAAACCCAGAAACAATTCGTTTACCAATTTCGAGCCCTTTTTAACTCTAAAATTTTCCGAAACTCAATATCGACAATCGAACACTCTTTTTCGACTATTTCGGAAATTTTGAGACTCACGGCGCGGTCGAAATATCCATCCGAGGTACTTGACCCAAATCACTATTCGAACCTATATAACTTAATGCGGGTTTTCTAATCAAAATCTTAACTCTTTTGTCGCTTTACTCCACGACGACATATAATTAAAATACTTCGACCTAGTTAATCCCAAAAATAATTACAACATCCATCGAAAATCATTAAATCCTTAGAAATCCCAAATTTTACTATTTCGGAAAATTCCTCAAATCTTCAATTTATACTTAATTATAGAATTTAAGTGTCTCCAAAAGGACGGGTTGTTACAGTCCCTGCCTACCACAATGTGTGAACGTATAAATTAGGCGGTGAATGTTACCTAAAGGTGTCTCTCTCCTCAAATTCTTAGGTGGCGCTCTCCTAATGATCCTAGGTTTCTCTCGCTTGACAACCATTGGTACCTCTCTCTTAACAACCCTGTGAGGCTCTCTCACACGTGTGGGGTTGGCTTTGGGAATGGGTGCAACACTATCCTCGAAACCTATACCACCCCTATCGTTCTTAATTTGGACAGTTCCTAAAATTTTATCCAACTTTTCATACCTAGACTCCAAATCAAATTTTACTTTATTCGAATCTTTCAATTTCTCCTCGAGCTCACCTATCCTTAACTCGAGCAAACGCCTAGAATCCTCAAACTGAAGAAGCTCCTTTTTCATAGCTTCTATCATCCCTCGAAGACTATTTCTCTCTCCCTCGGCGTACTCAATCTTCTCTCTAAAAGATTTCTCATGTGCCCTAAGATCTTCAACTAAAACATCATTATTTTTAAGGCACACTCTTGCAATTGAGCTTTCAACCTAAAATTTTCTTTCTTTATTTTCAAGTTCATTGAAAGACATTTTCAAGTCATGCTCATCTACACTTCCTTCCTCACTCTCATCACCCTCACTATCATCACTAATCACACGGGTGGGAAGCTCTAGCCTAGAAGCAGAAAAAACTTATTCTTTCGAATCACTAAGGGAGGAAACATGAGATGTCAGTTTATTCAATTTCTTCCTCAAATTTGTGGGACACTCATCTATCGTGTGACCAACACCCTCACAAGAGTTCGTGTCAATTTTCCAATCAGCCCTTCAAAAAGCTGACATCTAAAATCATCAAAACCACCGAAAGCCATACTTTAGAAATTCAGGATTTCAAAAACAGATTTTGAAAAACAATAAATATCACACAATTTTTTCAAAAACAAGATCAAATGCAATAAATTGGCATAACCTGCTCTAATACCACTTGTTAACACGTTGTGAGATATTGATTCCAAATTTTAATTCAGTCTTAACGCATGCATCAAAGTGATACAAAATTATAAAGCAATAAGCATGTAAAGGAGACAATCACAAAATTATTTGGAACACCAATTTCAGGAAAAAATCCCCGAAAGGTGATATGCCCCAAGTGTAACCTCAGCCCAGAAACACCAACCTCGGCCGATATTATGGCTGACGTTGGACATGCGATGTTAGCCCTTGGCCATATCAAGGTCGGCCCAGGCCGACACTACCATGGGCCTCTACAAGGGACATCGCAAGGATCAGCAGTATTTTCGTATACCTTAGAATGGCAACCTCGGCCAGACATAGGCCGAGCTCGCAAGAAGCCACCAGCAACCTCATCAAGACATTAGTCGATACTCCAAACACTCCAGCTCAACCTCGGCCCAGGCCGACCTTGACCACTGTCTCGGCTGGGATTAGGCCGAGACCTCCATGGAATACTCGGACTAAACAGGTACCTAGACTTACCAACCTCGGCCTCCCTCAGGTCGAGGTCATATACCAGGCGCGATAGCCGAGCATCTGCTGACATTTGGATAAGGACACATGGGCACAAATCAGTTATAACAAGATTATTCCCCACACGTGGGGAGGATATTGCATCATCGTTCTCTACATGTGACAGTGACAGATGGCTTTCCCATATTGGTGAGGCCAACACACACATGATCATAGCATGCATGGGGGGTACATTACACCCCCTAGATACTATATATAGAGGTCATCCTCTACCTTGCAAAGGATCCAAGATCAGTAACCTTAGCTAAAACTCTGCTCAAATACACAGTAGAGAGAGAAAGCTTGAGAGATTGTATCCATGGCCATTAGAGCCCTCATATATTGATACACATCATACACTTGCACAGTGGACGTAGGCCTGATTGGCTGAACCACTTACATAATTGTGTTCATCCTCTTCTCCTCATCACAACCTCTTATATATATATATATATATATATATATATATATATATATATATATATATATATATACCCTCATGCTGCCATTGTTAACATTGAACTAAGCTCATAAACACCTTGAAGGGTTGTGATATTTCTGGTATCATCATTTTGGCGCCGTCTGTGGGAATCGAGAAGCTATCTCTTCCTCTTCTTCAGCTTAACCTCACCGAAGACTCTGGTGGTGAACCAGGCACCACCCCTTGCATGGAGCTGTTTCACCATTGAAAGAGGTCCTTCAAGGTATTGAGCTCATCTGCTACTCCAGCTCTGTAGTGTAACATATGGCACCAGAATTACCACAGCCTCTTCCACCACCTGGGGGTGGAGGGCCTAGCTCCAGTAAGGCGCCCCCCAGTCCGAAATGGCGGAGATAGCTGCAGCCTTGAGATCTTTAGTTGCAACACAAAAAGTTATGCAGGAGCAATTTGCACAGCTCAGCCAAACTATGATGAGGCCACCTGGAGTCTCACCGGATATGATTACTCCGGCGGTAGTTCAGCCTCATCCTGATGCCAGGGGACCACCCCAGGCACCGATGAAGGATCATCCTACACCCCAGCGGAGGAGGGACGTTGCTGACCCTAAGCTCTTACGCCAGGGGAGGCAGGGAAACCTATGACGATCTAGAGTCGGAAGAGGCACCGGAAGACTGTTAGGAGCCGTATGAGGTGTCAAATAACACCGTACGGCCTCTTCGGAAGAGTCAAGGATGTGTCAGCCGAAGAGATGAAGAGGCTCAGAAGAGAGGGTCGACTTTTAATCGGTTGAGCAGAGAATCAGCCTTCGAGAGGTTGGGTCTAGTAAATGATATAAGACATAGGTTATCCAGGTCCAGGAGTGCTGTCGGCTCGTAAAGAAGGGACATACCAGGTCGGCCTGACCAAGGCCGACCCTGTGACAGAAGAGATAGAGATCAGGAAGAGGTCAATAGCCGGTACGGTGCTGTAGTAGGGGAACCCTCGGTCTATCCCATGGAAGTGGCTGGGGATAACCTCGGCCAAGTCGATGGCAGAAGACCTTGGAATGACTCTATCCAGCGCCTTGAGGAGAAGATAGGAGACCTCATCAAAAGCAGGGACCCATTGCAAAGGGGTTACTCAGAGGGCTCCCCATTTTTGGCGAGGATAGTGGGGTTCCCAACCCCAGCTAAGTTCAATCCTCTTACAGTATCTCCCAAGTATGATGGCAGCACTAACCCTGTACATCATATTGAAATATACCAGTCGGCAGCAAAAATCTACTCGATACCGGATGAGATGAAGTGTAGGGCCTTATCTGGGACATTGACAGGGGAAGCGCACAGTTGGTTCACCTCCCTTCTGAAGAACTCAATTGAGAACTTCAAAGGCTTGGCCGAGCGATTCATCCACAACTTCTGCTTTGGGGTGAGACCCCAAAAAAAGACCACTCACTTGCTGTATGTCAAGAAGGGCAAGGATGAAAGCCTAAGAGAATATATAGCCCGGTTCAACAAAGAGAAGTTGGAGGTCAAGGATTATGAAGAGAACATAGCTATGATTGCCCTCATAGGGGGTCTACAGAAAGGGAAGCTGTTGTGGAAACTGGCGGAAGACCCTCCCAGGTCTATGGCGAAGCTCCTGGCAACTGCGGGGAAAGTAATGAATGCGGAAGAGGCAATGGCCGCCAAGTATGAGGATGAGAATCGTGGTGGCAGTGGAAAGTCCCAAAAGAAGAAAGATGGGAAGAAGAGATCGGACGATGACAAGTTCGCTCACTATACTCCTCTGACTGTGAGCTGTGAGCACATCCTCAATGAGATTAAGAATGACAGGGCTCTGAGATGGCCAGAGAAGCTGAAAGCCCCGCCACATAAGAGGAACAAAAACCTATGGTGTGAATTCCACCAGGATCATGGTCACGTCACGGATATATGCTTCGCTCTGAAGGATGATATTGAGAAGATGTTAAAATCTGGGAAGTTGAGAAAATATGTAGATGGTAAGGCTCCTAAGAGTGGAAGAGATGACCATAAGAAGAGGAGGAATGACAGATACCGTGACAACGTCCCAGCCTGAAGAGACGATGATTCAGAAGGTGATGATGAAGACGATCCGAATCTTCCACCAAAGGATGATAACAGCCCGGTAAAGAGGGTTGGTATGATCTCGTTCGGTGTTGGCACAATATGCGGAGGATTTACAGGTGGTGGATCTGAAGTAGCTGATAGAAAGGCTCATGTGGTCGAGGCCAAATTAGTGGACAAGCTTGAAGTTGTGAATCTAACGTCTTTCGATACAGTACAGAAGAGGAAGAAAGTGGACATGAACACCCTCATAGTTGGGTTCTCCAGACTCGACTTCAGAGGTATATTAGCCCCCCATGATGACCCTTTGGTCATAACAACAAGGGTGCATGGATGTGAGGTGCAGAGGATCCTCGTGGATAGGGGGAGCTCGGCAGATGTGATGTTTTGGTCTTGCTTCAAGAGCTTAGGCCTTAGTAGAGCAAGACTGGTCCCCTATCATGACCCCCTGATAGGCTTCAGTGGGGAAAAGGTTCACCCCTTAGGCATGTATGAGATGGACGTATGGATGGGTGACGAGTGGCCTAAGAGGTTGACCAGGAAGATTAATTTCTTCGTGATGGACGAGAGTGTATTCTTGGCCTATAACCTCATCGTAGGAAGGGTGGCCCTTAGGGAGTTCGAGGCTGTGCCATCAATGGTCCACCAGATGCTAAATTCTCGACCCCCTATGGGGTAGGAGAAGTGCAAGGTGACCAGATCACAGCGCGAGAGTGTTACTTCAACTCGGCCGAAGAGAGGCAGTCCCATAAGAGGGCCACCACCACTTATAGCATTGATACTCTTGATCCAAGAGACGAAACAAAATTGAAGAAGGGAGAGGCCGCGAAAGAGGTAGAATCCATAGTCCTCAATGACGACGAGCCGAAAAAAACCATCCAGGTCGGCAAAGCCCTTAATTCAGAAATCAAGGAAGAGCTGATAAACTTCCTCAGGAGGAGGCAGAGTGTCTTTGAATGGAGTCACGCAGACATGCCTGGCATCAATCCTGAGGTTATGAGTCATAGGCTCAACGTTACCAAAGATGCCAGGCCTATCAAACAGAGACGAAGGGTCTACTCCAGGGAAAAATATGACATCATCCGTGAAGAGGTCAAAAAGTTAGAAGAGGCTGAGTTTATAAGAGAAGTTACCTATCCAGAGTGGCTTTTAAATGCAGTCATTGTGCCCAAGGCCAATGAGAAGTGGAGAATGTGTGTGGATTTCACTGACCTGAATAGATCTTGTCCAAAAGACAGATATCCCTTACCTCAGATAGATCAGATGGTGGATGCTACAGCATGACATGAGCTCATGAGCTTCATGGATGCGTATTCAGGCTATAACCAAATCCTAATGGATGCCGAAGACTTAGAGAAGACAGCCTTCATTACCGATAAAGGGACGTACAGCTATAAAGTGATACCCTTCGGTCTGAAAAATACAGGGGCAACATACCAACGTCTTGTCAATAAGATGTTCGAAGAGCAAATATGTAAGACCATGGAAGTGTATATAGATAATATGCTGACAAAAAGCTTGAAAGTTTGCACTCATGTAGCAGACCTTGAGAAGACCTTCGATGTGATGGACTCATACAGAATGAAACTCAACCCAGCAAAGTGTGTCTTCGGAGTAGGAGCTGGGAAGTTCCTGGGATTCATCGTTAATCAAAGAGGAATTGAAGCGAACCCTGAGAAAATCAAGGCATTACTTGACATGAAGACTCCTAGGAGTATCAAGGATGTCCAAAGACTTACGGGGAGAGTGGATGCCCTTTACAGGTTTGTTTCTAGGGCAACGGACAAGTGTCTTCCATTCTTTAAAGTTTTAATAAAGGTCTTCCAATGGGGCAAATTGTGTGAAAAATCCTTCAACTAACTCAAGTCCTACTTGGGGTTTCCCTTATTGTTGTCTCGGCCCATCGCAGGAGAAAATTTGTTTGTGTATCTGGCAGTCTCTGAATCAGCCATCAGCGCGGCCATCATACGGGAAGACGATGGGATCCAAAGGCCTGTATACTTCAACAGTAAGGCCCTTCAAGGGTCTGAACAAAATTATCCCCGTATGGAAAAGTTGGCTTATGCCCTAATACACGCTTCAAGAAAAATGAAGCCTTACTTCCAAGCTCACTCCATGGTAGTCCTCATTGACTCCCCACTAAGGCAGGTCTTGCATAAACTTGAGAAGTCTGGGAGGCTGATGACCTGGGCCATTGAGTTGGGAGAGTATGATCTTACCTACCAGCCTAGGACATCCATCAAAGGGCAGGCCCTAGCGGACTTTGTTGCAGAATTCACCAGGGAAGAGGCCGAGACAGAGAAAGGCCTAGGGGACGTCGAAGAGATAAACCGAAGTGTCTTCCAAAATTCGTAAAAGATGACACCAAACGTCTTCCAAGATCAGGAAGAGGCTGAGACAGAGAAAGGCCTAGGGGACTTCGAAGAGATAAACCAAAGTGTCTTCCGAAATTCGAAAGATATGACAACAAACTTCTTCTGAGAACGGGAAGAGGTCACCTCAAGCAAGACCCGAAGTAGAGTAGAAGAGAACGAAGAGGATCGATACCTCTTCAAGTAAGGAGTTGTGACAGAAGGGGTCTTCTCATCAGATACAGACATCTGTAGCCTCTTTGTTGATGGCTCTTCCTGCGATAGTGAAAGCGGTGCGGGGCTAATACTCTCAGCTCCAGATGGCGCCAACATTGAATACGCCCTGAGATTTAACTTCCAGGCCTCAAATAACGAGTTCGAATATGAGGCCATGATAGCAGGTCTCTTATTGGCAATGACTCTTCGCGTAAAATGACTCCTACTCCATAGCGACTCAAGGTTAGTTGTCGATCAAGTGCTGGGAGTCTATGAGGCCAGGGATGAAAGGATGGAAAAGTACCTCAAGAGAGTGAGAAAGATGTTGGAATATTTTTAAGAGGCAAAACTAAAGAGAGTGCCTCGACAAAGTAACATCCACACAGATGCATTGGCAAGGCTAGCCTCGGCAATGAAGACAGATGTTAGAAGGACCATTCCGATCGAGGTTTTGAGAAAGGCAACCATCGAGGAAGAAGAGGTATGTAACCCCCGTCATAATTTGAACCTAGGAGACTCATGGATCGACCACATCATCAGGTATATTAGAGGGGGAGAGCTACCTGAGTCCAAGCTGGAGAGGAGAAAATTGAGATATAGGGCAGCCAAGTTCTCGATACTAGGAGACGTCTTGTACAAAAAGGGATTCCTATTACCTCTCCTCAGATGTGTGCATACCACAAAAGTTCCTCGGGTCTTACAGGAGGTTCATGAGGGTTATTGCTCTAGCCACATAGGGGGAAGGCCTGATACGACGCAAATATTGCGTATTTCACCCGTTAACGTACGCGTTATTTGCCCCCTCGGGTACCTTAATTCCTATATTTATGCTCGATAATCAGACAACCTCCATTTTATATGTTAACATGCTATATGAGGTATATTTGGGCTTTTGTAGGGATTACAGGTGCTAAGTATGAAGTTGGATGCATTCCGGTGAAGTTTCGTACAAATCCGCACGCGTAAGGGCATTTTAGTCAATTTATAATTTGGGAAATTGTCCTAATGTCTTCATGGAAGTTTTATCCCTTTGAACAAGCTTCGCGTGGCCGTAAACGGTGCGCGATTCCGAGTCCGAACGAAGAAGTTATGAGACTTTTAGCGGAAGAGGATTCCAAAGAGACCAAACCAGGAAGCCAAATCGATTCGGCTCCAGGGCAAATCGATTCGGCCCCCTAGCCAAATCGATTCAGAAATTTCCAAATCGATTCGGCTTGGACCAGTAGCCAAATATCGGGGGACCAAATCGATTCGGCTCCAGGCCAAATCGATTCGGCCCTGCTGATATTTGGTAAATTTCCTTTTTATTTACAATTTTGCCATGGGATATTTTGTATTTAACCCTTATCTCTTCATTTTGAAGAGAGGATCTTAGATGTCTTACATTTCACATTAGTTTAGGGTTTGTATGGAGCTTTTCCCTACTCCACCACTTTGGGTGTTTTGCCCACTTTGATGTATGTAAGCTTATTAATTTAAGTTGTATTTCATTATTTCCTTGCTTCCATTAATTTACATGCTTTCATTTACTTGCTTTCTCTACTTTCTTGCCTAGATTAATTTATTTGTTGTTGTAATTATTTTATTGGTTTGTTAATTAGTTTAGTTCATGATGTACCCTTAGATAAATAGGGTCGGGGTTGTGTTCCGCTATTTACGGATTTGAACCTCGAAAGTTAGGTTTTCGTGTGAAATTGCATTTAATTGAAACCGCGTGTATTAAAGTTGGATTATTATGCGTTTAACTTTATTTGTCACGCAACTTTAGTGTTTATAGCGATAATCCGAATTTAATCCGCGTGTGACCATTTTCCGTTAAATGTTTAATCTCGCAAGTTTGGGTTGAATTCCTTATTGTGTGATGTTTATGCTTAATTGAAAATGCTCGATTAAATTGCTTTCAAGACTTAACTCTAATTAGTAGTTGTTTCGTTCCGTGTGGTAGGATGCGATCCCGATCCTCGCTTTGCTTTAATTTAGTGTTAACTTCTCTTTTCTTTAGTCCACCATAACCACCCATCACCTTTTCATTTATTTATTTTACACTTTTATTCCTGAAGTAATTTAAACAATTAAAATCTAAAATTCAATCACACCCTGTGGATTTCTTACGATACCCGACTTACCGCTGTACTTGCTTGTAAAGTGTAGTAGTAGCTTAGGTTTTCTTTGTATCGCGGCGGCGAAACACACGACGATTGTGTCTCCACACGAACACACTTTTTTCGCCCGATCAAGGCCCTTAGCCAAGAGGATCATCACACAAGGATACTGGTGGCCAACCTTGTCCAAGGACGCTGCAGCTTACGTAAAGAGGTGTACTAAATGTCAAAGGTTTGCCACTATTCCTCATCAACCCCATCAGCCTATGACGTCAATTTCTTCTCCATGGCTATTTGCGGTATGGGGAATTGACTTAGTAGGACCCCTACCAAGAGCTGCCAACAATTACAGATCCTTGATAGTTGCTATTGACTACTTCTCAAAGTGAGTGGAGGCAGAGCCGATGATAACAATCACAGAGCCGAATACCTTCCAATTTATTTGGAGAAATATCGTATGCAGATATGGCCTCCCAAACACTCTCATCTTAGACAATGGAACCCAGTTCAAGAACTACTCCTTAGAAAAGTATTGCCAAAGAGTAGGAATAAAGCAATTCTTCTCATCTCCTGGCCGACCTTAGGCAAATGGTCAAACCGAGGTCACAAACAGAACTATCCTAGATGGAATCAAGAAGAGGTTAGAGGATGCGAAGGGAAGATGGACTGAAGAGGTCTACGTTGTGTTATGGGCCTACAGAACCATGACAAGGACACCAAGGGGTGAAACCCCGTTCATGCTATCACATGGCTCAGAGGCTGTGATACCAACAGAAGTAGGACTCCCAACTCATAGGGTTCATACCTATGACCCCGATAAAAATAGGGAAGAGAGGAGGTTAGACCTAGATCTAATTGAAGAAAGAAGAGAAGACGCTGAGATCAGACAAGCAGCCTACCAACAGAGGGCAGCGAAATTCTACAACCAGAGGGTGAAGACAAGACCCATTGCAGTGGGAGACCTAGTGCTAAAGAAGACCCTACATAAGGCAAACAAGCTTCACCCAAACTGGCATGGCCCCTATAAGGTGACAGAAGAGGTTGTGTCTGGCACCTACAGGCTAGAAAACCTAGAAGGAGAACCTTTCGCTAACCCATGGAATGCTGATCACCTAAAGAGATATTACATATGATGTTGCATAGAGTTTTATGTAAATGTACCATCTTATTATGAAGAGATTATTAATAAAGATCAGTTCCCATGACTGTTCTCGCTTCATTCTTTGATCAGAGATTAATTATGAGGATAACATCTTAGGTGATGACCTCAGACCCTCAAACATCATTCAGTGGTGATGAGGTCTGAGGTCAGGCACCATAATCGATGACCTCAGACCCTTAACATCATTAATTTGGTGATATTAATTATGAGGATAACATCTTAGGTGATGACCTCAGACCCTCAAACATCATTAAGTGGTGACGAGGTCTGAGGTCAAACACCATAATAGATGACCTCAGACCCTTAACATCATTAATTTGGTGAGTAATTATGAAGATAACATCTTAGGTGATGACCTCAGACCCTCAAACATCATTCAGTGGTGACGAGGTCTGAGGTCAGACACCATAATAGATGACCTCAGACCCTTAAAATCATTAATTTGGTGAGTAATTATGAGGATAACATCTTAGGTGATGACCTCAGACCCTCAAACATCATTCAGTGGTGACAAGGTCTGAGGTCAGACACCATAATGGATGACCTCAGACCCATAACATCATTAATTTGGTGAGATTAATTATGAGGATAACATCTTAGGTGATGACCTCAGACCCTTATAACATCACTCAGTGGTGACAAGGTCTGAGGTTAGACACCATACTTGGATGACCTCAGACCCTTAACATCATTAATTTGGTGAGAGTAATTATGAGGATAACATCTTAGGTGATGACCTCAGACCCTCAAACATCATTCAGTGGTGACGAGGTTTGAGGTCAGACACCATAATAGATGACCTCAGACCCTTAACATCATTAATTTGGTGAGATTAATTAAAGAGGACAACATCTTAGGTGATGACCTCAAACCCTCAAACATCATTCAGTGGTGAGGAGGTCTGAGGTCAGACACCATAATAGATGACCTCAAACCCTTAACATCATTAATTTGGTGAGAGTAATTATGAGGATAACATCTTAGGTGATGACCTCAGACCCTCAAACATCATTCAGTGGTGACGAGGTCTGAGGTCAGACACCGTAATGGGATGACCTCAGACCCTTAACATCATTAATTTGGTGAGATTAATTATGAGGATAACATCTTAGGTGATGACCTCAGACCCTCAAACATCATTCAGTAGGATGACCTCAGACCCTTAACATCATTAATTTGGTGAGATTAATTAAGGGGAACAACATCTTAGGTGAGACCATTGATTAAGTTTAAACAAGATATCATTGTAACAAGACGAGAGCGAAAATAAATGAAGGGGTATAAAATCACATGACATTCAATAAAAGTAAAGATGATCCTCCTCAGAGGTTGATACATTCAGAAATAATAAGATCAAGGATTACAGAAGTTTCAAATGTTAATGGATCACAATGTTAAAAAATTATCTAAGGATTGGGGAGGGTAATGTTGACATCCTCGGCTTGGTTAGGCTCTGCAACATTGGACACCTCGGCCACGTCATCATGATGGCCTGCCCCTTCAACCTTAGTGTCGTCCAATATGGCAGTCTCGGCGGGCGCGACAGCCTCCTTCACCTCCTGAAGGGCCTGGGCAAACTGGGGGTCGACAAAGCCGAGGCCTACAAAATCTGAGGCTTTTAGAGTACCAGCCTCCCTCTCCTTGACGTCAACCCACGTAATAGTGGCTTTGATACCTCTTTCAAGGTATTCAAAGCCTAAGCTCATAAACTCGTCAGAGGACTTGTAATCAGAGATAATCTTCTCGGAGGCATCATCGAGGGCTGCCCTAACAGCTGAGTTGACCTTATGCTGCAGAACATCATCCTTTGCCTTCAGAGCTGCAGCATGATCCTTACCAAGCTGGGAGATGTCCTTCTCCAGCCCCTTCACCTTCTTCTCAGAGTCCTTCAGTTCAGACTTGAGGCGCTCAATCTCTGCGTTCAGAGAGATCTGGACTTTCTCGGCCTCTTTCCCCTTTTGGATGAGGGGCAATTTCCTTAGAGTCCAGTTAGATAAATGGTGCATAGCTGCCAAGCCCTGCATATTTTGTGATAATTAGTAAGCTGAAGAAAAGTCAGATGTTACGCTTAAAGAATTTCTGAAGAAAGATCAAGTCATACCTGAACGGCTCTGTGAAGGCCGAATTCAACCAGCAGAGGGGTGTCCAGAGACCTAAAGAAGCATTTATCAGCCTCGGTCATTGCAGAACCGATGGCATCAAGGGACTGAAGACTGTGGCCTATTATACTGTCAATTATCTTTAACTGATCCAGACGAGCCGATAAGGCGTCAGCTGAAGAGATAGTGATGGCAACGTCAACAGTCCTCTTCTTCGGCCTCTGATCCTCAGGGGTGTGACCTTCTAGAGCCCTCTTCTTTGTCGCTGGGGGCTTAGAGGCAGAGGGAGCTGGGGGAGGAGCGTTCAGACCAGCTTCCTTGGCAAGTCTTGTCAAACTGGGTGCAACCATCTCCCAAAGCTCGTCCGAAATACCCTGTGGTCGCTCTGTAAAAAGTTAGTAGATCTGAGTTAGATAATCAGATATGAATAAACTCAGAGATTAAACTTAAAAAACAAAAATGCTTACCAAGCTCGGTAAGGGGACTGCCGCCTAGACCTGTCTCGGAGAGGTAGTGGGGAGTCATCAAGTGCTCGAACCTGACGAACAGACCATGTACCCCCACTTAAAAATTGCAGATAAGCCTACGAAACCAACCAGTAGGCTCTTTTCCCTTGACGCGGTCGACCGACCATAGGGTCGCGGTCGACCGGTCACACCAGGTCCTCAAAACTTTATTCTCCAAAATCTTCATCCAATAATCCAAATTCATTTTTGTGGTTTCAAATCTACACCAAAAATCATCCCAAACATCTACACAATTAATTCTAGCTTTTATTTTTCTAATTTTTGATTTGATTTCCGAGTTGATGATTTCAAACCGGAACTGCTATCTTATAAAAATCATATCAAATCGAAGAAAAATAAAAAAAAATGCTCGGTCAGCACTCACGCGACTGTATCGTAAAGATCTACAACTTTCGTGTTTTGTCCAAGAGCTAAATCAATTCTCTTCCTGGCTGAAATGACCCCACAAGCCACGAGTTTACTATTCATCGTCTTCCCCAAAATTCCAAACTCCATTTTTCTCCATTTTTGTTATTTTTAATCTCATCCAACAACTCAATAAACATCTAATCTATGTTTTACAAATAACACATCAATTAATTTGGGGTATTAAACCATTACCCTTAGTTTTAAACCCTAAAACCATAAAAATCCCAACTTATCATTTAAACCCATTTCAATCCATTTTATCACTCCATTTACATGGATTTAACAATAAAAATCATTAAGAGTTTACATTACATCAATATGTAAACTCATATCTAAGTTTTTATAATTTTATTTTAGGGTTCTACCAACTATGATATGAAATAAATGCATAATTGAAATAAAACAAGTAAACACTTGCCTCGTGGATATAATCCGACGACCTCGAGTCGAATTCGGCGGAGTTTGGACGAAATCCCCCGTTTTCTCCTCTTTTCTCTCCTCCTATCTATCTTGTCTCTCTTTTCTTTCTTTTCTTTCTCTTTTCTCCCTCTCTCCCTCTTTATAAAGAAAGAAAAATGGTTTAAACCCTTAAAACCCAAAAACGATTCGTTTACTCAATTTCGAGCCCTTTTTAACTCTAAAATTTTACGAAACTCAATTTCGACAATCGGGCACTCTTTTCCGACTATCTCGGACATTTCGAGATTCACGGCGCGGTCTAAATTTCCATCCGAGGTACTTGACCGCAAATCACTATTCCAACCTATATAACTTAATGCGGGTTTTCTAATCAAAATCTTACCTCTTTTGTCGCTTTACTCCACGACGACATATAATTAAAATACTTTGACCTAGTTAATCCCAAAAGTAATTACAACATCCATCGAAAATCATTAAATCCTTAGAAATCCCAAATTTTACTATTCTGGAAAATTCCTCAAATCTTCAATTTATACTTAATTATAGAATTTAAGTGTCTCCAAAAGGACGGGTTGTTACAGTCCCTGCCTACCACAATGTGTGCACGTATAAATTAGGCGGTGAATGTTACCTAAAGGTGTCTCTCTCCTCAAATTCTTAGGTGGCGCTCTCCTAATGATCCTAGATTTCTCTCGCTTGACAACCATTGGTACCTCTCTCTTAACAACCCTATGAGGCTCTCTCACACGTGTGGGGTTGCCTTTGGGAATGGGTGCAACACTATCCTCGAAACCTATACCACCCCTATCGTTCTTAATTTGGATAGTTCCTAAAATTTTATCTAACTTTTCATACCTAGACTCCAAATCAAATTTTACTTTATTCGAATCTTTAAATTTCTTCTCGAGCTCACCTATCCTTAACTCGAGCAAACGCCTAGAATCCTCAAACTCAAGAAGCTCCTTTTTCATAGCTTCTATCATCCCTCGAAGACTATTTCTCTCTCCCTCTGCGTACTCAATCTTCTCTCTAAAAGATTTCTCATGTGCCCTAAGATCTTCAACTAAAACATCATTATTTTTTAAGGCACACTCTTGCAATTGAGCTTTCAACCTAAAATTTTCTTTCTTTATTTTCAAGTTCATTGAAAGCCGTTTTCAAGTCATGCTCATCTACACTTCCTTCCTCACTCTCATCACTCTCACTATCATCACTAATCACACGGGTGGGAAGCTCTAGCCTAGAAGCAGAAAAAACTTATTCTTTCGAATCACTAAGGGAGGAAACATGAGATGTCAGTTTATTCAATTTCTTCCTCAAATTTGTGGGACACTCATCTATCGTGTGACCAACACCCTCACAAGAGTTCGTGTCAATTTTCCAATTAGCCATTCAAAAAGCTGACATCTAAAATCATCAAAACCACCAAAAGTCATAGTTTAGAAATTCAGGATTTCAAAAACAGATTTTGAAAAACAATAAATATCACACAATTTTTTCAAAAACAAGATCAAATGCAATAAATTAGCATAACCTGCTCTGATACCACTTGTTAACGCGTTGTGAGATATTGATTCCAAATTTTAATTCAGTCTTAACGCATGCATTAAAGTGATACGAAATTATAAAGTAATAAGCATGTAAAGGAGACAATCACAAAATTATTTGGAACACCAATTTCAGGAAAAAATCCTTGAAAGGTGATATGCCCCAAGTGTAACCTCGGCCCAGAAACACCAACCTTGGCCGATATTATGGCCGACGTTGGACATGCGATGTCAGCCCTCGGCCATATCAAGGTCGGCCCAGGCCGACACTACCATGGGCCTCTACAAGGGACATCGCAAGGATCAGCAGCATTCTCGTATACCTTAGAATGGAAACCTCGGCCAGACATAGGCCGAGCTCGCAAGAAGCCACCAGCAACCTCATCAAGACATTAGTCGATACTCCAAACACTCCAGCTCAACCTTGGCCCAGGACGACCTTGACCACTGTCTCGGCTGGGATTAGGCCGAGACCTCCATGGAATACTCGGACTGAACAGGTACCTAGACTTACCAACCTCGGCCTCCCTCAGGCCGAGGTCATATACCAGGCGCGATAGCCGAGCATCTGCTGACATTTGGATAAGGACACATGGGGACAAATCAGTTATAACAAGATTATTCCCCACACGTGGGGAGGATATTGCATCATCATTCTCTACATGTGACAGTGACAGATGGCTTTCCCATATTGGTGAGGCCAACACACACATGCTCATAGCATGCATGGGGGGTACATTACACCCCCTAGATACTATATATAGAGGTCATCCTATAATTTTCAAAGGATCCAAGATCAGTAACCCTAACTAAAACTCTGCTCAAATACACAGTAGAGAGAGAAAGCTTGAGAGATTGTATCCATGACCATTAGAGCCCTCATATATTGATACACATCATACACTTGCACAGTGGACATAGGCCTGATTGGCTGAACCACTTACATAACTGTGTTCATCCTCTTCTCCTCATCACAACCTCTTATATATATATATATATATTCATACAGTATACCCTCATGCTGCCATTGTTAATATTGAACTAAGCTCATAAACACCTTGAAGGGTGGTGCTGTTTTTGGCATCATCAAAAGGCAAAAACCTTTTTATTTCCACTATAATTCGTAAAATAACGATTTACACGACTTACAGTGAAAATACAAGTGACATACGAAATACCCACATGTGTCGGTTCTTCGTCATCACAAAAGGAACAACCGCAAGTACTCTTAAAAAACACGCAGTTCTATCTTCATCCCAGGAACACCGTAACACTCCCTAAATGACCGCAGTCTTATGTAGGTTAACCTACCTATAAGAGTAAACTGGAACAATATGTATGTTCTTTAGTTCCAAAATAATTCATCGCAGCATATGGGATTTTTGTGAATTGAAAACAAAGAAGAAGCCAAAAGTATTATACTGATTTTGCAGTGTTTGTAGAATGAAAAACGAAAAGACTTCTTGTGAAAAACGGAGTTGGAGAGTCCTTTAAATAGAAGACTTAAGGCAGCAGGTCGCTCAAACTAGGTCTCATATCGTTTGAACAAAATTCTGTGTCGTTTGAATGCCAGCTTGAACTTCGCGTGACAAACCATGTCGTTTGAACGACCTATGGTGTCGTTCGAACGAGAATAGTAAAATCTAATTTTTTTTATTTTTCTTTTTCTCGTTAAATGGACTGCCTCAAAAACTCCGAAAATAATATCTTTAAAAGAAAAACTTTTATAGACTCCGCTCAAACACTTAGAAAATATTTTATGAAAAATAATCCCAATACTCTAAGTGAAATGTAAAGGAATAAAAACACAACCTTTATCAAATTTATCTTGTGGAGGATTCTTCGATGAAGAACTTTGATATTCGGATCCGTCTTAATGCTTGAATGAACTTGAATAATTCTTTTACAGTTGTAACGGTATACGACATACTCTATTGTGACGGACAATGTCCTTATAGTATGATATACTTGTTTTTTCCTTTGCACTTACCCTTTTTTATTTAGGGGTGATATGGTTATATTTGGGAGAAATGGTTTATTATGCATCTTTAAGTTTTTCTATTCCTGAACAAAAAGAGGACTAAGTGGTATCTCAATCTATATCGTTAGGAGGAATTTTTACCTTAAGGGGAGATTTTCTGACTTAGATGGGGATTGTTAGACAAATGAGGAGGGTTTATTCTTATGCGTATTTATATTGTTATATATTCTCTTTCCATTTGAAAGTATGCTTAAGTCTGTAGGTTTGTAACGATGCGATGGAGTTTATACAAGAGCAAAGTGAAGAATCGCTAAAACTCGAGCGAACGCTCTGATACCAATTTGAAGATTGCACGCTTGTTCAAATAAAAAAAATATTTAATTAAACTCAGTTTTTCAATTAAATCCTAAAACATGCATCCAGGTGTGATTAAAATCAATATGAACATGCACGAATAGTCAATCACAAACAAAAACACACAAATGAGGAAAAATCCCCCAAAGGGGCAAAACCTTTTATTTTTACTATAATTTGTGAGAGACGGTTATACGAATTACAATGAAAATAAGAGTGACATACAAAATATCCGCAGGTGTCGGTTCTGATGTCGTCGATTGAAAATTTCCCTTTCCAGGAGGGCAGCAATCAAAAAGAGAGACGAATTCTCCACAAGATACTCTAGATGAGTAAAAACAATCCTCTTGAAGGTTTAAAGATTCACATACATAGATGGGAGTGTTTATGTGAATAAATAAGGCATAAAACCTTAAAAGGTGAAGTCTGTTTTCTGGGTTGTTATCGTAGAAATCGTGTGTGAAAACGACTTGCAAAATGTGTAGAAAGGGACCAGATATTTATACGAAAATCGAGGCGACGACTTCGTTCGAACGAGATAAGCATATCGCTCGAACGAAGGACTGGTGTTGCTCGAACGAGATTGCGCGACATGCCTATCTCGCTCGAACGACAGTGCTATGTCATTTGAACGAGCTTGTTGACCGAGGCACTCCGCTTCTACACATAAAAAAATTTCTGCTTTTGATAAAAACAAATCAGACTTTGAAAAAATATTTTCTGAAAAATTCCCAAATATTTATGAAAATATAAACAACTCTAATAAATCATTTTACCAAGATTACGTAGTGGAGTAGTGGGAATGAGTTGAGCATCACGTCGCATGTAGCATGATGCACGTGTGAAGATGGTGGATGCATGGATTCGGATCAAGGCCGTCGAGGATGATCGTGTTGTCGTGCCAAATGTAGCGGTATCAGACATATATACTGTGATCTAGGAAAAATATAAAATTACTAGATTCTACCCCTAAAATTTATAAAATTATGTCCTTACAAATCTCCCCCTATGTCTATGCCGGTACATACATAAAAAATCCAAATTATGCAATCTCCCTAAAACAAATGACATACAAGATAATATCCCCATTAAATCTTCAAACTGAGAATACTAGCTGACATGTCAACGATTAAACTTCAACATCTTCAAATCTTCAGCTCTTTAGAAACTCTCAAAGCTTTTCTCATCAGGGTGTGCAATCCAATAAGAATAAATTTTGTACCTACACACATGAGATAAAATAAATACCCGTGACACGCAACAGTTTGAAATATAATGACATGCATATAGAAATCATCAATTAAGCTAAAGCAAATCATTGATAAATCAACCAACCAAACAATTGTCGCCCATAATTCATTCTCCCCCTTTTTATGATGTCCCCAAATAGACAGAGGTGAGAAGCACAAATAAATGAAAATGGATAATGTCACAAGGTAATAAACTTTCTATTTTTGAATTTTCCAAAATTTTTCTCACCAAGTATAACAAAGAATCACACCATGAATAAACATAAAAATAACCAAGTCGATGATTGCAGAAATGAAGGGGTGTGATAAAATTCGATAGGAAAATCACTGTTGACAAACATGACATATGTGCACGATGAGTATCGGATACTCCTAACGAGTAAACTCAACATCTTCCTTAGGTGTAAAAATATGGTAATACGAGACATTGACTCAATCAAATCAACAAATCAAAGCTCAAAGTGATTTCCATACCAATAATGTCCAAAACGATTTAATGCTTTTTCATGACTTTCAAGGAAGTACAAACCCATTTAAATTCTCCAACCAAACTCCCCCAGATTTATATTTTGAATAGAGGTGATCTAAATTCTCAAAGTTTGGAGAATTGATGGTGAAACCTAATGGCCCATATTTGGCAAGTATTGCTTTTTATTGCCTTTAAATTTTTTCGGGCTCTTTTAACCTTTTTGGACCCCGGATAATAAAATTCCTCAATTTTTTAGGTCCGATTTAACGGTGACTTAGTATTCGTAAAGGCAAAAAAAAACTTTCGCAGCCCTTTCCCGTTTAAAAATACCACACAATCTCACCAAACGATTTTTTACATGCATTCCAATCTTGTCAAGTTTTATCGCATATGGTTTGTTATATGGACATAATTGAGATGGAAACACTCAAGCCAATATGTGATAAACAAGTAAAATAATAAAATAAAATCGTTCATGTGTGCAATAAAGGAAATATGAGCCAAACATGTAGAAAGATATCACTAATCACATCTCAAAGACTCCAAACAATGTAAAGCACATGGATGCAATGATGTAGCGTCTCAAATCACTATCAAACAGTCACGTGGAATAAATGGAATGAAATTTGTGACTCGACTATCTTAAATGCTCACCCATAAAAGGTGCAAACAAAATACAAAAATCTTTTTGTGCTTTTCTAAAATTTTTATAAAAAGAAAATCTTTTTAGATTTTTCAAAAAAAATATAAAAAGGCAAAAATAATAATACACATGAGAAAAACTAGTAATAGGAATCATATAATATAAACATGACAAAGAATCCTATCCTAGACACGGACCAACCCCTCAGTCAACTGTGCAAATCCCCAAAGATTTCCTAAGACTCTCGAATCTAAGGTCATCTAAAGGTTTCATGAAAATATCGTCCAACTGATAGTCGGTGGGTAGGAAACTCAGGGATATGAATTTCTCCTCAACTAATTGACGTATAAAGTGCTTGTGTATACTGATGTGCTTTGTTCGTGAATGCTGGACTGGATTGCGGGATATGTGTATCGCGCTCGTATTATCACAGGAAATAGTCATGGTGTCCTGTGAAATCCCATAATCCTCCAACATTTGCTTCATCCACAAGAGTTACGTGCAACAACTCCCGATCGCGATCTACTCAGACTCCACAGTGGACAAAAAGATGGATTTTTGCTTCTTGCTCATCTAGGAGACAAGAGGAGAACAAAAATAGAAACACCCACTAGAAGTGCTATTACAACCATCTACATCCCCGACCCAATCGGCATTCGAATAGGTAGACAAACGGTCATCGGTATCAAAGGAATACCAAATATCGTATGAGAGAGTCCCACTCACGTATTTGATAATACATTTTAGAGCGAGTAATTGTGACTCTTTCGGGGACACCTGATATCGCGTACAGACTCCAACACTAAAGGCTATCAAGTAGAGAAGACTACCTATCATACTTCGATACACGGTTCTACGTCCTTGCCTGAAGTGTCCTTACTAAGATTGATAGAAGTACTCATAGGTGTACGTGAACTACACCAAAAACAGCATTTTGGCACACCCTGATATTAAAATTATGGCACAGCTTAAAACTGTGCCATATTTTGGCACGGTTTAATAGAAATTCGGCACACTTTAAAACAGTGCCAAATTTTGGCACTGTTTAAAAGTGTGCCAAAATTAAGTACACTTCATTAAAATATAAATACCCCCCAAAAAATTAGCCCCTTGATTTTTTTAAGCTCCCACTCTCTTCTTCTCAGCCCCCCACTCTCTCTCTCTCGCTCCCTCTCTCTCTCACACGCTCAATCCCTCACCTCCGTCATCCTCTACCATCCATGCACCTCTGTCTCCATCCTCCATGCACCTCTGTCTCCATCCTCCACCATCCTCGACCATCCACCCACCTGCGTAGACATCCTCCCCCACCCATGCACCTCCGTAGCCTCCACGCACCTCTGTGCCCAGAAATATACACACAAAATTTTAGTTTGCCCTCAAATCCAAATGCCCAAATCTCAGACCACTCTCCGATCAAATCTCAGACCACTCCCCAAAACGATGGAATCTCCACTTCCCCAACATAAATGTTTCTTCCCTTTTCTTCAGGGAGCCCCTAGATTGGTAAATTCTTCTCTCTTTTGTCTAATCTAAATCTAATGCATGTCTTTTATTATTATTTTGATTATAAGCTCTTCTTGTTTGAAACTAGTTGAGATTGTATATTAATTTATGTTTGATACCCTCCATTTATGTTAGATGTTAAATTTAGAGTTCATATTAGGTAAATGGTTGATATTTATTAGAAATATTTTACAGTTATTGTTGGTTTAATATTCTGGGTCAATTTTATGATTAATTTTAGAGATATTGTTGGTTTGAATTTGGTTTAAATTTGAGTTTGATGAATTTAATTTTTTTGTTAAAAAAGTTAACTTATGGAGATTTAAAAAAAAGCCATGTCTTGTTACTCTTAATCTCTAAAAATAACCTCAAAAAAATTTGGCACCAAGGGGGTGATACTCAAATTGTTTTATTGTATTTAGATTATTCATTGTAGCTTAGTATATGATGGTGCAATGAGGAGAACAGTTTAGGTCTTTATATGATTGAAATTGCATGAAACTTATCGATAGAGGGGCATGGGGATTTCACATTCTTAAAACATTTTGTAAGGAAGATTGTTGAACCCATCATGAACTTCGACATGTTGTTTTCCAGAGCCCCTTATGACATAAAACTAATCTTAGGTTTGATTGAATGTTCCACTTCAAAAGCCTAATAATGGTGCTCGGGGTTCTAAAGCTACTAATATTCCATTTTCTCTTTTAGTTTTTGCCCCATAATAAGTAATTTCTAACTAATTTGACATGTATTTTATTCTTTCACTTATTATTAACCTACAAGATGTTCTGTAATTTGACATGTATTTTGTTGGGACAATATTGTGTTATGCATACTAGACGGACAGTAAAAAACTTTCCCAAGTATTCTCCATCACAGTTCTACATTGCAATGTGTTGCCTCGGATCAAGGAGAAAAAGATAATGTCCCTAAAACCTTTTGTTGACCGCCTTCGGTAAGTTTAAGGATGTTATTCAGAATGTTATGTTTTCAATTTATTACATTTTTTAAAAGTTCAAGTTTGGGTTAGTTTTTTAATCTATTTTTAATCTCATGGCTTGAAATCATCGTAACTGCAATTGTATATCATAATGTGCACATACATTTTTCAGATTCTTAGCTCTGGAGTGGAAATGAAAAAAGGAATAAGGTTTGCAGTTACACTACTAAAGATGGTAGTTTGGTCTTGTGTAAGTTGTTTCTTAAATAATCACACAATATAATTAATAACGTCTTGATTATTCTCCCAAGTATTACCCTCTTCATCTTTAATGGAGTGAATCCTACGATTTTAGTGCTTGGTTTTAACACTAGCCTGGCCATTACCAAACTTACCTCATCTCTGTTGTTACATCAAGTTCATATTGTCCCCTATAGCCTAAGTCTGATAATTCACTATCCTCAATGGCTTGGTTAAAGAGCACATCCGACCCCAAAGATCCATTGAACCTTGATGTCAAACCTCCAAAAGATCCAAAATTAGCCATTTACATTACTTGCACAACCTTGGAAACCCCACTTTCTTTGTTAATTTAAGATTTTACCATTTACATTACTTGCACAACCTTAGTTTATATGAGATATAGTTATTGATGTCAATTTGTGTAGTGATTAAGTAGTAATTGGTGTCAATTTTCTTTGGTTTGGTTTATTTGTATTTCAATATGAGTTGAAATTGTTAGATTATGTATATGAATTGACTTATACTATGAATCGTTCATAAAACCCTTGAATATATGCGTAAATATTTAGAGAATGGAATCAAATTGATTAAGATTGAATTTTTAGGGTTCTTGATACAGAATTGGGTTTTATCATTAAATCTTGAATTAATATTGTGTTTTTGATGTTTAAAGCATGTTTAAATCATAGTTACTTTATTTAGATGTTATATGAATGATTTATGGGAGGTTTAGGGGGTCATTAATGGAGTTTTGGTTTGAGTTTTGTTGATTTGGGCAAGATTAAGTTTAGGGTGATTCATAGGTTTATTGTATGTGATAAGTTCATTATTTACATAACTTTGTAATGATACTAGAGTGAATAATTCCTAAACTTTGTTTAAATTTCCATGTGTAAAATGCACACTACATGTGTACTCGTAGATATCGTAACAAGGGGGATTTAGTTATCCGGGCACGTACGACGCAGAGCGTGATGGCACCTTCTTGAGTAGATGAGTAAGACTTGGTCATATAACCCCCGCGTCACATGTATAGCTACATGTATCAGAGATGGATTGATGGGGATATTTCATCATATAGACTTGGGTATGGTAGAATATATGAGCGATGGGTATACGTGGTGATTCATCGCTTTCTCGTGTTAAGGTAGGTTTGGGATGATCTAAGACTATACTTGGTTTGAGCGAGTGATTCCAGAGGGCAATAGGGATATGCCTTATTTAATTTCACCAATTTAAGTAAGATCCTACTTCTATGGTAACATTATAGTTTAGGCTTATAGACTTTATGACTGTCTTATTTATTTTGTACACTCGTAATTATTTAGTATAATGAATAGGACCCAGGGTGAGGAGATACTCAATATTTCACAATAGGACTCAGAATAAATCGACAAATCGATAGGACCCACATTGAACACATGTGCTTGGTTTGTGGCCTTTCCCAATTACTTACTCATTTTCACTAATTCTTCATGTATGCCAAAATTGAAAAACTAGTAAATAAAACAAAAAACCAAGAACATTTCACAAGTCATAAAATTAAGTCACATGTTGTAAAATGACTACTTTCCCTACATAATGGTTAATATATCTTTTTAAAATATAATTTTGGTATTACAGGACCTCTTTATGTCGGGACTGATACAACATCAGCACACTGGTGAAAGCCAAAGCGGAACTCGAAGAAGTGATTGGAAAAGGGAAGATCTCAAGTTGTTTGCACAAATACGCAAGGATCAAGAATGAGGGAGCTTATCGGAGGATCTTAAGTTGCGAATAAATTTGGTAAGTATTTTATATTGATGATAGAAGATTTTATAATGTAGTGCACCTTTACCAAAGTAAATTCTTTATTTAGTTGTGTGCGCATGTGTGTGTTGTGTAAGATGTGTGTCTTAAGGCCTCAGTAAGTGGTTGACATGGAGGAAGGGGCTATATGGATTTATATACTATTTTTAGATGTTAAATCGGTGGAAGGGATTTATTGGTGGTTTAGCTACGGCTTTTGTGCTTGTTGTTGTTGTTGGGATTATGTTAATATTAAAATAACTTGGATTTCATGAATAAACAAAGGAAACTCTGTCGAAATTTTATGAAATAAGTGTTCTAAATTGATTAAGGCGAGCATACAGCATTTAAAAATTGAACATTGGTGAATGAAAACGTAAAACAACTAATAAACATACCAGAATGAGACACGCGTAGTCACGAACACCTCGCACGGGATCAATGCGACTCATAGGAACCGACCGCGTAACCACGGGGCTCCCAGTTTGAGTGTACGACAAAAATTTGCAAAATATTTAGATTTAAGCATAAAAACATGCAATCGAAGGGTGAAAACGTAAAATAACACAAAAAAATCCCGTAGAGGCACGAACGCCTCGCACGGGATCGATGTGACTCGTAGGAACCGATCGCGTAGTCACGGCACTCCCGGTTTGAGTGTATGACATAAATTTGCAAAAAATTAGAGTTAAGCGTAAAAACATGCAATCGAAGGGTGAAAACGTAAAATAATATACCCAACGCATTTTCCCCAAATCCTTCATCCAGGTACCTGAAATCGATAGTGCGAGCCATTGGGTGACAAAACCCACCTTTAAAAAGGTAAAAATAATAAAGAAATTAACTAATGAAAAAAGACATGAGGAATATATCATATTAGAGGTAGAGTACCAAATGAAAAGGATATTGTTTTGAACACTCAATATAATAGTCAATTTAAGAAACTCAAATAGTCAATATTTGAAACCCGCAAACTTAAAGTAAACACTTACTAATCACTATACTCATTTGAACAAATGAATCACTCTAGAATCGATGAATTAAACACATACTAATTTCCAATTTATTTATGTAAAGCGATGGAACAAAATGAACATATAGTCTAGACATTAACATTGAGAGAATGAGATAAATAGTTTATCTACATCTATATGCAGCATATATATGCAGTTGCAGTTGCATATATATATATATATATATATATATATATGCAGATTGATCGACAATAGCTATTTCCAACATTGTATAGGCCAGCATAAAAAAACAGTCCTAGATATTCTTTTCAATCCAATGAGTGCCAAAGAAACACAAAACAATAGCTAATTTGATCGACACCTGTAGAACAACTTTTAGCGATTAAATCAAAACCGTGAGCATTATATAGGAATAAGTATTTTACCATTTAAAAAATGTGAGTCCCTGGAGAAAACGAAGTCGTTTTAGTAAAAGGGAAGAGCTGCTTTTCATTTCAGTAAAAAAACCAGGGGTAAAAAATTGTGGGTGATTCAATGGTTAAAATGATGGCGTATAAGATGGAAACCAATTATTGGTTTTTGGTCAAAACCAAATGTGAGAAAAACCGTTGTAGTTTATAACAAACCTAGATTATAAATCAAGGGGATCTAACCAAGATTTTAAAACCCAAAATAACAAAGTGAATGGGACGGGGCATGGGGGCGCGTGTGCTCGTGTTTGCGTGTATGCATATATGCAATCTGCATATATGAAATGCGTGTTTATGTGCGTGTGTGTGCATGTGTGAGTTGGAAATGGGGGAGGGGACGGGGCATGAGGCATGTGTGCAGGCCGTTAAAGAGTGAAAACCTAAACCCGTCTGCAAACGACCCCGTAGGAGGCACGAACACCTTGCACGGGACTAATGTAACTTGTAGGAACTGGCCGCGTAGACCCGGGTCTCTTGGTTTGAGAATATGATGATAATTTGCAAAAATCACACTTAGACATAAAAACAAGCCGTTAAAGGGTAAAAATCCAAATCGGCCCCCAAATGACCCCGTAGGAGGCACGAACACCTCGCAGTGGACCAATGTATCTTGTAGGAACTGGACGCATAGTCTCGGGTCTCTCGGTTTGAGAATATGACGATAATTTGCAAAAATCACACTTAGACTTAAAAACAAGTCATGAAAGGGTGAAAACCAAAATCAGCTCGCAAACGACCCCGTAGGAGGCACGAACACCTCACACGGGACCAATGTAACTTATAGGAACTGGTCGCGTAGTCCCGGGACTCCCGGTTTGAGAACATGACGATAATTTGCAAAAATCACACTTAGACTTAAAAACAAGCCGTTTGAGGGTGAAAACCCAAACCAGCCCCCAAACAGCCCTGTAGGAGGCACGAACACCTCGCACGGGACCAATGTAACTTGCAGGAACTGGCCGCGTAGTCTTGGGTCTCCCGGTTTGAGAATATGACAATAATTTACAAAAATCACACTTAGACTTAAAAACAAGTCGTGAAAGGGTGAAAACCCAAACCAACCCGCAAACGACCCCATAGGAGGCACGAACACCTCGCACGGGACCAATGTAACTTGTAGGAACTGGACGCGTAGTCCTGGGACTCCCGGTTTGAGAATATGAAGATAATTTTCAAAAATCACACTTCGACTTAAAAACAAGTCGCTTGAGGGTGGAAACCCAAACTAGCCCCCAAACGGCCCCGTAGGAGGCACGAACACCTCACACGGGACCAATGTAACTTGCAGGAACTGGTCACGTAGTAGTCCCGAGTCTCCCGGTTTGAGAATATGATGATAATTTGCAAAAATCACACTTAAACTTAAAAACAAGCCGTTAAAGGGTTAAAACCCAAACCAGCCCCCAAACGACCCCGTAGGAGGCACGAACACCTCGCACGGGACCAATGTAACTGCATAGTCCCGGGTCTCACGGTTTGAGAATATGATGATAATTTGCAAAAATCACACTTCGACTTAAAAACAAGCATTAAAGGGTGAAAACCCAAACCAGCCCGCAAACGACCTCGTAGAAGGCACGAACACCTCACATGGGACCAATCTAACTTGTAGGAACTAGCCACGTAGTCCCGGGTCTCTCGATTTGAGAATATGATGATAATTTGTAAAAATCACACTTAGACATAAAAAAGGCCGTTTGAGGGTGAAATTCCAAACCCGTCCACAAACGACCCCGTAGGAGGCACGAACACCTCGTACGGGACCAATGTAACTTGTAGGAACTGATCGCGTAGTCCCGAGTCTCTCGGTTTGAGAATATGACAATAATTTGCAAAAATCACATTTAGACTTAAAAACAAGCCGTTAAAGGGTGAAAACCCAAACCAACCCCCAAACGACCCCGTAGGAGGCACGACCACCTCGCACGAGAGCAACGTAACTTGTAGGAACTGACCACATAGTCCCGGGGGTCTCCCGGTATGAGAACATGACGATAATTTGCAAAAATCACACATAGACTTAAAAACTAGTCGTTAAAGGGTGAAAACCCAAACCAGCCCGCAAACGACCCCATAGGAGGCACGAACACTTCGCACGGGACCAATGTAACTTGTAGGAACTGGTCGCATAGTCCCGGGTCTCCCAATTTGAGAATATGACGATAATTTGCAAAAATCACACTTCGACTTAAAAACAGGTCGTTAAAGGGTGAAAACCCAAACCCGTCCGCAAACGACCCCGTAGGAGGCACGAACACTTCGCACGGGACCAATGTAACTTGTAGGAACTGACCGGGTAGTCTCGGGTCTCCCGATTTGAGAATATGATGATAATTTGCAAAAATCACACTTAGACTTAAAAACAAGCCGTTTGAGGGTGAAAACCCAAACCAGCCCCCCAAACGACCCTGTAGGAGGCACGAACACCTCGTACGGGACCAATGTAACTTGTAGGAACTGGCCGCATAATCTCGGGTCTCTCGATTTGAGCATATGACGATAATTTGAAAAAATCACACTTAGGCTTAAAAAAAGGCCGTTTGAGGGTGAAATTCCAAACCAGCTCCCGAACGTCACCGTAGGAGGCACGAACACCTCGTACGGAACCAATGTAACGTGTAGGAACTGGTCGCATAGTCCTGGGTCTCCCGGTTTGAGAATATGACGATAATTTGCAAAAATCACACTTAGACTTAAAAATAAGCCATTAAAGGGTGAAAACCCAAACCAGCACCCACACGACCCCGTAGGAGGCACGAACACCTCGCACGGGACCAAAGTAACTTATAGGAACTGGTCGCGTAGTCCTGGGTCTCTCGGTTTGAGAATATGATGATAATTTGTAAAAATCACAGTTAGACTTAAAATCAGGCCGTTAAAGGGTGAAAATCCAAACCAGCACCCAAATGACCCCATAGGAGACACGAACACCTCGCACGGGACCAATGTAACTTGTAGGAACTAACCGCATAGTCCCGAGTCTCCCGATTTGAGAATATGACGATAATTTGAAAAATCACACTTAGACTTAAAAACAAGCCGTTAAAGGGTGAAAACCCAAACCAGTCCCCAAACGACCTCGTAGGAGGCACGAACACCTCGCACGAGACCAATGTAGTTTGTAGGAACTGACCACATAGTCCCGGGGGTCTCTCGATTTGAGAATATGACGATAATTTGTAAAAATCACACTTAGACTTAAAAACAAGCGGTTAAAGGGTGAAAACCCAAACTAGCCCGCAAACGACCCCGTAGGAGGCACGAACACCTCACACGGGACCAATCTAACTTGTAGGAATTGACCGCGTAGTCCCAGGTCTCTCGGTTTGAGAATATGATGATAATTTGCAAAAATCACACTTAGACTTAAAAAAAGGCCGTTTGAGGGTGAAATCCCAACCCCGTCCACAAACGACCCCGTTGGAGACACGAACACCTCGCTTGGGACCAATGTAACTTGTAGGAACTGACCGCGTAGTCCCGGGTCGCCCGGTTTGAGAATATGACGATAAGTTGTAAAAATCACACTTAGACTTAAAAATAAGTCGTTAAAGGGTGAAAACCCAAACCCGTCCGCAAACGACCCCGTAGGAGGCACGAACACCTCGCACGGGACCAATGTAACTTGTAGGAACTGACCGCGTAGTCTCGGGTCTCTCGGTTTGAGAATATGATGATAATTTTCAAAAATCACACTTAGACTTAAAAACAAATCGTTAAAGGGTGAAAACCCAAACCAGCTCCTAAACGACCCCGTAGGAGGCACGAACACCTCGCACGGGACCAATGTAACTTGTAGGAATAGGCCGCATAGTCCCGGGTCTCCCGGTTTGAGAATATGATGATAATTTCCACTCCTATATGTAAGTTTTTAGTTTGAGTAAATTTTTTTCGTAAATTAGTGGGTTACTAATATCGTATCTTTTTTGTATCCTATTTTTTTGCAGGATAACAGTTTATCGTTGGCATATATTCACGTGGAACACACAGAGAACTCAATGGTTTACAATAAGGGGTTTATTCATGATTCCATTTTTTTATATCATGGTCGTTCGGCCTTTTGTTATTTTATTGTTGACTTTTATGGCCGTGCGGGATTTTGTAAGTTAATTGTTATATTTTGTGGCCGTGCGGGCTTTATGTTAGGCAGGTTTTGTATTAGCAGGTTTTGGAATGTCTAGAAATAGAGGAAACTCTGCCCAATTTTTTTTGGGCCCGTGAACTATTAAAGACTTGTAATATTTTGAAGTTTGTATGTACATTAGTTTATTAACAACGTGCAATATTATTAATTTGTGAATTTTGTTCTTTAAAATAATTTTTTTTTCTTTTTATAAAAAATTTAGCACAGTTCAAAACCTTGGCAAAAGTGTATCATATTTTGGCACGATTTTGAACTGTGCCAAATTTTTTTAAACTATGCTGAATCTGGCACAGTTAAAAATTGTGCCAAAAGTGTGCCAAAAATATCAAATTATGGCACAGTTTAAAAGTGTGCCAAATTTTTTTAAACTGTGCTGAATCTGGCACAGTTAAAGATTGTGCCAAAAGTGTGCCATAAATATCAAATTCTAGCACGGTTTAAAAGTGTGCCAGAAGTGTTCCTGTTTGGTCAAATCTGGCACACTTTTGAGCCGTGCCAGAAAAAAAATTGCCATTTTGAAACACCTGATTCTGGCACCGTTCAAAACCGTGCCATATTTGATCTGGCACAGTTTTAAACCATGCCAGATTCCTATTTTTGGTGTAGTGGTGCATGCTTAGCGGAGTCTAAACCAAATTTCTTCACTAGGTCTGTAGCATACTTGGATTGGGAGATGAACTTCCCATCCTCTAGCTGACGAACCTGGAGACCAAGGAAGAAAGTAATCTCACCAACCATGCTCATCTCACACTCACTTTTTATCTCCTCCTCAAAGTGGTGAGCATGATGGGAGCACGTGGATCCAAAGACTATGTCGTCCACATAGACCTGGGCAACCAAAATAGCACCGTCATCTCTCCTGACGAACAACGTCATATTAACTCCCCCTCTCTTGAAGCCCCGGGCTAAGAGATAGGAAGTAGGCCTCTCGTACCAAGCACGGGGTGCTTGCTTCAAACTATACAAGGCTTTCCTCAGATAGAAGACGTTCTCCGGGTGCTTAGGGTCTTCAAAACCTTTTGGTTGTTCCACGTAAACCTCCTCCCGTATAATTCCATTTAAAAAGGTACTCTTGACATTCATCTGATATAACTTGAAGCGCAGATGACATGCGATGGCGAGTAATAAGAGGACGGACTTAGGCCTCGCAACAGGAGCAAATATCTCCCTAAAGTCTACACCATCTATCTATGTGTATCCTTGAGCGACCAACCTAGCCTTGTTTCTGATTATGGTAGCATTTTTAACCATTTTATTCTTGAAAATTCACCTGGTACCTATCACATTAGTCTCACTAGGTCCGGGGACAAGTTCCCAGAAATTTTTCTTTTTAAACTGAAGCAACTCATCCTACATAGCAGATATCTAGTGTTCACCCTTGAGTGCTTCTTTATAATTCTTGGGCTCGACTTTGGACGTGTAGCTAAAATGACTAACAAAGTTATCTAGCTGAGTACGAGTCTTGACCCCTCAAGTGGGATCACCTACAATGGCAGAAGGATCATGACTCTTACGAACCCAAGCAGGTGTGTCCCCTGACACTGGAGTAGGGTCCACAGGGTGTGGGTGAGGGACAAGTATATCGTTACTAGAAAAGTCATCATCCTCACACTGAAGGCTAGGATCAATAAACGCCGAAGGTTCATCATCTTGCACGGTGACGTCTATTGAGTCCATAACCTTAGAGCTCTTCAGGTTAAAAACTCGGTACACTCTACTATGATGAATATCTTAGCAATATTCCCTCACTGCTTCGAGAGTCAAACTTTCCTAATTGATTTTTATGCCGTAGGATGTAGCATCTACTCCCAAAGATACGAAAATATGTAAGGTTGGGTTTATTTCCAGTCCATAATTTATAAGGTGTTTTAAGAGTGTGTGGACGCAGATAAACCCTATTCTCCTTGTGGCATGCAGTAGACACTGCTTTATTCAAAATCTCCTAGCAACTTTACGACCTAAAAGAATAGATCTAGCCATTTGCTGTATCGTCATGTTCTTTCTCTCAACAATCCCATTTTGTTGAGGAGTCTTCACAGCAGAAAACTCATGTTTGATCCCAAAGCTATCACAGTAAATATCTACCTTTGCTTCCTTAAATTATTTGTTGTTGTCATTATGTATCCTGTTAATAGTGACTCCATGTTGATTTTGTAGGACACAGCACTTGGTCATTAAAAACTCTACAGCATTGGATTTCTCTTTCCTAAAACCTACAGTCGAATATCTGGAGAAATCATCCACCATCACGAGGATATACCTCTTACCACCCCGACTCTCAGTACGAGTAGGACCCATAAGATCCATGTGAATCAGCTCAAGTACATGGGAGGTGGTAATGGAATTCAACTTCCTATGAGGGCTACGAATTTACTTTCCCAACTGACAGGGTCCATAAATCGTGGAAGTTGGCTTTCCAAGAGATGGTAAGCCAAGTACTAGGTTCCTTTTAGCTAAACGTGTCAAATCTCTAACGTTCACGTGACTTAGACATTGGTGCCACAGATTCATAGGAGTGATCGTGGTGCTGTTGCAGACAAGTGAGGACGTGGGCACAGTCCCATAGCAATTATCTGTAACACCCCGCCCGCCCGGGGAGAGCGAACGGAGCGCCACTTCGATAAAATAACTAAATCCACAAGTGACAAGGTATATAGCATCTAAATAAACCCACAATAATATAAATCCACTAATCTCAATCTCTTTAATTACAACAAATCTCTCGAATTAGATACAACATCTAACTCGAAATAAAATAAATCCCAATGCTCTATAATCAAAATAAATAAATACAAGTCTTCTCAAATGTATTAAAATTCTTCCCAAATACACCATGCTAAAATAATCCCAATAATCCAAAGCGCTCAAATCCACGCTAACCTGCCACTAAAAGAAAATATGGGAAAGTACGCGGGTTGTTACATTATCCTCTGTCCTCACCCCTCGCACTAAAAGTTTACCGACTTGATTATAGGCATTACACGCGTCCCGATCAAACTTTACTGCAAAGTCAGCATCGCACAGCTGGCTAATGCTGAGAAGGTTTGATTTCAAACCTTTGACGTACAAAACATTCTCTAGCTTAGGAAATCCTGGTAACTCTATTGTACCTCATCCTACGATGCTAGACTTGCTCCCGTCTCCAAAGGTGACGCTACCATCCATATAATCCTCAAGGTAGGTAAAAAAAGAGACATCACATGTCACATGTATGGAGCACCCACTATCAAAATACCACTGTGAGGTATTAGGTGCTTTGAGAGCGACATTAACAACAAGGGCCTTTTTATTTTTCTTAGGTACCCAAGAAGTGGTAACCTTTTGTTTACCCTTCTTGTTGTTGGTTTTAGCCGGGATGCGAGAAGCATTCACTAACAGCAAAGACATCCTCCCTAATTCCTCCATCAAATTATGAGATGTGGAAGCTAAAAACTTAACACGCTCTCTTAGACTGGAAATGTTGGAACGTGAGGCCCCCAAATTTTAAATTCTCGGTATAGAAAATATAATTTCCTTTTAGATGCGGAAGCGAGATGATGATGGTTCAACACAAAACAACAAATTTTAATTTCTTTACAAATTAAAATTAAAGAAAGTGAAATTTGATGAAACCCACACACAATTTTCATTTCACTTAAACACAATTAATTAACCCAAGTCCTAGAAATTTGACTAAGTCATATTTTTTAATTTTACCAAATTAGGCTACACCAATTTTAACAAATTAAATTAATGACTTGAATTAACTACACATTACATAGTATTAATTTAGCACCAAATTAATTAAGTAGTGATTAAACAAAATTTTATCTTTTTACCTAAGCATGCGTTTTAGGTGAATTTGCAAATGATAAAAAATAAACAATAAATCACTACGCCGCGATGTACGAGAAAACACCCATAACGGGAAACAACATCGAACGACCCTAGCCTTAAGTCCACTAAGTATGGTTTTACAATTACAAGACAGATGACTTACTTCCTCAACTTGACCCCTTTCAAGCCTTGAAGCGTCTTCTTGTAAACACCTCTGCCTAGTAGACAACCCCGGAGCTCCACCAGAATCTTGGAATCCACCAAAGAGATAATAGGTACACCATCAACTACACATGGTGCCTTTCACCATGTGAGAACACCGCAGCAAACAAACTATTCTTCTTTGTGGGATGTAGAAGGAAACCCAAATAACTCTTCAATTGGGTAGAGTAGAACCCGGTACCAAACACTCCAAGCAATTATATATATATATATATATATATATGAAGTTGGAATAAATAAACTATGGGTGAAAACAAGGTGTTTTAAAGGATTTTTCTTTGAAAAATGAACACTCAAACTTAAACTTTTTCTTAAGAAATATGAACTCTCAAAAATCTCTCTAGGAGTTAGAATATTGTGAAAAAGTAAATTAGAAAAAGTTGGTTCCTGCACATTAATATTCTGTCAAAAGTTAGTGGGGAAAGATAATGGAAATATGGGAAAAACTGTCAATTAATTGTTCCCGCAAAAACTCGTTCGAACTAGATTTTCGTTCGAATGAAGTCTCGTTCGAACGTCCACTTCTAACGATATTCTAGTGAGTTAAAAATTAAGGTCGTTAGATATCTCGTTGGAAATCTCGTTCGATCAGCCATCTCATTCGAACGACATTTCGAATGAAGTTCCAGTGGCCAATATGGGAACTCGTTGGCAAACTCGTTTGAATGAAAAACTCGTTCGAACGACAACTTCGAACGAACTTCTAGAAAGTTGAAAATTTCATTTTAAGCCCAGAAACTTTATATACTTTATTTTAAAGTTTTATTCATTTTTTTCTTAAAGTAAACAACAGTTTATAAACAAACTTACACCCATATAAATTGTTCCAATCTCCTATATATATATTAAAATGCATTCATACCTTAGGAGCAATGGAACCATGTTGATGACGTAGAAACTAGGCACCTTAAACACGACATTTGATGAAGCTTTACATACTTGGTACGTCTTCAACAAACTCATCATAGGCTTGAAAGGATACAAAATAAAACTATCATTTGACATAAACGTTTTTGTCCGGAATTGAGCCAAAACTACATTAAGACTCAATTGGAGAATTGTGTCCTTATAGGCAAAATCATCAGTATGGTGTGGTGGAGAAGTAGTACATCGTGTCCACCCCATACTATAGAAAAACTCCCTGAGGTGGCCTTTTTTTTTGCAATACGTACAAAAGAACACAGTCTTACGCGGACTTGGTTTGCTTTTCTTGGTCAAACTCTCCTTCGTGGTTTTTGACGATGGCCATATGGAGTTTTAGTAAACTCAGGAACTGGTCCAGGTGAAATTTGGGACGTGGAAGCACCATCAAAACTTATTCCCTGCATATCACCAATACCTAAAGCGGGACCGAGGGGCATATTTCCCATCTTTCCAGATTTGTCCTCGATTTGAACCTTGACTTCCAGTGCTCTCTCAAGATCATGAGTAAGCTGGGCTATAAGGGCTTCTAGTTTCTTCCGAGTTTGCAAGGAGGAATGGAGCTAACTCGTAAGAATATTCACTTGTTTAGTCAAGTCCCCTTTCTCTTTCTCAAAACCATTCTCTCTCTCTAAACAGTGTCTATCTGTCTCTAAACAAACTTTCTTTCTCAACACAGGTAGACTCTCTCTCTCTAAAGGTAGTGCAGGTGGAGGACTCTCTCTCTCTCTCACTTCTCCTAAATCTTTCTCTAAAGCGATGATCCTAAAAACTAACACTTTGTTATGATTTTTGGTCTTAAATAACTCATAATATAACTCAACATAGGCGCGTTGAAGATCATTCTCGCTCTCACTTGCATCATCTTCCCCCTCACTCACTTCGTTCTCAATGTCAAGGTGTCCCTGTGAATTAGCATCCTCATCGTTGCGAGGAGCACAAAAGGTACTCACATGAATGCGGTGAAGTTACACTCATGTGGTGACTCATCTCCAGAGTCCATCGACTCGACCTCACTGTCGTCACTAAGGGTAGCATTAAGGATAGATTTTCCTTTTTCTTTGGCAAGTCTGTTCAACCAGGTAGCACACTCAAAGGCTCAATGACCCTTACTATCTCACTCATAGCATCTCTAATTGTCTTTCTTAGGAGGGTCTTTAAAATCTTTTTCATTTTTCTTATTTTTCTCAAAATTCTTTTTATCTTTGAAATTTCCATTTTTCTTGAATTTGAGAATTTTCTTGAAAATTTTAGCAAACATGGCCAAATCATTTAAATCAAAGTCACACTAGAAATCTGACGTTTCTATCTCCCTTTTTCTAGATGACTTAACTCTCTTTCTTGCCGACCCCTCACTATTTCTATCGTGGGCATTAAGTGCAATTCTCTTATCTTTTGGTTTAACAGACTTATGAAACATGTCAATTTCAAAGGTTTGTAAGTCTCCAACCAATTCCTCTAATTTAAGCGTGTTTAAATTACCCATAGAATTTAGCACAGTGACTTTAGGGATAAAACGCTTAAGCAGTGATCTTAGAATCTTTTTAACAACTCTAGCATTAGGAATGTATTCACCAAGATTAAAACTAGTATTAACAATATCAGATAACCTAGCATAAAATTCATCAAAAATTTAGACTCAAGCATGGTGATAGTTTCAAATTGAGTTTTTAAATTTTGCAGTTTAGACTCTTTCACATCATTAGTTCCTTCATGGGTATGTTGCAAAACATCTCATGCCTCTTTTGACGTGGTACACCTCATTATTCATCGAAACTCGCCAGGTGTGGCAGATTCAGTAAGCGTAGTTAGTCCCGTAAAAAAATGAATAAGATGTTATTTTTATTCAGACTCTTTCAACCAAAAACCAGACTCTTTCATCTATGGCTTTTAAAGCAGATTTCATGCGGGCTTTCCAGTAAGCATAGTTAGTCCCGTTAAAAACTGGCATTTTATTATATAACAACTCCATATTAAACACACCCATTTTCAAAAATCAATTTTTTGGAAAGTTAATATCTTAGAAAAATTTTGCGAAAAATTAGGAATACGCGATATATTAGCGTAACCTGCTCTGATACCAATTTGAAGACGTGAGAAGTAAAATTGTATTAGGAAAAAATTTAAAGCACGGGATCACTCGATAACTTAGAGTAACACGCTCTGATACCAATTTGAAGAATCGTCAAAACTCGAGCTAACGCCCTGATACCAATTTGAAGAGTGCATGTTTGTTCAAATAAAGAAATTATTTAATTAAACTCAGTTTTTCAGTTAAATCCTAAAACATGCATCTAGGTGTGATTGAAATCAATATGAACATGCACGAATAGTCAATCACAAACAAAAACACACAAATGAGGAAAAATCCCCCAAAGGGTAAAAACCTTTTTATTTTCACTATAATTTGTAAGAGACGGTTACACAGATTACAATGAAAATAAGAATAACATACGAAATACCCGCAGATGTCGGTTCTGATGTCGTCGGTTGGAATTTTCTCTTTCCAGGAGGGCAGCAATCAAGAAGAGAGACGGCTTCTCCACAAGATACTCTAGATGAGTAAAAACGATCATCTTAAAGGTTTAAAGATTCACATACATAGATGTGAGTGTTTATGTGAATAAAGAAGGCATAAAACCTTAAAATGTGAAGTCTCTTTTCTGGGCTATTTTCGCAGAAATCGTGTATGAAAAAGACTTGAAAAACGTGTAGAAGGGGACCAGATATATATATGAAAATCGAGGCGGTAGCTTCGTTCGAACGAGATAAGTATGTCGCTCGAACGAAGGACATGTGTCGCCCGAACGAGATCGTGCGGCATGCCTATCTCGCTCGAACGACAGTGTTATATCGTTTGAAGGAGATCGTCGATCGAGGCACTCTGCTTCTACACTGAGAATTTTTTTTGCTTTTGATAAAAACAAATCAGACTTTGAAAAAATATTTTCTAAAAAATTTCCAAATATTTATGCAAATATAAACAACTCCAATAAATCGTTTTACCAATATTGCGTAGTGGAGTAGTGGAAATAAGTGGAGCAGCACGTCGCCTGTAGCATGATGCACGTGTGAAGATGGAGGATGCATGGATTCGAATTAAGGCCATGGAGGATGATCGTGCCTAATGTAGCGGTATCAGACATACATATTGTGATCTAGGATAAATACAAAATTCCTAGATTCTACCCCAGACGTTTATAAAATTATGTCCTTACACAAAGCTACTCAACATGTGTTTGTCAAGTGTTTATACTTTTTCCTTTTAGGATTGGGGATTGATTCTTTTATAGAGATTGACGGATCATAGGCTTTTATTTTGTATCTTTTCCCAAAATTGCCAAAAGGGGAGATTTGTAAGGACAAATTTTCGAATATAGTCAATTTGTATGTTTTGAATTATTTTGTGTTTGGAGAAAATCATTAAGTTACAATTTGGAATTGAATGTGTTTACCCTTTCAAGCCTACGACGTGTTTAATTAAAGATCGATACAAGCTAAGTTAGAGTATCACATCATCGTGTCATGTTTTGTGCCACGTTTAGTCTTTAACGTTCAAGGATCTCTCAGGTATGAATGTATATATTTTTTATATTTGGATTTTAGTTTTGGGTGTTTGTTTTTATGAAGTTGGTTGACAACTTCTTTTTAAAAAGATTTTAAAAGAAAAATATTTGTTGGTTTAAGTCATTAGAATGGGTTTATACTATTCATTCAAACGAGGTGCTTATGTCGTTTGAACGATATTTAAACGAGGATCAAATGATGATTTTTTGTGAACAAAGTAAATGTCATCTGAAGCTCGTTCGAAGTCTGATCGAACGAGATTGGCTCAAACGAGATATGCAGTTTCGTTCGATCGAACCCGTATTTCCATTCGAACAAGCCTCAAAATTTGTGTCACCTTGAAAAATGTGTTTTCTATATAAAGGAGTGCTGGCATCAGTTTTATTGAAGATTTTTTGTCAAAATTCAATTCCTATACATATCCAAAAACTTCCAAACCCTAGTTTTACACTCAAGTGTTTTTTAGATCCAAGTTTTATAGTTATATATGCTTTGAGATCTTGTTTGTGAGAACTATAAAGGTTTATTATCTTCATATTATTGAGGATAGTTTTCTACAGTTTAATTCATACCATGTTTGATGTTTATACATAGTGGATTTCATATTGTGGTGTTGTAGTGAAGAAGCGACGGAGACTCCGTGTTCAGATCCGTAGATGGTTGTTGAGCTTGGTCTGTGGGAACCGAGGCGTGTGTGGATTCACACGTTGTATTTGCTTTGCAGGTGGACTCCTGCATGTCATTGTGGTGAAGGTGGAGGAACTAAGAGTGTCAACGCTTGCGAGGGTGTCAAGGTCATTGTGTAAGTCTAGTGTCATGTCCTTTGTAATTCTGTACATAGTGAAATTTGTCTGGATGATCTGTCCAAGATTTTTCCCATTGTGGGGTTTCCTCATAAATTGGCGTGTTGTGTGATTGATTTTATTTTATCTTGTTATCACTTAGATGCATGTTTTAGGTTAAGATAAAATTGGTTAATCTATTTAACACAACTTTCGTTTGATCGGTGCGAAGTTTAATTTGGGTTAATTTATTAAATTGAACTTAAATTTAATTTTTTTAAACAGTGTTTTACTTGTTTTTACCCTTTCTATATAGGTACCCCTTTTGGGCAAGTTTCAAGAGTATCTGGTTAGTATTTTAGGCTTATTTGGGGTCCAAAGTGAACCAAAATGTAGACCTGCAAATTTGGATTTTTTATTAGGTTTATAATCCTCTTTAAACACCTTCATACATCATTATTAAAAGATTAGTTTGACGAGTCAAGCTTTGCTAGAGGGAGAAAAAGATTCAAGACGAATGAACTAAGAATTAAGATCCTAGCTTCTTTAAGGCAAGAAATACTATCTAGCTTACCGTGTTAATATGTAATCTATTTGTGACTTTCATTGTTGTTTATGAACTGATGGATTAGGATAATGCTTTTAGGGAAAAAAATATAGTTTAGATTCATGTAATCTAATTTTGATTCTAAAAAACCCTCAATACGTAATTAGGACCAATTGATTGATGAACCCTAATTTTGTATTAAAGAACTCATGTAATATAGATAAATAATCAATCAATTGAGACTTGAATCATTGAAATCTGACTTAGATACTATTAGATGTGAATAATACATGTTGTAATCTGTAAAACCTATATTGTATTATTATTAATTGATGTAAATTCGTAGGATAATTACACCATTGTTGTAAAGAACATAAACATAGAATTTCATTAATGATTATTGAGTTTAGATCTTTATATGAGTTGTTAATCATCCAAACCTTTTAGAAATAGGTTCTTAGTATTTATATGTTGGTTATATATGATGGATAGTGGCCAGTTTGGAGTTATAGAGGCTTTAGGGTTTTAAGGTTTTCATCCATAGTTGTACTAGTTTAAAGGTTGAAGAATAAGGAGATTTGGGACCATCGGATCGATCCAACTAAGGTCTAAATTGATTCGACCCATTTAAGTTTTTATATTATCGAATTACAAACACGCAGGCATTGGTTTCATAATTTTTAGAATTTTTGTAAATATCTCATGAATATTTTTCCAACAGTGTGCAGTGCTGAAATTTCAGGTTGGTCATTTTGGGTTTGGGATTTGTGTCATGTTAAGTTGGATAGAGGTTTGATTAGGTAGTTATTTTGTGGTTGTAATCAACTAATATGAGTTTATAGTTAGTAGGTTTGGGTGTAGAAATCTAGTTTAAGGACCTTAATATTTGACTCAAAGTATGTTGAGACGGGTAACGTTTAGCGATATCGTTTATCACATATGATGTGAGGATGTAGTTGTGACCGATCAAGTAGGGTATCAGTTATTTTAGAATTATTTTGATTAACATTAGGTGAGATTATACGTTGACTTTGTAGCCTTAATATTTTGGGGTGTTGTACCTTACGCTTAGGTTGGTATATATACAGAAAGTCTCTTGTAAGGGCTTCTTATGGTGCAGACCCCGGAACATACCATTTTTTTAAAATAGCAAAAAAATAATTTTTTTAATGAAACTTCATGGATATGATGTCCGCGGTTAGAAGATCATATCCAATTTTTTTCATCAAAAAATTCAATAAAAACTATTGAGATGAGGTGATATGTAAAAAATGGTATAAATATTTATTTTCAACCGTTGAAATGTTGGGTCGGCGCCAACCACATTATTGATTGAATTTTTTGATGAAACATCATGGATATGATCTTCTCAGTGTCGAGATCATATCCATGATTTCATCAAAAAATTCAATAAAAAGGTAAGTGAGATGATCACTAACATTTCAACGGTCGAAATACATATTTATACCATTTTTTATATATCACCACATCTCAACGTTTTTTTAAAATTTTTTGATGAAAAAATTTGGAGATGATCTTCTCATCGTGAAGATCATATCCATTAAGTTTCATCAAAAAATTTATTTTTTTACTATTTAAAAAAAATAGTATATACCGGGGTATGCACCATAAGGCGTCTTTACAGGAGGTGGCCTCTCTCTTTCTATATATACGTGGATATATATGTATATATGAGTATGGATGTTCTAAGACTATGAGTTAGTCTTAACTTTGGCTAGACTACGAGTTTAGTCTCAGTATATATATATATATATATATATATATATATATATATATATATATATATATATATACGTATACGTAGGAGTGAGTATACATATATAGTTGGATATATATTAGACTATGGGAATTAGTCACGACGATACAATGAGCATGTGCATATATATGGATATTTAGTACGGTTGTGAGGACAATGCATGAACGTTAAATATATATACATATAGATTGTGGGTATATTGAGTATGTTGCATCTCAATGGTTATGGGTTCTTATTATAGTTATTGTATACGCGTATTAGTATACTTGGGATTCACCTAATGCTAAAAGGCTAATTTGGAAACGCATCAGTAAATATAAATTTAATTAATGGAGGTGTAACTAACTAGTGAAGAATATTAAAATACGTCGGGGATGGGTTAACCACAATATGTATATAATGATTAACAATATATTATTTGTTATATCCTTTGTTATATTTATTAAGAGTAGTGACACTCTTTGTATGGATTAATGTGGGGCCTGAGTTAGGGTATGGCTCGGTCATTAGACATTGATGGTTTGGTCTATTCGTGAGATTGATAGATGGTATGAATTGTGTGAACACTCTTTGTTATGGCTTATCAGTTTGAAGATAGGTGTTATGAGTTGGGTTAATACTCCTTGTTGTTGTCGATTCAGGACGGTTGATTTATCTGGCCGACGTGTAATGTGTATATTTGTAGTAGTATACATATATTGGATTTTTAGGTATTTGCCTAGGGAGTCTCCTACCATTGTCTCAAACGAACGAGTCGGCTTGACAAAAGTATATTGTGTTATGGGGCGAGGGAAAGTTCATGTTTAGATGTCGATTGTAAGACGCCCAATGCATGAAGTTTAGTTCAGTCATAATTTAGGAGATATTAGGTGTGAGGTCCTTACGACTTACCTATTATAAGTGATTGAATTATTTGGCGACCATCTAAGCTGAGCAGAAGTGTACCGAGGGGATTCCTTGTTTGGATTTCCTTTACGAGACGTCTCACGCATAGGGCATTGTAAGGTTGGAAGTTGGGAGAGGGTGAGGCACTAGACTATTAGTATTTCATGTTGTACTTAAGATTATTGTTTTAACTTTAGTGTTATGGAATTTGACTTGATTTGGGTACGATTAATTAGAGTTATACCAGGATAGAGGAGATGTGAGGTGTGTATGCATGAATGCCGACATGTGACGACATGGGGTGTAAATTGGTATTTTAATACTGTTAAGCAACACAACATTTCTTATAACTTAGGACACTAACCCAAATCTATAAAACCATTTCCCCCATGTATTATTATTATTATTATTATTATTATTATTATTATTATTATTATTATTATTATTATTATTATTATTATTATTATTATTATTATTATTATTATTATTATTATTATTATTATTATACATGAGCAACATGATTGCGAATTTAGATTTGGGCTGAGTAGTCAAAATTGTAGCTTATCAAAGAGCTAGTTCATCATCGTTAACATAGGATTTAATTTATTTTCAGTTGTTATTCCACAAGAATTTGAATTCAGAAGTTTCATTCACATTTCAGTTGGAGACCTTTGTATTTTGGAAACTCGTATTAGTGGATTCATTTTTTATTGGAGATTTATTTTCGTTTAGTTTAGTTATTCTTTTGTTAATTATTCTTCCTATGTCGTGGATTTTTTTTATTTACATCCATTTTTTATTTATCATTGATGGTGAGAATGATGTAAATTGTAGAATGTTCCCTGTGTTTAGGGATGACAATTTAACCCAATCCGACCCTAATGGGGCGGGTTAAAAACCCGTTTAAAATAATAGGGGCGGGTTTGGGTATTAACAAAAATGTTTATTAAATGGGGCGAGTTCGGGATTTGTAAAAATATGATCACCCCGCCTCGTTTAGTAATTAAATTTACTTTTATATCCTTTTTATACTAATCTAATAACATTCCCACCACACACGCACACACACAAACACGCACACACACACACATATATATATATATATTTAACAGTAACTAATCTAAAAAACCCAGAAAAAAATAAAATATATGAAAATCACGTAGGACAAAGTAGTATTAAATTTAGTAGATATAAAACTATAGAAGACGAAAGTAAAGAATTATTAGAAGAAATTAATGTACTAATAGTAGAAGAACAAATATAAGAATTATATGAACTATTAGAAGACAAAATATACGATATAATAATAGAAGACTGCGATAAATTAACAAACGTACAATTAATAGAAAAATATGGTAATGAAGATAATAAAGAAACCATAATCTCAATATACTGTGCTGAAGGAACTAATGAAGACAATAAAAGAAAAATAATAAATATATGATTAGATAAATTCTTAAAATAACAAGAAATTATAAAAACATTAGAAGAAATAAACCCAACCGAAGATATGAAAACAGAATCCTCAACCACACAAGCTAAAGATAATAGAGCAAACGCTGACTATTCAACACATCAACATTTAGGAGCTACAAGAGAAAGATATAATGAATATATATATATATATATATATATATATATTGTGCGGAGCAGTCCACATTTTAATACTGCGAGCTGGACATGTGTCACATGGAGGTGAGTCCATAAGAGAGAGAGAGCACCTATAATTTAGCCGATAATTTCTAGGCTCACCGCCAAGAGACACATGTCTGGTCCACACTGTTAAAATTCAGACTTGCTCCGCACAAGAGCATTATATATATATATATATATATATATATAATAAAGGAGGAGGGATTTTTTGTCCAAGCCAACTGATGGTTGAGATCGAAAGTTGATAAGTTTGGTCTTTATCAACTGATGGCTAAGATTAAATCAGGTGATTTTGGGTGTAAACCAATTAAGGGTTGAGATTATCTAACTCACGGCCCAGATCGAATGTTGAAAGATTGTGGCAATATGGAAATTTTTGATTGTGAGTCTCGAGCCTCTCACCCGTCCCATCTTCATCACTACCTCGAGCGTCCCAACCATCCCCACAAGAACTCTCTCTCTACCTCTTCTCACATCTCTATGTTTGCTCTTCCAAAGAAACCCAAATCCCAACAAAACTTACAAAAAAATTCTGAACTTATTTTCGAGTTCTCCCAAAGAAAACCCAATCCATGGAGACACATATTGAAGCAGATCAAAAGGGTCACTCCTATGGTGATTTTTTTCGAGTTCTATCAGATCCAACAGGTACCGAGTGAGGAGGTTTGCTTTACTTCGATTTCGAGATTTGAAAAATACCATCGAAAATTCTTTGTTCACGTCGGGTTATACTCCCTTACTGTAACCCTCTTTGATCATGGCGATTGAATACCTTTAGGTGAACGATTCAACCCTCTTTGATCTCCGGTCGCTTGAACTCCTCCATCCACGAATCTTCTTTCTTCCTCGCTCATAAACACATGCATAAATGCTTGAGGTAATTGATTTCATCAGATCTTGAGGTAACGATTTCATCGGAGCTTGAGGTAACCATATTTGAGATTTGGGTTTTATTTTTTGGTCTTGCAGGTCTTGAGATTGTATTTTTTAATTCGGCATATCAGGCTTGAGATTACCATATCAGGCTTGACTTCTACATATCAGGCTTGAGATTACCATATTTGAGGTAATCGTATTTGGGATAACCATATTTGATCAGGCTTGAGGTAACCATATTTGTTAATTTTTTGCTCTGATTGTTCATTTTTTACGATTTATTTGTTTGTCAATCTGAAAATGGGTTTCAATTTGTTTGTAAATTTTTTTCATACTTTGTAGATGGGCTTTCTTTACTAAGGTTTTGGTTTTTATATGTGGGTTTTTTATTTATTTTGATTCTGAGACGTGTTGATTTTAATGGAGCAGAGTGGATTTTCGAGTTGTTTTTCGAGTTGATTTTAATGGAGCAAAGTGTTTCTCGACCATCACTCTCTCTACTCACCACATCACTCTCTTTCTCTTGCGTGAGTAGGTATTCACCTGCTCTGGTGGCAGAACTGTCCGAGACAGATCCGACTAGCAAGTTAAATCCGAGAAAAATCCGTCCATCACCATGTTAAGTCCGACGAGAAAATCCGAGACAGATCCGGCTAGCAACCAAAACCTTACACGAACGTCTGGCCATCACCAAGTTAAATCGGGCTTGCAAATCCGGCCAACACCAAGTTAAATCTCACGAGCACCTGCCATATGAGGTTTAAATCAACCAAAACCTTCAAACCCGGATACCCACAAAAGTCCGGCCATACCCGGTTTCAACACCCGAAAACTTCACTTCAAATACCAAAATGACACAGGCTCAAGATCTCCGGCTCCTGCTTTGTTTATGTCCGATGATGAGTTTAGATTTTTGCAGTTTTCAAATTTAGATTTAGATTTTTGCAATTTATTAGGTTACTGCGATTTAATTTTTATTTTTGAATAGTTTGTAATTTTTATTTTTGAATAGTTTGTAATTTTTTCATTTGATCAAATTTAGATTAGTATTCTTCTACTTTGATGCCATTTAGATTTCTACACAGTTCGAGAGACGGATTTCTAATTTTTGGAGAATATTGGATTCAGAAGGTTCATTTCATTTTGTCAATTACTTTAGGACAAGCGGTTAAACTCTCATGATTTTTTTTGTAATTTTTTACATCATTAAATGTAATGTTGAGTTTTTACAGGTGAATACTAATCTTGAGTTTCTTGAAATGGGTGCAAATTCATTGACGTGTGAAACATGGATTGGGTGGATTTTTTTATCACATGGGACTCATTACAAAATATACTTAATCCGTGTCAGACACTTCACCCGGTTTGCAAAATCTGTCTGAAACTGTGTCGGTATTATTATCCTTATATTTGCATTGGTCTTTGACAGTTATGGAAATTGATGTTCATCTTTGTTGTTATGCATGTTATAAGAAATGAATTAATTCCAGACTTGGTATTCTAAAAAATGAGTGTTCTGAACATGGGTGTTGTTGTGTTTTAGACTTGGTATCAATACATTATTTTTTTAATGTTGATATTTAGAGGTGTTCAAACATTAATTTTTTTAATGTTGATATTAATGGGTGCTGATTAAAAGAAGGCTATATAAAATTGACACGCCTTTTCAGAGTACGTTTGCGTGTGGCTCTAGGTTTCTACATCAGGGCACAAGGCTCAAGGTATGTGGGAACATATGAAATACTTTTGATGTATTAGTTTGTTGGTAGATGAAGTACATCCACTTATTAAAGCTACACAAAATTGACACGCATGTTCTGCAAATTCCCCTAAAATGTTGTACAACCAAAAGGATTGTGCAATGTGATGACCACACATGTTCTGCAAATATAATTTTGTGTTGATGCAGCCTAGAGTTTCTTAATTTTTTTATGTCATTTCTCATAGTGGCTACATAATTTAACCTTTGATTGCATTTGGATAAATTATTTAACCTTTTGAGTGCATTTGGATACATTTTTTTATAAATATTATAAATAGTCTTGAAAAAGAAATTATATTAAAAAATCAACATGGCTAATTCAAAATACGATACAGTGCAAAAATAGATGACATGAGACGAAGTCTTATATGTTTTTTCCTAATGCGAACACAATTTCAATAAATATCAAGTGACAGAAAATTCTCCTTTTTACCAAACATGGCCATGATGTAGGTAAACAACGATATGACCCGTTCTCTAATGGATAATGACAAAAGAACTTTTCAAATGTGTATTTGAACAGTTATGGAGTAGTTCAAAAATTCAAAACGAACATGCCATGTTCATGTAAGTAAATCGTAAACAATTGAAGATAATGTATTGATATTCCTTTTGTTTCGAATTAATGTGTTGATATTCCTTTTGTTTATAAAATTATTAACTATTTTATAACAATAAAAATAATAAATTTGAGAAAAAAAAATAATTCGAATATTTTCACCGTGCCATCGGCACGGTACACACGTTTAAATTGGTGATAATCGTTTAAATTGTTGATAGTCGTTTATGTTTAATTTTTTTTACTTTAAGTATACTGGTTTCAGTTGTAGCACTAAAAAAATGAATAATTGTAACATGATTGTGACACGAGTTGTTTATCATGATCATTGGATCAGTTTGACAATTTTCATATCATGTCATCATGTCATGTCTAAGTTTGTAAGTATCTATGTCTAAGTTTGTAAGTATCTATTTAACAGTTAAACAAATAAACTTGAGAAATATCAAGTCAAAAATTAAAAATTAATTGTATGATTTTATTACTTAAAAAAAGTTAACTTCCAATTTTTTTACATTATCATGTCAATCTATTTAAACTATTAATTCTCTTATACCACTAACACAAGTCAATTTGGAAACGAATGTGACACGTTCATGTAAGTAGTCCTGACATAAATACGTCTTTTGAAATATCAATCTCGAATCGATGTGTTAACTTTTTCTTTCGTGTTTAAAATTTTCAACTACTCTAATAATTAAAATTAATAAATTTGAGAAATAATAAATTATTAAAATATTTTTACCGTGCCATCGGCACGGGTACACCCTAGTATATATAATAAAGGAGGAGGGTTTTTTTGTCTAGACCAACTAACGGCTGAGATTGAAAGTTCAAAAATTTGATCTTTATCAACTCACGGCTACGATTAAATCTCACGTTTGCTATGAACTTGACATGTCATGGTCAAAACCAATTGCTTCGTTCTGATAATTTGTACCAATAAAAAGCACAAGGCTCGAGGGCAAGGAAAAACACAAGGCTCAAGGGTTAGTCCAATCTCTCCCCACACTCCCGTCTGTAGCTTTAATATTCTCTCTCTACTCCCATATACAAATCCCACCCCCTAAAAAAATTCCCCTTTCTCTAATCTTTTCCTCACAATACATCAGTCAAACATACATCGCCTTCTATCAACACCAGATACGTTTGAGAATCTGAGTTGTAAAGTTTGATGGGTTTCCAACAAATCTTTTGTGATCTAGGAATTTTAAAACGATTTTAGTTTCTCATATTTTATTTATAATAACTAATACTTTGATGAGATTGAAGGTACCCACTCTGTTGAAAATCAGGTTGTGAAAATCAGATCAACTTCTGGGCCTTCTCAACTTCTGGGTCTTCTCAACTACCGAGTTGGAGTCATTTAGTTCATTTTTGTTCATTTTTGTAACTACTGGGTCTTCTCAACTTCATTGCTAGGGATTTTTGCATTTTGCGTTTTGGTTTGAGTTTTTGTACAGGTACCATCTCTTCAGTTGGTGAAGATGACTCAAGGGTTCCAATAAATGTGGCGATCAAACCCTCACATGGTGGCTTTGGGGTTTTTAAGTTTGTGATCTTCAGAGGTTTATACGCTATTGTTATTTTTTCTGCTTTTTACGTTTTCAGAAACAAATATATGGGATTGTTTAAGTTTGGGGTTTCATGGTTTTTGTGTTTGGTTTCAGGTATCTATCATAGGGGATCTGTGATACTTTTTCCAGAACTAGGTAATCATGTTTTTTTAATTTAAATCCCCCGTTCGATTGAAGCCAGATTTAATGGGCTTATACCCATTTATCACACCCAAGTGAATGGTTTATTAAATAGAAATGAAACATTAAACACTCCTAAAGCCATTTTCTCCAAAATCATTAGTTGTCTTCCTTTTTTCTCGCAGGAAGAAACAATGGCTCGCAGGAAGAAACAAAGGCTCACAGTTGTTGATTATTGAAACTTGAAACTGATGGGATATTATTGAGTTTCACCCTCAAATTTTTATCTTTATTCACAAGTTTTGATTGGTACTAGAAACATCAAACATTGCAAAACAATTTTGTCTAGATCTGTGACAGGGGAGAAACATGGCGTGAAAATGGCAGTGTATGTAATATTTTTTGTGCGTTAACATTTTTGTTAATGTTTGTGCATAATAATCGGATCTTTGTTATAATAAATCCGCTCAAACCGATATTATAATAAATCTGCTCTATCATCTATATCTTCTGTTCATTATTTGTATATCTGGTGTTAACAGATGATCGAGCCGGTTGGTTGTGGTACATGTTCGTCCGTTTGGTTTTGGTTCGCGGAGATCCTAATCGATCTGTTTGGTTTTGGCCAGAAAACCCAGACCCTAGCCAAAGGGAGTCGTCAACTTTCGTATTTTGAAGCAGTGGCTCTGGTAGGCGCTGAGGAACGCCATATAGGACTTGGGTTTTGATTCGCACATATGTGATATCGTATGCCGGATGTGCTTGCGGAGTCACCTCCCCTGTAAACTACAGCGGCGTTAAACAGGCGGGTTGTGATTCAACAGTAGTACCCTTGACTTGAGGCTCATGTTCTGTTTGATAATAGTTTTATATGCTCGGCTATATAAATTGAACTGGGCTTAGGTCATTTATCCTTGCTACCATTTATATGGGGCATCTGTTTAAGATGAGTTATTTTGTTGCTATAGGCTTAAAAAATTTATATTCTTCCTTCTCAACATAATTTGGGATTTGCAGTTTAATATATATTTATAGTTTTGTTTTTCTTTCAGATGGATCATTTAAGTAACTTTGTAATATTGTTGGTGCCTAATATATTAGTGATAGAGTGATATCTCTTAATCTTATATAACTAATATGATTGCCTAAGATATTTATCACACTGCTTTGGTGACTTTTTTGAACAAATTGCACAGGATAACTACTTTGGTGACTTTTTTTAAAGTTGTTGTGGGTGAAAGACCATTAAGTTTAACATTAGTTTTACAAAATAATATTAAATTTACTTCTTTCAATGTTCAACACACCAAATCTAACATCCCAATAATTGAAAAGCTCGAGGTGTCAGTTGTAATGGACTCCCACACTTTATATTGAAAATAACATTTATTTGTAGCCATTGGGAAAATAAAAACAACAATTCTGACAAATGCTTTGAATTCATATCTCATTTCTAAACCACAATACAAAATAGTCATTTATGAAGTGTTATTTTTTTTTGTTTACACCCGATTTTAATGGCTTATTTTTTTTTTATATATATCTATTATTTTATAAAATTTACGTAAAACTGCACTCAATAATAAACATAATCATGTCGTTATTTTAAATATTTGACAATGTATTTTGAAGGGTATTGTATCCATTACATAACAAAAATAAATATTGTGAGTTTAAATTTTGTCACGAACAAGACACATATTTGTAAGAAAGTCCCAATGTGAGACTCATTGCATGTTAGTTCCAAATTTAGTGAATTTTGTGTCATGTTTAACTACTAAAAATTCATTAAATTGAAATTATGAAAAGTTGCTTTCCTATTTAAATAATTAGTTTTCAATTTTTATACTTTATTAAGTTATTCTCTTTGAAAAACTAACTCGCAAACACTACTAACAAGACAAATATTTTTTACACGACCACGCCATGTTCGTGTCAAGACCTTTCATGTCAATTTTGGGCCACTTTGGTGACTTTCGTGACATATCTAAAATTATTGACTATTCTTTAATAGTTATAAATAAATTTGAGAAATGCAAAATTTATGCCTTACCATGCCGCAAGCATTGGATCAATATTCTAACCTAACAATGGAGACACATGAATAAATTTATCGTCGTTGGCAACTTGGATAATGTATTTGTGAGTTCAAAAAATTTACAGTTTATTGTATTAGTATCCAATAAATGTGGCGAACTTACTAAATGTCGAAAGGACACAAGGGTTTCAACATTACAATATAATTTAATAATGCTAAAGAATTTCACGCTTTGTGCAATTGTTTTGTTTTCAAATTTTTAAATTTTAATAATTTCATGCTTTTATTTTCATTATTTTTAAAATTTAATAATCTTATCAGCACGAGCAAACTTAATATGTCGTGTAGTGTCGTGTTAATCTAGGGGTGTGCAAAAAAACCGTCAACCCGAAGAACCGAACCAAACCGACCTTCGTGGGTTGGGTTGGGTTGGTTCGGTTTTTTTTCTCCACGGGTTGGTTCTGGTTCCAAAAAATTGAGAACCGAAGTGTTCGGTTCGGTTCTCGATTTTATACCTGAACCAAACCGAACCGAACCGAGAACCGAACCCATGGAACCAAACCGAAGAACCGAACCAAAGAACCGACCCCAAGAACCTATCCGAGAACCGACCCATGAACCTGAACCATTAACTAGAACGATAACCAATAACCAGAACCATTAACCAACCCGAGAACCAACCCGCGAACCAGAACCATTAACAAAAAACGCGAACCAGAACCACGAAGTAGAACCGCAAACCAGAACCACGACTCAAACCGTGAACCAGAACCGCAAACCCGAACCAAGAACCAGAACCATGAACCAACCCGAACCAAACCGAGAACCGATGGTTCGGTTCCTAACCGAACCGACCAATTTTGGTTCTGGTTCTGGTTCTAAAACCACGGAACCGATCAATTTCGGTTCTGGTTCCGTAGTGGAACCGAACCGAACCGAACCATGTGCAGCCCTATGTTAATCCATTATTACCGATTAAGGTAATGAATTATTTTGAATCGTATATATGTTGACATATTAGTGCACTTAGACTTGTGGTGGTTAAGCTATAAAAAAAATTAGAAGCTCCAATAATTTTTCTTATTTTATCAAATTTAATGGGTCCTAATGGTTATTAACAATTGAAGCGGGTCAACGTAATCCCAATCTGTTAACTATTGTATTTTACCGGTTTGGCGTTGCTATAATCCCAATACAAAGCATTTTTCAACCGTGCATGAATGTAATCACTACGAGGAAATATTTGGATCATTTTGATAATCGTGCCATCGGCACGGGTATACCCTAGTGTATATATATATATATATATATATATATATAAACAAACTTAGGAAACCCTAACTTCTTAATTTCATTTACCCAAAAGTGAAAGAAAAAACTCCAGCCGACCACACTCTGCTTTCTCTCTCTTGCGTCTCAACTAGCATTCTCTCTCTAAATATGAGGCCAACCCATCCAAGCGGTAGTGTACTCCAAGTGGCGGTGTAGGATCAAGTGGCATTTGTTTTTCCAAATGGCGGCAGTGGTGTAAAGAGAGCGGCGTTTCTGGTAGGTATAAACTTTTACTCCAAACGACACTATTTATTTTTGTTCAAATGTTAACATTTAGCTATAGATGATTTGAGATACCTCTGTTTTTATAAATTTTAGACTTGTAGAAGCCAAGTTTCGTGATTATTGGAATTATCTTGTTGTTAATGAGTAATAAAAAGTATCATGAAATGCATCAACAACAGGTTAAGTGAAAGAAACATCAATAAAAGAGGAACATAACCATATCTCCATATATCTAAACTAATAAATGTATATGATATATCCAGTTTGGATTAATTTTAAGGCTTCCGACACCTAAATGGGTTTTTGTGGATTGACAGGGGTTCCATCTTCTTCTTCTGTTACATCACCTGGAGTGTTTGCGGTTGGTCAGGTGGGAAGCTATGGATATGGGTCAGTGGCCATAAAGAAGAGTTTTAAGGTAAGATTTTTGTTTCAAGTTTTGCAGATTTTAAATTATACTGTCATATTAGAAATACTAAGTTTAATATTCCATAAAAATGTTTTGGGAATGTTTGTTTTGATAACTTCAGTGTTTCGGAGATCATTTGTTTTGTTTGTATAGGATAAAATCTAACTGATTTATATGATAAATTTAGACGTCGATAAAATCTGTATACTGATTTTTTTTTGTATATCTATTTGACAGTTAATATTATTTTGTTTTAATTGGTATAAATCTATTATGAAAAATTCCATTTTAAATTCATGTTTTATATTCCCTTTTAAAATTTGTTACTTTTTAAAATATGTTCTAAAAATGTGTATTTTTTCCAGGTTTGGGTTGATGATTAGGAGAAGATTGAAAAATGGTGATAGTCGAGTTATTTGAGACTTGTGTAATAGTTGATGTTGTTTGAGACTTGTGTTTAATTCTCAAAACCCCCAAGAACATCAATTTATTATCAAATATACACTACATGGGTATTATAACATTTTAGAAACATGCAAGATAAATCGTTGCCTTTCATTTACAGGCCTGAAATTCATTTGTTGATGATGTTGTTGATCTCTCCTTGCTCCAATTACGATTTCGGCACGTCAGTCGTGAGAATTTGTGTGAAAAGCCTTGGTTTTCTTCTCTTCTTCTCCTCCTATGGCTTCTCCCATCTAAAATTTGTGTTAACCGTAGCCTCTAACTCAAAGGAACTAATATAAACTTTCAATCTTCGGAGTTCCTCCTACCCTAAACTCCTAAATGATCGAAACGCCCTTAAATAGTGTCGGGTTGATAAAAAATCATCCCGGGACCCAAACTATACACCCGGGTATACTATTCTGACTATTTCGACCCTTTCAAAAATAAATGTGACCTCTAAATCATCATACGAGTCACTCTACAATAATTTCCTATCTCGACCTAGAATAGTTTATACGCGACCCTCGGTTGAGATCCAACATAGTCCCGTCAATATTACCCACTACGACATATAATAATTGTTGCACAAAATTATTCCACCAACAAAATCCTTATTTCTCAAAAATATTTAATTCCATCAAATTACGACACACATGTAATTTAAAACTAAATCAAAATAATTATCGAATTAATTAAATTCAAAATACTAAAAAATATCGGGTATTACAACCTGTAATACCCTGTATTTTTATGGCTTTTATTCCGGGGATTTTGTTAACATTAAGTGGGACATTAATTTAATATTAATACGAATTTTAAAATAAATATTTATTAGCGTGTCGAGTGTTAGTAATTGCTGAAAGTTTTGTTTAATATTACTTAATGAGTAAAGTAATGTATAGAATTGAATAATACGACAATTATAGAAATTAAGTCGGGACGCACATGTGTCGTAGTAATACCCCGTATTTCTGAATATTCCAAATATTTTATTTAATTATAAATGAGAAAATACGGCTTAGTTTAAATTACGTAAGAATAGTAATTTAATGAGTTTTATTTAAAATTTTAATTATGGAATATTAATCGAGAGATAGATACCGATTTATATTGCCTCATTATATTTACTTAGTGGGAGTGGTAAATAGTTACTTAAAGCGTGTAGACCATGTTGGGGGTGAGAACGAGTAATATTTTTTAAGTGACTTAAATGATAATTTAGAGGTCACAGATGAGTCCGGAAGGGTCAAATTAGTCAAAATAGTATACCCGGGGGTACTAGTTGAGTCTCGGGGTAATTTTGGACTAAATCGAGACCGTTCGGGGGCATTTTGGTCTTTTAACATGAGAGGGTATGGAGATCTACGAATTTGAGAGCTTTTTATCAGCCGTATGAAAGAGGGGTTAGGGTTAGAAAACCCATGTAAACACCAATACCATTAAAGAGAATGATAAAACCATTCTCAAGGCTTAGAAGATGCTTTTGAGGAGGTTGGGTTTGGATCTTGCACCCTAGGAGCCAAAGGAGGAAGGATTGAAGAAGAGAAGCATCAATCCATCATCAACTCCATGAAATCAGATTTCCTCTGTCAAGGCAAGTTGTTCATTGCAAAAATTATAAAGTTATAATACCCATGTGTAGGGTTTTTGAATAGTCTTGTTAAATCAATATCTTGGTAGGAGAATAATGATAATTATACATGTTGGGATAGGAATCGCATGTAGAATGATTTAACATATGTCGAGGATTACTATTCAGAGTAGACTTGATGATTATTTTCGGAATAAAATCTGGGTTTAAATGGATATATGGGAAGAAAACCATAACTAGGGTTTTAAGAAATTCTGGGTTTAATTTACTATTTCTTTAAAAGGAATTGAGGTTTTGATGTATTTGAAACGTTAGAAATTGTCCTAGTGTATGTGGAAATATGTTAGGATCATTGGGTCGAAGTTTGGTGGAATATAATATAGTTTGGAGATTTGTTAATGGAGGAAGAGGTTAAAGAAGAAGACGAACTGCGTCTGTCCCTATTCGATTGATCGATCGATCTCGAATTGTCGATCGATCGATCTCGAATTGTCGATCGATCGACTAGGTCGATCGATCGATCTCGACGTAAGCTGTTTTTCTCCGAATTTTCCGTGTTTAAGGTTTCTTTGATTTCTGGGAGTGAATGGGTATCCTATGATTTATATTATACTTATATGGGAGTGAGAATAAGACCAGTAGGTATATTGTTCAGGTCTGATAAGGCCATTGGGCGTAGGGCTTGGGCTATGGACCGACGAGAATAATCCGATTTAGTAGAGCATCGAGAAATTTGGAATTGAGTTACGAGGCAAGGTAAAGTCAATTCAAGTAATAGACCAGTAGGGTAAGTAATAACTACTGAAATTATATGTGAGGGGTAACTAGGACCCTTAGAGTTGTGTGAATACTCAATAAATGCGATTAATGAGATAAATCGTAAAACGAATATTGTATGGCATATATAAGAGAATAACATATTACGTACGAACATGGTTGATAGGTTGGGCGTGTACCTACTGAATTGTATGAACTTTTAGGTTAAGAGAAGTATACCTAAATTAACTATGTTAGGGTCGATGAGATATTCCGAACTAACATAGGGTTATTATATGTTTGGGGTCGATGTAAAATGCCAAACCAAACCTTTGTACTGGTGGCGTGATGAAAGAGTCCGAGCCAGAATTTGTGTATATAAATAATTAGGGTCGATGAATCATTCCGAACAAATTCTTAATTTGTGAATATAAATAATTGGGGTCGATGTATCATTCCGAACCAATTCTTAATTTGTGTATATAAATAATTGGGGTCAATGTATCATTCCGAACCAATTCTCACTTGGGGTCGATGAATCATTCCGAACCAAGAGTCCTTTGCGTGTGTAAAAAGGACAAAATAGTAATGACTGATATTTAGTGTATATTGTGTGTGAAATATATACTTAATGATATTCTACTCCTGTGTATTAGTATATTGATTGTTATTATGTATTTAAAGATAAAATATTAAACTGGTAAGTTAGGTAATGGAACTTAATTACGAAATGTAACATTTGATAGAGAAAGTCTATCTAGTAATTTAAGTAGTTAAGCTAAATTACAAAAGTGGGAAGAGAGAAATTGTGATAATTGTAGAAATTTAGTAGTGAAACTAAATGAGAAGCTTTGAGCATAACATAGGTGAAATTTTATTTGAGTATTAATTGACCTTCGCGAGATGTTAATGAAATGGATGTATTGTGTGGGCGATCCGAGAACTTAAGTATAGATAAGTTCAGATGATTACTTAGTCCTAGTTAGCTTGGGAGATATGGCTAGGTAAGGTAAGTGTAGAACGTTAGGTGTGCACAAGAGATGAGGGGTGATTAAACTCAAGAGAGTGTACGAGAACCTAACATGTGTAATCAATAACTGCATTTTTCATTGTTATAAACGCTTGCTAAATATTTTCAAAATGTTTTGAGTACTAACTCTTGCTATAAAATATTTTTTAAAACCTTTTAGGTGTCTAGCCACAGGGACGCCATGGATGATGATTCTATTCCAGGGACTCAAAGATGTAGCACAGTGGATGCTTACAGGATTTTGACTGGACGATATCCCTCATTCAGATCTAGTACAGGATCTCACACTATTCTATATATAGTCTTATAGTCCGGTATCAGTATGAGATTTCAGTTTCAGACTAGTAGTTGTTCTATTGTTGTTTTGGGATTTTTAGCAGATGTTTTATTCGGTAATACTTTTGTTCTGTTGTACTTACACTTTATTGGTTTGGGTTTTAGTACATGGTTGTTTTTATACTTTGTTCCGCATGGTTGATTTATCTGTTTTAAGAAAGATAAAATTTGGTACCAGTCTAATTTTTACTTAGGGGATTAGTAATTAAAATGTTTTCGACAGTGATGCTAAGAATGAACCATTTGAGAAACCTGTTTTAATTTAATAAAGGCCTGATCACCCGATGTTTAATTAGGTGGGGTGTCACAGATGGTATCAGAGCATCAGGTTCTAGTGTCCATAGGATCTGTACAGCTTACTACATTTTCAGCGTATCGTTTGATTGATATAGAGCCCTATCTTAGGATTGTTGTACTCCTCTACGTGCTTAGTTTACATTCTCCTGCTATTTAGTAGATGTAGTGTTATACATACGAGTTCGATTGGGCATGGTATGTCGAACATGGCGGTAGGACCAGCATTGGCATTGGAAGAACTGTAGGAGGGAGGAGCTTGACATGAAACATGGAGTGTTTGAGGATGGTAATCATAGGAGAGATGACCATTGTCGAGGTCACTCCTAGTGTGTAATGGAAGTAGATGCTACAAGGACTGTTGGGGCATATCAGACATTTTTCTAAGTACAACGAAGGCAAAGGGTGAGGTTAATCGAAACCCGCCAACGCAGTGGTAATGGGAGAAGGTCTGGAAGATCTTGGAAGAGAACGACCCATGAAAAATTTGATAAAACGGTGATTGTGCATGTTAACCAATGGAAGTAGAATGTACAGAGGTTTTGGCATTTAGGATAGAGTAGAAATACTCAGAAGTGAAAATTTGAGTAATTTTTTTATAGAGGCAACATGGTGGGGATACTAGCCACCACATCCGGACCAAGGGTCCGTATACAAATAGAGAGACCTTACGTATAGTTTAACCGCAAATTTCTCCAATGATGGTTCAGAAGCTAAGTGAATGGAAATTCCTGAACACATCACGTGAAAGCCTGGTAGAAGCCAACGGTGAGAAAGAAATTATCTATTGAAGTGAACTTGTACCCGATGAGATAGGTATAAGAAAAAAAAGCCTTTGAGAGAAATGGACTCTCGAGTTGTCGTCCGCAATTTTGGTAAAACTCTTCTTGGACGACTTATGTATATGAAGGCAGTATGGTGCTTCTTACAAGGTTGAGGTAAATACTCCTAGGTGGGCGGAGCTAAAAGAGTTTAAGGATTTAGTCAAAGAGTAAGACTGAATGTAATGGGGCTAGTGCAAGCTATAAGTGGAAACCCACTAAAGGATTCATTGATTTGATCCTAAGTCGGGACTGTTAAGTCTAATAGTGCGTTCCTTGGTCAGTGAAACTAAGGGAACCATGATGATAGTGTTAAAAATCAAGGCTGCAAAGTCCGAAAGGAGGAATACCCTAAACCAAACGGTGTGGCCTGGAATAAAGGGATTTATGAAAAGATGTCTTATGTGGGACGTAAGAAAACGCGTGTTGATCTTGTGCAAAGTTATTTAAGGGAATAATAACTCCGATAAGTTTTTTCTTCCGGAAAGGACAAGCGTGTTATGTCCGAAAACCATCTGAACCACCAGAGCAATGGACAAGGAAGTATATGAGTTTTAACCTCGAGTGAATGGCGTATATGACGATGCCTCACCTGAAAGAGGGCCGAGTTATCACTATTCATCAATATGTGGGAGACTTCAGAGATTATGGATGCCTCATAGTAATTAATTCCGGTGTGTAGGAACCTAAATGATGTGAGTCAAGGTTTGTCGTATGACCGCTGAGCGGATAGATCGAGCTCACTGTTGTAATTAGTGCTAAGGACTTAGTGATAGTATAAGCACAGTGCCACTTGAATCCTTTAGAAATATTGGAGTATGGTTGCACATATTGTCGACGAATGGAATTTGAGTATCTTGACTATGTGTTGTTCCGACAATGCTCAGTAAGAATGCATTGGGAGAAGTCCCTTGTTTAAGTTCGGTTGCGAAAGGGGATACGACTGAAATTTTTATGCACGTCAGGAGAAGAGACGTTAGATTCTAGGGCATCAATGGAACCGGTAGTGTTGTGGAGAAACACTGAAAGGCTTACTTCACCACGAAGGGATACATGGGACTTTGTAGGCAAGGAGTTGATTTTTGGTCTATAGGGTATTGAGAATACCCGTAAGATTGTCGTCACGTCGTGTAGACTACACTAGAGTTAAGGAAAAGCATGTTACGGGTGCGACGTTTACAATGTTTTTGCAAATGTGCACGGAGAAAAGGGTGTATGGGCGCCCTAGTCATTTGGCTTTCTTAGACATTCGAGATAGAGGGATGCAGATTTTTTTTTTTAGTACACCGGTGGGGAAGTTATGAGGCAAGTCATATCGACGAAATGGATTGAAAGTCGTGAGAGATAGACGATGATCCAAGCTTATGTGCTGAGAGAGCCAGCACACCCTATGGGATAAGAATCAGTGGGAAGCTGTTCAAAGGTTATCTCTGTAACACCCTGCCCGCCCGGGGAGAGCGAACGGAGCGCTAATGCCATAAAATAAATCCAAATCCACAAATCACAACGTATAAAGCATCTAAATAAACCCATAATAATATAAATCCACTAATCTCAATCTCTTCAATTACAACAAGTCTCTCGAATTACATACAACAACAAACTCGAAAATAAAATACAAATCTCCAAAGCTCTATACATCAAAATCATACAAATCTTTCCCAAACAATCCTCGCTAAAATCAATCTCCATAGCGCCCCAAAATCCGCGCTAACCTGCCACTAAAAGAAAATATGGGTAAGTACACAATACGACAGGAAAGATGCTCAACAAATATATATTAGCGATGAATAAAACGTAACAACACGAGTACGAATATTCAAATCAAAATGCGAATCTCAAAGCATTTATTAATATAATTTCTCAACAACATATCAATGGGTCACCAGGCCTCACCCCATTCTCTTATGCTTTATCAAGCCATAGCCGGGAATAGGTATTTTGGTGGGTACTCAACATCCGTGCCATATTAAAATCTCATGACAACGTGCTCAATAACAATATAATGATACCACATGAATCAAAATAATTTCAACAATTATTTTCCAGATATCAATGAATTTATCAATTCAAATATGAGCTCAATTAACAAGAATTCAAAGAGAATGACACTCGCGAGATTTAAGGAGCATATTGTGTAAACCCCATACCTTAAATCATGATGAGAAACCAACGATCACATCCTCAAGATCAACTCAAAAGATCTACAAAAGCTCCTCCAAGAACCTCCAACAAAATAGCCCTAAGAACACCTCTAATCTAAGGTTGGAACTCACAAATATCAAGGGCCAATGTGTATATAAAAAGAATAGGAATATAAAATATATTTGCTACCAAAATTTGTGCCAAAAGTAGGTTAAAAGGGTTGCCCATGACTTCCTTTTATAATGCAAAGAAATGAAGAGTTGGAATCCAAAAGACTCATATAAATAAGGCAAAGAAATAAAGAGTTTGAAGTCAAAACAACTCTTGAAAATTACTTGTTGTTCACGAAATTTGGGGAGGTCGATCGATCTACCCCCAGGCTTCGATCGATCGATCGTGCCCAAAAATTGACAGTTCGCCGACTTAGAATTCCAAGAGTTAAAAACATTCAAAAATCATTTTAAAATCCATTTTAACTCCGTTTTCGAAACCGTTTGAAATTCTCGCCTTTAAAAATAATAACCAACATATTTGAGTAATAAAAATAATTTTATCAAAATCTTTATTTTCGTCCATTTTCCAAAAATTAATTAAAATAGCCCAAAATTATGCGGGTTATTACACTTCCCCACTAACTTTCGCCCTCGAAATTCGTCGAATGCCTAACTCTAAAAAATCAGGCCAACAATCTCCAAAAATAATTTCGTCTCCAAAAATAAATTCCTCACATCTAATCTAGATGCCTATCACGAATATCACCTAAAATTTGCTATCTCCAAAAATTGCTAAACACGTAATGAACCGAAAACCCAAGCCCCGAGGGTTGCCGTATACCTAACTCGAAAATAAAATAAAAATCTCCAAAGCTCTATACATCAAAATAATACAAATCTTTCCCAAACAATCCTCGCTAAAATCAATCTCCATAGCGCCCCAAAATCCGCGCTAACCTGCCACTAAAAGAAAATATGGGGAAGTACACAATACGACAGGAAAGATGCTCAACAAATATATATTAGTGATGAATAAAACGTAACAACACGAGTACGAATATTCAAATCAAAATGCGAATCTCAAAGCATTTATCAATATAATTTCTCAACAACACATCAATGGATCACCAGGCCTCACCCCATTCTCATATGCTTTATCAAGCCATATCCGGGAATAGGTATTTTGGCGGGTACTCAACATCCGTGCCATTTTAAAATCTCATGACAACGTGCTCAATAACAATATAATGATACCACATGAATCAAAATAATTTCAACAATTATTTTCCAGATTTCAATGAATTTATCAATTCAAATATGAGTTCAATTAACAAGAATTCAAAGAGAATGACACTCGCGAGATTTAAGGAGCATATTGTGTAAAACCCCATACCTCAAACCATGATGAGAAACCAACGATCACATCCTCAAGATCAACTCAAAAGATCTACAAAAGCTCCCCAAGAACCTCCAACAAAATAGCCCCAAGAACTCCTCTAATCTAAGGTTGGAACTCACAAATATCAAGGGCCAATGTGTATATAAAAAGAAGAGGAATATAAATATATTTGCTGCCAAAATTTGTGCCAAAAGTAGGTTAAAAAGGGTTGCCCATGACTTCCTTTTATAATGCAAAGAAATGAAGAGTTGGAATCCAAAAGACTCCTATAAATAAGGCAAAGAAATAAAGAGTTTGAAGCCAAAACAACTCTTGAAAATTACTTGTTGTTCATGAAATTTGGGGAGGTCGATCGATCTAATCCCAGGTTTCGATCGATCAATCGTGCCCAAAAATTGACAGTTCGCCGACTTAGAATTCCAAGAGTTAAAAACATTTAAAAATTATTTTAAAATCCGTTTTAACTCCGTTTTCGAAACCGTTTGAAATTATCGCCTTTAAAAATAATAACCAACATATTTGAGCAATAAAAATAATTTTATCAAAAACTTTATTTTTCTCCATTTTCCAAAAATTAATTAAAATAGTCCAAAATTATGCGGGTTATTACAATCTCTTGATATGGGAGACCTAACTATTATGAAGAAGTAACGCAAGGTGCAACTTGACTGAGTGTTGATAGTGACTTACGCGTTACTAAAATGTTGATTCTTATAAAGTAACCAACCCCAAAAGTGCGCCAATTACGAAGAGTGCACGGATTGTAAAGTATAATATACCTGGAGAGAAAGGGGAATAGAGTACCACTTGAGGAAAGATGGCGTAAGTGGGAAGCGGTGTTGAGGAAGAGACATAGTGAGATTGTCTCCAGACGCACCACTAGTTGATAGAGAAAGATAGACTCGAAATGAGCAATCGAAATGTGGTAGTGAACCTACGTTTCCAATGATGGAAGGAGGAGACAGACTTATAAATTATTGATGGGCTGTGAACATCATGATTAAGCCAACATTTTGTTGGGGTAGCGGAATGGGGTGACCGGGATGGATTAGTATGTAGTTGAAAAGGGAGAGTGCACGGTGCCGCTCTACATGATTGTGAATCAGGATGAAATCCTAAAATTCCACCCTGCGAGAGATGGTCAGGGAGGAATAGAGATTAAGTTTTATTTTGAGTATGTTGTGTTGCCTACGACTCAATGTTAGTGAGAAGGATGATAATACGCCCTCACGATAGTGGAATTTTAGAGAAGCCACTGATCAATTCATAGATTGAATGTATACCTCTATGAGCATATTTGTAGGTAGTGTGAGAGTGCCAATATGGATTGTACAAAAGGTTTAGGTTCTTGGATACCTATTAAGAACTTATGTGTACTTTGAGGTGTGGTTCGAGGAGACATTTCGAACTTTTAGTCCTTAACACGTGATATGAGGACATTCTATTGGGGTATGACATTTTAGAATATAATAAGTGTGAAATATATGGCTCAAAAATTGCCTACTCATGTGCGATGAGATATATATACTTATATTGTGCTCGAAGTGTGATTCCGAGACAATATAACCAATCACTATTGGTGATCGAGGTGGGATTCCGATCCAATAACCCCAAAAGTGTTATAAAAAGGGGGTGATTATAAAATAAGTGTTGATAGTATATGTTATGTGTAAGATATATATATACCTTATGATTTCCTACTTATGTGCGATAATAAGTATGCTTAAATTCTGTATTGGGGCCGATGACGTTCCGGACCAATACGTGAAGGATCGATTTGGGGTCGATGATTTTTTCGAACCAAATTGATGATAAATTTGGTATCGATGAAAGGTCTGAACCAACACATGCATTACATTTACCTTGGGGTCGAGGGATTTCCGGACCAATGTAAATGATAAGATTATTGGGGCCGATGATTTTGCCGGACCAATTTCCCTTATAGTATATATTGTGTGTGAAATATATACCTTATAATATTGTGCTTATGAGTGATAGTAGACACATAGATGTTATATATAGAGATATGCATCAAAAGGGTAAATTAATTAAGGAGAAACTTAATTTCAAGAGTTAACGTTATATTGGGAAAAATCTAAGGAGAAATTAAGTAGTGAGACTTAATTATCATATATGCGGCCTGGGTAACATGCGATAAGAGTTTATAATGAAGCAAGAAATGTACTTGGGGCGATCGTTAGGATGATATGATTTGATTTTGGGTATTAGAGGATGCAATGATGTTTAAGGTCCTTAGTCTTAATACCGGCCTTATCCTAATTTCGAGGACGAAATTCCTTTGTAAGGGGGGAAGTATGTAATACCCAGTATTTTTGAATATTCCAAATATTCTATTTAATTATAAATGAGAAAATACGGCTTAATTTAAATTACACAAGAACAGTAATTTAACGAGTTTTATTTAAAATTTTAATTATGGAATATTAATCGAGAGATAGATACCGATTTATATTGCCTCAATATATTTACTTAGTGCGAGTGGTAAATAGTTACTTAACGCGTGTAGACCATGTTGGAGTGAGAACGAGTAATATTTTTTAAGTGACTAAAATGATAGTTTAGAGGTCACAGATGAGTCCGGAAGGGTCAAATTAGTCAAAATAGTATACCCGAGGGTACTAGTTGAGTCTCAGGGTAATTTTGGACTAAATCGAGACCGTTCGAGGGCGTTTTGGTCTTTTAACATGAGAGGGTATGGAGACCTACGAATTTGAGAGCTTTTTATCGGCCGTATGAAAGAGGGGTTAGGGTTAGAAACCCACGTAAACGCCAATACCATTAAAGAGAAGGAGAAAACCATTCTCAAGGCTTAGAAGATGCTTTTGAGGAGGTTGGGTTTGGATCTTGCACCCTAGGAGCCAAAGGAGGAAGGATTGAAGAAGAGAAGCATCAATCCATCATCAACTCCACGAAATCAGATTTCCTCTGTCAAGGCAAGTTGTTTATTACAAAAATTATAAAGTTATAATACCCATGTGTAGGGTTTTTGAATAGTCTTATTAAATCAATATCTTGGTAGGAGAATAATGATAATTATACATGTAGGGATAAGAATCGCATGTAGAATGATTTAACATATGTAGAGGATTAATATTCAGAGTAGACTTGATGATTATTTTCGAAATAAAATCTGGGTTTAAATGGATATATGGGGAGAAAACCATAACTAGGGTTTTAAGAAATTATGGGTTTAATTTACAATTTCTTTAAAAGGAATTGAGGTTTTGATGTATTTGAAATGTTAGAAATTGTCCTGGTGTATGTGGAAATATGTTAGGATCATTGGATCGAAGTTTGGTGGACTATAATGTAGTTTGGAGATTTGTTAATGGAGGAAGAGGTTAACGAAGAAGACGAACTGCGTCTGTCCCTGTTTGATCGATCGATCGATCTCGAATTGTCGATCGATCGACTAGGTCGATTGATCTAACCCAGTAGTTGATCGATCGACGTAAGTTATTTTTCTCCGAATTTTCCGTGTTTAAGGTTTCTTTGATTTCCGGGAGTGAATGGGTATCCTAGGATTTATATTATACTTATATGGGAGTGAGAATAAGACCAGTAGGTATATTGTTGAGGTCTGATAAGGCCATTGGACATGGGGCTTGGGCTATGGACCGACGAGAATAATCCGATTTAGTAGAGCATCAGGAAATTTGGAATTGAGTTACGAGGCGAGGTAAAGTCAATTCAAGTAATAGACCAGTAGGGTAAGTAATAACTACTGAAATTATATGTGAGGGGTAACTAGGTCCCTTAGAGTTGTGTGAATACTCAATAAATGCGATTAATGAGATAAATCGTAAAACGAATATTGTACGGCATATATAAGAGAATAAAATATTACATACGAACATGGTTGATAGGTCGGACGTGTACCTACTGAATTGTATGAACTTTTAGGTTAAGAGAAGTATACCTAAATTAACTATGTTAGGGTCGATGAGATATTCCGAACTAACATAGGGTTATTATATGTTTGGGGTCGATGTAAAATGCCGAACCAAACCTTTGTACTGGTGGCGTGATGAAAGAGTCTGAGCCAGAATTTGTTTATATAAATAATTGGGGTCGATGAATCATTCCGAACCAATTCTTAATTTGTGTATATAAATAATTGGGGTCGATGTATCACTCCGAACCAAATCTTACTTGGGGTCGATGAATCATTCCGAACCAAGAGTCCTTTATGTGTGTAAAAAAGGACAAAATAGTAATGACTGATATTTAGTGTATATTATGTGCGAAATATATACTTAATGATATTCTACTCTTGTGTATTAGTAGATTGATAGTTATTATGTATTTAAAGATACATATTAAATTGGTAAGTTTGGTAATGGAACTTAATTACGAAACGTAACATTTGATCGAGAATGTCTATCTAGTAATTTAAGTAGTGAAGCTAAATTACAAAAGTGGGAAGAGAGAAATTGTGATAATTGTAGAAATTTAGTAGTGAAAGTAAATGAGAAGCTTTGAGCATAACATAGGTGAAATGTTATTTAAGTATTATTTAACCTTCGCGAGATGTTAATGAAATGGATGTATTGTGTGGGCGATACGAGAACTTAATTATAGATAAGTTCAGATGATTACTTAGTCCTAGTTAGCTTGGGAGATATGGCTAGGTAAGCTAAGTGTAGAACGTTAGGTGTGCACAAGAGATGAGGGGTGAGTAAACTCAAGAGAGTGTACGAGAACCTAACATGTGTAATCAATAACAGCATTTTTTATTGTGATAAACGCTTGCTAAATATTTTCAAAATGTTTTGAGTACTAACTCTTGCTATTAAATATTTTTTAAAACCTTTTAGGTGTCCACCCACAGGAACGCCATGGATGATGATTCTATTCCAGGGACTCGAAGATGTAGCACAGTGGATGCTTACAGGATTTTGACTAGACGATATCTCTCATTCAGATCTAGTACAGGATCTCACACTATTCTATATATGGTCTTGTAGTCCGGTATCAGTCTGAGATGTCAGTTTCAGACTAGTAGTTGTTCTATTGTTGTTTTGGGACTTTTAGCAGATGTTTTATTCGGTAATACTTTTGTTCTGTTGTACTTACACTTTATTGGTTTGGGTTTTAGTACATGGTTGTTTTATACTTTGTTCTGCATGGTTGATTTATCTGTTTTAAGAAAGATAAAATTTGGCACCAGTCTAATTTTTACTTAGGGGATTAGTAATTAAAATTTTTTCGACAGTGATGCTATGAATGAACCATTTGAGAAACCTGTTTTAATTTAATAAAGGCCTGATCACCCGATGTTTAATTAGGCGGGGTGTCACAGTCGTGTCGGGACTGAAAAAATGGAATTAAAATTAAATTAATTTTATGTCACACGTATGGTCATTTCGAGTGCGCCATTGCATCCGAAAGGGTCGAGTTAGTCAGAAAAGTGTACTCGGGGGTTTAGTTTTGGTCCCGAGACGATTTTAGGCCTAATCGGTATCCCGAGAGAGCCAATTAGTCATTTTCCATTTAGGCCTTATTTAATGACGAAAATTGAGAATTAATATCAGATGTTAGGAGAGCCTTCTAGGGTTAACATTCTCAAAAGTTTAGAACGACAGTGAGAGGAAGAAAGGGAAAAGCCTTACAAGAATTCAAGGCCAAGAACTAACCAATTTTCATCTCCACCACCACGAAAGCGTAGATAGGAGCGAGGGGATCAAGCCAATACTAGTCTATTTCGTGGAATCAGACCTACAATCTTAAGGCAAGTATCTATCTTGTTGATTCTTAGTTAATATTTCACCCATGTAAGAATAGGATTGGTAAATACATGTTTTATTAAAGAATTATATGATTTAGGAGATTTAAATCACATGTTTTAAGAGGAATGAATGTAGTCTGAAACACTTTCCATATGTAGAGGATAATCCACGAATTTGTAATGATTTAATAGAGAGAAATCTGGGAAAAAATTGAGAATTTGGAATTTATGATAAAACTAGGGTTCTTGATAATTCTACTGAATTTGCCCTTTTAAATCCATGCCTTTGATGAATTTGTACACGTTTTATGTATAAAATCATGTAGACAGGTTGATATAACCCTTGGTTTAATTGTTTGGGAGTTTGGGAATCGCTAATGGCGTTTTGGGTAAGGTTTATGGAGGAAACCCAAAGGTTAGAATTGCAGAATCTGGGCAAGATCTGCTCGATCGATCGATCGACTCAATAATATCGATCGATCTACGGTTCGATTGATCGACGCCTTTTTATCGATCGATCGATCCATCCTAGAAATATTTTCCACTTTTAGGTTAATTCGATTAAAATGCATAGGAGCCCTTGGTTACAATTTAAAGATCATAACAATTCAAGGGGAGGACCAGTAGGGTCTAAGTAGGTTCCGGTATATGTAACTTTATACGAGATGTAACCGTGGGATAATGGGGGCATATAATTTAAAAGAAATTGGGCATACGTTAAATGAGGTATTGGGAGATTCGAGAAAGACTTAGACCAGTATGTTAGTGAGGGTACACCTACTGAATTTACAATTAGTAAAGGAAAACACTTAGAGGTACGCGAAGTACTTATGAAATGACGACAATTGAGAATAAAAAGAAATGGGTTAATTATACGTAGGACTTGGGTGATTTGTGCCACGTATGGCTAAAATATTATTATGGGTCATGGGCGAACCTAATTGTAATATGTGAAAATATATATATATATATACCGAGTGCTTGTGTATAATGTAAATATCTATGTATAATCATACCCGCGCTACTTGCTATTGCGGAGGTTGCCGCGTCGGGACAATCTTATCTCTATGGAACCTTTATGGGGGATATTGACTTGTACCATAGAATATAGGATTTCTTGATACATGCTATCTAAGAATGATAGTTAGACGGTCCTAAGAGGCGTGAGAGGTATGTGCTTACCTTTTAGTGACTTGGAACTTTGCTTCGCCTCCATTATGTGTGTATTGTGTTAATACAGTTCGAGAGTGATTTCGAACTAGTATTTCCCTTTGTATGAGAGATACGGGGACTTGATAGCATAGTATGCCCGAACCATAATTTATATTTGGGCTTCCCTATATATATATATATATATATATACACTTGTTGTTCGTCTACTGTGATTTGTAGTGGATATAAATTGAATAATATAATTAAATGAATTAAGTGTCGAGGACATAATTCCTTGTATAGTGAAGGCTTGTGCAGACGTTAATCTAAAATAATTATAACTATGTGGAAACATATACCGGTCTTATTGAAAGGGGACTGAGTTTAGACTAGTAACTGAACCACCTTTAACTATAATAGTTGTAGTATGTTAGGTGTGCACACTAGATGAGAGGTGAGGATTCCCAAGTGAGGGTAACGAACTAACATTTGTGGGGTATTAATTACTAAGCATTTTAAATACTTGCTAAAATATTTTTAAAGGTATTTTCTATCGAGCTCTGACCCGTTTATTGTCTCTCTCTTGCATATATATATATATATATATATATAGGTGTCCAGCCACAGGAACGCCAAGCGTAGACTGTTGGATAGATTGACGTGCTGCAGCTAGTGTGGAAGTTGCAGGTCCTTACACTTAGGCGCTTCATCATCATTGCCTCAGTTTCAATTTATAATTTCCAGTTAGGGAACATGTCACCCAGTTTCATCCTTTATTTTATTCAGAGAGATGTTGTACTCTTTCATTTCAGTAATTGGTTTTCAGTGGGATTGTAGTTATCATTTATTATTGGTTTGAGACATTTTTACTGGAGGGTTTATTTTAGTTCAGCTTTATTTAGTCGGATGATTCGTATCTATCGTTATGGTGTTCATTGCATGGTTGAATGTTTTGATTAAAATATTGGTGTTGGTTTTAAATAATTAAAATTTTTAAATGTTTTGACACTTAGCTTAATTATTTATAGGGTGTTTTAAAAAGGTAAATTTGTTTTCGAGAGTGATTCTAAGAATGAGCCAACAGAACACTTTGATTTAATTTAATAAAGGACTGATCACCCAGTATTTAATTAGGCGGGGTGTTACACTTACCCCAAGAAAGGAATTTCATCCTTAAAATTTGGATAATTGCGGTACTAGAAGTATGGTATGCTTCCTTATTCCTAGACTCTTAAGAATTGTACATACATATCTATCTCCTCTAATTACGGATAATCTTAAAAAGATTTAACTACCCAGGGCACCCATACACCCTATACACGTGCATAACTGCACAAATGCTACCAGGCTCCATTGGCCTGAAATCATAATATAACTATCAACTCACAGTTATAGTCACGTACATGTACAATAATTAAGGTACTAAACCCATGTCCTAATGACCAAACTTCTCCAAATTTTCAACGTTTGGTAAGTTTCATACGTGGGATGTCTCGCAAAGTGAAATCCGAACAAGGAACCCCATTGATGTACTGCTACCTAACATTGTCGGTCGTCGAGATCTATTAGGCCCTCAGTTCATAACATGTACCCCAAAAACCCCTCTGCTGACATAAAAAGTCTACTCATCCACTCTCATGTCACTAAAGACGACATACGATGCGACGGTCTCACTATCACAAGTTCTCAGTGCTATGTAAATAACGAGCTATATCTCTCTGCTCGAAAATGAACATAAAGTTTCCTGAATCACATTTGTAAGAAGTCCATACGCACCCGGATAAAATATAATAAGACAATATACTAACCGAAGTCTACGATATAATAAACTTAGAGGAGAGAGGGTGGGACAATGTGATAGATCAATTCCTTCTCTATGTAAACACGCTCGATCCTTTGATAGTATGCTGGCATGTGAGGTTTTATCTATTAGTGATGAGATTAAAAAAATCATTCGAGAATTTCCACCTGGTGACACATGTTTTGTCATACCGTATTGTCTTATTCCACCACGTCCACATATGTCATTTGATTCTTGGGATGAGATCGAGGACATGAGTAGAGGATCTTACGATTTAGAGCCCGATTTATTCATTCTCGAGTTTGAGGAAGACCTAGGATTAGCGTGTCATTCAGAATTTCATTATGATAGTCTTTGCGAGGCTGACAATCTCTGTTATAATATGATTGCACATCTTGTTAATTTCACTCACCACATTCATTATGTGCCTTCATGTGTATACTTTATCGATTGGCTTGACTCTTAATTGCTCAGACTTTTGATTTATGATGAAAGGAATGTGAGATTGGTTGGAAGTTGGTAACGCAAGTGGAAATTCACGGGTAATATCGTCCTTTTACTTCTGTACTTTATTTTCTTTGTCCATATTTCTAGTTTGAGCATACATTGAGGACAATGTAAAATTTAGGTTTTGGTGTAAGGAAGGTATTTTTGAAAAAAAAAATCAAAAATCCAAAAAGATTTTCAATATAATTGAGTTTTGAAACGAATTCTTAATATAGAATTAATTCATGGATCTTTCAACTTCTAAAATTTTTCACACATTAGCCGTATAATATGATCGAAAATGGATATTGAGGCGAAAGTTAATATGCTTAACGAATAAATGTGGAGATTTTAACCCAGTGAGATTTTTGTGCCATTCATCTTTTTCGAGAGATTTTAATTATTCCGAGTTAAACTAACTCAAACTTTCCTTCAGTGATAAATTCGTTGATGATCTCAATTTCTTTGTTTTGTTCGATTATTGAAAACAAAAGGTCAAAATGTGAATCTTAAGCACTAGAAGTCTTAATAAGTCATCTTGAGACACAAGTCAACTCAACAAAACTTGAGAAATGAGATTAGACTATTGTTTGAAAGCCCAAAATTAAGCCTAAATTCTAACCTTTTTGCATTATTCTGTTGCAAGCCCATTTGAGCCAAAAAGAAAATAAGCCTTTTGTTGAAAACTCCAGTTGGGAGTTTAAAGCCCATAAAAATAAGCCATACCCATTTTCTGAGGGTATTAGGGTAAAATTACGGTAGAAAAAGGGCCAAAAATCGAAATAAGAAAAAAGTTTGCAAAAGAATGGAGTGTAGAAAGAAAGGAAAGAAAGGTTGAAAAAAAATATGAAAAAAAGAGAGAAAGAAGATAAGAAAAAAAATAGATAAGAAAAATAGAGGTTAGAAGAAAAGAACCTAAAAGTCAAAATACCGAGAACCTCTATATTCTCAGAAATTTTTGAACTCCAAAGCCATTCTTTCTAAATAAAATCCGAGCCTACAATACAACCAAAAAAAGTCCTAATTGATCTCAAGTGAAGTTACTTATAGTGTGGAGAGAAGATGAATATGATCTAATGTGCGATTCAACGTTTTCAATAAGTAATCGATATTTCGTTCATGAGATCATATTCATTCATTATAAAAAAAATTGTTTTTTGATCATGTATATGTGAGATTTGTTCTTGTAAATTTACTCTTTTATTCACATATACCGAAAGAAAATAACCCATTTTCGAGTGTTCGATTGTGAGTGCATTCTGTGAGATTTTGAAATCAAAATAAACTTTTGTATAAGAAATGTAATGATAAAATCTTTAAAATAGACGGTTATATTGGCTATGACGTACACACGATAAGTTGCGATTGAGAAATGAAGTTCTGTTATATTTATAAAGTTTGCATTCAAACTTGGTTACATTACTTTTGAGTCTTTTGTATTGAGTCAAGTTTTTGAATTTTGTGGGTATATTCACTGCAAACCCTCACGAGACAAAATTCATCCACTAGGGTAACGTAGGGGTTTAACGGCCTATTGCACATGCTAAGTGCAATTGTGATTCTTACGAAAGTGAGTTAGATTTTAAAATTTTAGTTTTGCTCGAGGACTAGGAAAGTTTAGGTTTAGGGGTATTTGATGAGTGCATTAATTTGTATATTTTATACCCAAATTTATACCCTGTTAATCCCATTTTGTTTTATTTAGTAAGTTCTTAGGGCCATTTTATTAAAAAGAGAAAAAAATGCGAGAATGATTGAATTCATTGTCAAAATGGCAATTTTAATTCAAAAATGGGCACTTCGATAATTTTATAATATTCTTGTGCTAATTTGTGAAAAAAAGTTGCCTAGTGAAATTTTTGCAGGTAATGATAGAATTTGGTGAAAATTGATGATCAACTTGAAAAAGGTGCAAAAAAGATTTTTACGGTCGTTCGAAAAAAGTCGGGAATTTTTATTCTCCGATTTTGATGAAATTTGGCATGCGTGTTGAGCAAGAAAATATAAGACTTTTCGAGTGGAGGCAAATTCGACCACTTATTCTGACCTAAATATTAAAGAGCGGAAGTGATAAGTCTCAACACATTTCGACCAATCAAAGAAGAGTTCCATTAAAATCCTAATGCCTCACCCTAAGCCTATAAATAAGACCATTGGGGGCTCAGTATTTCGTGTGTAGAACAAGGAGAGAATTGTAGAGAGAGTTTGAGAGATAGTTTTTTGTTCTCTTATTTTGAGAGTTTTATTTATATATGAGGGCCAAGAATTGTATTATTGTAGAAGGAATTATGTCAACATTATTTATGAGACACAACATTTGTAAGTTTGTTTTCTTAATGAAAATTAGTATTCATTCTTGCAAATTTATTATGTATTCAATTATGATAGCTTAATTTCTCCACTAGAACTAGGTGAAATTCATCATGTTTGATTAATATTGCGCGTGATTTAAATTCGTCTTTGTTTCCGATATGTGCTAAAGGTTTTAAAAATTCGATATTCATTTCTTTGTTTAAGAAAAATCATATTTTTATTTTTAAGTATGAGTACCTTTTGATGGATTATGCTTGCACTCGATTATTTTGATAGTTCATGGTTAAAGACTATACTTTAAAATTTAAAAATGAGCTTTTTAAGGGAATACAAATTTTAGCTGTCTAAATTTAGAGACGCAAAATTTTAGTGTGGATTTATAACGTGTTATTTTTCCGAATTAAATACGACAAGAGTCAGTTTAATTTGAGTTATGACGAATTTAAATTATTGCATAGTGTTAGTTAAACGTGATAAATGGATTCAATGTCCTAGTTCTCAAGCTCACTTAATTATATCTCTTGTAGTCCTACTTTATTGTTTGTGTTACTTAGTTTAATACTAAATCTCATCTCCAAACCAATTTCATCTAGTTGGACAGTCACAATCATTTTGATTTTTTTTTTTGATAAATCTCTGTGGGCTCGATCCGTACTTACACTCGCTATTCTATTATAGCTCGTGCACTTGCGGTATTTTATAAAATTGACAACACCCACCCCAGGTTCAGGTTGTAGCGCCAGTGCCAGCACAGCTTCCCACGGCATGGGAAAGGGTTAGGGATGCCTTCCAGAAGGCACATCCCCCGGAGTTCTCGGGTAGTTCCGACATTGTCATTGCCAACTAATGGAAGAAAGACATCCAAAGGAATCTACGCATGTATGAGTGCATGGACGTGCAGAGATGATTACTGGCTTCCTTCAAGCTAGTGGGGGCTCGCCTTACAGTGGTGGGAGTCCACTACCACCTTGGAGGATGGGATAACATGCAGATTCAGACTTTTTGTGTGATATTTGACCGCAAGTACTTCCCTTCCTCCGTGCAGACTGAGATGAGGCGGAGATTGGTTAATCTTAAGCAGGAGAGTATGACGGTTGTAGAGTATGAGGATGAGTTCACAAGACTTCTCACTATAGTGCCGGATGAGGCACCTACCGAGGAGAAGAAAATCTTATTATTTTTGGATGGATTGGCTTGGAGGATTCGTTAGCACCTCATAGGTAATCTTTCATTAGGTACTTACACTGATGTACTCAACGCCGCTTTATTCCATTGCAGGATCACCGCTTCCATCAGTAGTGAAGCAAGCGAGTAGGGGAGTTCATCCAGCAGGGTCAGACAGGAGGTAGTAGTGCCGGTGGGACACCAGCAATTCAGGGACCGGTCCGTCACAGTGAGCAGAGTTCCCATCATGGGGACCCTGCCAAGAGATTTTGATCCGGTGATTCCAGAAAGGGATATGGGGGCTTTAGATAAGGCCAACAAGGCCAGTCTAGTCAGCATGGCTAGCATGGCCCACATTGTCATCAGTAGGGCCAGTCGAGCTAGCAACAGGGCCAATAACGTTATCAACAGGGCCAGCAGGGCCAATGGAGGGGTGGTAACGGCCATCAGGGAGGTGGTCAGCAGGGACAGAAGGGAGGGAACTTCAGGGGGCAGGTTCTTTAGATATGGAAAGAATGGCCATAGGCGCCAGGATTACCCAGTGGGGGATAGGGCCCCACAGAAGTAAGGTGCCCGTCAGGAGCCACTGAGACCACTTTTCCCAGCCGCACTCCCAGCACCACCTCCGATGCCAGCTTTACCAGCTATCCCAGCAATCCCCGTCCAGCAGGTGAAATTGTAGTATGGACGTGTCTATAACGTCCAGCAGCACCGCAGGCACCACCTGCGATTGAGGCTACACTTCATATCCATGGCACTATGGGGCATGTTTTATTTAATACTGGGGTGTCATACTGTTTTATAGCCACTAGCTTTGCACGGGCCACGGGGTAGACACGGTAGAGAGTACAGTGACATACGTAGACTCACCACTGGGGAATGGGTCCTTAATTTTCTTTATATGCCGGGGAGTAGGTATAGAGATTGGTAGCTTGATTTTACCTACGCACATACTAGTTTTATATATGCATGATCACTACACCAAAATGCTAATTTTGTAACTGCCTTTTTGTGATTGCTAATGGGGGTGAAAAATTTATCACTCCCGAGAGCAGTCACAAAATCATTTGTAACTCCCATTAGGGGTGATAAAATCAATGGGTAGTGAAAAATTTGAGTCAATTGGTTTGTCACTGCTAATGAGAGTCACAAAGGTTGAAATATAATTAATTTGTGACTCCTATAAGAAGTCACAAATTTATAACTGTCACAAGCACTCACAAATTTATGAGTAGGCATAAGTTATGACTCTTATGAATAGTCACAAAATTATAACTGCTATGAGCAGTCATAAATTTTGATGTAAGACTTAATTTGTGACTGCTATCAGCGGTTACAAATTTGTGACCGCTACTAATAGTCATAAATTTTGGCATAAAATATAATTTGTGACTGCTATTAGTAGTCACAAATTTGTAACTACCCCTAGCAGTCATAAATTTTGGAAGGGGTCACAAATTTTTTTGACCTACTTTAATTTCCCTCCTCTCTTTTTTCTCACAACTCCCGCCACCCTCTCTTTCATTTTGCTATTGTGAACAACTAAACCTCGGTGAGTTTTATGTTTTTTCTTTCGATTTAGGTTTATGTTTATATATTTATTTGTGACTGAACTGGAGTGAACCTCGTGACGAACGGTCTAAACCGTTTTTGATTTCAGTATGGAAATGGTTTGATTTCGGTTTGGATGATATTACTGAATCAAAACATTGACAAACATTTATTTGTATGTATTCGTCTCTAATTTCAAGTTTACACACACACACACACGCGCGCTCACACACACACACACACACACACACACACACATATATATATAAAGATACATATATATATATTTCTCTGTGTGTTATGTGATCTGAACAAATTAATTGAAGAAATCAACTCTCTCTCTCTCTCACACACACACACACACACACACACACACACTTATGTATTGGATTTTATAGATATGCGATTTTGATTCTATGTGTATTTGTGGGTGTGTGATTTAAGTGATATATATGTGTGAGTTATAGATAAATCGATTTAAGATTTTCACATATTTTTTTAAAGTTACATAATTATAGGGGTGGACAGTTATTCACAATTTTAAACCTGACTAAAAATTAATTTTAACCCTTTTACTTCTCACCGCACTTTCTTTTAATTGAACATAAATATTTCAAATATGATATTTTTTTTTGTTTTGTTAATATAAGAGTGTCATAATATAACATTAGATTTTAGTTTTTTCTTTCGACTTTACCCTTGAGATAATGTTGTATATAAGAGTGTCAAAATTGATATTACTGAATAAATGCACTGACAAACATTTATTTATATGTATTCAGTTAAGAAATATTTTGTAAATAAAATTTTCATTTATTTATGATATTACTGAATGAAAGCACTGGCAAACATTTATTTAAGAAATCTTTCGTAAATATTACTGAATGAATGATTAACGAATTTTTCCTCTGTTGAATAAAGACATCAAAGCTACCAATGTATTGAGTGAGTCCCTCTTTTTTATTTTTTAGATTTATCATATAGAGGAATTGGATTTTTCTTAACTATGTTGAAAAATTTGTTCATTTGGCTTCTTAATGACATCCATCTTCATATCCCTCAATCTTAGTTTTACTAACTTACCTTTTGGTTGCATTTGATCCAATGTTTGATTATAGTTTTAGCCTTCATAAAATCAGTTGGAAGATTAAGGATTAGGGTTAAAGAATTTTTGGATACAATGTGAAATTAGTCGAGTGGGTTCGTTGATCTGGGATATTCTTGTTGACATTCCCATAGTTGAATTATTTGGATCCCTTTGTGTGTGAGCCTATTAGAGGGACCCTCATCAGGCCTCTGAGTCCTGTTTATATAATTTATAATTTATTGATTGCTCTGTTATTTGGAAAAAAATTAGGTATTTGAGTTTTCCATTTACAAAATTATAGTTCTCTTCTTTATATTTTAGAAACACAAAGTACTCACGCATCGTTATGTCTATCCTTTGGAATCTCAATGGCTCTGTAGATTTTTCACCCGTGCCCTTTTATACCTATTATGTAACTTTTCACTTGACATAATTTATTTTTCCCGAGTATTTGCTGGAAATTATATTGAAATTGATTCATCTCATTTTGAAGTGGATATCATGGTGCAAATGGTTATCGTCTTATAGATGGAGATGAAGGTGCTATTGTAGATATTGTGTTAATGAAATCCCTTAGCGACAAGTTGGCTTTGTAGTGTTCAATACTGCAATCAAGTTAAGTTTTATTTTTGTTCGAATTTTTTTAATCATTTTTAAGTGCTAAAAGGTTTACTTGATTTAAAATACTCCAATCCAGTTAAGAATGATTTTACAATCTTCTGGTCAGATTGTGTAGGGTTCGTTGTTGAGATAGAATTGGGGCCAGTTTAATCCTACTTAAAAATTATTAAGTAAAGAATGGAGTAAGGTGCTTGATCAAGATTGAATGTAGGAGTATAAACCGCACGTATCATAACCCCTCTCAATTTAAATTCTACGGGTTTTATTCTTACTGCAGTATAATTCTTACTCTGTGTTCAAATTGGTTTTTGCCACTTATTATTGTGTATTCTATTAAAGATAGTTACCTGGAAAATATAATTTATATATTCCATATTAGTTTGTTTTTGGTTTGTAAGGTTGTTCTTTTGTGTTTTGGGTATTAATTATCATAGACATAAGGTGGTTATACCCTTCCGGTCTCCCAAATAGGCCAAGCTCATCATCCTCAGCATTATAAAGGGTTACATGTGGAGGATGAGGGGTTGGTTGCTGGTGTATAGGTCTCACATGTGGCGAAAATTTTAGGTCCTCCTCGTTAGTCTTGGTTGGGCACTCATCCATTAGGTGACTTTGCTCTAGGATAGAACTTAAGGAGCTCAAGGGATGTAGGGAGTGACATTCTAGCCCAAAGCAATTGACGAGGAGACATCGTACCACCATTCGTAATGAACTAGATTACAATAGTTCATATACGCCATCATACATATTGGATCTTTGGTAGGTTAATTTCCAGAGTATTTTCTGAAGTGAATGGGCTGTAGCAATAACAGAGGATGCTGAGCCAAATAATGTATGCCACAATGATTGTCATGGTCCAACTCGTGGAGGTTTATGGGGGCTGAGACTGTCTATTGGACATCTAACGTAACTCATAGTAGCTTCACAGGGGCTTATCCCTCGATGAGAAGGGCATTAGTGATCTCTGCTCGGGGCATTCGACGGAGCATTCAGTGTGTGGATTATTTAGAGATCCAACAAATATATCACAAAACTGATATCTAATTCCTCATAATCTGTTTATGTGAAAATCAAAGATGCAACCTCTAAAACCATGAGATCACCTTCCAAATTTATAGATCAATTCTAAGTAACTGAAATTAATCCAAGTTTTATGAACACTATCCCACGTGTTAATTCCCCATAAATACGCTTCATCTCAATCTAATACTCCATCAACAACATTCGTATTCTCCATCAACAACTTCAGTATTCTTTATTATTTCAATATCAACTCATTCTCCATGAATAATTTTTGATATCGGCCATGCTTATAGCATTGGTCATGGTTACTCGTTCGGCAATAACATCCGAAGAACCATTGATTATTGATGATAATGAAGAAGTTGGTTTTGAAATCTTTAATGAACAACTAACATCTCTCTGAGGTAGTAACCGCTTTCTAGCTCAGAATCTGCGTGCTACAATGACATGCGATAGATACCCGAGAGTATGTAGGATAGTGGGAAGCTAGGCCCCTTCTCGTTGCAAAAGGAAATGTGTAGATGTGATGACTGATAGACATAACTGTGGAAAATGTGGGAAGAAATGCAATTACTCGAAGATCTGATGCAGCTACTCAATTATAATGGAAATATCATTGGGCCTTCGACATTTCTATTCTTTCTTTGCTTATAGTTTATGTTTCTATGTTTTATTTGTTCTTCTACAGGCACATGCCACTTTAGCTATGCTATTATTCAACCATAACTGCCCTTCGAATATCTTAAAACCTTATCTTGAGCAAATAGTGTGCAAAATGCTTGAATTCCTACAGGCCCAGCATTAGGCTAGACAAATAGATGTCGACAATTTTCCTCAATGTAATTTATAGAGAATCTAGAGATGCATATTGCATTTACATGCACACGCACACAGATATATGTGTATATATATGTATCCGTCTTCATATCAGAGGTTTGGACATAGACCAATAGCTTTGCTCTGTATGGAAGTATGAACTCATGTCTTTGCAAGCATAATTACTCAAATTGCACTCTTATGTCTAAGGCCAGATCTTTCGAGGACTCCTAATTTTACCCCTTAAATGATATACAGAAATGTGAAACAAAGTTGGAGGTAAAAAAAGTATAATAGGACATAGGTGTTCTAGATACAACATGAATAGCAGCAGGATTCTCCTTCTCTAGTTTTAATTGGACTACTACTTTCAAACCCCTCCACTTAAGGAGGGAGTTCGGGTCAGGGTTATTAGGAATCTGCATATTTTTATTACAGTCACCTACGTAGCCCCTGTACTGATCGTGTGGATGGTTTTCAGGGAACAAAGGTGTGTTAAAATCAGCCAAGAGAGAGGAAGAGAGAAAATCAGAGAACAAATCCTAAGACTTAGCTTGAGGAGGTTTAAGAAGTCTCACTTCATCCTTAAATTCGCAAGGATTATTTTTGTCGTCTCTGTACTCTACAGACTTATGTTAATTATTATTATTACTCCTTCGTAAACCCACTAAAGCGCCTTCTCCATTTGTGGTTTGAGCACCAGTTGACATTAGACTGAAAATGTTAATTGCATACTGTGATTCATCGTGAAGTTCCTCAATAAAGAGTTTCTGAGATGGGTTAAAAGTATCCTCCCATTCTGAATCCAAAGCTTCATCCTCTGAAAATTCGTCTGAGTAAATCGAGCTAGTATTATTGTCGACATCTGGTCGTTCCACATCATCCTAGAGTGTCGTAATACCTGAGATCATTACATATTTAATCTTTGTTGTAGGATGAGAAAAAGGCGCGTTTGCGCTTGCATCTGTTGTTTCTTCATTCGTGTTCGCCGAAAGAGTCTTAGGTGGGCTATAAGGTCAGCCTCATCGACTCTTTACCTTCTCTGTGTGCGCTCTTCACTGCCATCGTCCCTAATCCCTTCCATCCTATAGTATCATTGCAGATGATGTGTGCGACATCCATAGTCGCATTGTCCTCTTCATTCTCCGTGTCGATGTTATCTTTTCCATGGGTGATATCTTAAAGTGTATTTATTTTATATTGTTGTATTTTTTTGTCTTGTATTTGGTCTTTGTCTCTTTTTAAGAGTATTTATTAGGTAGTGGATGATATTAATGTTTGTTGGTTCAAGAGTTAATAATTATTTATTCTATATTGAAGTTTCTACTTTATACACCTACTTATTGGTTTGGTTGGAAATTGAATTTCTAGATTTTGAAAAATGGTGAAGAAAAAGAGTGGGATATGAACCCACATTTTTTTGACACAATACAAACGTCTTAGTGTTAGACGATGTAACCATGTCCTAATATTGGTTCTATATCAGAATTTATCTTCTTTTTCAATTATAATGTATATTTATACTTTTATTTATTGTTTAGAATGTTTTTTACGTTTTTCACCGTATCGTATCATAAGATACGCGATACATAGGTTTTCGTTTCACGATACGATACATAATTTAACCCCTATGTCGTATACATCAGAAAGTATATATCTTTAGTATAAAGATGTGCTTCAACAACATACACTTGCACACACATGTACATTTTTTACAGTTGAGAGTCGAACTTTTTGTGATTCTTATCATCTATAAATGATAATATATGTCTAATATTTGGTGCTGCTGAGTCCCATGGGGTTCCGCTTGGGGGATAGATGTTGAGGCTAGGAACCTATGGTGCTGGGAGATTCTGATCTATGTCTGAGGATGATTTCATTTATGTATTTTTTTTTTCATATTGTTCTATATCTGTAGTCATTTATTTTTGTCTTTGCTTTTATATTAGCGGATTGTTTATCCATTTTTTTCTTCCTTTCTTAGAAGTCTCAAATTCTGAATAATATTTCTTGTTTCTAATTGGAAAAGATTACAGGTAAAACCTTGTTGTTCTATTTGCAAAAAAATATGTATTGTTCTAATTTGGATTTCATATCAATTAGTAGGTAATCTGGATGAGAAAGTGAGTGAGATAATTTTAATTGATATTGTCATTCAAGCAGGGCATGTAGTTTACTTATATATTCCTCGAGATAAGGAAACTGATAGACCAAAAGGTTTTTCTTTTGAAGAATATGAAATTGAGGAGATTTCAGACTATGTTGTTAGGCTTTTCTCTGGCCTTGTGACACTCTGTAATCTAACATTGAAATTTGCGGTGCGTATTTGTTATCTATGCCTTGAACTAGTTGAAGCGCGGATGCTCAAGTCTAGGACCTCTCTTCTATGGTGCTCCTGCTACACCCACTCACTTCAACTTTCTAAATTATCACGGTAATAATTCTAATGTTTTAATGTTTGATTGGAAAATATCTTATGTAAACACGACTTATGTCTCAAGCCCCCTTAATTTTTTTGAGCAATATATACCGCGGTGTATCAAAATCAAAATCAAAACCTGCCTGCTTGATTATGTTTGCAGTCCTAGGAAACAAAAACGTAAACGCTTCCAGCAGATTAGAATGCTAATAATGCATAGACCACTTGTAGATCCTCTGGGATTCAATCCTTTTACCCTTATCCGAATGACATTTTGTCCCTACAAAGACTTGGAAAGAATTCTCGGGAACACGATGGCTTCACTAATGAAATTCTCTTCAGTGTAGCTTGTAATTATTGTGTTCCACGAGACCCTATCCTTATATTTTAATCTCTTGAAAACCATATGAATTGAATCCAAATCCCCACAATTTGAATACATAGTTATTGTCACGTTACTTATAGAAGTACAATTATCGAAACCCATTTTGATAGCTTGGGCATGTACTTGAATAGCAACTCTTCGACATGAACACGAACTGAGTTAGCACACCTGATTAATTTATACTTGTACCTTGCGTCTATGTTCATATGTGTACATGTACTTTATTGGCTCAGTGAGCACACCTGTTGTTGGCTCAGTTAGCACACCTCCTACTAATCAATTAGCACACAGGCTGTTGACTCTATGTTCATACTTTTACTTTGCATCTCATATATCTGTTTAAGTGTTATTGCTTTGTTGAGGCATCGTACGGTAATTCCATATATGTTGAAATGGTCAGTGAGTTGATATGCATCTCGTATATCTGTTTTTATATACCACGGTAATTGATATATACCTATTCAATTTGGACTAGTCCATATATGGAATAACTGACCATTTCAACACTTGAATAACTAACCATTTCAACACTTGAATAACTGACCATTTCAGCCTTTCTCTATTCGATTTGGACTAGTACAATTACATATACGCTGAAATGGTCCAAATTATTCTAGTCCAAATTACAATTGTTATGCAACCATGTACTGTCTTTATTATGCCTTGAATAAGTGGACGTAGCTCAACAGAGTTATGTCTTAAAAATGGAAACACTACAATGCAATGCGACCTTGTACATATTAAAAGTGAATGTAGCTCAACAGAGTTACTACTGAAGCACTATACATCCTTGTATCCCTATTATTCTTACCTAAGAATTCTCCTCTTATCTTTTGGCCAGCCTTGTACATCTTAAATGTTTTTTGGCCAGCTCATGAGAAGGAACTCTCAAATTACAATGTACTAAACAACTTAAGTTATAAATATAGCTTAAGTTTTTGGTAAAAAAACGTTGGAATAAAATAATACTGTTAATTACACATTTGGAATGGAATTGACCCAGTGAACAGGTTGGAGTTTGCATTCCTTCTTCTTTTGAGTTTATTGCACTTGTACTGCCCTTATTATGCTAAAGCCTATTTTATAAGTTTATCATGTATTATGATTTGTTTAATACTTATCATGTATTATTGTTTCTTTAATACTTCAATACGACAGGGTAATTAAGTTTAGCATGTATGGAATTGATAACCATGTTTCGTCACATCTCTTGAAAATATTCACTTGTCTTGGATCTTCATACATGAATTGAAACCGTGTTTATTTTGAATTACACCTCGTCATAAAGGATGTTGATGCCAACAATTCTGAATCCAATTATATTTTTTTGTTTGCAGGTATACAAATGGCATACCCGACATACTTAGTATTCAAAGGCCTAAATCCAGGTGTTTGCAGGATTTACATAATTTTACTCCATTGAACTTGCTCAGCAACCATATTTCGAGTACACGAGGGTGGATGTCACCGCATCAATACCCCCCACGGTTGATATACCTAGATTTCACGAAGCGCATCCACCGCGTGGTGACCCGCGGCCTAGGTTTAGAATGATTTGTTGCATGTTCATGACATTTCATGTCATCGAAGTATTATGTCATTATTTTTTTAGTTTATTTTTTATTTTATGTTCATTTTGTACTTGGCGCCCAAGAAGGGTTTGTTTGATGTTAAATTAAGTTTAATAAAGTTTTTTGTGTACCGGATATTTGGAATGTTAGAAATATAAATGAAATATTGTCGATTTTTTTTAGACTTGTTACATGTTCGTGATATTTATTCTTCTCTCTTCTTTTCACCATTTTTGTGAAAATATAAATATAGTTGTAACAACTCTTGCCACATTTAACAAATTTAACTATTGTAACTATTAATAGTAGTCACAAATTTGTCACTACTGTCAATTTTGTAACCACTGTGAGCAGTTACGAAAATTACATTGATAACTGCTGACAACAGTTACAAATATTTGCGACTGCTATTAGGGGTGACAAAAATATGCAAGATTTCGTAACTGCTATTAGCGGCCACAAATATTTGTGAGTGCTATTAGGGGTCGCAAATATTAGATTCGTAACTACTAACAGCAGTTACAAATATTATATTCGTAACTGCTGAGAGCAGTTATAAACAGCAGTAACAAATTGGGGTCACCAGTCATAACCCCCATAGGGGTTATAAAAATTTGTTACTGCTATTAGGAGTTACAATTTTTCTTTTGTCACCCCCTAAATTATGATGGTAAATTACAGTTATAAAGGTCATTTGTGACTGCTAACAGCACTCACAAATCTCCCATTTTGGTGTAGTGGAGCATGACACCATTATTGGCATGGATTGGCTCGATGCATATCGATCCATGATAGATTATTTCAGTAGGAGTATTATCTTTGTCATTCCTGGTCAGGAAATGTTTTTGGTGGCGATGCCTCACCCTAAGGGAGGATCGTCCACCTATTTGTACTACATAAAGGAGGAGACCTCTAAGGAGATAGTGATTCCCCAGGGTTCAATTCCGGTTATTCATGAGTTTTTGGATGTGTTCTAGGAAATACAGAGACTACCTCCTAGCCGAGAGATAGATTTTGTCATAGATTTTATGTCGAACACTCGATCGATAGCACGTGCACTGTACCATATAGCCCCATCCGAGATGAGAGAGTTACGGGATCAGATTGAGCAGCTGTTAGGTCAGGGCTTCATTCGTAAGAGCACCTCACCTTGGGGCACTCCGGTGTTATTTGTGAAAAATAGAGATGGTTCATTGACGTTGTGCATGGATTACCGAGAGTTGAACAAGGTCACGATATGGAATAATTATCCGTCGCCTCAAATCGATGACTTGTTCGACCAGTTGAGGGGAGCTGCCTTGTTTTCGAAGATAGATTTGAGATCGGGATATCATCAGCTACGAATTAGAGAACATGATGATTCAAAGGCTGCTTTCTTAATGAGGTATGGGTCCTATAAGTTCAGGGTCATGCCGTTTGGGCTGACAAATACTCCATCCGTATTCATAAACTTGATGAATCGGGTGTTCAGAGAGTTCTTAGATTAGTTTATCATCATCTTCATAGATGATATCCTAATTTATTCACAGGTTGAGGAGGAGAATACCGAGCACTTGAGACGGGTCCTTCAGACTCTACGAGAGCATCAACTGTATGCTAAGTATGAGAAGTGCACAAGAGGTATAGTTTTTAGGGAACGTTGTGTCAGAATCGGGGATATCAGTGGACCCGAGAAAAGTGTCAGTGGTGAGGGAGTTGGGACAGCCCACGACACCGATAGAGGTGCGTAGCTTCTTGGGGTTAGCCGAGTATTACAGGCAGTTCATTTGGGGGTTCTCAAAGGTTACGGGACCATTGACGGATTTGACACGCAAGGGGGTACCATTCACCTGGGATGACACTTGTCAGTTAGCTTTCAATGAGCTAAAGGATAAGATGACTTTGGCACTGATTCTTGCTTTACCCAGGCCAGGAGTGGAGTACCTGGTGTATACTGACGCCTCTGTATAGGGACTCGGTGGAGTACTTAAGCAAGAGGAGGAGGCTATATCTCATGCCTCCCGTAAGTTTAAGCCTCACGAGAGGAATTACCCTACCCATAACTTGGAGCTAGCAGCGGTCGTGTTTGCATTACAGATTTGAAGGCCTTACTTATTGGGGGAGAATTTTCACTTGTTCATAGACCACAAGTCACTGCAATACGTGTTCACTCAGTGGGAGTTGAACATGCATCAGCGCAGGTGGCTAGAGTTTGTGAAAGACTATCAGTTTGAGATACAGAATCATTTGGGGAAAGCTAATGTGGTTACTGATGCATTAAGCCATAGGCCGGTAGGTGAGGCGACGAAAGTGTGGAAGGCGAAGTGGAAAGAGTTGGGACACCCGGACGGAGTGGCCTGATCTTTTATATCCATTATGACAGTCACACTAGAGATTTTCACGAAGGTGGTCCAAGCCCAAGCACTTGATACGTTTTGTAAGGATCAAATTGTACGGCTCCTAGCTGAGGGTGCTGAGTACTATTCAGTGATTTCGGATGGAGGCTTACGGTTTAATGGGAGATTAGTGGTCCCGGAGGGAGATGGTTTACATCATGCAGTGATGACATAGATGCACGGGTTTAGATTTACGATACATCCCAGAGGGGATAAAATGTACCAGAATGTGAGGCGGCAGTACTGGTGGAGTGGGATGAAGGACATTACGAAGTTTATGTCCAAGTGTACCACCTGTCAGCTGGTAAAGGTGGACCACCAGAGACCGCCTGGGTTCCTTCAGCCATTGGAGATACCTAAGTGGAAATGGGAAAGAATTTCTATGGATTTCATCACTGGGTTGCCTACATAACACCGGGGTCACGATTCCATATGGGTAATATTGGATCGGTTGACCAAGGTCGCTCACTTTCTGCCAGTGCGGACAGACGAAACTACGGGCCACTATGTGCAGTTATTTATTACCGAGGTAGTGAGATTGCATGGGGTGCCCCTGGATATCGTGTTTGACAGATACAAGATTTTTGGGTCACGCTTCTGGGAGATCTTTCAGGAGGTTATGGGTACAGAGTTGAGATTGAGTTCAGATGTTGGAGGATATGTTACACATGTATGTCCTGGATTTTGGAGGGGATTGGGAGTCGTATATTTCACTGGTGGAGTTCTCTTATAATAACTCCTATCGGTTTACGATCGGTATGGCTCCATTTGAGGCTTTGTATGGCATACTTTGTCGTTCTCCCGCTTGTTAGCTAGAGGTGGGGGATAATAAATTTCTCGGGCCATAGGTGATTTAAGACACGCATCCAGGGTTGAGTTAATCAGGTGTGGCATTTGGGTAGCCCAGGATAGGTAGAAAAGCTACACCAATGCAAAGCGATTCTTTCGGGAGTTTGACGTGGGAGACCAAGTATTGCTGCCAGCGTCTCCTATGAAAAGACTAATGAGGTTCGGAAAGAAGGGGAAATTGGCTTCGAGGTACGTAGGACCATTTCCCATTATCGAGAGGATATGACCAGTGGCATACAGATTGGAGTTTCCAGAGCACTTACACCGTATTCACGATGTGTTCCACATCTCTTCGTTGAGGAAATATCTTCGGGATAATATGGCCCACACTCACATCGTGATAGAGGATATTGACTTACAACCCAACAGTTCTTATGAGGAGAGACGAGTGGCTATCCTAGACCATAGTGAGAGGAGATTGAGGTCGAAGGTGGTTCCACTTGTACGGGTCCAGTGGGAGCATCATAACTTAGAGGAAGCCACTTGGGAGCGCGAGGAAGATATGCGCGAGAAATACCCAGATTTGTTTTACCAGGTATACCTTATTTTTCAAATTTCGTGATGAAATTCCGTTATTCGGGGGGGAATATGTAATACCCCATATTTTTATGGCTTTTATTATGGGGATTTTATTAAATTTAAGTGGGATATTAATATAATACTAATCCGAATTTAAAATAAATATTTACTAGTGTGGAGAGAGTTAGTAATGGTTGAAAGTTTTGTTGAATATTACTTAATGAGTAAAGTAATATATAGAATTGAATTTATTAAAAGTTATCGCGAGTGAACAATACGACAATTATAGAAATTAAGTTGGGACACGCATGTGTCATGTCGGGACTGAATTAATGGAATAAAAAGTAAATTAATTTTATGTCGCACGTATGGTCATTTCGAGTGAGCCATTGCATCTAGAAGGGTCGAGTTAGTCAAAAACGTGTACCCGGGGGTTAAGTTTGGGTCCTGGGACGATTTTAGGCCTAACCGGCATCCTAGGAGGGAAAATTAGTCATTTTCCGTTTTAGGCCTTAATTAATGACAAAAATTGGGTATTAATATCAGATGTTAGGATAGACTTCTAGGGTTAACATTCTCAAAAGTTTAAAATGACAGTGAGAGGAAGAAAGGGAAAAGCCTACCAAGAATTCAAGGCCAAGAACTAACCAATTTGCACCTCCACCACCACCAAAGCGTAGATCAGAGCGAGGGGATCAAGCCTATACCAATCTATTTTATGGAATCAGACCTACAATATTAAGGCAAGTATCTATATTGCTGATTCCTAGTTAATATTTCACACATGTTAGAATAGGAACGGTAAATACATGTTTTATTGAAGAATTATATGATTTAGGAGATTTAAATCGCATGTTTTTAGAGGAATGCATGTAGTCTGAAACCCTTGTCATATGTAAAGGATCACCCACAAATTTGTAATGATTTAATAAAGAGAAATCTGGAAAAAGATTGAGAATATTGGAATTTATGATAAAACTAGGGTTCTTGATAATTATACTCAATTTGCCCCTTTAAATCCATGCCTTTGATGAATTCGTACATGTTTTACGTAGGAAATCATGTAGATAGGTTGATATAACCCTTGGTTTAATTGTTTGGGAGTTTGGGACTCGCTAATGGCATTTTGGGCAAGGTTTATGGAGGAAACCCGGAGGTTAAAATTGCAGAATCTGGGCAAGAACTACTCGATCGATCAAGCGACTCAAGAATGTCGATTGATCGACCCCTCCTGGAAATTGAATATTTTCCACTTTTAGGTTAATTCGATTAAAATGCGTAGGATCCCTTGGCTACAATTTAAACATCATAATGGGTCGTGGGGAGGACCAGTAGGGTCTAAGTAGGTTTCTATAAATGTAACTTTATACGAGATGTAACTGTGGGATAACAGGGGCATATAATTTAAAAGAAATCGGGCATACGTTAAGTGAGGTATTGGGAGACTCGAGAAAGACTTAGACCAGTATGTTAGTGAGGGTACACCTACTGAATTTACATTTAGTAAAGGAAAACACTTCGAGGGGCGTGAAATACTTATGAAATGATGACAATTGAGAATAAAAAGAAATGGGTTAATTATACGTAGGACTTGGGTGATTTGTGCCACATATGGCTAAAATATTATTATGGGTTGTTGGCGAACCTAATTGTAATATGTGAATATATATATCGAGTGCTTGTGTATAATGTAAATATCTGTGTATAATCATACTCACGCTACTTTCTATCACGGAGGTTTACTAGCCGGGACAGTCTTATCTTGATGGGACCTTTATGGGGGATATTGACTCGTACCCTAGAACATAGGATTCTTTGGTACAGGCTTTCTAAGAATGATAGTCAGACGGTCCTAAGAGGCGTGAGGGGTATGTGCTTACCTCGTAGTGACTTGGAACTAGGCTTTGCCTCCATTATGTGTGTATTGTGTTAATACAGTTCGAGAGTGATTCCGAACTAGTATTTCCCTTTGTACGAGAGATACGGGGACTTGATAGCAGAGTATGCCCGCACCATAATTTATATATGGGGTGACCGATTAATATATATACTCATAGTGATATATATATATATATATACTTGTTGTTCGTCTACTGTGATTTGTAGTGGATATAAATTAAATAATATTATTAAATGAATTAAGTGTCGAGGACTTAATGCCTTGTATAGTGAAGACTTGTGCATACGTTAATCTGGAATAATTATAACTATGTGGAAACATATATCGGTCTTAATGAAAGGGGACTGAGTTTAGATTAGTAACTGAACCATCATTAAATAGAATAGTTGTAGTACGTTAGGCGTGCACACTAGATGAGAGGTGAGGATTCCCAAGTGAGGGTCGAACAAACATGTGTGGGGTATTAATTAGTAAGCATTTTAAATACTTACTAAAAGGTTTTTTAAGGTATTTTCTATCTAGATCTGACCCGTTTATTGTATCTCTCTTCTCTCCCTCTTGCATATATATATATATATATATATATATATATATATATATATATATATATATATATTCAGGTGTCCAGCCACAGGGACGCCAAGCATAGACTGTTGGATAGATTGACGTGCTGCAGCTAGTGTGGGAGTTGCAGGTCCTTGCACTTAGACTCTTCATCACCATTGCATCAGTTTCATTTTATCATGTCCAGTTAGGGAACATTTAGCCCAGTTTCATCCCTTATATTATTCAAATAGATTTTGTACTCTTTCATTTCAATAATTTGTTTTTCAGTGGGATTGTAGTTATCATTTATTCTTAGTTTGAGACATTTTTACTGGAGGGTTTATTTTAGTTCAGTTTTATTTAGTTGGATGATTCGTATCTATCATTATGGTGTTCATTGCATGGTTGAATGTTTTCCTTAAAATATTGGTGTTTGTTTTAAATAATTAAATATTTAAAATATTTTTATAGTTAGCTTAATTATTTATAGGGTGTTTTAAAAAGGTAAATTTGTTTTTGACAGTGTTCCTCAGAATGAGCCAATCGAACACTTTGATTTGATTTAATAAAGGACTGATCACCCGGTATTGAATTAGGCGGGGTGTAACACTGTCCCCCTAAAAGGAATTTGATCCTCAAAATTGGGATAATTGTGGTACTAGAATTATGGTATGCTTCTTTATTCCTAGAGTCTTAAGAATTGTACATACATATTTATCTCCTCTGATTACGAATAATCTAAAAAATGATTTAACTACCCAGGGCACCCATACACCCTATACCCGTGCATAACTACACAAATTCTACCAGGCTCCACTGGACTGAAATCATAATATAACTATCAACTCACAGTTATAGTCACGTACAAGTATAATAATTAAGGTACTAAACCCATGCCCTAATGACCAAACTTCTCCAAATTTTCAACGTTCACTAAGTTTCATGCCTGGGATGTCTCGCGAAGATAAATCCAAACAACTAACCCCGTCGATATACTACTACCTAATATTATCGGTCGTCGAGATCCATTAGGTGCTCAGTCCATAACATGTACCTCAAAAATCCTGTCTGCTGACATAAAAAGTTTACTCGTCCACTCTCATGTCACTAAAGACGACATACGATGCGACACTTTCACCATCACAAGTTCTCAGCGCTATATAAATAACGAGTTATATCTCTCTACTAAAAAATGAACACAAAGTTTCCTGTATCACATCAGTAAAAAGTCCATACGCACCGGGCTCAAATATAATAAGACAATATACTCACCAAAGTCTATGATATAATAAAATTTATATATATAGACCCATCCCTCTTTCAGGTGATGCCTCACAAAATAATATATGTCACTCCGTATTAATAAGTACGATAGTCTTATCACATAATCTACTACAGCTCAAACTCTCGGTATCCAATCACTACATGAGATCATAATAAACTCTACTTTCCAAATTCTCTCAAAAGTAGCAAATCATAACATAATTATCGTCTTAGTGCCCACACCTGCTCTCATACAGGCGACACCGAAGAGCCCCCCTAACCAACGGTAGTGTAATGTACCCGTGTCACCCGAACTAATACCATACTCATAAGGATAAAAATAAAAAAATACCTCTATTTGTTATCTACCTCGCCTGGTTGACCGTTTCCTGAATGTAATTCTCACATCGGAATTGACCCAAGATCTGTTGCAATAGTTGTAGATCTAGGACCTCATCCTGTGTCTGCCCTTTGCCTCACTTTGGGCGATCCCTTATATTATGTAATACACCCCCACAAGTGAAACATCGGCCTAAAAAATCTCCCTACCTCTGAACACGGACCTGCTGGCCTTCCCTATTGTTCCCTTGGCCCTAACGGCCCTAAGGAATGTGCTGCTGCTGAGGACCCTGTTGGCCCTGTTTGAAACCCTAACTCTCAGGTTGGTAACTTCTCATCCTAAACCTCTTATCATCATCCCCCTTTCGAGAATCCGTCCCCTGGTGTCTAGACACTTGCTGTTATGATTCCCCACTAGCTCCTCTCCCTCATGTTCCACCTGCCTGACTATATTCTCCCACTTTCTTGCTTCCCTTCAGATAGAAACGTTGATCCTGGCAGTGAAGTAGTGCAAGATTAATGACGTCAGTATAAGTCTCCAATGTTGGGTTGCCAATCAAATTCTTCCTGATCCTCCAGGCTAGTCCATCTATGAACTTCATATTTTTCTTGCCTTCACTGCTTACCTCATCTGGTATAAAGTTGGTTAAACGAGTGAATTCTTCCTCGTACTCTGCCACCATGAGATATCCCTGCACTACATTAATGGACTTATTCCTCATCTCTGTATGGACCACTGATGGATAGTATTTGTGATCGAACCGCTCCCAAAATAGTACAATCGACATCATATCTCTCTCCTTAGTAGTGGTAACTGACTCCCACCACTGCAGCGCTGCTCCCACGAACTTGAACGTATCCAACATCTATTTTTGAGTGTCACTACACTCAATCATCCGAAGATAGCATTATAGGTCCTTATTCTATTGGCACGCTGTAACACTACACCAAAATACTATATTAGTAGCAAACTAAATTTTTAATTACTAACAGTATTATGCCATTATTATTTCCCACAGTAAATTACAATATTGTTACTAATTTTACTTTCATATTCCAAAAGTGTAAATTGAAAAAAAAATGAAATTCCCTCCCCCCCCCCCCCCCCCCCCCCCAACCAAAAGAAATCCCCGACTCTTTCCACCCAAACCCAAATCCCCAACACCTCACACCTTGGGTTTCTTGTACATACCCAAAACGAAAATGAAAATCCACAAATCGCTCATGAGGAAGTGGATCTCCATAGCTATCGTGTTCGCAACCACGATGGTAGTGCCTGACACTCTCTCTCGACTGAACAAGCCCTAAAAGTCACGACTAAGGTCGAATTTGGCATCGCGGTTACAAATCTATTTTATCACGAAATAAAGGTAACCTAAGGGAATGTCAAATCATCATCCCTATGAACAATGGTTTAAATTTGTTTATAACCATTTTTTGGTGTTGATTTTTCTTATGGTTCATCCTCTCATATATTTTGATTAATTTTTTTTTGTTGTATTGTTCATATTATAATTTTGTTGAGGATTATTTATTTTACAAAATATTTGAAAAGAAACTTGAAGTTTGTATCTCAAATTTTACAAGATCGAGGAGAATGTCCAATTTCATTGAATTTGGAAACAAATGGTTGACTTCATCTAGGTAATTACCTAAATCTAATTTTTAAAGTGAGATTGTTATCCTTTTTGTTTAGGAATTACTTCATTTTGTCTATAACTTAATGAGTTTCCACTATCAATCCCCAATCCTATGTAACAAAGAAAGAGTAGGACTCACCTCAGATCCGCATAGATGGTTATTCATCTCATCCCATTTTTATTTCTACTATTCCCCCATTCTCAACCTCAATGCCTAATTTTCTTTATTATTTTACGTAGTTTTATAGACAATGTAGGTAATGTAGGTAAATAAAGAAACTAGTCTCTCACTTTATCTTTATTATTTACTTGTTCAGACATTTTCATTACCGGGTAGTTGTTGTTATTGTTGTTGGGTATGTAGGTAATGTAGCCACTCCTAATTCCACAGGGTTGGCAACTAAGGTTTTTATTGCACACTCAATTTATAAAGGCAAGGTTGCTCTTAGTGTCGAGCCTTGCCCACCCGAGTTCTCCCCTATAGATGTATGCTCTTTTTATTGCATTCTTATTTTCAGATATAGTCTAAATAAGTTTCTGCAAAATGGATATTTTGTAAAAACATTCACACCATTAACAAGTGGGAGCAAAGGCCATATGACCCACCCTTACAATTATTTCAATTAATAGGTTTATTTATTTAGGGCTAAATTGCAGTCTGGGGAATTTAAGATCTCCAAGGAGGTTTTTGTGTTGCTTCAATTTGCTCCTGCCGCAGCTGTTTGTCAATATGATTAGAGTAGAAAGTAGGTTAGCTTAGTTTCTAAAAATGCATGCAATTTGGTTTTCAGGCAATTCAAATTGTTTTAAATAACATTTTATTGGGTTTGGGGTGAATGCATATATATATATATATATATATTACAATTTTTACTTGTTTTGTATATTTCCAGGTATTCTCATTATCAATGGCTGAAATGGGAACTATAATGAGCCTTGGTGCACGAGATTCGTGCAATTTTTTTCACGATCCTTTTAAAGGAAGAAGGTAATCCCGCGTTTCATACTTGTGGTTCTATTATTTTACGACAAATAATAATTCATTATTTTCTGTTATTATGTAAGATATAGCTGACCATAAATTATCATTATGTTCAGTTATCTATGACTGTGTGGATTTTAATCAGTTATCATTTTATTCAGTTATCTATGACTATTCAGCATAGCTTGGTCATGACAGTGATTGCAGTCATGACCATGGCCATGATCGTGACTATGGAGGTGGTCGAGGATATAGCCGGGAGTGCTTCAAGTGTGGTAAGCCAGGGCCTTTTTTTCGGGAATGTCCTGGTGAAGTGTGTAAGGACACAAGTCTCCGATTGAGTCTTAATGCAGTGTTGTCTCAATTCCGGACAAAAACGTTTGAGTCATAGGATAATGTTCAAGTGTATCCATCCAAGCCTATGACGTGTTAGTTGAATACGTAGTGGCCAAGATTATAAATCTTCATCATATTTCGGGTTTATAGTGCCTCGTTTCTTCGTCATCAACATTGGTTCCAATGCCCCTAAGGTATGTATGCAGTTTATATATATATATATATATATATAGGAGCTTGGAAATTTATTGGGTGTAATTTATAATTTTTTTATAAATAATTTTAACGACTTTGTTTTACTTAGAAAATATTTTTTAAGAACTTCTCATAAAAGTTTTGGGCTCAAATAGAATATTCAATTTTCTGTTAAGTCGTTCGAACGAGACATCTAACAAGTTTTCCTTTTTCCCACTGGAACATCGTTAGTAAAGTCCTTCGAATGAGAATGTCGTTCAAACGACTTTGGCGGGAACAATTTTTTGGCCGTTTTTGACAGTTTTTTCAATGTTCCCACTACATTTTCCTCACTACTTTTTGACAAAATTATCTAGTGCGGGAACCAACCTTTTCAAAGTAACTTTTTCATATTCTATAATCTCCAAGAGATAGTTTTGAGAGCTTAATTCCAAAAAGAAAGAGTTCATGTTTTGAGTGTTTTTTTTTCAAGAAAAATTCTTAAACAATTTACTTTACACCCATTTTAGTTTATTCCAAGATTCTACATATATATATCTGCTTGGAGTGTTTGGCACCGAGTTTTACTCTACCGAATTGAAGAGTCCATTTGGGTTTACTTCTACATCCCTCAAAGAAGAAGTCTCGTTTTTTACTGCGGCGTTCTCATATGGTGAAAGGCATCATGTGTGGTTGACGGTTGTTCCAAAAGTCCAATCGATGGATTCTGAGACCGCGGTGGATCTTCATGGTTATTCTCTAGGCATAGGTGTGTATAAAAACAAGCGTCGAGGCTTGGACGGAGTCAAGTCGAGTGTTGTAAGTCTTTTTTGTCTTGTACTTGTAAAACCGTACTTAGTGGATTTAAGGCTAGGGTCGTCCGAGTTTTTTTTCCATTGTGGGTTTTTTCTCGTACATCACGGCATAGTGTGATTTTTTTATTTTATCTTGGTCAAATACACCTAGATGCATGCTTAGGTAATTCAAGATAAAAATGGGTTTAATCACACTAACGTTTCATTTGTTGCTAAATTAGTTTGGGTGAAATTTAATTTAATTCAAGTCATTGTTTTTATTGAATAAAATTCTGTTTGGCCTAAGGTAATATTGAATTAATTATTTGTTAGGCAAATTTCTAGGACTTGGGTTAAATCTCTTTTGGGCTAACAATTAAATATTCACAAGTTTGTTTCAAAGTGCAATTCTTAGTTTTGAGAAAATTAAAACACGATTTAGTTTAATTTTAATTTTGAAAGAATTAGAATTGTGAATCTCAAAAAGGCTATTCTCTTTATTTGAACCATCCTATTTCGCATCTTAAAGAAATTAAAGTGAATGTTTTTAAAATTGGGGCCCTATCATTTTCAGATTGGTATCAGAGCTTTAAGTGTTTAAAACTCTCATCTTCAGATTGGTATCAGAGCATCGAGTGAGAAACACTATCATTTTTCAGATTGGTATCAGAGCCGGAGCGCTAATTTATCGCGTTAAAGATCTGTTTTTCGGCTTTTATAATTTTTGTGCTCCTTATATTTTTAGGTGGTTCATTTTACTCACTCTCATTTTTTTGTATGTATCTCTCGATGGGACGTCTTAATGATAATTTATCCATTTCTAATGATAATGAAGTTTTTGATATTCGAGAGGAATTTAGTGGGCTTAATAAATGTAATGAAAATTTAAGGGAGTTGAATTTGAGATTTACAAAAACAATTAAATTTATTGAAAATGAAAATTCTTGTTTTAAAACTAAAGTGAGTTTTTCGAAAACTCCCTATTTCAAAAAGATATTTTTCCTCAAAAGCTCATGGACATAAATTACAATTTTAATATTTTAGAAATGTCCAAGAAAGAGAGTGATAGTCGAGAAAAGACTCTTAGGGATAAGTTTGCTCACATTGAGTGGGAGCGTGATAACCTTCTAGGAGTTATATAATATTCAAATAAAGAGTCCCATAAATTTGAGGAGTCTAATTTATTACTTGACTCCGAAATTTTAAAAATGAAAAATGATTTACTTGACTCGAGTAGTAGTTGTAATGGTTCTAGCTCATCTTGTTCAAATATTTCTGTTGCTAAAGCTATGATCATTGTTTGTTTTAGAGGGTCAAATTTATCCAAGGACTTAAAAAAAGGTCACACCTTAGGTAACATTCCTCATGTTTACACATGCTTGCATTGTGGTAGAATAGGTCACCTTAGGTCATTTTGTTTTGATCTTAAAAGAAGTCTTAGGAAGTCTATGTCTAGCATCTCATTAGTTCCCAAACCCCATCATTTTAAATATACATCTATATGGGTTAGGAAAACATTTTTAGATGCGCTAGATATTAGATTTGTTGATTCTCATTTACTTTCACATGAAACCTCCCTTGCTAAATTTAAAGGTTAAATGTCTTAGTCGTTTGCATACTCTAGCTTTTTGTGCTCAATATCATATATCCTTGCGAGTTGTATGCATGTTTTAATCATTTTCTAGTCATTGCTTTATCACATATCTCATGCTAGAATTATGATTTGTGTTTATCTTTGTATTATACTTCTTTCATTTTAGTTTGCATTAAATATAAAATACAAAAAGATTTTTGTTTATCATTTGTGTTTTTACCTTTGTTTTAGTAATTTAGGCTTTATGAAAAACACAAATGATTTTTGTGTGTCTTTTGAGTAATTTTTTTTGGTTCAAAAACTCAAAAAGATTTTTATTTTGTGTGTATTTTAGTTTGACACACTCTATGTGGCATATACTTGTGTTTTAATCCCTTCTTTTTCGCTCCAATGTGGCTAGAACTTTTGGTTTAGATTGTCAATCCTTAAAATGTTCTTTACCATGCTTACATGGAGTAGTTGGATTTTGTGTTGCTATAATGGATTCTATTTTTATATGCCTCAATTCACACATTCAAGAGTTATTTTGAAATCTTAACTCCACATGTTATATTTAAGCTTTGTGAGATGTTCTCCCATCAATCTAGTCATCTACATATTATGTGACCTAGGAGGACTAGTGCATGATAAATCCATTGCACGTGAGATTTGTGTGAGATATAAAAATGATATATAAATGTGCACGGAGAAGGGCTCCGGAAGGAAAATATCATCCTTTGCGAGTAAGCCACCGTTTGGAATGGACCTAAAAGAAATACGTGGTCCAAAGGCCTAAAAATAAAATATGGCATTAAAAGAAAATATTTGACAAGGCCTAGTTGTTTAGATTTGTATATTAATTCAAAAATATATATGCTTATTGAGGGAGATTGGATGGTATATCAACGGTTTGCACAATGTCCGTTTATCCTAGTTGTACTTTCAATAACATGACTCTATTAGTTTGAAGAATCATCAAAACTCTAGGCTTGTATGCATTGTGTATGTTTGTTCATTGAGTTCAATTTATATTGTCACATGAGGTTATATTCAAATGGGATAAAGTTTACAATCAAATGAGAACTCCGTGAAATTTTTTTAAGTTTTTGGGTATAAATTTAATTGTTACTAGTTCACACCCCTACACTTTCGTTTCCATATAAGACTTTTTTGCCATACGAGTCTGAAAAAATTATTGTATTTTGTGTCATTTGTGAGTTTATATCTATATATATGTGCATGTGCATTATTGGTATATTTAAAGTATGTATATATATGATACTTCTTTCATTTTTGCCTTGCTTTCTAGTCCATCTATGCCTCTACTTCATAATTGGTATCTATCTTATTACATTTTTGTTGACATCACATGCTTATTATTCATGTATAATTTTGGTATCATTTTCTTGCATCTTAGATGGTATCCTTGATTATTTGTATGAATTAGTTATGATTCTGTTGCCTATATTCTTTTATGTTCTTTGCATTGTATGCACTTTTGTTTAGTTCTATCACCTTTGTCTATTTCTGAACAAAATGGGGGAGAATGATAGGGGGAGAAATGGTATCTACTCCTATTATAATCGTATATTAGTTTAGGATAATTAACTTAGGGGGAGTCGCGACCTTCTTAGGCTGATCATAGTTGATAAATGAAGAATTAATTTAGGGGGAGTATTTATTTTACATGCATTTAATATTCTTGATATTCCCTATGTGTTTGATAGTTTGCTTAAGTGTGCAGGAATTCTTCTTAGTGGTAACCTTCATCGGCAAAGATATTGATCCTTGGGTTTTGAGTCAAGCTATGTAATTTTTTCATTTTGGGTTGGATATTTTTTTAAGTCTAGTAAAGCTTGATGACCCTTTTAGGATTTTTGTTAGGTTTTTATTCCGGAATAGCCAAAGGGGGAGATTTGTAAGGACAGAAGTCTCCGATTGAGTCTTAATGTAGTGTTGGCTCAATTCTGGACAAAAATGTTTGAGTCATAGGATAGTGTTCAAGTGTATCCATCAAATCCTATGACTTGTTAGTTGAAGACGTAGCGGCCACGATTATAAATCTTCATCATATGTCGGGTTTATTGTGCCTCGTTTCTTCGTCATCAACATTAGTTCCAATGCTCCTAAGGTATGAATGCAGTTTATATATATACATAAGAGCTTGGAAATTTATTGGGGGTAATTTATAATTTTTTTATAAATAATTTTAACGACTTTGTTTTACTCAGAAAATATTTTTTAAGAACTTTTCATAAAAGTTTTGGGCTTAAATAGAATATTTCATTTTCGGGTAAGTCGTTCTAACGAGTTTTCCTTTTTCCCACTGGAACATCGTTAGTAAAGTCGTTCGAACGACTTTGGCGGGAACAGTTTTTGACAGTTTTCTCCACGTTCCCACTACATTTTCCCCACTACTTTTTTACAAAATTATCTAGTGCGAGAACTAACCTTTTCAAAGCAACTTTTTCATATTCCACAATCTCCAAGCGGGAGTTTTAAGAGCTTAATTCCAAAAAGAAAGAGTTCATGTTTTGAGTGTTTGTTTTTCAAGAAAAATTCTTCAACACTTTAGTTACACGCACTTTGGTTTATTCCAAGATTCTACATATATATATTTGCTTGGAGTGTTTAGCATCGGGTTTTACTCTACCGAATTAAAGATTCCGTTTGGGTTTACTTTATATCCCTCAAAGAAGAAGTCTCATTTTTGGCTGTGGAGTTCTCACATGGTGAAAGGCATCATGTGTGGTTGACAGTTGTTCCAAAAGTCCGATCGGTGGATTTTGAAACCGCGGTGGATCTCCATGGTTATTCGCTAGGTAGAGCGTCGGGGCTTGGACGGAGTCAAGTCGAGTGTTGTGAGTCTTTTTTGTCTTATACTTGTAAAACCGTATTTAGTGGATTTGAGGCTAGGGCCGTCCGAGGTTTTTTTTCCCGTTGTGAGTTTTTCCTCGTACATCGCGGCGTAGTGTGATTTTGTTTATTTTATCTTGCTCAAATACACCTAGATGCATGCTTAGGTAATTTAAGATAAAATTGGTTTTAATCACACTAAAGTTTAATTTGTTGCTAAATTAGTTTGGGTGAAATTTAATTTAATTCAAGTCATTGTTTTTGTTGAATAAAATTATGTTTGGCCTAATTTGGTAATATTGAATTAATTATTTGTTAGGAAAATTTCTAGGACTTGGGTTAAATCTCTTTTGGGCTAAAAGTTAAACATTCATAAGTTTGTTTCAAAGTGCAATTCTTAGTTTTGAGAAAATTAAAATCCGATATAGTTTAATTTTAATTTTGAAAGAATTAGAATTGTAACATTTTAATTGTGAACCTCAAAAATATTATTCTCTTTATTTGAACCATCCTATTCCACATCTTAAGGAAATTAAAGTGAGTTTTTTAAAATTGGGGCCCTACATCCCAACAAGTGGTATCAGAGCTTCTCAAAGGGGCTAGTGGAGGTCGATATGATGACATGTTTAATAGATATGGTGGTGGTCGTGGTCATTTTGGTCCTGATCAGAATGGAGATCGTTATAGTGGACGTAATAAAGACGCTGGTGGTCGTGGGAGAGGGGATCGATATAATCATGACCCTTCTAGACTATATGAGCGGCAGGGTTGAGGTGGAGGTTTTAGATGAAATGGCTACAAATATTGTAGGTTTGCAACATATATGAGAAAATATTTAGAACCCTAAGAGTACCCCATGACGCTACTTCAGGCCAATAGGAATACGACATCGAGACATGATGTTCCTTTAGTGGAAACATGACCCGCGATACTGCAGTGTCCTCTGTGTCGTGTTTAGATTGGCCCTGGTTTGCCATGTGGATACACTAGGTGGTACTCTGAGAGCACTATATATCTTCTCAATATTGCATATTTTTTAAATTATTATGGTGCTAATGAATATCTGTTCATGTCAAATTACAGGCAAAGAATTGGAGGGTGCTGCTGCTAGTGGACGCACAGGGTTAGAAGTTTCTTTCTGTAAGATGACTTCTTTCTTGATATTTGAAACCATTGCATTAATGTAGTGGATCAAACTTCAAAATGTGTGAGTGGCACCAGTAAATCTAGTATTTGTGTCCCCAAAATGTTTGATATCTATTTTTTTTGGATGTTATGCTTGCTTGACATGGGCATTCGAATCTAGTCTTACACTTGGAATGCTATTATTCTTCTAGTTGTCTACTTTTTGGCTTTGGAAATTAAAAAATCCATTGTTGCCTCTGGATATTTTATCTAACATTGTGCCTAAACAAATAAAAGTCTGGTTCCAAAATCACAGGTAACATATTTTTTGTTATTGTTGTTGTTTTAAGGACCTTGAATTGTTCACAACTCAACTTAACTCAACTCAACTCAACAAAGCATTTTCCCAATTATTTGGGGTCGGCTACATGAATAGTATTTTTCCATTCCATTCTGTCCAGCCCAATATCTTCGGTTAAACCACATGACATTGTAACACCCCGTAATTTTTAAGTTTAGTATTTAATTATCTTTGGGAGATATAAAAATATTTAGATAGGAGAAACTTAAATTTATGATTTGGAGAATTATTTGAGTGGAAATAATTACTTATATTTGGTGACTTTAAGTTTAATTGTTCAAATTGTTGTGTGTCGCATTTTTGAGGTCGAAATTTGAAAATGTTATAAAGTATTTCGTGTGGCAATTATGAGTGCGCGATTGAGTCCGAATGGGTCGAGATAGTCAGAAAAGAGTACCCGAGGGGAATAATTGGGTCTCGGGGCATTTTAGGGCATAGCCGGGCCCACACGGAGCGATTTGGGCCATGTTAATTAGGCCCATGTGACCAAAAACGGGATTAGGGGTTTTAAACCTAAAAGAGGGAGTGTTGAACGACAGTTAACACAATTCTAAACTTAGGGCTTTGAGAGAGAAACAAAGGAAGCTAATCAAGAGTCAATTGGGGATCTTTTGGAGTCAAAATAAGGAACTAATTGAGTGTTCGTCATCAAACCATTAACTACACCAACAAATCAGGCTCTACGAATAATTCCATGCAAGTGGTTAATTGTTGTGATTCTTAAATTGATGATAATCAATTCATATTATGGTAGGTGTAAACCAAAATTCGTTTTAGGTGGGTATTCATGTAAAATTGGGTTTTCGGTAGTTGATATACTTTAATGGGATTAAGGGTGAAATTTATTATGTTTATGATTCTAGAATGTAGAGGTATGAATCGTAGATTAGAATCAGTAAGAATCGATGGTTAATTTCTATTAATAGGAATGAAAATCGTATTGGAGATTTGAAACCCGGATAAAACCCAAATCGGGAAAGCGTTGGAATTAATGGAAATTAGTTGTTGACTTAAGGTTTCTAGGACGATTAGAACCGGTTTTCATGTGAATATATCGTTGATTATGACCAGAGTATGTTAGGAGAGGAACTAAAAGCTTGGTTGGGTTAACGATGACTGAAACAACAAGTCGGAGAAGAAGAGTATATGTTCGATCGATCGATCGATGGTCCCAGATTTTTGACAGTTCGCCCAGTTTTATATATAAGGGGGAAATTATTTAATTTAATTCCTATGCTTTATTTAGTGATAAATAAATTGGAGGCACCTATTCCTAGCAATTATGGGGAAAATTTATTGGGATTAAGGAGAATTTACGTGGGTCACTTTATGGATAACTTTGAGAAATTGGATTCCAAAATAGTGAGATACGGATCGAGTGAGCGAGTCCGGGAATATTGGTTAAGCGAGGCCAAGGTAGCGAATTAAGTATGGAGATAAACTATTTAATTTAGAGTTGGGATATAGTGTCGGGAAATATTTAATTTCGGGCCAAGTGAGCGAGCTCGGGTATATTGGTTGGGTGTCACCAAGGTAATAAATTAATTAATATGTAAATTAATTAAATTAGAGTCGAATCATAGACTCGGGCAAGTATTATATTAATTAATGTATAAATTATATATATATTAGAGTCGGACCATAAACTCGGGGAAAATATTATATTAATTGATGTGTGAATTAAATAAATTAGAGTCGGACCGTAGACTCGGGAAGGTAATAAATTAATTAATGAGAAAATTAATCGATTTGAGTCGGACCATAGACTCAGGAAATTACAGGCTAGTGTTACGGGTTTTTGAGTACACGGTAAAGCCAGGGTTTATATTATATATATACGGTGTAGTGATAGTATATATATGTGTATATATTGTATGTGCTATTAAATATCAGTGACTAGATATTTATTTAATTATACTCTAGTGCTATTAAGGGAGGTTACGCGATGTAGGTGAATCCCCTAACTTGAGGAGTAGGGTGAGTATATCCAGAGGTCATAGCGTTCGGTATATAGGTGAGGGGTTTATCTCACTTTCAGGAAAGGAATATGACCGCCTCCACTACGTTTATATTTTGGGCCAGGTTGGTGAGCAATTTCCGACTTGGGTAACTAGGTTATTTCAGCACACCTAGTGAGATAGTACTTTAGAGGGAATCATCTGGTGAGGGTATACTCGGAGGGACGGATATACATAGGATATATGTGTGGATGTTTTAGTAAAGGTACGTATATAATGGTATTAAATATTATATGCCGGTCATAATACAATGTGTAAGGTATTTACTTTATATAACTCGTGTCACGGTTATATGATATCGTTTTAAAAGGAATTAACTAAGTTAATTGGTGAGATAACTTATAACCCATGAATAATAATACTCGGGTTAGTATGACAAGGGGAGATTATACCAGGACTAGTTGGACGGGGTAGTACAAATAGGTGGGGTTAAGGTAACCGTTAGGTGTGCACAATAGTGGAGGGGTGAGTATGTCCTCAAGAGAGTGCGACATTAACTTAAATATGAAGAGAATTCATGCATGCATTTAGTTCACTTGCTAAATATTTTCAAAATGTTTTGCGTTCGAACCCTTGCTATATAACTATTTTCAAAACCTTTTAGGTTTCCAGCCACTGGGTGCCAGACTTGATATTCTATTCCAGGGACACGAAACTGCGGCATATGTGGATGCTAGAAAGAGCTTAGATTAGATGCATCGTTCATTCTTTCCTAGAGTAGGAATCATCTATCAGTTTTTGTTTACTTAGGTCATGTCGCCCAGACTTTTCTGTTGTAGTTTTCATATTTATTTATTCTATTATTGGTTGATTGTTGTTGAACTATTTACTTTGATGGCCGATGGCTTATTCGACAAGTAGTTAAATTATTTGTTCGGTTGATTTGATTCAGTTGTGGTGAAGGGTTTATATTTATTTCCGCATGTTATTTTCTTGTTTTAAGTAAAGAGTTAAAATTTAGCACCGACTTTTTGGAATACTAGGTGGTTAGTAAGTTTTAAAAAGTTTTTTTGTCAGTGATGCTAAGAATGAACCAACTAGGATTCCTGTTTAAATTTGGTATAGGACTGATCACTCAGTATTTTATTAGGCGGGTTAACGTCACAGACATCATGTCCTTTTTTATAACATCCCACCAAGTCAATTTAGGCCGACCTCTACCCCTTGTGTTACCATCAATACTAACAAAATCGCTCTTCCTTACAGGAGCATCCATTGGTCTATGCTTGACGTGTCCAAACCATCTAAGTCGATTTTCTCTCAATTTATCTTCTATAGGAGCTACTTTTACCGTTTCACGAATTTGTTCATTTTTAATTTTATCCTTTAGAGTTTTACCACAAATCCATCTTAGCATTTGCATCTCCGCCACACTCATTTTCTGCACATTTTGTTTCTTGGTTGCCCAACACTCTGTCCCATATAAGATGGAGGGTCTAATGGCCGGCCTATAAAATTCTCCTTTTAACTTCAAAGGTATACGCCTATCAAACAAAATGCCGGTAGCACTTCTCCACTTAACGCGGCCTGCTCTAATCCTATGAGTAACATCATCACTAATATCTCCAACTTGAATTGTTCACCTTGGTGAAAAATGTTTCGTATCCATGCAGGTGTAGAGAGCAGTAAAGGAAGGAGTCATTCTTGTAAGTTTTAAATTGCTATGTTTATTATTTGCTTCTTTCATAATACTTCTCTTTTATTTATGGTCATTTAATGTATTAAAAACTTACAAGTGTTATGTTGTTTGGGGCTTACTATAATTGGATCTTTCTTGAGATCTAGCCTACTAAAATATAGGTTTATGAAACCTTGGCACTTTCTTTGAGTTTCTGAAAATTTCCCTTAATGCAATTTCATTCAATTTTGTGCCGCAAACTGGCATATTATTTTGCTATTCTAAGTCAATTAATAGCACATGAAGGTTTCCACTTAAGTGAATTATTCTATTTTAATTTACATCATTTCACATAATTACGAATGTTAGTGAAATTTATGTAGGCTTCAGCGGCAATTACTGATGAAAGATGTGAGTCTGTGGTTACCACTACGCAACATTCTCTCAGAGATGCTAATAACCCTGCTAGGTAAATGTGAAAACCAATTTCAAAATTTCCCCTCCCCTACCCACCTCATTATTTCGGTTTGCATTCTAATTTTGTTTATTATTCTAGCAGACTACTCTCAATTGCAGAGGAGACATTGCCAGAGTTCCTTTCAAAGGCTATAGGAACTGCTATCGATTAGGTCCAGATGCCTGGGATAAAGGTTTTTATATCATATTTTGAATTCGGTATTCTATGTATATTTGTTACTTATGCAATCCCTATTTATGTCTTTCTGGATCTTAATCTTAATTCAATTTTGTGCCAACTATTTAATTTTTTTGGCACCCTGGTCCGAATTCGGTTGGTATCTTTGCCATTTCATATAGTTGTAGTGGAGTGGCAGCTCGAGCTTGCGATCTTGTAAGTTTAGAGCCCACTAAGGTATGCACTACTATATATTGTCATTCCAGATTGTCAAGTGGATATTGTTATACAAATTTCTCTATTACTTACTTTCCCCAGTTGTCATGCTAGTGAGCTATTTAAAATTAAATATTATTTTTTCCTTTTTAAAATTTGATAGATTATTTATGTTAGTGATCATTTCTAATATTTACTTTAAGGATTTTATGAAATGCAATGAAATGATCATCGGCTCACTGTAGACTATTTCTAAATATTATGAAATGATCATTGGCATGCTATAGACTATCTCGAAACATAAAGAAATGATTAGCGTGCAATAATTTTGCAAGTGGATAATTTTTTATACTAAATTAAATGATCATTGGCATGCTATAGACTATCTTGAAACATAAAGAAATGATCAGCATGCAATAATTTTGCAAGTGGATAATTTTTTATACTAAATTAATTTTGTACGACTAAATGTTGATATTATAACTAATATGATAATTTTATTTTGTTTGACAGAATGTCTTTGTTGGATCCTCATTTGGTGGATATTTGTCTTTTGGATGACTTTATATCTTTTATTTGTCGGGATTTTGGATTCACGATGCTTGATATCTCTTTAATTATGTTTAACTATGACTTTGTCTGCATCTTGCTATAGAGTACGAAAAAAATGCATTAATTGTGAAGATTGACATGGATGATGAATATGAATTCGCACGGGACATAAAGATAATTCCGTTTGACATGATTATTACCCTACCCCTTTACCTTGTGTTTTGGCACTATATATAAGTTACTGACAGGAAACTTGAATTTTGTCTATTAACAATGTTTTTAAGTGCAAATTTAGTTTGCGATAACATTATTATTTATTTTTCTTTCTAAAACATATGCTTAGTGCAACAGCTTGCCTATGACTGGTGGTCATGTACTGGGTGATCTTTTGGCTCTTGAGGATGTTTTTTCTTTACTAGTTGATGATACTCAACGGAAGTAAAAACTAAAAGAAATTCCAGCACATGTGAGATCCCAATCTTGCTAATTTTATTTATTTATTTATTTTTATATACCCATTTTTTGTGCTTTTAATCATTTGCAAATTTGTGTATATTTTATGCCTTTTCCCCTTAATAGCCACGAGATGGACAAAAGAAAAAGGTGGAACAAAGGGTATACGGATAAATACTAAAGGTTTTGTATCTTTGGAACATCTTACCGATTCTGAACCTCGGGTAATTCAAGCCCTCCCTGGATCCTGAGAAACCAAAGTCCAATAATAAAAATAATAAACAAATCTCGTAGTTACATATATCTATACCCACTTTAAAATTGTGCGCATGGTTAAGTGGCATTGTGAGCACGTTTGTGCGTTTAGACCTATTTTTAAATTTTATGCTAGTTTTAAATGCAAACCATTGGATGCTTTTTACACTTTTCATACAAATATTTCATTTCACTCTAATCATTGTTTCAATGTTCCAACGGAATGATCTGGACCCTTGCAATAGGAAAGAAAAGATCCCAAAATCCGACGACCTTGACTGGATCTTATTAAAGGTTAAGCTTGTGGTTAGAATCTCTCTCTTGAATCTAGGAAAACATTTGAGACAAAAAAGAAAAAAAGATGCCCAATACAAAATTGTTACTGTTACTAAATGGTTTGAGGAGTATGAGTTATATAGTTTGATGTACCACATTGTCGTAATATATGCTGTTGATTTCCTTTGGGAACTAAATCAATAGCATAGTTAGATAGAAAAGGCCAAATCAAACTTTTATTATTGTGTCAAATGTGCGAGGATTGCCAATGTTGTATTTCATCAATCCAGATTCGAGTAAAGATGCAATCGGAACTGAAGGTATCATCCCGATCCAAATGATTTCGAATGATTTTGTGTTGAAATATGAATAGGCCTCGGTGTTATTTAATTTTCCAACTTGGAGATGTCAAATGATTCATTTTCTTGTTTGTAGTATTGTGATAGTAATCATTATATGCCTTGTGCTTGTCGTTGTTGTGGGTTTATCATTTTTCCTTTTCAAATTATGGCAAAAGAATAAACGTGCGGAGCATAAAGTTGTTCGAAGAGGATGATGATCATGAACTTGGCTTATGGGATTGAGCCTTTGTATATCAATCCTATTCTAATGAGGTGAGTCTCGTTAGTTTAAATATCCTATGCTATTTTATTTGTTTGGATTGTTGACGTAGGCAAATTGCCTACATGTCCACAGAGAGGTTGTTGTATTTTATTAATTTTGTATGACTAAATGTTTATATTATAACTAATATGATTATTTTATTTTGTTTGACAAAATATCATTTTTGGATCCTCATCAAGTTTTCAGCGTTGCGGGTTGCCTCATTAATGGCGATGATAACAGAACGGATTTCTTTTTATATTTTATTTGCTTGGTTAAAATATAAAAACATATCATTTCAGGATGATTGTATTATGATGTTATATTGGATGCATTTATGAAAATAATGTAACTTTCGGGGTGATTGTGTTACGATGTTTCATTGTTTGGTTTAAGTTTCTTTTGTAAATAAATAGTGGAGGCTTATATAAATGTAAATGTTGAGTATAATGCGCTTGTTTTTGCGGACTATTTTTGTATATGTTCTTAGGATTTAAATAGTATGGTAAGAATAATTGAATTTGTTTAAATTTAGGATATTGGATCATAAAAATATATTTTTTAAATATGTATTAAGATTACTCACAGAATTTTACGGTTACTAATTTTGAATTTTACAGTTGCTATTAGTAATATAATTTTACCATTACTAATTCTAAATTTTACCGTTACTACTAGTAACATAATTTTACCGTTACTAATCCTGCATTTTATCATTACTATTAGTAATATAATTTTACCATTACTAATATTGAATTTTATCGTTACTATTAGTAACAAAATTTTACCGTTACTAATAGTAACAATAAAATCATGTTACTAATTATGTGCCCCACGCCTTTTTTCTAATGGAAAAATTATGCTACTAATATTTTTAGTGATAGTAAAATTTTGTTACTAAAGAGCAGATATAACCTTTCAATTTTCGGAGTTCCTTCTACCCTAAACTCCAAAATGATCGAAACGCCCTTAAACGGTGTCTAGTTAGTCAACAATTTCCCCGGGACCCAAACTATACACCCGGGTATACTATTTTGACCCTTTCGAAAACAACCGTGACCTCTAAATCATCATACGAGTCACTCTACAATAATTTCCTATCTCGACCTCAAATAGTCTACACGCGACCCCCGGTTGAGATCTAACACAGTCCTGTCAATATTATCCACTACGACGTATAATAATTGTTGCACAAATTATTTCACCAACAAATTCCTTATTTCTCAAAAATATTTACTTCCATCAAATTATGACACACGTGTAATTTAAAACTAAACCGAAATAATTAGCGAATTAATTAAATTCTAAATACTAAAAAATATAAGGTAATACATACTTCCCCCTACAAAGGAATTTCGTCCTGGGAATTGGGATAATTGCGATACTAAAAGTATGGTATCCTTCCTTATTCCCAGACTCTTAATAATACTACATACATATCTATCTCCTCTGATTACGAATAATCGAAAAAAAGATTTAACTACCGAGGGCGCCTATACACCATATGCCCGTGCATAACTGCACAAATGCTACCCAGCTCCACTAGCCTGAAATCATAATATAACCATCCACTCACAGTTATAGTCACGTACACGTACAATAATTAAGGTACTAAACCCATGTCCTAATGACCAAACTTCTCCCAATTTTCAACGTTCGCTAAGTTTCATGCTTAGGATGTCTCGCAAAGCAAAATTCAAACAAGGAACCCCACTGATACACTGCTACCTAACATTGTCGGTCGTCGAGATTCGTTTGGCCCTCAGTCCATAACATGTACCCCAAAAATCCCGTTTGCTGACATAAACAGTTTACTCGTCCACTCTCATGTTACTAAAGACGACATACGATGCGGCGCTCTCACTATCACAAGTTCTCAACACTTTATAAATAATGAACAATATATCTCTGCTCGAAAATGAACACAAAGAACCGTGAATAACATCAGTAAAAAGTCCATACGCACCGGGATCAAATATAACAAGACAATATACTCACCGAAGTCTACTATATAATAAAATTTATAAATGTAAGACCACCCCTCTTTCAGGTGATGCCTCACAAAACAATATATCTAACTAGGGATTAACAAGTACGATATTCTTATCACACAATCTACTACAACTCAAATTTTTAGTATCCAATCACTACAGGAGAGATTATAATAAACTCTACTTTCTTAATTCTCTCAAAAGTAGTAAATCATAACATAATTATCCTCTTATTGCCCATACCCGCTCCCCTATAGGCGACACTAAGAGCCCCGCTACCTAATGGTAAATACATTTATAGGAAGGTTGATACCGTCCATGCACACACTAAACTCGACTCACACTCGATTTTTAGTGTTAACAATCGTATATTGTGATGCACCCATGTCACCCGAACTAATCTCGTACTCATAAGGATAAAAATAAAATATGACCTCCATTTGCTATCTACCTCGCCTGGTCGATCAATTCTTGAATGTAATTCTCACATTAAAACTGACCTAAGATCTGCTACAATGGTTGTACATCTGTGACCTAATCCTGTGTTTTCCCTTTTCCTTGATTTGAATAATCCCTCATTTTATGGCATACACCCCCACAAGTGAAATATCATCCTGAAAAATCTCCCTTCCTCTAAACACGACCTTGCTGGCCTCCCTTATTGTTCCCTTGGCCCTAATGGCCCTGAGGAATGTGCTCCTGTTGCTGAGGACCCTGTTGGCCTTGTCTAAAACCCTGACTCTCAGGTTGGTAACTTTTCAGCCTAAACCTATTGGCATCATCCCTCTGTTGGGAATCCTACCTCTGGTGTCTATACACCTGCTGCTATGATGCCCCATTGGAACCTCTCCCTCTTACTCCACTTGCCTGACTATATTCTCCCATTCTCTTGCTTCACTTCAAATAGAAGCACTGATTCTGGCAGTGAAGTAGTGCAAGATTAATGACGTCAGTATAAGTCTCCAATGTTGGGTTTCCAATCAAATGTTGTCTGATCATCTAGGATAGTCCATCTATGAACTTAATATTTTTCTTCCCTTCGCTGCTTAACTCATCTAATACAAAGTTTTCCAAACGAGTGAATTCTTCCTCGTACTCTACCACCGTGCGATATCCCTGCACTACATCAATGGACTTCTTCTTCATCTCTATCTTGACCACTGATGGGAAGTATTTGCGATCGAATCACTCCCAAAACTATACAACCGATATTGTATCTCTCTCCTTAGTAGTGGTAACCGACTCCCACCACTGCAGCGCTGCTCCCACGAGCTTGAACGTAGTCAACATCTATTTCTGAGTGTCACTTCACTCAATTATCCGAATATATCTTTGTAGTTCCTTCTTCTATTAGCATTCAATAATCACATCTAATCCCCCCCGAAACTCCGGTGGGTGGCCCTTATGAAAATCCTCCCTAACCTTTTGCCAAACCGACGACCCCGGATAATCCTGAACTACTGGTGCCACTGGCAGCTGTGGATGTGCCTGTTAAAAGTGAACTACTATGGAAGTCATGGTTGCAATCACTACTTGTTCCACTATCTCGGCCACCTGTGCAGCTGTCACTGTCCCATGCGACAGCTGTGGTTTTGGTACCTACGGCTCTTGTTGAGCCTCCCTATCTTTACCAGTCCTCATAACTGCTCTACCTGGTCTTCCTCTCCTAGGTTACATCTAAAATCATATCGAAGTGTATGAGTTCGCCATAAAATATAAAGTAATCGGTAGAATAATGTAAATGCGCATACGTAAGGTAGAATACAACAATCCTACAATAAGGCTCTGTATCAAAGAACGCTAAGCTAAAACATAAAAAGCCTCACAGATTTTAAGGGCACTAGAACCTGATGCTTTGATACCATCTGTGACACTCCGCTTATTTAAATACCTAGTGATCAATCCTTTATAAAAATAAAACAAGAATCTCATTTGGTTCTTCTTAGCATTATTGTCGAAAACATTTTAAAGTTTACTAACAACCATGTATTCAAAAAGTCGATGCCTAATTTTATCTTTTATAAATAACAACAACATGCGGAAATAAACACAATAACCAAACCATTCACGTAGTAATAATCTGAATCGATCATAAGATAAATAACTAAATAAAAATAATACCGAATAAGCCATTGGTTCCCAATACCAAAGTCTAACTAAACATCTAACGAAATAAAACTAAATCCAAAATACATAGTCTGATAAAACTAAATAACTGAACTAACTGAAGGGGCGACATGACCAAATGAAATAATCGAACCTTCATCCTACTCTAGGAATGAAGTGACTAAAGCGTTTAATCCAAATCCTGCAATCATCCACAAGTGTTGCAGCTATGCATCCCTGGAACTATTCATCAAGCTTGGCGTCCCTATGGCTGGAAACCTAAAAGGTTTTGAAAATATTTTAAAAATGGGTCAGAGCCCAAAACGTTTGAAAATATTTAGCAAGTATCTTTCACGATTTAAAATCAGTTATTGATTACACATATTAGTTCAACGTATACTCCCTTGAGTTCCTCACCTCTCCACTAATGTTCACGCCTAACGTATCCTACCTAGCTATGCTACCCAGCCCAATTAGGTCTCATCAATAAATAACAACCACTAACAGGTTTAGCTCGCCCGTACCGCCCATACATTACGCCACATTATTCCAATCTTTACTTGTTAAGTCTTTAGTTAAATTATCTCTTTAACTTTCTCCCGTACCTCCCATACAATACGCTATAGGAGCACTAATAATTAACATTCCTCGTATGTTCTTATTAAACTAGAATTAACATTTCCACATGGGTTATCATTAAACCATTATTAACATTTCACGTATGTTATCATTAAATCATTTCATTAAGTTGCCCGACTTAAATCATCTTTAGATAAATGTTATCTAGTTATACTACTATCACACTCTAAGTAGATTATCTCGTAATTATATCACTTTTAGATAAACACTATCTATCCTTCTTATGTTACACACAAGTAAGATAAATCACCCAAGTATATATATATATATATATATATATATATATATATATATATATATATATATATATATATATATATATATATAGACACACACACACCCACACACACAAAATCTCCTGAACTGGCCACAGCGATGCACACTTGTATACTCCGCTATCAAGTCCATGTACCTCTCGTACCAAATCAAAGACTAATGTTTCGGTATGTCTCCTCAAACCCAAAATCAAATCAACACATATTGGAGGCGAACATAGTTTCAAGCCTATGGGTCACTCACACACCTAACGTAACCAATTAATCGTCAAAACTATCATACACTCAGATAGTACATACCTAGGTTCTATGTTCTGGGGCACTAATCCAGACCTCACTGGAATTATAAAGGTGGGATCACCCTCTGCGTGGAACCTCCGTGATAGCAGTCAATGTAGGTATGTTCACAGATAAGAAAGCACATAATAGGCATACACACAACCTATCCATCTATCACATAGAGGCATACACACATCCTATAAATATAATCCGTATAGGTATACACTCAACTTATAATATAGTCTGCATAGGTATACACTCAACCTATAAATATATTCCGTATAGATATATGCTCAACCTATAATATAGCCCATACGTAATATCTCTCTCGAATACTCAACGTACTATTGATATACGATTATAACTCTGTATCGCAATATCCCAAGTATTAATCTCTACTCTAAGGACCCTAGTTACCCCTTCAGTTATTTCAGTAGTTACTACACTCATACCCTACTGGTCTAAGTCATAAGTTCACTCGATATCCTCGTGATTCGATTTCATTTTTCTGAATTCAATTACATTACAACTTATGATCGATTAACCTTATCCTTAATCCTTCTCATATAAGCCTAAGCCCCAACCCTACCATTAGCCTACTGGTAATCAAAACATCTCTCACTATATTTTAAAGCTACCTTAAAAGTTCACCCGATCATTCTTCACAGGTTCTAGGCTAAAAATGTTAAAACTTTTCAAAATATGGGAAACCAAATCGATTCGCCCAAGGAGACGAATCGATTCACTTTTCAAATCGATTTGAAATGTAACAGGTCTTCTCCTTCCTCTCATTTTGCGATTTTTCACCACTGAAACTTCATCCACTCTTCAAAACACTTCACCAAACTCTCAACCAACATATATATATATATATATATATATATATATATATATATATATATGTGTGTGTGGGGGGGGGGGGGGGGGGATAATTTCTAACATAATTCATGTATTAAATCCATATAAATTTCACCCAAGATCAGATTAAACCCCATTAATCATTAAAACCCTAGATTTTTTGTTTTTCACATAAATTCATCAAGAACCCAAATTTCTTCAATTATTATCTCACATATATTCTGATTTCATTTTCTGTCCGCATAGGGATTACATCTATATGCAAATCATACCCAAGATTCATGTGTTTAATTCTATAAAACCCCTAAAACATCAATTTATCATCAAATATAAAATCCTACACTACATGGGTATTATAACATTTTAAAAGCATGCAATATAAACTATTGCCTTTTATTTGCAGGTCTAAAATTCATTTTTTGATTGCAGAGTTGTTCTCTCCTTGCTCCGATTACGATTTTGGCATGTCGGTGGTGAGAATTTATATGGAAAGCCTAGGTTTTCTTCTATTCTTCTCCTCCTATGGCATATCCTCTCTCAAATTTGGGTCAAACCTAAACTCTAACCCAAAAGAGCACATATAACCTTTCAATTTTCGGAGTTTCTTCAGCCCTAAACTCCCAAATAACCGAAACGCCCTTAAGCGGTGCCGGGTTGGTCAAAAATTGCCCCGGGATCCCAACTATACACCCGGGTATACTATTCCAACTATTTCCACCCTTTTGAAAACAATCGTGACCTTTAAATCATCATACGAGTCACTCTATAATAATTTCCTATCTCAACCTCAAATAATTTACACGCGATCCCTGGTTGAGATCCAACGCAGTCTCATCGATATTACCCACTATGACGTATAATAATTGTTGCACAAATTAATCGACCAACAAAATCCTTATTTCTCAAAAATATTTAAATCCATCAAATTACCGCACATGTGTAATTTAAATACTAAACCAAAATGATTGGCGAATTAATTAAACTCCAAATACTGAGAAATACAGGGTATTACATTATATAACATTTATAACTTGAGAATAAAAATTAAGTCTAATTGTTGCATAAATAAAAGTTGTTACGAATGACATTAACAAAAGGGGTGATAATTTTAGATAATGACGTAATAAGAAAGTGCTTACTAGTCATATGGTGCCGGTGCCAGGGAAAACATATAAGCATTTTGACAGAGTGGAGAAAACCGCGCGCCTAGTCATATGCGCCTATAGTTGTTTTTCCTCGCGACTCAATAGACAAACCTAAACTATGACTACACTCTTTTAAGGAAGTATACCGGCCAGTCCGGGTATTGAATCCACATAGAAATGTTTCTATAGTTTAAATGTTTTAATACTTCTAAATAAAAGTGTAAAAGATGATAGAAAATAAAAATAAAAGATAACAAAGAGAAAATGTTAATTTAGGCGAAGGTAAATTAAACTAGACTAACAAATGCAATAAAAACTATAGGATGTGACTAATATCCCTCACCGTGGTTTAATATGTATAAATGGTTACATGGGACTACGAATTTAGTAAGATTGAATCTCATTTCAACAGTGAATTAAATCTAGAGTTGCCACACCCTAAATTCGCATAAACGCCTAATATGATTTTGGCGCCAACAAATACCCCAAAAATTATACACACAAGGTCGTAAATACGGAGCATACGTGATATATCGAGCTAAATCTCCTAGGCTTAATAACTAGGACAACCAATTGAATTAAATACATAAACTCCATCCCACTAAGGGTTGAAAGTAGCAATTCTAATAAAAAAATACATAAACTCCATCACCAAAGCAAAGCAACACATTGAAACCATGGTGAGTTCCATTAATCACAACCTAATCTAACCTAGCCACTAAACATAATGAAAGACATGTATTTAAATGCAAGAAAGTAAATCTACACTACAAAGCAAGTAAATAAAGCAAGTAAAGAAAATACAAAATGGAAATAAATCACAAAACTAAGGAAGAAGATAATGAATAGTAAAAAAGAGTACTTACAAACAGATTGGTCTACACCTAAAATGGGGGAAAAGGCTTAGCTCCCAAGTACAAATCCTAAAACTAAGTCAAATGATAGATATCTCCCAAAATGTCCTTTATATAGTTAAAACGAAAAGGGAATTAAAGAAAAAATAAAAAATAAACGAATAGCCAAATATCTACTACCACCGATCGACTGCGGCCAGGGGGCTGGTTGACTGATCCCAAGAGGAAAACCCACTAAATTAATCTCAAGGCAAAATCCAAAACACCGATCAATCGGTGGCCAGGGGCCGGTCGACCGGCCCTCAATTTTTAAGCCAAGTTTGTCCACGATGAGGGAGAATAGGTTGAATACAAAATCGGCAATATCTTTTTCGTACAGGCTCAAAATGACGTATTGTTCATGGACACGTAAAGCTATGATTAACTACGCTTCCGTGGATTCTCGTTGAGCTATAGATGAAGTGTGAAATGACTAAAATGGCCTTTAAGTAGCGTCCGATGACGGAACTTCTTCAAAATGCAACCGAACCTCCCTTTATGCATTCCAATACCTACAAAAGCACAATTAACCCCTACAAAGCATATAAACATACATAATAGAGGTTGTCTGGTTAACGAGTATAAATATAGGCATTAGGAACCCAAAAAGTGTTAGAATGCATAAAGATAACGAGTGTGGATTTACAATATTCGTGACGTATCACACCCCCTAACTTAGATATTGCTAGTCCTTAATGATGAAACAAACAAAGGCAGTCCACAGAATACGGTACAAAAAGTATATATGCATCGAAATATAAATTCCACTTTCGTAGGGAAAATGATTGCATTTAGCATATGCAATACGCCGTTAAACCCCTAAGTTACCCGAGTGGATGAGTGTCGTCTCGTGAGTGTTTTCAGGGACGAAACCCACAAATATCATATGGTTTCCTCAAAATATACCCAACCAACATGCGAAAACCCAATAATTACGAACAAGATTTCAAACATGTTATTTGTAAAGTGAAAAAATTCACACAAAAGTCCATATGATTAACATTATAGAATGAATATAATAAAATTGAAACCTTAAAAGTATGAGGGAAGCGAGCACATGCAATATATGATTTGGCAAAATTTTATATAAATCTCATAATAAACATTAAATTGTGCATATAAGTCAATCCTCACTGGGCATTATGCTCAACAAATAAAATCACTATGAATGGGAGGTAATACACGTGACATGCGGGCATAGAGAGTAAATGGAAATGGAAATAAGGCCGCACACATGTCACAAATGAAGAATGCTATATAGAAAATGAAAAATTACAATCTCAATGAAAGATACTGTCATTAAATGAGGTGAAATGTATTTTCACAGATTATCCAAACTATTTTAACTTTTGAATTGATATCACCCTTTTAATAGGGTTGTAATGTAGATTTGAGGGTAAGGGTGCGAAATGAAAGGTATATGTACGGATTCAAAGTGTTAGGGGATGAAAACTTAGGATAATGGGAAATGTGGGCAATTACAAAAATTGGAAAAATAACTTCCATAATAAGCATTGAATATAACAATGGAGAGATTAAACAAAGCTTATTGAACACTATACACATCACGTACAACTTTCTCTTTATTTTCTTTTCTTTTTTTTTTCTCTTTTTTTTTTTGTTTTCTACTTTCTCTTTTTGTTATCTTTTTCACTTCTTTAGTTTCTTTACTTTTCTCACTCTCACATGATTAATTGCAACCACAAGATGCGAAAATAATTCAATCCCAAGTATCATTCCAAACAAAGGTATGAAAGGTTATATATATGTGTTATAACTCCAATGTGGAGTTGGTTATAGGAATTTGGGTTGTGAAACGAAAGGCTATATTAAGGCTCATAGGGGTTGATGAGAGAAAACATATAAGGTGAGGTCAAGGTTAATATGGGTGATATAACAAAGATGGCCTATGATCATTTCCTAAAGTTTACGCAATTCTCGAGTCGAAACAAACTTTGAAAATCATGATCAAGTAACACATTTCATATATGAACTCAATTAATGAACGATCAATGAAAGAAGAGTAATATTACCTACACATGTAACGTTTTCAAGGAGGAAAGAATAGTGTATACCACTCATAAGTGAAGATGTCTCTAATCTCACTCGGTCTAAGTATATACAATGCAACAAAAGATTACCGAGTTATAAAAATCTTAAACCAAATCAATAAACAAAGAAAATTGCAGGTGCTTGTGGGATTAAAATTTAATTCGTGAAGTTATTCATAATATCAATGATATGAGGACTAAAGTCTAATAACTTTTAAAATCGAGAACATGCATCATTGAGTTGTCTATTGGATCGGGAAATTATTGAAATTTATCATCAAAAATAAAGGCAAATTGCCCAATAAAGAGGAAAAAAGAAAGAAAATCTTTTTGAAAATTTTAATTTTTTATAAGAAAACATGCTTGGGAATAACATATAATCAAACCAAAGAAACTATCAATGAATGGATAGAATATCCCCCACCCCCTAACTAAAACCTTACATTATCCTCAATGTGAATTAAGAACCAAGTTCGAGAAAGGAGAAAAGCGATATTATCCAAAATGGAGCGATGTCGTGAAAGTACAAATTCAATGATTCTACAAAATATGTTAGCACCAAGCATAACAAAATAAATAACAAAAACTTAACTAATTATACTAGACAATAAGTAAGAAAAAAAGAAAAATAAGAAAAATAAAACTATCTATTTACAACCTACAATTTGGACTTCTAACTAACGATACACTAGAAGTCTAAATTTTTTAGGGTCTAACCAAAATACAATTTGACTTCGGAGGATCAACGGGGGACTCTCCCTTACATGCATACCTTCCTAAAAATAGGAATTATGTTTGAAAAACGAAAGGCATGTATAAGGCGAAAGAAATAAACCATCCCCAATTAAAAAATTTGGAGGGAGAATGGGGGTTTGGGATAAAACAAGTGACAAATACACAAGGGGTAAAAAAATAGAATCTTCTCCCAAATATTTTGCAGTTGGAATGGGAGGTGGAACACACGGAGGCAAAGATGCTTTCATGGATAGAAACTCGAGCAAGTACTTCTCATTGGTGAATGGGTTAAATGTTTTAAAGTTTAGAACCGATTCATTGGGTATTTGTATCAGTTCGACAATATAGAATAAATATGGGGATGAAGGAAATTCAAACTCAAGAGATGAGTCATCATCGCTATAAGATTGAGTTTCGAAGGAAATAAGATCATTTTTAATGAAACTTTATTCTTTGAGAATCAAGGAAGAAACAATTTCATTGCAAATGGATACTACATCCATTTCATCCTCATTTTCATTCTCTACTATGCTATGGGCCAATCAAGAATGGTTTGTTCCAAAATAGGCAAAAATACCTCGTTTGTTTCAAAACATTCTTCGACTTCAAAAGTCTCGAAAGAAAAATCATAGTCGAATTCAAATAATAAATCCAACTCATACTCCCAACAATGATTTTTCCCGATAAAGATTTTCAAATTTTTCATTCTCAAGCATGCATAAGCCCTCGTCGAAAGTCATAGGCCGAGGCTCGAATTCTTGATAATGAAAAGTCTGGAAACTATCCTCGGAACAACTATCAAAATCACTAACATAAGAACTTTGAAAGCTATTGCAATTTGTTTCAAATTCCTTATTATAAGGATCTTGTGAACCAAAATCGAAATGATTATTCCCAAAATTTCCATAATCCATAGCTTGATTTTGGTAATACTCACCCAAAGACATTTTGGGTGTTTCATTTTTTTGGGCTTGTAAGTTTTGACTAAAAGTAATAGGGGTAAGGGGATTTTGGGAATTATCACTAAGATAATTGAAGGAATTGGAATAAGACGTGCTTACCCTAAAGAAGGCTCTAGATGGAAAAATCCACAAAGTGATGTGCGGCCGAAAAAATTCGAGCGTTTCTTGGCGCTCACATATAGAAGTATTACAATAATGTTAGGCAAAAAATACAAATAGAAAGAAAATACTACGAAATACTAAATCAAATAAATTCTAAAATAAACAAGTCCCGGGCAACAATGCCATTTTGATAACATGGAAAAAATCGTGCACCTAGTCAAATGCACCGATCGTTGTTTTTCGGCTCCCCGACTCAATACAAAAAACTAAACAATGACTACACTCTTTTAAGGGAGTATAACAGTCAGTCCGGGTATCGAATCCACAGAGAAATATTGCTTGAATTTAAATGGTTTATAATTCCAAATAAAAGTGTAAAAGATGATAGAAAACAAAAATAAAAGATAACAAAGAGAAAGTGTTAATCTAGGAGAGGGTAAATTAAACTAGACTAACAAATGCAACAAAAACTATTGGATGCGACTAATATCCCTCACCTCGTTTAATGCGTATAAATGGTTACATGGGACTACGAAATTAGTAAGATTTAATCTCATTTCAAAAGTTAATTAAATCTAGAGTTATCACATCCTAAATTTGCATAAAAGCCTAATATGATTTTGGCGTCAACAAATACCCCGGATATTACACACATAAGGTCGTAAATGCGGAGCATACATGATATACCCCATTAAATCTACTAGGTGTAATAACTAGGACAACCCAATTGAATTAAATACATAAACTCCATCACCAAAGCAAAGCAAAACATTGAAACCAAGGCGAGTTCCATTAATCACACCCTAATCTAACCTATCAAATAAACATAATGAAAGATATGTATTTAAATGAAAGAAAGTAAATCTACACTACAAATTAAGTAAATAAATCAAGTAAAGCAAATACAAAATGGAAATAAAGCACAAAACCAAGGAAGAAGACAACTAATAGTAAAAAGGAGTACTTACAAACAAATGGGTACACACCCAAAATGGGGGGAAAGGGCTTAGCTCCCAAATACAAACCCTAAAACTAAGTAAAATGAAAGATATCTCTTAAAATAAACAAATGGGTAATTTATTTAGTAAGTGGGAAAAAGGAATAAAAGAAAAAGGAAAAAGAAAGAAAAGATAAACAAATAGCCAAATATCTCCTACCACCTGGATTGATCGCAAGGCAAAATACTAAACACCGATCGACCAGTGGCCACGGGCCATTTGACCGGTCCTCTGTTTTCCATCCAAGTTTGTCCATGATGAGGGAGAATAGGTTGAATACAAAATCGACAATATCTTCTTCGTCCAAGCTCGTAATGACATGCCATTCGCCTCCAAGAGAAGCTAACTCGACAAAATACGTTTCATTGGATTCTTGATGAGCTATAGATGAAGTGTGGAATGACTAACATGCCCTTGAATTGGCGTACGATGACGAAACTTCTCCGAAATGCAATCGAACCTCACTTTAAGTGTTCCAATACCTACAAAAGCACAATTAACTCCTGCAAAGCATATAAACATACATCATAGAGGTTGTCTAGTTAACGAACATAAATATAGGCATTAGGAACCCAAAAAGTTCTAGAATTCATAAAGATAACGGGTGCGGATAGACAATATTCGTGACGTATCACTCATATATGCAACAAGAAGGATCCGAATATCATCGTTCTTCAACAAAAAGCCTCCACAAGTTCGATTTTGGTTAGGTTGTGTTTAAAGTCCCTTAATGTTTCATTTAAGGTGTTGGGATATTTTTTATAACATATTTTCTAAGTGTTAAAGCGTTCTTTTTCGTCAAAATATTTTTCTCAGACCTGTAGGTGGACTTTTTATTTTCGATCTATCGTTCAAACGAAATGAAGTTGTCGTTCGAACGACACATGTATTTCATTAGAACGATATGAAGATGTCGTTTGAACGATAGACGCCGCCTCAATTTTTTATAAATTGAGTTTCTGACTTCTTTTTCCAATAGAAGACCTGAGACTTTCAATCCACAAAAACTGCTTTTGCAGAATTAATTGTCTTCTCCTTTTGGAGGTTTAAACTTTGTTTTTCAATTCACAAATCATCCCAATAGTTTATGTGAATTGTTTTGGAACCTAAGAACACAACTTTGTGAAGTTTATCTTTTAGAGAAGATCTCTATTGCTGACTTGGTGATTCTCGAGCGAGTTACTTATTTAAGTCGACTGCGGTCATTAGGAAAGCTCGAGGGTGTGCACTGCTGAAGGAGTTGCAGTTCTTGCGGGAGCTTGAGGGGGACCATTGCTGACTTGGACTACGTGTCTATGTGTATTTTCTCTGTGAAGTTTTATTTAAGATTTCATTGTAATTCTTGTAAGTTACAATTTACGTCTTATAGTGAACTAAAGGGTTTGACCTTTCGGGGGATTTTTCTTGAAATTAGTGTGTCCAATAATTTATGATTATTTGATGATGGTATAATTTATTTACTCTCCTATATGCATGCTTTAGGTTTTAATTAATTTTAATCAAATATTAACTCTCAACTCAACAATGTCTTTTCCCAATTATTTGGGGTCGGCTACATGAATCCTAATTTTCCATTCCATTCTGTCCAGTGCAATATCTTCGGTTAAACCACATGATATCATGTCCTTTTTTGTAATATCCCACCAAGTTAATTTAGGCCTACCTCTACCTCTTGGGTTACCATCAATACTAACTAATTCACTCTTCCTTACAGGAGCATCCATTGGTCTACGCTTGACGTGTCCAAACCATATAAGTCGATTTTCTCTCAATTTATCTTCTATAGGAGCTACTTTTACCATTTCACGAATTTGTTCATTTTTAATTTTATCCTTTCGAGTTTTACCACAAATCCATCGTAGCATTCGCATCTCTGCCACACTCATTTTTTTCACATTTTATTTCTTGGTTGCCCAACACTCTGTCCCATATAACATGGCGGGTCTAATGGTCGTCCTATAAAATTTTCCTTTTAACTTCAAAGGTATACGCCTATCACACAGAACGCCGGTAGCACTTCACCACTTAACCCAGCCTGCTCTAATCCTATGCATAACATCATCACTAATATCTCCATCTTTTTGTATAATCGATCCTAAATAACGAAAATGGTCATTTCTAGGTATTTCTTGACCCTCCAATTTCACCACATCTCCATTTATCCTCCTATTACTACTAAAATTACATTCCACATATTCTGTTTTAAATCTGCTTATTTTAAATCCTCTTGCTTCTAAAGTTTCTCTCCATAATTCCACCCTAGCATTTTTCCCCATCTTAGTCTCATCCACTAAAACAATATCATCTGCAAATAGCATACACCATGGCACCTCATCTTGTATTTGTCCAGTCAACTCATCCATAACAAGAGCAAAGAGATAAGGACTTAATGATGAACCTTGGTGTAGACCTACCGTAATTGAAAATTCACTACTTTCTCCGGCTGATGTTCTTACTGTAGTCATCGCACCATCATACATATCCTTGATCACATAAATATATTTGCGAGTCACTCCTCTTTTATGTAGAACCCACCATATTATATCAATGGGTATCTTATCATACGCCTTCTCCAAATCTATAAAAATCATATGAAGATCCTTCCTTCTCTCTCTATACCTCTCCATTAATCTCCTCAATAAATAGACTGCTTCCATTGTTGACCTCCCAGGCATAAACCCAAATTGATTCTCAGATACTGTTGTCTTCAATCTCAATTTATATTCAATCACTCTCTCCAAAAGTTTTATTGTATGACTCATTAACTTAATACCACGATAATTTGAACAACTTTGTATGTGCCCTTTATTTTTATAAATAGTTACTAAAATACTTTTTGTCCATTCATCGGGCATCCTATTAGTCATTAAAATTCTTTTAAATAATTTTGTAAGCCATGATACTCCATCCTCCCCTACGCACTTCCAAACCTCAATAGGGATACCATCTGGTCCTAAATCCTTCCCTATTTTCATCTTTTTTAGAGCAATCCTGACCTCTATTGTCCTAATTCTACGAAAAAATATATCTTCTCGAGTCTCCCTAAGTTCCTCTATATCTAATCTACTCCCATTATCTCCATTTAATAACCTCTCAAAGTAGTTTTTCCACCTTTCCATAATTTCATCATCTTTGACTAGGACTCTCGAATCATCACTTTTGATGCACTTAACGTCATTAAAATATTTTATTTTCCTATCCCTAAGTTTAGCAAGCTTATAAATACTTTTTTCTCCTTCTTGTGTTCCTAATTTTGTATAAATATCATCATACGCTTTTAACTTAGCATCTCTTACCACTTTCTTAACTTCCTTTTTAGCCCATTTATATTTGTCTTAATTCTCTTCATTTCTATTTGTTTGCCATGTTTTAAAGCACTCCCTTTTAATTTTTACTATATTCTGTACTTCTTCATTCCACCACTAAGTTTCTTTAGATTGTGGCCCTTTTCCTTTTGATTCTCCAAGAATTTCTTTTGATATTCTCCTAATGGATGTGGCCATCTTATTCCAGATTATGTTAGTTTTTTCTTTACTATTCCATGTTGCTTCATTTAATATTCTTCTTCACTATTCCATGTTGCTTCATTTAATACTTTATCTTTAAATAGTTCTAATTTCTCTCCTTTTAAATTCCACCACCTAGTTCGTGGGTTAATCTTCACTTTTCGCACTCGTGATTGATTTTTAATATTTATATCCAACACCATTATCCTATGTTGTGAGGTTAAGCTCTCTCCCGGGATAACCTTACAATCTTTACAAGTTAATCGGTCTCCTTTCCTAGTAATGAAAAAATCTATTTGGCTCTTATGTGTTCCACTTTTATAAGTTATTAAGTGTTCAAGCCTCTTTTTAAAACATGTATTTACTAGTACAAAATCATAAGCCATCAAAAAATCTAAGATGGACTCTCCCCCATCGTTCCTATCTCCAAAACCATGTCCTCCATGAACTATCTCATATCCTACACGATCTTCTCCTACATGGCCATTAAAATCTCCACCTATATAGATTTTCTCACCTATGGGTATTTATTGAATTAGTTCATCCATTTGTTCCCAAAATTGTACTTTAGTGTGCTCATCTAATCCTACTTGAGGTGAATAAGCACTAACAATATTAATTATGTTTTCACCTAATACCAATTTTACAAGTATAAGTCTATCACCTTTCCTAATAACGGTTACGATATCGTCCTTAAAGTTCTTGTCTACTATTATTCCAACTCCGTTCTTATTTCTATGTTTTCCTGTATAATATAATTTAAATCCTGTATTTTCTATTTCTCTAGCTTTCTCACCAACCCATTTAGTTTCTTGTAAACAAGCTATGTTAACTTTTCTTCTTATCATGGTATCTACTAACTCCATCCCTTTTCCTGTCATAGTCTCCATGTTCCAAGTCGCTAACCTAAGTCTAGTATCCTGGACTAACTTCTTTACCCGCACACGTCCAGCTTGTTGCAGGAACCCTTGCGTATTTATTGTCGCATTCGGGCGCTGATGCGACGCCCCTTACCTATTTTTCGAGACACCCGGTGGCAGGCGCAACGCCCCTTGCCTATTTTTTGAGATACCCGGTGGCAGGCGCAACGCATCGCTTAAGGGGAATGCCCTAGCATTATCACGTATATTCATACGATTCATGTTCATAAGGATCTGACAAAGTTTTATGCTGGCTGTCAGTTACCTAACGCAACCCTCCTCCTTTTTCCGGGCTTGGGACCGGCAGTGTCAAAAAAATAAGAAGTTAAATTATTTTGAAGAAATTAGAAATTTGCGAAATTTATTAAATTGATATCACACCGCAATCTCACATAACATGAAATTGACACGATATATTGTATTTATGCCATTTTTTACATCCAGTCATGTCGTGTTTTTATCAAAATTACAAATCATGTTACACTTGTTTCACTCATGTTTGTGTGTATTATTGTGTGTAATTGAGTCTAAAAATATTAGTCATGTTAGTTGTGTCTTGTCGTGTTCATGTTAAGTAAAAAAATGATTTAATGTTTATGAAGTTTATTGTCCTGTCACGCTCTAGCATGACCCAAAGATACAAATTGATCCTTAATTAATAATAATAATAATAATAATAATAATAATAATAATAATAATAATAATAATAATAATAATACGGCTCTTTGAGCAATAAAAATAATTTTATCTCAAAATTTATTTTTCCTCTTAATTTCGATAATACCCCCCAAATTACGCGGGTTGTTACAGACCCAACCCGCCCATTTAATCCTTTATAGTCCAGATAGGGCTTGGACTTTAATATTTATAGTTCTGATTGGGTTAACCCAATCCGTTAAGAGTTATCAACCCTCTTAAATGGGCCAGGTTTCCTGATCATTCCATTGCAGATCCTTAACAAAGCATAAAAATTTATAGTAGGGATCTTAAGTATTTAGTTCCATTTTGTAAGATTTATTTGTAGTCACTCCCATGTTTTTATTTTTTTAGTTGTTGGTCCTATTTTAACCACTATGGGACAAGTGTCATCCTCTAGCAGAAAGAGAGAGTGGTGGTTACAGAGTGGTTGTGGGCAGTTTGGATAGTTACAAGACTTAATACAATTTTTAAAATACATGGGATAGGACCCTAATAAATCTGAGAAGATGAGACTACCCCTCCCCCCCCCCCCCCCAAAAAAAATAAAATTATGGCAATAGTAGGATAAATGATTTGGCGTGAAACATGAACCAACTTTCCCCTTGCTCTAAACTCTGCGTCTCTACTCGTCGTCATCCCCAGCATTCATCTTTTCTCTCTTCCTAATATCAGGTTCAAAATCAAAACTAGAGTTTTTATTTTTCGAAACTAGGGTTTGGTTTAATAATTCTCATACTTGGTTTCCTACTTTTTCATGGAAATGAACCAAACTAGGGCTTCGTATTACAAATATAAACTAGGTTTGGATCACTTTTTTCCCCTACTTTTTCATTGATTTGTACGAAACTATGGTTTATTTCTCTCCATTTATAGTACCTATTTTGAAGAAAGTATTACATTTGCTTGCTCTTTTCTTATTATGTATTTTTTCTTTTTCAAATTAGGTTATTTTCATTCATATTACCCTATCGAAGTTAACACTTCTATCCCAAAATCCCATCACACTTCAATACATTATACATTGAAGCCTTAGTAAAACAATACACTAAGATATCCATCTTACTATTCTTAACTACATTTTTTTCTGAGATTGTGTGACATACCTTAGGCTTTTTCATGTTTTTTCAATATTGAACTGATGGTTAAAAATTTTCAATTGCACAATACTAATTTAGTATCTTTAAAACATTTATATATCCCTTTCTTAAAGTTTGTTTTGGTTGGATATGAGTTCTTATAATCTTTTCTAATATCTTGTTGATCAATTACTAATAAAAATACCTTGATAACCATCTTTGAGGATTATATGATATCATAATTAATCTCATTCGGGGGAAGGTTCATATTATTTAAATCATATTTCCTTCGAATGCAAGTTGTAATAATGTCTTTGTGTATAATTACATGAAATTTCTTATAGCACAACAATGCCAAACAATGACACATAACATGTAAATAAATGGTAGTGAAATTATAGGTTTCTCTAATTTTAGTTTCTATTAGTGTGAACCATAGTAGTTAAAAATCATTACATGAAACTGCTCAAAGAGCTATTCAATCAGTAGAGATACTTTTTCTTTTTTCTTAAAGTGTGATTAATTATATATTTTCCTGCATAAACATTATATATAGAAAAGTTTTCTTCTTCTTGATTTTGGGTCTGTTTACATGTTTTGATGCCGAACACATTTCATTTAACTAATATTCATCGAAATGTTTTCTGGTCTCCACACTTCAGGTTATTCAATAACACACTGATTTGTATATCTAAATGCCATAGAATCAAATTGTATCTGAAGCATGTGGAATCCATGTTTATACATTATTTCTTCAAGTTTTAACATTAATTCTACAAATTTTATTGGTTTGCAGGTTAGGCAACTGCGGTCGATCCTCACGATTTGACGGGATTATAGTGTTAACTGCTCTTTTTTTTCCTAACCCACTAAAGATGTCAAAGCTCCCAACATAGATAATTATAGACATACTCTCCTAATTACCTGTCAAATAGCTTTTGCGCTTTAGGTGGGTATCAAAACCATGGTGTTCTCTAATTGACACTCTAGATGTCATAAAAAAGCACCTCCATAAATCACTTGAAGACAACAACAATTTTACACTCATTCTTGGAGGTATGGGTAATCTCGAATCTACATTCCATTCACAAGATTTTAATTCACTTGCCAACCCATTCTATTTGATAATCAGTTTAAGAACCATGAAGTATTGGGTCCTTATAATGGTTTGCTTCTTCTATAAGAGCAATGTTCAACCCATCTACTAGAAACTAGAAAATTTTGCCTAGTGCACCAATTGAGTATCCAAAATCTAATGTAAGTTCTTTATATGAAAAGTTTGGGTTTGGGTATGATTCAGTTAAAGACAATTATAAGGTGATTATGGTAGTTCAATTTACTCAATTCCTTAATTGGATCAAGTCTGAAACTTAGGTTTACGATTTGAAATCAAGTTTGTGATGAAAAGTTAAGGATTTCCCCTATTTTCCCCCTACAAACGCGTATGGGGCGCACATGTTAAGGGTGATTTGCATACAGTTATGAGTAAAACTAATGATCTAGGTTCGCCTAAAGTAATTACTTCTTTTGATTTTTGGGTGAGAGAAGTATTATTTGGTTCCACGACCCCATTTTCTAGACAAAGAAGATGTTGATATGACTGTAGAGATTTTGAATGGTTGTCTTTGTATGATTGGTTGTTATCCAGGGTATCGAACTGATATATAGGTGATTAAAGATTATGGAATGAACAAGTCTTGGAAAAAATTGTTGTCAATTTTTCCACTGATGGTAAATCCTTATGATTCTTTAGATCCGCTGGGTTATTCGAAGAGAGGTAATGAAGTTTTGTTTAATTTTGATGATAAGAAATTAATTTGGTATGATCTGAAGAGGGGAACAATTAGGAATGCTAAGGTTCGTCGGTTGCCGAAATTATTTTATGCAGAAGTTTGTGTAGGAAACTTTGTTCCCCTTCATGGGTATGGGGAAATTGGTGATTAGAAGAAGCAACACAAGCAAGAGAAAAAAAGCCTGAGAATATTAAGAAGAGGTAACTTATTTGAATGCTTTGCTATACTTTTATCTTCTATAGCATTTTCCCTGTTATGGACATAAAAAATTGATTCTTAAAAAGAAAAAAATATTCAAAGTCATCAATGTATAAGTTTACTTAAAGGGTGTACCGAGTGCACAAGGATCTTGCTTAACTGCAGGGTCTGGGAGAGGCGGATGTCGGCTGGCCTTACCCTTATATATGGAGAGGCTGCTGTCATGTCTCGAACCTGAGACCAACCATAGCTTGAGCGAGGGCACTTGCTATCGCACCAAGATATAACTTGACTTATATTTCGTTTTGTTTTTTTTATAGAAGGTAAGAATATATTGAAACACAAACAAAGGCGTGTGCCCAATAAATTAAAGTCAGTCAAGCCCCCTCTAATAAATAAGAACAAATCGACTAAACAAAAAAAAGTATCCCAAACACAAAATCCCAGACAAAGGCTTAAATAAAACCTGACCCGACCCACAAACAAACCCATAAACCACATTCAAATAGCTGGCTACATACATGAAAAAAAACTACAACAAATGAAACACACTTATCTACAACCGCTAATCTAATTACTAGGATCAACACCAACTGATGGTTTGTCGGCCACTACCGAACTTAATACAAAGCAGACCACATTCACATCTTCAAACACGTCTCCTTCAACCTCTAGTCTGAAAGAGAAAACCTCAAATCAGACTAAACTAAAATCGATTCAGACAGTAATCCTCTTCAATTAAAACATGAATATCTCTCCTCAAACAGTAACCTTGATTTAAACCAACCACATAAACCTCCAAATCATAAGTACTGAGATTCTATATAACAAATCTGATAAGGTGAGAGTTATACAGAGAGCACAATAGTCCTTTTGTTTTTCTACGTACACATATATTTGATTCGTTGGACAACATGATTCTGTGTAATCAACTTCTTTGAATTTCTCCACTCTTATGTTGCTTAACAATATCTTTCTTATGGACAGAGGTAGTGGGGACCCGGAAGTTTAGTCTAGGACCAAATTATATCACTAAATTGTTTTCAAGCAAGACGACAAAAAGGAAATGAAAAACATGAATATTGAGAAACTTGAGGTTCGTGACGAGGTTTTTTGACACGAAATCCTATTTTGTTTGTGTCAAAATTATGGCTTGTGTTAGTAGTGTTTTGTTGTTTTATTCTTTTCATTTTGTGTATAAATGGATTTCAAAATGATGAATTATGTTTTAAATGGATTTATGTGAGGTAAAAAAAACACTATGTCAATTCATGTTAGTTCTATCTTAATAATTCTTATTGTCGCGCGCCTTGCCAAGACATGACAAAAAAATACCAATAGAAACTCCTAGTTAGATGAGAACCAAACTGACTAGCTTCTAATTATTAAGGTTCAAGTGTTAGAATCTGCGAATAACTGATAAGGAAATATTTGGTTGTGTAACAAATAGCAAATTTCAGAGGGAATCAGTAAGAAAAATCCAAATTTTAAGAGGTATAAAAACAAATTTTCAAATTTCAAGGGGTGGGAATAATAGCCTTTGGAGACAATTACATATTCATTTTAATTTATAACTTATCTTCTTGCTATGGTTACTTTTTTGACTTGATGTATATTTGATTTAAGGAACATTAAGTATAGATTTGAGATCCTTCTCCACTCGTGTGTGTAGTGAAAGACTATTGTCTTGCTATTAATTTTTTCTTCTTATTTTCCATTGTTACTCACACATTGGAATTCGATTCTCATAGGGGTGATTTTCTTTCAACGGGATTTAAACTTTTTCTATAAGGATCTTGAAGGAAAAATGAGAAGGTATGTGGATTTGAAAACAATGGTTTATGTGTTTTTCATTTAAGACTTATCTTGGTGCTTATGGGAATCCTTTATTCTACGTGGTGTTCTTTACGATGCCTTGTTCAAGTATAATGATATATTATCTCAGCAAGACAAATTTGAGTTTGGATATCTTCAAATAAAAAATTAATCTATTATGCAATATATTATCTCTGACATATCACCCTATTTAGAGACTTGCTTCATAATTGGTATGAAAAACTTCTCTATTGACAACAATCAAAGTAGAAGCCAATCCAATGCTGAATTATTTATCCTATATGCCATTACTTTCTCCTATTCAAGGTTAGTGCCATCCCTACCGCTAGGCGGCTTAGGCATTTGCCTCCGACCTCTAGTAGGTAAGGGTCCTCAAGTTAATGCGTCTTATAGTTCTGGTGGTATGGATTTGTATATGATGTTCTAATTAAGAAGTAAATTCTGAAGATGTTTCTAGTTTGTTTTTTCTTTTATAACATTTGTTTATATTGCATAAGGGATTTAGCTCTTTAGGAACACGTCAATTAGGTTTTGATTTGTCTCCAGATTTCTATGGTTCTATGTTATCTATATAATATGGGTCAAACTTTATCCCAATCGAAGAATGATGGAGATTATTTTAAAACCAACGGCTGAGATGAATTGTTGGCATCCTTTATAACCCTTTTTGCACCTCACTTTTTTGTTATGTGCAGTCCATTGTTGTCAAAGGCGTTCCTAGGCCCAAGGCGCACCAAGGCTCAAGGTTTGCACCTAAAAGAGCAGCAGCGATGCGAGTTTGGCTAGTTGCGTGCCTAAGGGGGTCAGGCGTTAGGCGCGAGCCTAGGTGCGCCTGAATAAAGTTCACTGTGTAAGAAAATAAAAAGGTGCTACTTTTGTTTTCTACCCATTTTTTTAACCAGGTCCCATAAGTCATTTTCTTTATTCGCCAATACCATCTAGAATACAAAAAATATAAGCCAAAACAACACTTTTTGCCCTAGTTTTTGAAACTTTTCGGCTCCCAAAAAAACAAAACCCTATTTGTTTGTGACCTTCGAAGCAACGAAACAAAACTATTTGATATTTTCTGGGTTGCGACCTCCGACGAGGGTGGCTATGATCTCCAGAGAGATGATTATCAGGTATTTTCTTTTTTCTTTTTTAATAGGTTTCATTTTTTTCTATTTATTTTTTCTCTGACCTGTTCATTTCATTCTTTTCTTATTCATTTTGTTCTCTCCTTCTTCTCCATTTTTCTTCTCTCCTTAACAAAATAACTCCGACATGTTCAGTTTAGTTCAGTTTTTTTCTGTGTTTTGTTTCCTTTATTTTATGAGCCCTGTTCTTGTGTATGTGCTCTGTGGAAAAAAAATTAATTGGTTGAGATAAGATTGAGGAAAAAGAATATTTTTAGTTTAATTTATTATATGTGTAAAATCAAAAGTCACAACACAGCTAGAAGTAATGAAAAAAAGAAGAAATTGGGTGTTTTCAGTATACTTTCACCTCTTCACTGTAATTTGGTGTTGTATTTCAATTTTTCAATGTGCTAATTTCAATTCAATTATAGTTTTGTATTCATTTTTTCACTGCAATTTGGTGTTGTATTTCAGTTTTTCAGTGTGTCAATTTGAGTTTAATTACATTTTGGTATTTCATTTTTCAATTTAATTTGTTGTATTCCATTTTTGGCGTTGTATTTCATTTTTTCAATGTTAATTACAGTTTTGTGTGTTATTGAAGTTCTTTTCGTCCAAAAATATGCTTAATTGGTTTCTTGAAATAGTTATAAATATATTTTTGAAGTCCCCCGTTCACTTCATTTCATACCATCAGTTTGTCTTTAAATTTGGTTGTAATATACTCTCTCTCTCTCTCTCTCTCTCTCTCTCTCTCTTTATATATATATATATATATATATATATATATATATATATATGTGTGTGTGTGTGTGTGTGTGTGTGTGTGTGTGTGTGTCTCCATATCTCTCTCTCTCTCAAGTTTTCCATCTACCTCCCTAAATGCCATTCTGTAATATATCAATGGTATGAAAAATCCCACCCAAGCTTGAGGCTCATCCGTCCTTTTATGACAAAAAAGGTATCCCTCGTGTTTGTGTGATTGGTAGGATTCCCCGCATTTACATTAAAGTTAAGGTTGGTAGGATTAAAAAAATATACCAGTGTCTAATTATTTGTAGCCTTAAATGGTAAAATAAACTAGGATAAAAATAATGTAAGATGTTATAAACCGACTCCGTTTAAAGTTTCCAAACACATGTTAAAAATAAAGGGATTGTATAATAGTCAGAAAAGAAAAATTAGAACATGACAGCTCAATTAAGCAAATGACAACTGCTGAATAAAGGGAACTGACAGTGGACTTTGGCATCAATTCTCATTACATAGTACTTTACTCTTGGGAAAGTAAACAAACCAATTAATTAGCTCATTTTGTGAAACAAATAGATCAATTAAAGTAACTAAAAAATTTCAATTCAATCCAATAACTCTTTAAAGTAACTACAAATATTCATGTCTATCCCGAATATAGGAACAAAATCCTCAATCTCAAATACCTTCAAATATATATGTCGGGTGCGAGTGATCCACCCATCCTCCTCGAATATGGGAATAAAGTTACAAGCAAGGAAAACGTAGTCACTATCAAGCATCGTCGGGGTCTCAACAACCTTGGAGACATCCTCGTAAAGGATGATCTAAGAGATAGTAACATCGGTGTGCGCGGGAATGACATCTGATGCAGTAAGAGGTACACCAGTAGACAAGTACTCGAAATACTAGAACAAATGTCTCGCTCTCGCACATACCCATTGTTCACATATCATATCCATCTCAAGATATTCGGCTCGACACCTATTTAGGTGTTGATGGTACATCTCATACTCCCCAGAGTGTGATGTGGTGTGAGGTTGAAGATGTGCGGGTAGTGGAAAAGTTTGATTAGGGTTTGTGATGTGGTGGGAGGTTACTGGGGTTGAATATGAATGTCTATTTGGGTTAGGGTTTGGGGATAATGTAGGGTGGGGTACGGTGGTAATGTTGAAGAGGGTTAGTGGAGGTGGGAGATGAGGTGAATGGGTTGATCGGGGTTGATCCAGTGGGAAAAGTGGGCTATAATTGATTGGGGGTAAAAGGCGGGGTCTCGATTGGGGTTCGACGGGTAGCGTGGGGCTAGAGGGGGCTACTAGAGGTTAAGAGAGGGGTGTTTAGTAGGTTTTTGTCATTGTAATAGGAGGTGGGTGTGAGGGGTTGTGCTGTGGGTTAGGGCAGGGTTGTTTTGGGTTGAGACGGGACGAGAGAGGGGTTTGGGTGGCGGTAAGGGGTGGTGGTGACAGGGGCTGATTGGTTGGAGGTCGTTGGATAGGTGGAGTGGTGGTGTGTAGTGGTAGTAGTATGGTGATGTTGGTGGTAGGATGGGGGTGGAATGGGTTATGGTTTTGGTAATGGGTCGTTAGGGTATTCATGTTGGGACTTGTTGTACATAGATTGAAGTCGGAGTGGTTCTAACTAGAATCCGACTCATATTTAATAATCATCCTTACGCCAAGAACATACGCGGCTCTGATACCAATTTGATGTAAGATAAAGGGTGCGGAAGCATAAAATAACTAATATGCACAATAATAACAAAAACTTTAAAAAAAAACTAATTCTATCTCAAATACTCTCTCAAATCCTCATATCTCAAAATCTTAGTTCATTACAAATGATGTCATACATGGGTATTTATAGTTGTGTAGGGAAGGTTCTAGATCCAATCTAAAAAAATCTAAAAGTTGGCTCACTTTCATAAATGGGTATAACTAACTAACCAATTAGATGTGCTCCCACTTGTTACATGCTTCTAGAATGTTTCTAGAACTAAAAAGTACCTATACATCACTAAAGTACAAAATATCTAACAAGTACAAAGTAACAAAAAGTACAAAAACACAATTGAATAATTTGTACCTTCTCATTTCCATCATTTAATTTTGTAGACATCATAAACAGACAATAAAAATGCCGTAAAGACCTTTTTTATAAATTATAAAATAACAATAAACGTGTTTTAAACTGGACATATGTAAGAAGATAAACATTTTTACTTTTATGTATATATTTAATGGCTGCTTGTTTTTCGCTATTGGTGTTTATATAATATTATTGAAAAAATTGGGCATTAAAAATAGATGGCGCATTTGCTATACACTCACATAAGACATGTTTTTCCAATTAACCGCTTATATTAGGCATGTGTGACGCAGTGCTATTAAAGGCGTGCCTAGGCACAGGGTGTGGCACCTTAGAAGGGCTGGTTGAGACGAATTTAACTGGGGAGGTCTTTTTTGCTCTTGTCTGTTCTCTGTTCTTCTTTTCTCTTATTCTACTATGATCTTTTACTTCTTTGCGATATATAATAAGTGCTTTTTTTCTGCGTAGATATGAGAACACACTATATAATTGACTTACTTGAGTCTATATTATTTAGGAGTTCCAACAAGTTTGGATATCGAGACAAATTAAGTTAGTTTTTATGAGTTGATTTATCTCTTAAAGGATCAATAAAGAATGAAGAAATCCAGTCCAAGAAATCATCAAGATCAACCTAAAGGGAAGTTAATCTTACCTTATGACCACTTTAGGACACTTACACTGCATATTATTGAGTTCACATGTGCATATATTGATTTAATCACTTTAACAATATTTTCAAATCAATTTAATTCCATTATAACATTTTTAAAGACATTTTAAATAATTTTTGAAATTATAAAAATTTGGTTTTTAAAAATGTTGGGGGTTAAAAGTTGTATTATACAAAGTGTTTTTAATCTTTAAAACTTGTGTAGGTTAGAATATCAAAGCAGGAGAGAATTCTAGGGGTGAAAGTTGAATTACTTTTACACGCATTTTATACATCTTATCAGTCGTACACGTGTTGACACCTAGACGGTTAGATTTGTGTCTTCTCTAAGACACATACGTGAGATGCTATATCAACCCTTGATTGATCTTTATCAACGGTCTGCATGCGATCCTAATAAATCAATGTGAATCCTATTTGAACCAATCAGTTAACGTTATTTCCACCGTAAGAGTTAGACCGTTAGATTGACAGTCAGTTGGTCAAGATCAATCTCAATCGTTCATTTGCCTTAGTGGTTTTCGATCCTTCCTAACCCAGTATATAAACCTTTGAAGTCTCAGACCTTATAGACTTTTGTCATTCGTCCAAATAGAGAGAAAATAGGAGAATAGAGAGAGAAGGGAGAAGAGAGAATAGAGAGGAAAAGAAAAGAGAGAAGAGAGAGAGAGAGAGAAGAAACCCTAATCTTCGAAAGCTTAACCTCTCAGAGTTCTCTATAAATCCAAACACCAAAACCATTCATTTTTCATATACCAGAAACCCTAAACCCTGAGAGTTAGATCTATTTAGGTTTCTATGAGTAAGGTGTTGGGTTTGTTTGACGTTTGAAGACCTCTTCAAGTCTGTGTTTCTCTCAGAACCATCTCTAAGAAATTCTTAGGTTTCTCTGTAGAAACTTGAGTTTTTCTAAAAGAGAATATCACATGTTTAATTTATGTTCACTTCTGGACCTCTCATATATATATATATATATATATATATATATATATATAAACACCACAAACAAGACACAAACCACTTAAGTTTTCCACATTAGCATAGTATTGATGTGTCTAAACAAAGGTTGTACGGAGTGGAGAGGCGTGAAATAGAAATAAGAAAAATATGATCCAATTACTCAAAAATGTCCAAGGAGTTCTATTTGATTGCAATAAACTTATCAAACAAAGATTTAACCTCATAGTGATAAATAAAGTGAACTCATAAACGGACAAACAAGCATAATGCACACTAGCCTATAAAATCTTAATGATTCTCAAATCAATACCATCAAACATTAGTTAACTAGGACTCATTTTGCATACGTATTGATCTCCAACTTATAATGCCCTTAAAAATGTAGATATTCAATCTCTTTTGTTTTCTCTCTCATTTTGAAGATACCAATTTATTTAAAGCATCAATTAAGCACTTTTTTTGCCATGGCAATTATGGGGACCTAAATAATTAACTAGGCCCAATTGAGAGGGCAGCTGACCAGGCCCAACAGAAGGAGGACATGATCGTCCCAACTAATAAAAGAAATCAGCAATTACATTTTTTAAGTAGATAAACATGAACATTTATCACGTCCACTTTGTTAAGCTCAAATGGTTACCAACAATATCGGAGGAGATATTCAGGAATACCATACGAGCCAACCACGAGCTGAGAGAGTTCCATAACTAACTCATTCACTATAGTTTTACACCATTTTAAATACATCCTTAACCCCAGGGGCAAGGAGATGTAATTATGTAATCTTGAGAGATATACTAATGACAAAAATAATTACCTCTCCATGAACATAGGTAGGTTGTCGAATAGTGTATATTATGTTTTGTGCGTGAGATTGATTTACTTTCATTATTTACTTGCTTTCTTGGAATTACTCATTGTGATTCTCTCACACTCACAATTGGCGTCGTCTGTGGGAACGATTGCCTTTTCCTACGAAAGTAACTACTGAAAGAAAGTGCCTTGATGTCTCACCACAGCAGTAACTTACCTCAGGTCGGGGACGTACAAGCTGACCCAATTTCACTCAGGGTCAGGTATGTGGATCACTAGGAGCCAAATCCAAGGTTTCTCCAAGAGAGACTACCTTCTGAAGAGAGTCACGACCCAGGTATACATAGATCTCCAAGTTGTTCAATGCATATAAAGACATGATTTAAGAGAAAGAGGAGGCCACATGCCTCCAGATGGAAGAAAATGATCGTCTTTAAAGGAGACTGTAAAAAATGGAGAGAGATCTCCACAGCGACAACTGAAAATGTTGTGCACGGACTCCCAGTTCTCAGGCGAGTAAAACTCATAGCCGATGGAGGAGCTTTAAGCGCGACTTGAATAAATCGAAACGTGGATATTTAGAGAGATGCCACGGAAATGATGAATATTAGGAGGATATAAGAAGTCTGGTCCGAAGAGAGATGGATCAACACCCGACTCATTGAAGGGATAGGTCCACTCAAGAGTTGGCTAAAAAAGCTCTTAACACACATATGAGATTCCATTTTTAAGGTCGATAGAAGAGGAAGAGCCCTCAAAGAAGTTTACTGTTCATAGGTTTAAAATTTATTATGGCAAGATTGACCCCATAGACCACATCAGGCAGGCTATGATCCTATGTAGGGCTGTAAACGGGTCAGATTCGGATCGGATCAGGCTAATCCAAATCCTAATCCATTTATGTTAAACGGATTCAGATCCGATCAAATTATCCGAAGGATTATCTGTTAGGGTTTTGAATCCGAATCCGTTAATCCGATCCAATCCGATTATAATATTATAAATAATTATTATAATATATATTTCAAAAAATATATTTAAATAACTATTATAATATAAATTACTATTATAAATAAATACAATATATATTAATATAGGACTATTATAAATAACTATTAAAATTTATATTTAAAATATTAATAAATTTCTAAATACAATATATATTAATTAAAAATATTATATATATAGATATATATTAATCGGATCGGATTATTAACGGATTGGATCATATGAATCCAAATCCGCTCCATTTAATAAACGGGTAATCGGGTAATCGAATTTCAGGCGTGATCCAAATTCGTGTAAATGGATCGGATTCAAATTCAGATTTGAATAAAATCCGATCCGTTGACAGGTCTAATACTATGGAGCCACAATGACTCTCTTATGTGTCATATTTTCCCTTTTAGCCTACATGACGTTGCTCCGAAGTGGTTTGAGAGCCTAACTCATTGGTCTATCACGAGATTCAAGGTCCTTATTGAAGCTTTCACAGCCCCCATCATAACCAGTAGCTCCCATCCGAAGAAGATGGACAGGTTGCTCACGATGAAGAAGAAACCATAGGAAACCCTTCACGAGTATGCCAAGCGATATTGGGAGGTGTTTAATGAAATAAATGATATCTCAGAATAGGTTATCATAGCGTCCTTCAAGATCGATCTGCCGACCACATCCATGTTGCACTAATTCCTCTTAAAGAATGAGGCTAACACCATCAACGAACTCATGGTGCGTATTGAAAAGTACACCAAGGTTGAGGACGTGGTTCACACTAGCCTTAGAGAAATGGTCGGGCCAAAGAAAATAAGGAGGCGATAAGGATAACAGTCCCATGAAGGGGAATTAGAACGGGGTAAAGAATGGTTCCAAGAATGGGGGCAAGGTGGATCCTTCAAAATCCTTCCAAGCTATCAATACGGTCTTCAAAGAACCAATCTATAAGATACTGGGAAAAATCAAGGATCAATTTATGAAGTGGCCCAAAAAGTTGGATAGTGATCCAATGAAAAGGAACAACGCATTGCGATGTGCATTCCACAAGGAAGGCAACCACAAAATACAGAGTTGCAAATCGTTAAAATATCATCTAGAGGAGCTAGCCCAAGCTGAGAATCTGAATGAGTATATAGACAAGAAAGTTGACAAGGTTACAGCCAACAGTGACCAGTAGCCAGACAATGTCCTAGATGATGACATGGGATAAGAATTCGCAGTACTTCACAGAGCCTCCAACCTCAAGAAGATTCAAGGGAACGTTGTTTGGAAGGAACTAAAAAAGGTCACGACCTTTATGGAAACCTTCTAACCGACGACCACAGGACATCGACTACAACAAATATATCGTCTTCACGAAAGAAGATTTGGTTGGGGTAAGGACTTAGCACCACGATGCACTCGTAATCACTCTTAGAATTGTGAACTGGGATGTTCACAAGCTGTTGGTGGATCAAGGGAGCTCATCGAAGGTGATGTACCTAGAGCTCTTCCACAAATTGAAGCTCAACTTAGTCGGTCTTAAAGAAGCAACTGTTCCACGAGTCGACTTTGTTGGGAAAATCATGATACCATTGGGGGAAGGTGGTCCTGCTAGTAAGGGTAGGGAATATTTCAAAACTGATCGAATTTCTAGTGGTGGACATAAGTATGCCCTATCATGCCATTCTCGGCATATGGTGGTTGCATGCATTGAGACTGTGCCTTCAACCTACCATTATAAGCTCAATTGTATCACAAACCGGGGAGTAGTAGAGATCAAGGGCGATCAAGATACCACGCGAAAATGCTTCATCACCATCACTCGACCTAAAAAAAATGAAGAAGGAAAAAAAAGCTCTTTCGGCAGAAGCCCAAGATGGAGCTACCCCCTCTAAATAGCAATTATGGAATGGCCGACCAGGGTTGGAGGAGACTAGGGTTCTCCCTACTAATAGGGTATTTGAAAACCTAGAGGAGGTTAAATTTGATGACAACCTACCATAGATAAAGTTTTTGATTCGGACAACTAGGCTTGTGTTTCAGCCGGATCGGATCAAAAAATGCCTCTTTGGAAAAAAAAATGATTTTTTCAAAAATAAAATAATTCTTCCAATTTTCGATCCGGCTTTTTCAGGAAAAAAAATTGAATGCAGAAAAGTCAAAATATAAAAAAAATGAAAAATTCATAAAATAAATTAAAAATCTAGAAATTTCAAAATTTCCAAAATTAAAAAAAAAATAGGATTTTCGATTACTCAAAATTCTCATTTTAAAGAAGCAAAAAAAGGGTTTAACCCAACATGTAAATACATGAGGATTTAACCCATGTCTTTCATTTGTATAGAAGTTAGGATGATAATCTCTTTTTATAGAGCACGCTTTTGTAGCCCTCTACCTCTCTCAATCGATGTGGGATATGAAAAACTTTTAAAAAAATGGGAAAAAATGGATCGGCATAGTTTCAAAAAAATCGGATTGAAAAAATTGAAAAATCAAAAATTCAGAATTATTTTCGATTTTCTTGGAAAAATCATAAATTGGCAAACTAAAATTTCATTCCAAAATCGAAAAAAAACATATCAAAAATAAAAAAAAATCGGAAGTTCGAAAAAAAAAGCCCTAGGGACAACATTCGCCAATCATGGAAAAAATGATATTATTACCTTCCTAAAGAGCAACTAGGACGTGTTTGCTTGGGAGCCATATGATCTGACATGGATTGATCCCGAAGTGGCCTCTCACCATCTTCATGTGGATTCGTCCTTTAAGCCAATCACTCAAAAGGCCGGCTGAACAATCCCGGAGAAGGCTAAAGCGGGGGAAAACGAAGTAGGTAAACTTCTGGAGGCAAGGTCCATTAGAAAATTCAATTTTCAAAATGGCTCTCAAATCCAGTGGTAGTACAGAAGAATAACGACAACTGGAGGGTGTGTATTGATTTCACCAATCTCAACAAGGCCTTCCCAAAAGGTAGTTTCCCCTGCCGAAGATAAACCAGTTGGTCTACGTAATAGCAGCACATGAGCTAATGAGTTTCTTGGATGCCTATTTGGGGTATCACCAGATTCCTCTGTTCGGCCTCGACTAGAACAATACTTCATTTGTAACCCCAGTTGGTTTGTACTGCTATAAGGTCATGCTATTTGTCCTTAAGAACATTAGGGATTCACACCAAAGGTTGGTCACAAAAATTTTCAATCAATATATAGGGAAAACTGTGGACATTTATATCGACAACATGCTAGTCAAAAGAAAGAATAAAGGCGACCAACTCAGGGTCTTCTCAACACCTTTGAAATCCTCAGGGACTTTCGAATGAAGCTCAATGCGAGCAAGTGATCATTCCGAGTCTAGTCAGGAAAATTTATAGGTTATCTAGTCATTAAGAGAGGAATTGAGACCAACCCAGATCAGATTGATGATATAAACAAGGTTCAGCCATCGAAGACATTGCGTGAGATCCAAAAGCTCATCACGATGCTCACGGCACTCAACCTCTTTATCTCCACGTCCTTATAGTGATTTCAACCATTCTTTCATCTCCTTAAGATGGAGAAGGGCCTCACCTAGAGCGACGATTGCTCAAAATATCTTGAAGAAAGTTTTAGTCATTCCCGATGATGGGGATCCTCTATACCTCTACCTCATAGTCTCAAATCACACAATCAACTCGACCTTAGTCTACGAGAAAGAGGAGGAACATTTTCCCATTTATTATGTCAACAAGACACTTTTGGATGGAGATAAACACTATCATCCGTTGAAAAAACTAGCTTATGCTCTGGTAATCGCTTCATGGAATCTTAAGCACTACTTTGAAGCCCACTCTGTTACCGTTATCACTTCATCCCCCTTAAAGTATTTCTTCAAAAAGCTAACCTTTCTAGTCGAATGTTAAAATGGTCAATCGAAGATGGAAGGTTTGATATCCACTTTCAATCAAGAATAATGATTAAGGGGTAAATTTTGGCTGACTTCATCGCGAAATTCACAGGAAATAGTTCGATCGAACATTAACTAACCAAGCAGTTGAAGACCAAGGAAGCACAGTCTGAGATTTAGACCCTATACTTTTATGGAGCCTCCAATTCCAAGGGGCATGAGTGAGAATTGTCCTCGTAACCCCATAAGACACCAACATTGAACAAGGAATCAGGTTGGGCTTTGATGCTTCCAATAATGAGGAAGAATATGAAGCACTGATAGCGGACCTACATAAGGCCTAAATACTGGGAGAAAAGTGACTCAATGTGTTCAATGATTCCAAATTGGTGTCCAAACAAGACATCAGGGACTTTAACGCAAAAAATGACAAGATGAAAGCCTACCTAGCTGTGGTACGCATGCTCATAACTAAGTTCGAAGAAGTCCACGTTCAATAGTTCCCTCGAGGGCAAAATAATCATGTTAACGCCTTAGCAGCCCTAATCTTAACAGTAGACCTTGACCTTAAAAGAATAATCAAAGTGGAGTCCTACCTAAACCCATCATTAACAAGGCAATCTTAACCGAGAAAATTCTCACCATTGAAAAGGGTCCTAGCTGGATGGATTCAATCATTGTATACTTGCAGAATGAGGCACTACTAAGTGATAAAAAATTGGCTCACCAAGTAAGAGTAAGGGTTGCTTGATGACCTCAAGAAGAGGCTAGAAAGAGTTAAAGGTGCTTGGGTGGACGAGCTCCCTCATATTCTCTGGGCATATCGTACCACACCCAGGAGATCAACCGGGAAAATGCCCTTCGCGCTCACCTATGGAATGGAAGCCATCATACCACTCAAAGTTGGTCTCCTTATCATGAGAACAAAACTGGATGACCAATGATTGAATGGCGATGCCCTTAGCGTTGAACTTGACCTTACCGACGAACAAAAAGATCAAGCCATGATTAATATAGCCTCATATCAGTAAAATTGGAAAAGCAGTACAATAAAAGGGTCAATCTGAGGAATTTCATAATAGGAGACTATATCCTGAAGAAAGTCCTCGGGAGTGTCGTAAGGCTGTCAAACGAGAAATTGGGGCCTAATTAAGAAGTACCTTTCAAAGTGGTCAGGGATGATCTATAAGGAGCTTATCACTTGGAAGTAATGGAGGGAAGATAGTTACCTCGTACATGGCATGTGGACAACCTTGAGAAGTTCTACTTTTAGTTTTCTTATGTCTCCACACATTAGTTTACGCAAATTTTCATTTCAATCTTATGTCACTCATATTTTTATTTTAGTTATGAATATATAAAGTCCCTTTCTAGTTTTAATCTCGGCTAATCAACATTATATCCTACTTAACTGATTCATACTGAGTTTTTAATCTTTGAAAGTCGTCGACCATTCGGTGAGACGATCAGACTTTAATTACAATAGCAGTGTTTCTTATTACAATTAAAATCAAAGTCCATAAGTCCTATTCATAACCAACACAAGAGACCTTATGACCTTATCAAGCAAGACAAAAAGTGCTAAGGGGGATACCTGCACAATAAACCAACTTTGGTTGGTCGATTAAAATCCTGAAAGGGTGGATTACCCATAAACTAGGTGCATTTTTTCCATCATTTTTCCTAGGACTAAGGGTGGTGTGATGACACAATGTAAAAGGTAATGAAGATAAAATAACACATGCAAATTCATACTGGACTTGAAAAATACAATAACATTTAGTATCAAATTTATTTACTTGGAAGAAGCCCAAATTACAAAATGTACCAATTACATAGAAAATTATAAAATTACATAAAATATACCACAGTTTATGGTCGACGAGACAAAAAATATTCTATTTTCTTTCTCCGCCCATTATCAGGATTGGAAGCATATTCATCATCACTATCATGATCCACCAGGTAGTCATTAACCAGTTGAAGGGGATAACATCCTAAGGGACCCACTCTTCATCTTTTCCAAAAGGAGGTCGGCGGTACACCGAGTAATTCACTTGGTATATGTACCCCACCGAGAAAATTCCTAGGGCAGTAAGCGTACCTGGTTTTCAACGCCAAGGTCGTTCAAGATAGATCACCATCTCATTCGAACGACATTGAGATGTCGCGCGTAGTCGTTCAAGCGACACGTGTATCTCATTCGAGCGAGATGGATTTTCATTCGAGCAGTGTTACTTTTTGGCTTCCACGTTGACCTCATGCGTATCCTTTGACCGCCTCAAAAATCCTTTAAAAAGAGGCGTCCAGCCTTGGTTTTCGTGTGGAGAAAAAGTTTTCTAACTTTAAGAGTTTTAAATTATTTGAAAGTAACTTTTGTTTATCTGTCCAGATTTCAAATTCGGTACCTTTGGCAGTATGTTTATTTCTCCAACAATTTAAGGGTTTAAATATTTGTTTGTTTACAATTCACAAAAATCCCTATTAATTTTGTATGAGTTTTTTTGTGGAACCCAAGAACATATTTTGCCTTTGTTCATTATTTATGGGGAGAGATCTGCAACCGACAGCTGCGTGCTATTGTGGAGAGAGTCCTTGTGAAGATTTTTGACTGTGTGTCTCGACTGCGCGTTCCGGTGGTATAGCTGCGTGCGAATCATTGCTGATTTATTTCTAGCCGTTGTGTTGGAGGTTTGACGAAGACACCGTGCATTACTCTTGTGGGAAAAATCAAAATGGTATGTAATTCAATGGTCTTCTAAACTTGTCAAAGTTATAGAAATAAAAAGGTTTTACCCTGCGGGGATTAGACTATAATTAGATAAGTGTGCCAAATTAGAAATTTGCGAATTTAATCAATGATCACACAAGTCATATTTTTACAAGCTATCACTCCTTATGAGTATTGTCGAATTATGACGTGTACCACATCTAAAGAGGCTTGGGATGTTTTGAAACTGACACATGAGGGTACGAACGCGGTTAAAGAATCAAAATTACAAAATTTGGCCACCCAATTTGAGACTACCACCATGTCTGAGTCTGAATTCTTTGATTATTTTTATGCACGTTTGTCGGACATTGTCAACACTAGTTTTAATTTGGGTGAGGTGATTGATAACACGCGTGTCGTTAAAAAGATTTAAGATCTCTCCCAAAACGGTTAATTCCTAAAGTCACTATTTTTAATTCTCTAGGAAATTTGAAATCACTTAGGTTGGAAGAACTTGTAGGAGATCTTCAAACCTATGAGATTGACATGTTTCCCCAAACCATTAAGGCTAAGGATAATGACGTTACTTTAAAGACTCATTTTAAGAAAAAGAAAGAAAAAGTTTGTGAGTCCGATTCTGAGGGTGAGTTTGATTTTGATGATGTGGCCATGCTTGCGAATTTTTTTAAAAAGTTTCTCAAAATGAATAAAGAAAATTCTTCTAATAAGAGATTTTTTGAGAAAAATAAAAAAGGCTAAAGAAAGCGGCGAGAAAGAGAAGGAGAGAGAAAAAGAAAAGGAGAGTGAGTAAAATTTAGAAAGTTTGACTTGTTTTGAGTGTGGGGGTAAAGGGCATAAGGCGTATGAGTGTGCCACTAGACTTAGGAGAGAGGGAAAGAAAGTGGCCATGCCTGCCACACTTAGTGATAGTGAGGGTGAAGATGAGTCTGGAGATGGTTTAGCACATGGGATGGTTGTCTCTTTTTCTAGTCGTGTGAGCACACCCACTTTGTCTCACGAGAGTGCACATGAGAGTGATGGTAGTGATTTGTGATCTTCGAGTGAGGAAGAAAGAGAGAAGGAGAGTGGAAGTGAGCTCCAAAAATCTTTTAGAGATTTGTACACCGAGACCTTGAAAACAAATAAGTATAATAGAGATTTAGGTCATCGGGTTTTAAATTTGGAGAGAGAGAAGGAAGTTTTAAAAAGGGAAAAGTGTGATTTGACCAACACGGTGTCTAGTCTAACGACACGTGTATCCCAACTCGAGAGTGATCTAGAACGTGCCCAGGAGGTCAAAATCTCTTTGGAGAATGAATCTAAGGAGGTTGGAAAGATGGTTCTCAATCCAATTTTGGGTAAAGGTGATAAGTTGGGAATAAGTCATGACGATGCATCTACTTCCCAATTAGCACCCGAATCGATTCCCACTTTAGTGTTACATTCACATGAGTTTCACCCTAACCCACCTAGGCGTCCCATTCCTTTTAAAAGAGCGCGTCCTAGAGTTTTTGAGAGAGGTTTTCCTAGGCCTATATATGTTTGTTCGCATTGCAAAAGTAGATGACACCTTAGGGAATTTTGTTTTAAGTTGGGTTATGTGTCATGTTTTGCTTCTACACGTGTTTCTGCCACACATGCACCCACACATGATACTTTACATGCTCCTGGAGACTACATGATAGAGTTTGCACATCTAGGTGAGCAAGTTAAATTTTTAGTCAAAACTTCACAAAATTTGATGGAGGTTTTTCATAAGTTGGCACCACCTTTGAAAAACCCCACTGCACCTAACGATTGAGGTTTGACTTGTTTACTAGCATAGGATATTTTTCATGCTGTCATTATTTGCCTATTGATAGTATGTATTATGTTTGTATGTTTTATATTTTAGAAAAATTTGAAAATCCAAAAATATTTTATTTTGAGAAAATTTTGAGAAAATCTAAAAAGATTTTTGTATTTTGTTTACACCTTTTATGGATAGACACATAGGATGAGCAAGTCACAACATCATTTCATTTTTTCATGTGACTATTTGATAGTGTTTTGAGATAATATATCATGTCATCTTTGTGCTTTATAATGTGTGGAGTCATTAAGATGTAATTAAGTGGTACTTCCTATATGATTGACTCATGATTTCCTTTATTGCACACATGCATGGGTTTGTTTGATTATTGTGCTTATCTTATCACATGTTGGTTGGGTGTTTTCACTTCAATCATGTCCTTAAAATGAACAAAGCGCGATAAAACTTGATAAGAAAGTTTTGCATGTAAGAGCCGTTTGTGAGTTTCTGTGCTTTATTTGAAAATGGTGAAGGGCTACGAAAGGTTATCATTTATCTTTTGCGATTAATCCACCGTTTAATTAGACCTAAAAAATTGAGATATTTTAACTATCATGGGTCTAAAGAGGTTTAAAAGATCCCAAAAAATTTAAAGGCAATAAAAAGAAATTCATGCCAAGAAGGGGCCATTAGGTTTTTGCACCAATTCTCCAATGTTTGAGAATTTAGATTACCTCTAAAAGAAAATATGCATGAGGGAGTTTGGATGGGGATTTTATAACGGGTCTGCACATCCTTGAAAGTCTTGAAAAAGCGTTAAATAGTTTTGGACATTATTGGTGTGGAAATCACTTTGACTTTGATTTGTTGATTTGCATAAGACTATGTCATCTAAATTAAACATTTTTTACACCTAAGGATACTTTTGATGTTCATTCGTTAGGGGTATACATTTGTATCGTGCACATATGATTGATTGATTTTATTTACCTATTGAATGTGTTCACACCCATACTTTTCATTTCCATGACTTGGTTGTTTTAGTTTAAATCCATGGTGTGATTTTTGGTATCTTATTTTTTGTACGAAAAAATTTGAAAAATCAAAAATAGTTTGTGAATGTTTTTGAGATACTCCTTTGCATGCGCGTTGATTGATTCATATTTTCTATGCACCTTTGTCATGACACTCCATGTTTAGTTTTTTTCTTCTTATCTGTCTATTTGGAAACATCATAAAATGGGGGAGAAAGAATTATCATGTTATGGGGGAGTTTTTTGATTATGGGGGAGATTTGATTATATTGATTAATTTATTCTTATATAATTTCAATCTCGATGCGTCACGAAGGTTTTTGATTTTTCTCATGTGTTTAGGTACGAAGATTGAAGATCATTATGATACACACCTTGATGAGAAAAGCTTTGAGAGTTTTGATGTTGAAGAAAAAATTTGAGAACTTGCAAATTTTACCTTTTTAGTTTTGGGATTCATGGGAGGGTAGATTTGTATAGGCATTTTGGTTTTTGATAATTCAGATATTTTTATGTATGTACCGTCATAGACATAGGGGGAGATTTGTAAGGTCATATTTTTAATAAGTCCGTCACAATTAATTATGTCGTATACCGCTATAAGCCGTCGAAGAATTGAGAAGATTGTATCTACAAAAGACGGATCCGAATAACAAGTTGTCTTCAACATTCAAGCCCAACAATATGACATTTGGTAAGATAATGTTTAAAGTTTCATTTAAATTTCATATTAAGAGTGTTGGTATACTTTTTAAAAGAGTTTTAAAAATCTTTTATATAAAATTATTTTTATAAATGTTGTTTATAAAAAGGTTTCTTTACTGTTTGTATATAAAAAGGTTTCATTACTGTTTTAGAAAACATGTGTTTTGAAAAGGTTTGAGAAAATTCCTAAGGCAGTAAGCGTACCTGGGTTTCGACACCAAGGTCGTTCCAGCAAGATCAACATCTCGTTCGAACGACATTGAGATGTTGTGCGTAGTTGTTCGAGCGACATGCGTATCTCGTTCGAGCGATGTTACTTTTTGGCTGCCACGCTGACCTCGTGCTTATCCTTTGACCGCCTCAAAACTCCTTTAGAAATAGGCGTCCAGCCTTGGTTTTTGTATGGAGAAATTTTTTTCTAACTTTAAGAGTTTTAAATTCTTTGAAAGTAACTTTTGTTTATCTGCCCAGATTTCAAATTCGGTACCTTTGGCAGTATGTTTATTTCTCCAACAATTTAAGGGTTCAAATATTTGTTTGTTTACAATTCATAAAAATCCCAATTACTTTTGTGTGAGTTATTTTGTGGAACCCAATAACATATTTTTCCTTTGTTCATTCTTTGTGGGGAGATCTCTGCAACCGGCAGTTGCTTGCTATTGTGGAGGGAGTCCTTGTGAAGATTTTAGACTGTGTGTCTGGACTGCGCATCCACGAGGTATAGCTGCATGCGAACCATTGTTGATTTATTTTTAGCCGTTGCTTTGGAGGTTTGACGAAGACACCGTGCGTTACACTTGTGGGAAAAAGCAAGATGGTATGTAAGTCAATGGTCTTGTAAACTTATCAAAGTTCTAGAAATAAAAAGGTTTTGCCCTGCGAGGATTTTTCCTGAAATTTGTGTCGCATGATTTATTATTTATGGGTTGACACACGCACACACGTAGTTGCATGTTTAGGGGATGAATTAATTTGGTTTAAAAATAGACGCTAATTAAATAAGTGGGCCAAATTATAAATTTACGAATTTAATCAATTATCACACACGTCATATTTTTACAAGGAAGTTTACTCGGCAACAAACTACAATAACAGAGTAAACAGAGAAAAATAGGAGGCAATTCAGTAGAAGAAAATATCACTTTCATTAACAGAATAAGGGTTAGGTAGAGCCATTACAATCCAAGAGAAAAGAAAAAAGTATAATGCACGAGTAGAAGAAGAAAACATAACCCTAGAACTATATGATTCATTTCTTCATCTGCTCTTCTGTATTAATTTTTTCCCCTTGGACACCGCTCCTTTTCCTGGGGTGCCACATCCTCCGTTTTGTCTGTAAGATGGCTGGCAGAGGGCTCTTCATCTATAGAAGGAAGGGGACCTAACTGGTGACTATCAAAAAGTTCAGACTCAGAGGGGACTCCGATTTACACCAAGGCTTTATCTTAGACCTTCTTGAAGCTCGCCTTCTGGGCATAGGAAACTTGAACCTTGGCATCGCCAAATGCCTCAATCCATCCTTGCTCAAAACTGAGATCCTTGATGGAAGTAATTCATTCCACTTTCTTTGTTAATTGAGAGATTACCACTGCAGCCTTTGCTGCGGCTACCTTTAGCAGGGAGATATGAATCTTCTGTGTGGATATAACCTTGATAATTGCCTTACTTTTTTTTATCACATACCTATTTGGCCTAGGCCATGGCCTCCATGGGCTTCTGAATGGCCTCTTCTAACTCATACTTCTTCTTAGACTGGTCAACACGACCATTTAAACGAGCGGTAAACTCTGCCACAAGCTGCAAAATAAATGATAAAGGATTCAATATGTTATATTTGAACAACTTAAAGGATATAATCAGGCAGGAAAGATGAAGAAAACTATTACCAAGACTAGAGTTTGGGAATCTCGGAGGGAGAGATGGTCATGTCCTAGAATCCTCACTCGCTTGCAATCGTCAGTGAGCACTGCCCCTTTAACAAGCTTGAGGCAAGGGCTACGGATCGGGCCTTGAAGATGTTGGGGGAAGAAGGGGAAACACTATACTTTTTTAAAAGAGCCATGGGAGCCTTCTTCTTTTCCTCCTCTTTATTCTCCTCCTCCTCTCTCCTCTTCTTCTTTTCCTCCTCATTCTTCTTCTCCTCAGCGACCAAGCCAAGGTCACCAGACTTAGAGGATTCACCCTCCACTTTCTTCTAATACTTATCCCTAGTAGAAAGAAGGATGTTATCATCATCATCATCATCACTAAGTAGGAGGACTCTCTTTATAGTTGGATCCATTGAGTCTTCCTTTTCTAACTAGATTGACTCGATGTCTAACGGCTCACAGGATGAGGAATCTTCCTCGTCAGCAGAGGAAGATCATGCATATCATCTACAGGGTGAGTAGTAAAGTCGCTGGTGCTTTTGGTGTATTCGAGCAAGAACGCTGAAGACCTGGGATGTTCGCTCTTAGGAAAATGGTCATTCACACTCCAAGCCTTGAGGAGGTCAACAACTCTAATGTCTTTTAGGGAGGGCTCTTTATTTTTCTTGCGACCTGTTCACAAGACAACATATAAAAAAAATCAGCAATAGCAGAACTAATAATAAAGCAACTAGCAAGTTGAAAAACTAGGTGTTAACCTATGTGATCATCCCCCCAGTTAGGGCAAAAAAACCTTATGTATTATTCTCCCTCAGGGAGAGATTTATGTTGCCAATTTTTGGCAATAAACCGCTAATCCAATATTCCTTATTGGAGTCACGGAGGTTTACGACTGACACCTTTTCGGCTTTCATCACCTCAAATAAATGAGTCTCTCAGAAGTGCGAGACCGGGAGTAGCAAAACCTGATCTCTGGGATGCTCAAGTTGGTCCCATAAAGCTCATTTATGTGATTAGCCCCATTGACTATTTGCCAATTACTAAGGGCACACTGAGCAAGGACCACCTTAAAAAATTCAAAAAACCCTAAAAATAGGGTATTGGGGGGAAATGTCACCCCCCCCTTGAACCACAACCAAGGTGTGGATCCAGCGTCCCCCCGTGGACATCTCTGACATCTTTGGGCATAGGGGCATAGTCCATCCCCAGCCAGGAGGGAATGAAATAAATTTTTCTAAAATCTTCCACGCTCTTCCCATTAATGGTTGTCATGTTTGGAAGGAATAAAACTATCACTATTAAAGACAAATATTGGAAATAAGAACAAACCTACGAAAAGAAGAAGTAAGAAGTGAAGACGAGGACTTACAAAGATAGAAGGATGCAAAGGAGGCTCTGAAGATGTTGATAAGCATAAGATCAAAGGCAAAGTGACTGTTTAGAGTATGACCATTTTGTTTGAATCTTCATGCACAATCACGAGACAGGGCTCCCAAGAGGGGTTTTGATGACTCACCCACTGCTCGAACAAGCGTACCCTAAGGTTGCGGCTTAATTACAATACAACCATGCTGACTCAAATTTTGCTAGTAAGTTCAAAAATGACTAGGCCTAAACAATAAGTAAAATCTATTGGCCCAAGAAATATCTCAACCTAGAGATTTTAGGTGCAATTATAGGGACCTAAATAATTAACCAGGCCCAATTGAGAGGGCAACTGACCAAGCCCAACAGAAATTGTGAGGACCTAAATAATTAACCAGGCCCAATTGAGAGAGCATCCGACCATGCCCAATGGAAGGAGGAGATATTCGACCCAACTACTCACAAAAATTAGCAATTACATTAATCACGTGGATAATTACAAATACTTGTCACATCCACATTGATAATATTAAACGGTTACCAACAATCTTGGAGGAGATATTCATGAATACCACGCGAGTCGATCACAAATTGGTAGATTTTCTTAAATAACTCGAACACTACGATTTTACACCATTATAAATAAAGCCCGAACCCCTGGGCTAAGGGGATGTGATTTTATAATCTTGAGAGATATACTAATAAGAAAAATAGTGACCTCTCCACGGACGTAGGCAAGTTACCGACCCACATATATTCTATATTGTGTGTGAGATTGATTTGATTTCATTATTTACTTGTTTTATTGGAATTATTCATTGTGATTCTTTCGCACTCGCAAAAATATATTCTTTTTATTTTCCTTTTAATTCGTTAGGATATTGTCAACGGTGGCCTTTCACGCAAGAAATATTTTTCCATTAGTATCCATTTCACATGCACACTCATATTTTTAATAAAGCAACAAACTTACGAAAAATGGTTCTTACATGTATAAATACCACATAGTAAAAAAATATATGTATAATGATAAGATTGATGGGAAAACACATCACTTACCTCATGTAACATATAAAGTTAATGTCCAAAAGAGCTCATGCATGTGTGTGCGGAGGCATATGTTGAGTGGATCCATAACCAAATCAAAGTCGAACTACTCTATGCAAGCGTGAATTAGAATAGTCCTAACCATTAAAAATCATAATCAAAAGTCCTAGCCACATGGATACATGAAACAAAGTGGATTCAAACACACTGATATGTCACACAAAATGTGTAAAATAAAACTACACATAAATAAAAATCTTTTTGAGTTTTTAAATATTTTTTAAAAAAATGACATCACTTGGAAACAAAACTTTAAAGATAAACAAAATCTTTTTGTATTTTTCAATAAGACTCAATAAATGTAAAATCAAAATACAAAATACTCAAACATTAAAAAACTATCAAACACATATCACATGAAGCACAAAAGCTAGATTATGAAAACATGCCAACAAAATCAATCATTAGATTTATCATGAGAAGTATCATGTGCAAGCATTCAAGAATCAACAAGTCTAATGTTTAAGGCCTCTAAATCTGATTTCCTAACCCATATAGGTGTGACATGATGCTATTTGGTTTTGGAAACCTGGGTTTAGTCTTAGACTTTTTAGGACATTTTCTAAGATCAAAGCAAAAATGCCTTAGGTGACATTTCCTACCGCAATATGTGCACGTGAAGACACGATGAGGAATGTTACCTAAGGGTTGACCATTTCTAATTTCCTTGTTAAATATCGAATCTCTCAAAGTCATGGTCTTCTCTTTCATAGTTGAAGCATTTGGATCGTTAAAGTCAATCCCATAATTGTTATCTTTGATTCGGACGGTGGCTAACATTTTATCCAACTTTTCTGACCTAGATTCCATATCAAATTTGACAATAATTGATTCTCTCAATATCTCTTCTAACTCCCCAATCCTAGACTCGAACAAACGACGAGATTCATAAAAAACAAGGGAGTCATTTTTTAAAATCTCCATCAAACCATGAAGGTTATCTCACTACTCTTTAACAAATGAGATCTTATCCTTAACAGTCATCTCGTGTGCACTGAGATCCTCATTCAATTTACACTTATCAGTACCTACAAGACATTTTTAATCTTAACTTCCAACTTCAAGTTAGCCCTTTTCAATTTCATCGTCTCTGCAAATAACTCTCAGAAGGAAACTTGAAGTTTATTACCCTCATCCTCTTCTTCTTCTTCTTCTTCTTCTTCTTCTTCTTCTTCTTCTTCTTCTTCTTCTTCTTCTTCTTCTTCTTCTTCTTCTTCTTCACCACAACTCACTTGGGAATCACAAATAATGGCCTTATAATTATTAGCTCATAATTATTTTTATCGAAATATTTTTCACCAAGTCTCACATGACTAGCCATGGATGCAATGTAGTGGCGCATAATAGGGGAATCGGGTACCTCTTTCGATTTGGTGGCATTGTATGACTTTATCTTCTTGACTTCCTTGCTTAGCTTAGTGGGACATTTAGCTGCCCTATGGCTATAACCCTCACACCCAAAGCATTTATCCCACTCATTTCTCTTAAAATTATCATTACAATTTTTAGGGAAATTTACAACCTTATTAAACATGTTTTTCTCAAACTTCTTTTCTTCTTTCGATTGTTGTTTAAACTTGCAAAATTTCTTAATATTTTTTCACAAACATGGCTATATCATCATAATGATGTTAGGTTCATCATCTTAAATAATTGTATCCTCCTTCCGGGCTTTCAAAATAATGCCCTCATTTTTCTTTATATTTTTGGAGGAAAACATGTCGAGTTCATAGGTTTGAAGATTACCTATAAGCTCTTCGAGTTTCATAGAGTCTAGAGTGCCCGAGGAATTCCAAATAGACACTTTAGATTTAAATCTTTCGGGTAAGGACCTTAAAATTTTCTTGACTATTCGGGTTTCAGGTATTATCTCTGTCAAGTTAAAAAATGATTCACAATATCAGAAAGTCTAGCATAGAACTCAACGAAGGTTTCACTCTCCTCCATCCTAATAATTTAAAAATTAGTGGCGAGGTTTTGGAGTTTAGAGGTCTTAACAACACTAGTTCCCTCATGGGTTAGTTGGAGTATATCCCAAGTTTTTTTGTGATGGAACTCTTTCGGTGTGGTCGGAAAAAATAAGACATTTAAACAATGGGAATTACAATTTGTGCTCATCCTGACTCCAACTTTCCACGGGTTTAGGGATATGAAGTTCACCTACTAAAGTTGTGGTGGGGTTTACCCATTAATAACAGCTTAATGATAGACAGGATTTTGCCGTGGCGCGAGAGTCACCTATGAGTCAGTTGTTTTTTATATTCATCTCACCAACTCTATACAAAAACCTAAACTATGACTACACTATTTTAAAGGAGTATAGCGGCCAGTCCGGGTATCGAATCCACAAAGACAAGTTGCTATAATTTAAATGGTTTATTACTTCTAAGTAAAAGTGCAAAAGATATTTTTTTCTAACTAAAAAGAAATAAAAGATAAACTAGGCATGAGTGTATTTAAACTAAAATTAACAAAGGAATAAAAACTATAGGTTGCGTCGGATATCCTGTAATACCCCATATTTTAATGTATATTTATTTTAAATGAAATAATGGGAAATGGGGATTAATTAAATTAAAGGGAGAAAAATTTAAATTATTATTAATCCAATTTTAAGATAATAATTACTAGCGGGATGAGAGTTAGTAGTTATTGAAATAATATTATGGTCGGTGAGTAGCTACACGGTAGTTATGTTATAAATATTTGGGACGCGTCACGTCATTTGTATTTGGGGGTTGAAAAAGTAAATTATTTTTGTATAACTCGGATGACTATTTTGAGTGCGCCAAAGTGTTCGAAAGGGTCAAAATAGTCAGAAAACACTACTCGGGTATTTTATTTGAAGTCCGGGTCATTTTAGACCAAAACCCCCCAGAGGGGTGTTTTGGTCTTTTGGCATGTTAGGGCAGCTATATGGACGAAAATTAGGGCTGATTAAAATCATTTAGAGGGTTAAGTGTTAGTCTTCAACCTAAGATAGAGAGAGAGGCAAAGAGAGAGAGAACCAAGGAAGAAGAAGAAGTCACCATTGGAGCTCCAACTCAAGCTTTCACTCCAAACAAAATACACCAACGCGTAGCTCGTGTCAAGGGCATCGTTCTCATACCAATTTCAATCTGGAAATCAGAAGTTCATTTTTAAGGCAAGTGTTTATCTTGCTCTTCTCTTTAGCATATATTGTTCTTGTTAATCTAGGCTTGATGATGGGTATTTAGAACAATGAAAATTTGGGTTTAATTCGACTAAATGATGAAGAAGACTTATAAATTGGAAATGAGTTCACATGTAGAGGTCTTGCCCTTGATAGACTAATAAAATATGGAAATTATGTTTTATTCATGAAATATATTGGAAGATTGAATAATTAAAATCATGAGATCATATTTGGGAAGAATTTTTGGGAATTGAATAGATGGTTAAATTTCCTATTGATAATTAAAGGATTTGATCTGTAATCCGTGTTAAAAATGTCTTGAGATGTTTAGGATTAATGTAGTAACATTTGGTTTGGATTGGGGATAAGTATTTGTATGTTTTGAGGATTAAAAGTGGAGAAAAATCGAAATTAGGAAGAACAGGGCATTTCTGCCATCTCGTTACAAGACATGTCCAGGTCGTTCGAACGAACTCGTTCGAACGAGACTTCTAATGAGATTCTAGAGGACTTTATAATGAGTTGCTGAGTTCATTCAAAGATGGAAACTCGTTCGAACGAACTCGTTCAAACGAGAATCCTAGAACTTATAACGAGTTTCCAGAATGGGTTTTTAAGGGTTGTTTGGGTTAGAAACCTTTCCAGGGTTATTTATATAAGAGTATTCACCTACGTGAGTGATGGGTGACCTAAATTTCTAGTGTGCGAATAAAGAAAGGGGTAATAGTAATTCCGAATTATATTATGGGAGTGTGTGATCACCTATGAATATATAAGTTGTGTGCATGCTTATTACGTGAAATCTTATGTGTATGACATACCTAGCTACTGGCTATCGAGTGGGGGTTAATGCGTTGTGGTCGACCATATCTTGTGTGCCTTCGGTGGGAAGTTTGAGTCGTACCACTAGAGCATGGAACCTTGGCTACGGGCTATCGTAGAACGATAGTGATTGACGGCCGAATGGGTGCATAGGTATGTGCGTAACCCATAAGGCTAGGAACCAAGTTCGCCTCCAATATGTGTATATGTTTCATTGGTTCGTGGGAGATTGAACCTATTGTCCTCTGTGCGTGAGAGAAGCAATTGGACTAGATAGACGAGTACGCGTAGCACAAGAGGTTTCTCAACCATGGTGCAATATCGTAATAAATATATATAAATTGATATATATACATAAAGAGGAGAATGTGTGTATACCTAAATCTTGTTTAGGGTCTTGTGTGAATGACTCTACTTTATTATGTGTACTTATGGAACATCAGCTTGGCATTTAGAAGAATGTGAGAATGAACTAATGTAATTCCAAACCTATATCGAGATCTTAAATACAATGGTTTTGAGTTAGTTATGAAGTCTTTCTAACTTTATTTAATGACTAAGGGCCTAATGGATCCCCACGACCAACATTGTCACATAGTAGTGTATCGGGGGGGTTCCTTGTTTGAATTTCTCTTGCGAGACACCCCATGCATGAACGTAACATCATGTTGGTATTGGGAAGAAGTTTATCCCTTAGTCCAGTAGAGTAACGAACTAGTATGGGAAGTTAGATTCACTAGGTGTGCACGTTAGATGAGAGGTGAGCACCCCAAGCGAGGACACGAAGTTAACAGGGTTAATATATGTGCTAATTAAATCAATTTATGCACTTGTTATTTTTAAACTATTTTCAAATCGGGCTTTGACCCGCTTTTCTATATCTCTCTCTCTTGCACTATTATTTTTAGGTGCCCAGCCATAGGGTCACCATCCTTAGGAGACTTTACTCAGTTACCGTGCTGTAGCTGCTTCTGAAGCGGCAGGATATTTTATAGTAGACGACTCAGTCCATTCTTCCTTTATCAGTTATCTATTTATTGGAAATGTCGTCCATTCTTCCATTTTACATTCAAAGATTTAGCTGTTTGTAATCCTCTCTTAGATTTTATCTCCTATTATTGTCATTTATTATATGGAACTTTTATCTGGATATGTTATACTCCGGTCATTCATTTACTGCAGCTAGACTTTATTTGTATTGATTGCAATGCATAGAGATTGTTGGTATTCTAGTTGATAATTATTTTATGTTAAGTTAAAGTTTGGACATCACCCTTTTTAAATACTAGGTGGTTAGTTTTATTAAATTAAAAAGAATTGAGTTTCAACAGTGATGCATTATCTATACCAACTGGATATTCTGAAATTAATTAATAAAGGACTGATCACCCGGTAATTAATTAGGCGGGGTGTTATAGGTGGTATCAGTGCATCAGGTTCTAGTATCCTTAGGATCTGTACGGCTTATTATGTTTTTGCGTAGAGTTCTTTCACATAGAGCCCTATGTTTTAGGATTGTTGTACTCTTCTGATGTTTTACGTTCTTCTGCTATTTGGAGAAAATAACTGTAGACTTATGAAATTTGTTTCTTTTTTCAGATGCCTCCAAAATGTGCACCACGAGTTCCTAGGAATGCCCAGCCAGAACTACAACCGGAACCTGCCCTAGGAATGATGAACGCTGCTGAGGTGGCTGCCATAGTCGCTCAGGCGGTGAATGCTGCCTTAACAGTGGTGCAACATGCATAACGTCATGCACCGGTAGTGACCCCAGCACAGGCCCATGCTCTCCTGTCTACTTGGGAGCGTGTCAAGGATGAATTTTAAAAGGCACATCCCCCGGAGTTTTCAGGGAGCTCCGATGTGGTGGTAGCTAACCAAAGTAAGAAAGATATGCAGAGGCACTTAAGGATGCATGAGGGTACGGAGGTACAGGGACAAGTTCTAGTCACATTCAAATTAGTAGGGGCAGCACTACAATGCTGGGAGTCGATCACCACCGTTGAGGAGAGAGACACACTTGGTATTCAAGACTTTTGGGTGCGGTTCGACCGCAATTACTTCATGTCGGTTGTTCAGACCGAGATGAGCCGAAAGTTAGCGAATTTTAAACAGGAGGGAAGAAGTGTGGCTGAGTATGAGGCAAAATTTACTAGCCTCCTTAGCATTGTACCAAATGAGATACCGACCGAGGAGAAGAAATTTCATTACTTCATGGATGGGTTAACATGGAGAATTTGCCAACAGTTAATAGGAAATTGTAATACCTCGTAATTTTATTGATATTTATTTAAGGGATTAATTAAATTAAATGTGAATTAATTAAAAATTAATCCGAATATAAATACTAGCGAGATGTGAGTTGGTATTTGATTTTGATGTTAAAATTATTATTTCCGAGTATGTATGGTAATACATGAGTATTGTTAAATATTAAAATCGTCGCGAGACTGAAATACGACAATTTGGGAAATTTAGTTGGGACGCGCGTGTCAGTCACGTCAGGGATGTGATTATTTGAATTAAAAAGTGAATTTTATTTTTATCAACCGAATGGTCATTTTGAGTGCGCCAACGAGTCCCGAAGGGTCGAAATAGTCAGAAAACACTAGCCGGGGGTTTAGTTTGGGTCCCGGGGAATTTTTAGGCCATACCGACAACTTAAAAGGGTATTTTGGTAATTTTGAAATTTTGGGGATTAAAGCCTACGAATTTTAGGAGTTAATTATACATTATTTAGTAACCCACTAAGCCCATTATCAGTATTTGGCAAGTTTGAGTGCTACGGGAGTTATAGGAAGAGTTGGAAGAGGTTCCTAAAAGAAAACCCATAACCACCATCTTCAACCTTGGGAGAAAATCTGTAGGGAAAGGGGAGAGATCAACCTTCAACCTTCAACATCAAATTTTGAAGAACAATCTAAGGCAAGTGATTTAGTATTTTTAATGCATTGAATATGTCTTCCATGCTTAGTGTAGGAATTATCTTATATTGAACTTTTTGAAGAAAACCCATGAAATTTGTTGGAGAAACTTTAAATTTGGGTCAGGATTTGCATGTAGTATGATAATGGACTGATTTAATACTTGAATAGTTATGTATGATGATTTAAAAATGGATTTATGATGAGTAATTAGGCATAATAAAATTAGGAGTTCATGTTCATAGGGTTTGGAGAAATATTTGAAGATTCATATTAATTCCATGATAATTTGTAAGATTTGACCCCTTAAATGTGTTAAGGAATGATCTAGGGTGATTAGAAATGGTTTATATACGTTAAAACATAACTTGGATGGTCTTAGGGTGGATTTAGAGGAGAGAAGAATTGAGAAAAACGAAATTGGGATTTTCTGGGCTGAAACTGCCATCTCGTTAGAAGACCTGGCCAGGTCGTTTGAACGACCTCGTTCGAACAAACTTCTAACGAGATGACAATATGACTTTAACGAGTTGGTATTTTGTTCGAAGCCCTTCGTTCGAACGAGTTCGTTCGAACGAGACTTCTAACGAGTTGACAGAATGGCCTTTTTGGCCTGATTTGATTTCTAGTATTCCGTAGACTTATTTAATTGGTGAAATAACTTTCCCTTATTAACTAGCGGTATAGTTGGAAGATTTTGGGTACATTGAGGAGTAAAGTTTAGAATAGTGCCTTGAACCGGATGACACTTGTGGAATAGGACGCGAGTGACTAATCACGAAGTGAGGATAATTGATAACTTAAAAGCATATAAATCGGGGACTTGTGATTTGTATAACACTAAGTGTTGGTATAAGAACGAGAAGTATACCACTAATAAAATATTGTAATATCTAAGATGTGAGAACGCTTAGTATATGTAATTATCTGTGTATGACATACCTACCGTACTTGCTATCATGGGAGGTTGGCGTTCGTTTAGGGTCATCTAATCTTTGTGTGCCTACGGGGGGGATTTAGATTAGTACCTCGAGGACATAGGTCAGAGAAGGGCTTATTGAGAAGTTAATAAGTCTGCTGATCATGGGAGCGTAGGTAAGTGCGTGACCCATGTGATGTGAACTATGTTCGCCTCCATTGTTTGTGATTGTTGATAATGAAACGTTTTCCTGAGAGATTCAGAATACGTGGTCCTCATGTACGTGATGTACCGGGATTTGATAGAAGAGTATGTGTGCACCGTAGCTTAGTCTCGGGGTGATAGTATTGTATATTTATGGTGAGAATAATATACTGTTGATTGAAAGGAATTGTCGTGAATAATTGTGAGTATTAATAATAGCAACGGTTTGTAAAGTGAAACTGTAAGACTTTTTGATAAATTGTAGTGCTAAAGTGGGAGACTGTGTAATAAGGTACAATACTCTATTAAATAGAAGATGTTGGGATTTGTATTGGATATCATATAGAAATGTTAGATTTAGCTTTGGACTAGATAGATACGGGAGCAACTAGAATGGGTACGGGTACGATAGGAGTGCACAATTAGTTGAGAGGTGAGGAACTCATGTGAGTGCACACACTGTCATGTACTTTATATTCACTGTTTAATGATATTAAACACTTGCATATTTTTAAATTATTTTCACAATCGGGCTCTGACCCGTTTTCTTTCAAATCTATTTTTGTAAAAACCTTTTTAGGTGCCCAGCCACAAGGACACCATGCATAGGAGTTCTATTCAGGTGACGTGCTATAGCTGCTGTGGAAGTTACATGACCTTGACAGTAGACGCCTCCATCTTCGATCATGACTCTATTATCAGTTTTTATCATTTGTTGGGCATGTCGCTCATTCCTTCTAAAGACATCTTATTTATTCAGTTATTTCAGAATTTGGGTTGTACTTAATTTTTAATGATGCAAACTTTGTATTTCTTTATTTTGGAATTTGATTTGTTGCGAGAAGTTTTTCCTCCAAACTCATTATTATTAAATGGTTATTATTTTTGTACTATTGTGTTGGTTATGTTAACTTTTCATAATTCATTTATTGCATGATTAATCGGATTTAATTAAAATTGGCAACTCACTTTTTAAATACTAGGTGGTTAGTAAATATTAAAATATTTTTGATAGTGATGCTATGAACTGAACCAACTTGGTATTTTGTATTAATTTAATAAAGGAGTAGCTACTCGGTATTTAATTAGTCGGGGTGTCATAGGTGGTATCAGAGCATCAGGTTCTAGTGTCCTTAGGATCTGTACGGCTTGTTATGTTTCTGCTGAGCTTTCTTTGATATAAAGCCCTATATTTTAGGATTGTTGTATTCTTTTGTGTATACTTCGCTCTTCATCTATTTTGAAATAATAACTGCGAACTTATAAGACTTTAATCTCATTTCAGATGCCTCCTCGACGTGCACAGCGAGTTCCTAGGGATGCATAGCCAGAGCGACAGCCTGCACCATTTCAGGGCACTATGAATGCTGCCGAGGTTGTAGATATTGTAGCCCAAGAGATAAATGCCGCCCTAGCCGTTGTACAACAGGCACCACCCCAAGCGTCGATAGCCGTGCCAGTTTAGGCTCATGCATTCTCGTCTGCTTGGGAACGCGTCCGTGATGCTTTTCAGAAAGCACACCCTCCGGAGTTTGTAGGTAGCTCCGATGTTGTGGTATCCAGTCAGTGGAGGAAGGATATTCAGAGGCACTTAAGGATGTACGAGTGCACAGATGTTCAGAAGCAGATACTGGCTACTTTTAAGCTAGTAGGATCTGCATTGTAGTGGTGGGAGTCCATTACCACCGCAGAGGAGAGGGACGCCCTCACTATACAGGAGTTCTGGGTGCGGTTTGACCGCAAATATTTTCCGTCAGCTGTTCACACTGAAATGAGTTGGAAATTGATGAACCTTAAGCAGGAGTGGAGGACCGTAGTCGAGTATGAGGCTGAGTTTACCAATCTCTTGAACATTGTTCCGGATGAGATACCGACTGAGTAGAAGAAAATTCAGAAGTTCACGGATGGATTGACTTGGAGGATCCGTCAACACTTGTTGGGGAATCTCTCGTTGGCCACTAATTCTGATGTGGTTAACGCTGCATTACTTCACTGCCAGGATGATCGCTTCCACATGTCTGAGAGCAAGAAATCAGGAGAGTCCAACCATCAGGGTAGGACCGGGGGAAATGGTGCCAGCAGGGCACAATCTGCTCATGGACAGTACAGGCAGGGTGACCAGGGTTCCCAACAGGGGGATTCTAAGAGATTCAGATCTGAGGGTTTCAAAAGTGGATAGGGAGGTTTCAGGAAGGGCCATCAGGGTCAGAACAGCCATCAGGGCCAGCAGGGTCAGAATGGTCAGCAACAGCAGTTTCAGCAAGGCCAGCATGGCCAGGGGAAGAATGGTAACGTCCACCAGGGCTGAGGGCATCATGGACAGCGAGGGGGAAACTTCCTGGGGAAGTGTTTTATTTGTGGCAAGACTGGCCACAAATGCCAGGATTGTCCTGATAGGGGCAGGGCCCCACAGCAGCAGTAGCAGGGTGCTCGACATGAGACACAGAGGCCTATGTTTCCCGCTGCCCTCCCAGCATCACCACAGATGGCAGCACTACCACCCATTCCAGTGGTCCCAGTCCAGCAGGGACATCTCTAGTATGGGAGAGTGTATCAGCTCCAGCATGCCGCAGCCCCACAGGATCCACTGGCCATTGAGGGTATGTTCTCTATTCAGGGGACTATGGGGCATATTTTATTTGACACGGGGGCCACACATTGTTTCATTGCCATGAGATTTTCACGCACTATTGGGTTATTAGACACTGCCGAGAGCACGGTTACTTGTGTAGATTCACCGTTGAGTAGAGTTTCCATGATTTTGCTTATTTGTAGAGGTGTGGGTATAGAGATCGCGAGGTTTACTTTACCCGTGAATATGTTAGTGCTAGAGATGATTGAGTATGATGCCATTATTGGTATGGATTGGCTAGTTAATTACCGAGCCATGATTGACTATTTTAGTAGGAGTATTATTTTTGCTATTCCCGGACAGTAGATGTTTTTAGTGGCGATGCCTCGCCTTGAGGGAGGATCGTCCACTCACTTGTACTATATAGAGGATGAGACCTCTAAGGAAGTGGTGATACCACTCGATGCGATTCCAGTTGTTAGGTAGTTTGCCAATGTATTTCAAGATATACCTGGACTACCTCCGAGTAGAGAGATAGATTTTGTGATCGATTTGACACCGGGCACTCGCCCTATTACCCGCGCACCTTACCGTATGGCTCCAACAGAGATGAGAGAGTTATGGGATCAGATTGAGCAATTGTTGGGTCAGGGGTTTATCCGGAGGAGTACTTCGCCGTGGGGTTCCCCTGTATTGTTCGTAAAGAAGAGGGATGGATCATTGAGGTTGTGTGTAGATTACCGAGAGTTAAATAAGATCATGATACAGAATAAGTATCCTTTGCCCAGAATCGATGACTTATTCGACCAGCTGTGAGGAGCTTCCTTCTTCTCAAAGATTGATTTGCGATTGGGATACCATCAGTTGTGTATCAGGGAGCAGGACGTCTCGAAGACTTCTTTCTTGATGAGATATGGTTCCTACGAGTTTCGGGTTATGCCTTTTGGCTTGGACAATGCTCCAGCCGTGTTTATGGACTTAATGAATAGGGTGTTCAGAGAGTTACTAGACCAGTTCGTCATTGTCTTTATTGATGACATTATGGTTTACTCCCAGACAGAAGAGGAGCACGCCGAGCATTTGAGACAGGTTTTGCAGACGCTACGCCAGAACGAGCTATATGAAAAGTATGAGAAGTGTGGGTTTTGGCTGAAGGAGGTTCAGTTTTTAAGGCATATCATTTCAGACCGGGGGATATCGGTAGATCCGGGGAAGGTATCCGCGGTGAAGGAGTGGGGATATCCCACGACACCGACTGAGATCCATAGTTTCTTGGGCCTAGTAAGATACTACAAGAGGTTTATTCGGGGTTTCTCAAAGATAGCGGGTCCTTTGACACATCTGACTCGCAAAGGTGTGCCATTTATCTGGAACGATGCCTGTCAGTTGGCATTCAATGATTTGAAGTACAAGTTGACCTCGGCACCTATGTTAGCATTGTCGAGACCGAGAGTTAAGTATCTAGTCTACACCGATGCGTCCCTACAAGGACTTGGAGCTGTATTACAGCAGGTGAGTCAGGCCATAGCTTATGCTTCCCGTAAGCTTAAGCCTCACGAGAGGAATTACCCCACCCATGACTTGGAGTTAGCGGCAATTGTATTCGCCCTTCGGATTTGGAGACATTATCTCCTAGGGGAGAAGTTTCGATTTTTTACTGATCAAAAGTCTCTACAATACCTCTTCACGCAGAAGGAGTTGAATATGCGTAAAATAAGGTGGCTTGAGTTTGTGAAGGATTATTAATTTGATATCCAATATCACCCGGGGAAGGCTAACGTGGTAGCAGACGCGTTGAGCCGTAGGCCAGTAAATGAAGTGGCCGAGGTGTGGAAAGCAAAGTGGAAGGAGTTGGGACACCAGGACGCAGTGGCCAGATCGTTCATGTCTGTAATGATTGTTACACCGCAGATTGTTACGAGAGTGGTAAAGGCCCAAGCAAATGACTCATTCTGCCAAGAGAAGATAGTTCGATTACTAGCAGAGGGAGCCAAGTCCTATACCGTTAGCTCAGATGGGGGATTACGCTTCAATGGGAGACTAGTCGTTCCCGAAGGGGAAGACTTACAACACGAGTTGCTGACAGAGTCGCACAGCTCACGGTTTACGGTACACCCTGGTGGGGATAAAATGTACCAAGACATGAGACGTCAGTATTGGTGGAGCGGGATGAAGAGAGATATTACCGTGTTTTTTTTCTAAATGCGCCACTTGTCAGCTGGTAAAAGTGGATCATCAGAGATCGGCAGGACTTCTACAACCATTATAGGTTCCGACGTGGATATGGGAGAGAATATCCATGGACTTTATCACGGGGTTACCTACGTCACAGAGGGGTCACGACTCCATTTGGGTAATTGTGGACCGTTGGACCAAAGTTTCTCATTTTTTACCCGTAAGGATAGACTACACTACGGGACAGTATGCCCAGATTTTCATCTCAGAAATAGTGAGACTTCATGGTGTGCCTCTAAATATCTTGTCTGACCGAGACAAGATATTCGTTTCATAGTTTTGGGAGAGTTTCCAGGAGGCCATGGTCACTGAATTGCGATTGAGTACGACTTATCACCCGCAGACCGATGGGCAGACCGAGCGTACAAATCAGATATTGGAGGACATGTTGCGTATGTGCATCATAGATTTTGGGGGTGGATGGGAGCAATACCTTCCACTGGTGGAGTTTTCTTATAATAACTCCTACCAGTTCACCATTGGCATGGCTACATTTGAGGCATTGTATGGTAGACCTTATCGTTCCCCAGCATGTTGGTTAGAAGTGTGGGACAACAAACTCCTTGGGCCGGAAGTGATTCAGGATACTTCGGCAAGGATAAAATTGATACGGAGTCGCATTCGGGTAGCTCAAGATCGGCAGAAGAGCTATGCTGATGCCAAGAGGTTCTTCGGAGAATTCAAAGTGGGGGACAAGGTTTTACTCAGAGTATCTCCTATGAAGGGGATTATGCATTTTGGGAAGAAGGGGAAACTGGCACCGAGGTATGAGGGGCCATTTCCTATCATCGAGCGGATTGGGCCAGTTGCGTATAGATTGGGGTTACCGGAGCACTTACATAGGATTCATGATGTGTTCCATATTTCCTCGCTAAGGAAATACCTTAGGGATGATTTGGCCCATACTCACATTGCTTTGGAAGACATCGATCTCCAGCCCGATAGTTCTTATGAGGAGGGGCCGATTGCTATTTTGGACCGAAGCGAGCAGAAACCGAGGTCAAAGATAGTACCATTAGTACGTGTTCAATAGTGGCATCATAATGCTGAGGAGTCCACATGGGAGCGCGAGGATGAGATGCGCGAGCATTGTCCAGAGTTGTTTTTACCAGGTACTTGTTAGTTCCAAATTTCGAGACGAAATTCTGTTATTAGGGGGGAAGTATGTAATACCCCGTAATTTTATTGGTATTTATTTAAGGGATTAATTAAATTAAATGTGAATTAATTAAAAATTAATCCGAATATAAATACTAGCGAGATGTGAGTTGGTATTTGATTTTGATGTCAAAATTATTATTTCTGAGTATGTATGGTAATACATGAGTATTGTTAAATATTAAAATTGTCACGAGACTGAAATACGACAATTTGGGAATTTTAGTTGGGACGCACGTGTCTGTCGCATCAGGAATGTGATTATTTGAATTAAAAAGTGAATTTTATTTTTATCAACCGAATGGTCATTTTGAGTGCGCCAACGAGTCCAGAAGGGTCGAAATAGTCAGAAAACACTAGCCGGGGGTTTAGTTTGGGTCCCGGGGCATTTTTGGGCCATACCGGAAACTTAAAAGGGTATTTTGGTAATTTTGAAATTTTGGGGATTAAAGCCTACGAATTTTAGGATTTAATTATACATTATTTAGTAACCCACTAAGCCCATTATCAGTATTTGGCAAGTTAGAGGGCTGCGGGAGTTATAGGAAGAGTTGGAAGAGGTTCCCCAAAGAAAACCCATAACCACCATCTTCAACCTTGGGAGAAAATCTGTAGGGAAAGGGGAGAGATCAAACTTCGACCTTCAACATGAAATTCTGAAGAACAATCTAAGGCAAGTGATTTAGTATTTTAAATGCATTGAATATGTCTTCCATGCTTAGTGTAGGAATTATCTTATATTGAACTTTTTGAAGAAAACCCATGAAATTTGTTGGAGAAACTTTGAATTTGGGTTAGGATTTGCATGTAGTATGATAATGGACTGATTTAATACCTGAATAGTTACGTATGATGGTTTAAAGATGGATTTATGATGACTAATTAGGCATAAGAAAATTAGGAATTCATGTTCATAGGGTTTGGAGAAATATTTGAAGATTCATATTAATTCCATGATAATTTATAAGATTTGATGCTTAAATGTGTTAAGGAGTGATCTAGGGTAATTAGAAAAGGTTTATATACGTTAAAACATAACTTGGATGGTCTTACAGTGGATTTAGAGGAGAGAAGAATTGAGAAAAATGAAATTGGGATTTTCTGGGCTGAAACTGCCATCTCGTTAGAAGACCTGCCCAGGTCGTTCGAATGACCTCGTTCGAACGAACTTCTAACGAGATGACAATATGACTTCTAACGAGTTGGTATTTCGTTCGAAGCCCTTCGTTCGAACGACCTCGTTCGAACGAGACTTCTAACGAGTTGACAGAATGGCCTTTTTGGCCTGATTTTATTTCTAGTATTCCGTAGACTTATTTAATTGGTGAAATAAATTTCCCTTATTAACTAGCGGGTATAGTTGGGAGATTTGGGGTACATTGAGGAGTAAAGTTTAGAATAGTGCCTTGAATCGGATGACACTTGTGGAATAGGACGCGAGTGACTAATCACGAAGTGAGGATAATTGATAACTTAAAAACATATAAACCAGGGACTTGTGATTTGTACAACACTAAGTGTTGGTATAAGAACAAGAAGTATACCACTAATAAAATATTGTAATATCTAAGATGTGAGAATGCTTAGTATATGTAATTATCTGTGTATGACATACCTACCGTACTTGCTATCATGGGAGGTTGGCGTTCGTTTAGGGCCATCTAATCTTTGTGTACCTACGGGGGGGGATTTAGATTGGTACCTCGAGGACATAGGTCAGAGAAGGGCTTATTGAGAAGTTAATAAGTCTGTTGATCATGGGAGCGTAGGTATGTGCGTGACCCATGTGATGTGAACTATGTTCGCCTCCATTGTTTGTGATTGTTGATAATGAAACGTTTTCCTGAGAGATTCAGAATATGTGGTCCTCATGTACGTGATGTATCGGGATTTGATAGTAGAGTATGTGTGCACCGCAGCTTAGTCTCGGGTTGCTAGTATTGTATATTTATGGTGAGAATAATATACTGTTGATTGAAAGGAATTGCCGTGAATAATTGTGAGTATGAATAATAGCAACGGTTTGTAAAGTGAAAATGTAAGACTTTTAATAAATTGTAGTGCTAAAGTGGGAGACTGTGTAATAAGGTACAATACTCTATTAAATAGAAGATGTTGGGATTTGGATTGGATATCATATAGAAATGTTAGATTTAGCTTTGGACTAGATAGATACGGGAGCAACTAGAATGGGTACGGGTACGATAGGAGTGCATAATTAGTTGAGAGGTGAGGAACTCATGTGAGTGCACACACTGTCATGTACTTTATATTCACTGTTTAATGATATTAAACACTTGCATATTTTTAAATTATTTTCACAATCGGGCTCTGACCCGTTTTCTTTCAAATCTATTTTTGTAAAAACCTTTTTAGGTGCCCATCCACAAGGACACCATGCATAGGAGTTATATTCAGGCGACGTGCTATAGCTGCTGTGGAAGTTACAGGACCTTGACAGTAGACGCCTCCATCTTCGATCTTGACTCCATTATCAATTTTTATCATTTGTTGGGCATGTCGCTCATTCCTTCTAAAGACATCTTATTTATTCAGTTATTTCAGAATTTGGGTTGTACTTAATTTTTAATGATGCAGACTTTGTATTTCTTTATTTTGGAATTTGATTTGTTGCGAGGAGTTTTTCCTCCAAACTCATTATTATTGAATGGTTATTCTTTTGGGACTATTGTGTTGGTTATGTTAACTTTTCATAATTCATTTATTGCATGATTAATCGGATTTAATTAAAATTGGCAACTCACTTTTTAAATACTAGGTGGTTAGTAAATAGTAAAATGTTTTCGACAGTGATGCTATGAACTGAACCAACTTGGCATTTTGTATTAATTTAATAAAGGAGTAGCTACCCGGTATTTAATTAGTCGGGGTGTCACAGCAATCTCTCCTTGGCCACTTATTCTGAGGTGGTCAACGTAGCCTTACTCGACTGCCAAGAACACCCTTTCCACTTATACGAGATAAAGAAAGTGGGAAAGTCCAGCCAGCGGGGCCGGACCGGAGGGAATGGTGCCGATGGGGCACATGCAGTTCAGGGACAACATCGGCACGGTGATCGGGGTTCCCATCAAGGGGACCCTAAGAGATTCAGGGTCGGGGGTTTTAGGTAGGGTCAGGGAGGCTTTTAGCACGGCCATCAGAGTCAACATGGCCAGTAGCAGGTTCAGCAGGGCCAAAATGGCCAAGGGAGGGGTGATAACGGCCATCAGGGCCGGGAACAGCTGGGGCAAAGGGGAGGGCCTTTCCCAGGGAGATGTTTTGGATGTGGCCACGTTGGACGCAGATGCCAAGACTGCCTTCAGCAGGGTAGAGACCAGCAGCAGTAGGGTGTTCATCAGGAACCCCAGAGATCGTTATTTCCCGCAGCCCTCCCAGCACCTCCACAGATGGCGGCAATGTCGCCCATTCCAGCCACCCCGGTTCAGCATGGGCAACTTCAGTATGGGAGAGTATATAGTCTACACCGAGCCGCAGACTCGCAGGACCAGCCAGCGATTGAGGGTATGTTTTCTATCCAGGGAAATTTGGTGCGAATTTTATTTGACACGGGAGCCACACACTATTGATAAGCACCCAAAACTGTACATTTTATACCCCGAATAGTTGTATTTTAGTTGCTATTTCTCGACAATATGGGTCTTATGCGCTTAAATGTTTAATATGCAGGTTTAATGTACGTTGCGGTGTTCAAACGCGTATTTCAAGGCAATTGTGCATTTTACGGAGCTAAATACCCTTATCCTGTACCCCAAGAACCTCACCCGAGACCTAATCCTAGCCTTAGCTGTCCCAAACCCTCTGTGTGTTTTATTTGTGCCCTTTTATTATTTTTTAGATTTTTAGTTTGAGTCTTTTCTATTTTTAGGATTTATTTTAAATTTATTTTAGAAATTTTAGATTTTATTTTTCTATTTTATTTTTATAATTTTATTTTATTTTGATTTTGATTAATTTTTAGTTTTATTTTATTTTATTAGGATTAGTTTTAGGAATTCATTTTATTACATTTTATATTTTAGGACTTTAGTTTTCATTTCATTTTATATTTTTATTTCTTTTATTTTATTTTATTTTAGTTTCTTTTTTTTATATAGCTTAGGATTTTATTTTTTTTAGTTTTATTATTTTTATTTTTATTGTTTTTAGTTTATTTTATTTTTAGTTAGATTTGATTTTTTTTAGTTTTAATTTTATTTTAGGTCTTAGTTTTATTAGGGTCCAAACTAACACACACACCTATTATCCTATACCCTCACCCACACAACCAATACCCCCCTCCACCATCTTCAACCTCACCCCCATCACCCCTTTCTCTCTCTCCTCCATCATCAATCCAACAAACCCACCACCATTAACAACAAAACTCCATCATCTAAACCCAACAAAACCAATACCCATCTCCCACCATTTTCAAACCCCCATTAAACCCATCTTCCCTTCTCTCCACCTCCTACCAACACCTCCTGATCCCCGGCGATGCCACCTGCCGGCGTTGACCACCCAAAACCCGGCCCCTTGCCTGCTGCCCACTCCGGCCAACAACAACCCGGCGTCGCACCACCTCCGCCCAGTTCCCCTCTCTCTCTCCTCGGCGCACCTCTCTACCATCGCAGGCAGCCACGAACCCACCTGATCCCGTCGGCGGAACCCTTGTGTCCTCTCACCTCCCATATCCAGCCCCTTATCCAAAGAACCCAAACCCATAAACCCACTTCCATTTTTAAAACCAATACCCAAATACCCATTTCCCTTTTCATCCACTTCTCCAAAGAAAACAAAATCGTGTACCTGCCAAATGCAAAACCAAAGCCAAATTTTCCACATGTGCCACTTATTCCCTTTTTACCTATTTACCCAAAATACCCCCTAACTAACCACCCAAAACCAAATCCCAAAATTACCCCTCAACCCAAAACAGATTTTTTCCAAATATCCTACCTCACACCCCCATGCACATGTGACCTCACCCATTTCCACATGCACTCCCTACCTTTTTACCATTATACCCCTTTGCTCCATTGCATATAAAAAGAAGATGAAGACCTCATTTGTAAAAAAATTCTAGATTAGAGAGAGGAAATTGTAGAGAGAAATTTTAGGGTTAGAAATAAATAGTAGATTAGAATTAGTTTTTTTTTTTTATTTTCTTCTTTTCAATTTAAATTGAGTGAAAGTAATTCTAGTGAGAATCAATTTTTGTGTTAGTGCTTCATGTGTATTTGTTGATCATTCAAATTGAGAGGTGTATGCTTCAAATTGGAAGACTAGAGTTCAACTTTCTCAAAGAGATTTGGTTTGCTTGTTCTATTCTCTTCTCTTTTATTTTAATAGCCTTGATTATTAATTTGTCATATTTTATACCATGTTAGGCTAAAACCCCTTCCAAGGGGTGGGGTGAAACCCTTATTTGATATTATTTTAGTTTAATTAGTTTGCTTACTTGAAATTTCCCTTTGAATGTTAAATTTGATCCCTCACCCTTAGATTTACGCCTCGAGAGAGGGTAAATGATTTTCGAGAGAAAATCGAAATTCTAGTGATAATACCCATTTTAGATTCGAACTAGAGATAGGGGTTTCTTAAGTGGGGTATTATCATTTGAATTTCAACTCTAAATTTAATTTCTAAGATTGACATAAATTCTAATTGATCGATCCTAGCGGGTGATTAATTAAAAGGAGTGTTGATCTAATTTTCTAGAGTTGTGGGGTGTTAATTTTAACATTCTAAAAGATTACTATTCTAATTACACTTGCAACGAGAGTTGGTTTGTAATTTTAATATATTAATTTGGGAGAATTCAAATAATTAAATTAATTAATTAGAATAACTAAAATTTGTGGTGTAATCCCACTCCTTGATTGTTCTCACAATTATTTTCCTCACTTTATCTCTTATTTTTAGTTTAGACTTTAATTTTCATTTTAGTAAATTTCTAGTTAGTTTTCATCTCACACTTTAGTTTATTTTAGTTTAGACCTCACCTCACCCTTTTGTTTTAATATTGAAAAAGCTAAAAAAAATTAGAAAAAGTGAAAAAGAACAAAAAGAAAATAAATAGTGAATTACAATTGAATTTGTTCCATGTGCTTTACTCCCTAGAAAGTGGATTGATACCCTTACTTACCACTACACTTGAGTTTATTATATTTTGTCGGTATGTGAGGTTTTGATTAACTTGGCTTCAACAACAACGACAACCACACCCAAAAAGTCAAGTTATCAAATGGCGCCGTTGCCATTCTTGGGATTGTGAAGCTTGGAGCGGATTCCACTTTGTGATTCACTTGTATTGTACTTTTTTTTTCATTTTAGTACCATTTTTATATATTTTTTTTAGAAGGCTTGCATTAGGATTTTCATTATTGGCTTGTATTGCGGTGCTTAGAGACACCATTTATTTTTCATTTAAAATTGTAATAATTAAAGATAAGCGTGATAGGGAAACCGGACAAGGTAGAGAGAGGGCGTCCATTGGCGAGGATTTAGAAGCCTCTCTACCTTGGGTCGGTAGGACTCCCGGGGAAGACTGAGATAGGCGTGATCTCCCCCCGGTCGACTCAAATTTTTCGGCACCCCACGGCCTAAAAACCGTGGGAGGTATATTTCTTAATCCCTCGCGCCTCTCCTGTTAGCGAGTCAATTCTTTTGTGTGCTCTTGTGTGCTCTTATTTGATTTTATTCTCGCATTTATTTTTGAATGGTGTGATGAATTAATTGACTAAGACCTACACCTGGTCACTCACGAGAAGGGATTTCATCACCCGACTCACTCGCTTATCATTTTGTGCTACCCTAGCCATCACTAAATTTAAAATCAATCAACTAGGTGGCCCAATAGGAGAAATTTTTTCAAAGGCGATCACTCATAGAAATTCCGTGATTTTTATCACCCACGGACTTAATTAAAATTGGACTACCCTTTCGCTAAATCTAAAGATAAAAATTGGCTATGTGCTAGTTAGGATTTATCCTTGACTTGTGTGTGTCCAATTCCATTTTTCGGTGGTCGATTTTAGTTAGTTCGTACATATTCACAGAGTCCATATTTTTCCCCACCCTTTTCTTCCAAAAAATCCAAAAATATTTTTCTTTCTTTATTTTTTCACAAAAATCCAAAAAAAAATTCAAAAATATTTTTCTTCCTTTATTTTTTATAAAAAATCCAAAAATATTTTTCTTTCTTTAATTTTTAGAAAATCCCAAAAATATTCTCTTTCCTTTTGAAAAAATTTCAAAAAATCAAAAAAATATTTCTCATCTCATGGCCGAAGAACGTCCTTTAAGGGACTACTTTGGTCATTTTTCATTGACACGTGACACGTGTGAGAGTGGTCCCGAGCGGTCTCTTTATGATATTCTTCACGATTTCACCTCTCTCATGAGTACCGTTGGTACTCTTGACCCATCCATGCATGCACCACCTATTCCATCACCCTCGGTGTCAAGTGTCACCGTGCCTCCTCCTTTGTTGTGCACCCACTGTTCTAATGCCGATCACATGTCCCATGTGTGTCCATACTTGTCATATCCGTACAAACCCACCATGGAACATGTGTATCCATATGACACTGTTTCGGAACCCACCTCGGCCTACTACCCTGCTATACCCAATCCCGAGTTGTGTGAGTACCCGAGCTATTCGTGGAGGCCTGATCACCCTTCCACGCAATACGTATCCCAACCCGATGTTGTGGATCCTCACACGTTCCAACAGTCGTCATGGCAAACTTGTGCACCCAGTCACGATCAGTTTCCTCACTACGCACCCCATGATTATCAACCATCTGTCCATCACGAGAGCAATCATTTCGTGTATGATGCACTTGGCCCCACCCCACACACTTCATTTGAGTATTCTCCATATAGTCCTGATTATAGCGCGTTGTGTCCACCTCACCCACCACCACCACCCATCATTCCACCAACACCTTCATCCACATCCACTCTCGAAACCCTCTTGCAAAAGTTCATACTTGAGCAAGAGCAAGCAATTCAAACTCAAGCTCTCCAAAGGCTTGAACAACGGTTAACTGAATTGGAGTGTGCGCGAGAGTCGGATATTCCCATGACCCCACCCATCGTTGCCACCGAGTGTGACGATGATGTGTCCCCTTGTGACACAGAATTTGAGTGTGACCAACCCTACCACCCCGAGAATCTTGAAGTTGAGACCATTCCATGGTCCGGGTCCCAAGTCGACAATTGTGTTGACATACCTTTCATTAGTGAGCCTGATTCAATCCCACCCTGTCCATATGATCCCCATTTTGAGGTTCCTATTCATGTTCACCTTCCCACTCCCGTCGTATCCAAAACAATGCCCGAGTCTATACCCATTGAGCTTCACCATTGTGTTCCCGAGGAACCAATTTATCCTAGGTTAGCTCCGGCTACGAGTCTTCACCATTTTCCCGCGATAGAATCTGTGATAGTTCCTAACTATTCGGATATGGATGATGTCCCACCATGCATGGCTCCCGTTGAGCCCGATATTTCTATCGATTCCTCTATCTCCGATCTTGGTGCCTCGTTTTACCCACCCACCCCATTTACCGATGCTACTCTTGTGGAGAAGTTGACAACTCCATCTTTAGAAACCACACTCCCTTGTGAGTATTCCTTTACTCCGCCCAATGAGTGTGTGTCTCCCACGCTTGAGTTGGATCATCTTCCTCCACCATTTATCCCACCCGATACACCATTTATCCCACCCGACCCACCCATTGTTCCTTCCACCCCACCACCTGGTTTGGATCTTGATTTTACACATTTAATATTTCCATCTACAGTTTTAGATCCTAACCTAAAACCATCCCCCGCCTATGAGAGTATTTTTGGTGCTACTCTCCACCGTGACATCGAGCTTGTTCCTCCATGCACACCACTTCCTTGCGGTGTTGATTTTTCTTCTCAACAGCTCCCTGGTGTGTCACGGCGCGACCATTATCATCGCCCATTCATAGAACGGTCGTGTGATTTTTATGAGGCCCACCCCATCACTATTGCCAAACCATTTTGCCTCCCTCACCAATTGGAGCACTATTCTTATAGGGCCCTAGTTGCCCTCACCTTTACGCTCAACAAGGCCCGTGACCGATACCTCTTCACCCTCACCTTTACCCTTTTTCCCACCCGCCCTTGGTCCACCGATGCTTTGCATCGCGTGATGCATTTTGCTATACAAGTGCATTGACCCTTTTAGCCTGTTTCCAACAAGACTGGCGCTTCAGTCTTGTTTGGGGGTGATTCTCATCACCCAATTTTTCTACCACCCTGTGCCATCATAGATCTTATCCTTAGGGTGAGATTTCATCGGTCTGGCTGAAGACGTTAAACTTAGCGCTACCGGGAGGCAGCCCGCATTTCTTGTACTAGTCTTATCCTGTTTGGGGGTGGTGTTTCACATCACCCTATGTTTTACCATGCTTATAGACTTGTACACATTTTTTTTTCTTATCATTTATTCAAGTTTTTTCTTGGCTTCACATGTCTACTTCATTAGCGGTTGATTTCTGGTAATCTCTTTCCTACCTTATGCTCTCAATTTTAAAAATCATTTTACTTAAACATCGAGGACGATGTTCCTTTTTGTTTGGGGGTGGGGAATTTTATCAAAATCGTACCTCTTTTGAAAAATTTTGATTTTTAAACCTGATTTTTAAAATTTCGTGCAGTTTCTTTCATCTCAATCATTGATGTGAATTTTCAATCATCCATCTTTTCAAGTCTAGGAATCAAGCTAGAGAATATTTTTTTCTAAATAGCTTATGTAATACATAACAAGGCATTTTGCACCATGAATTTCTAGACTCAACAAAAATTTGCGCACTTATCACGTCATTACGTTTAGAGTTGAAGAGTGCTATAATTCTAAAGAGAACCTTAAGGATCACTAGTAGAGACTTTAGCTTGTGAGATTTGTGCCTTTCACCCTTTTTGAGTGTTTTACGCAATCTCCGAGTCACAAGTTGATTCAACTTCTTTTGGGTCCACACTTAAATTGTTGTATGATCTCATTATTCTTCGTTTTTTTTTTGCTTGATCACTGAGAATGACATCACTTTCAAGTTGTAAGAAACGCGTGTCTTGAAATTTGTCCCGAATACTAGATTTTCATCCATTAACATCGCCCATTACCTTCCCATCCATTCACTTCACTCATGTTCTTCCATATTCCCATATGTTCCCCACATCATCCATATATCACTCCATTCATATACCATCATCATTTTGAGAAAAAGAGTGTTGATTCCAAATGTAAATGTCATCATTGTTTGTTTGAAAAATGAAAAAAAAAAAGAGAAAAGAAAAAAAAAATAGAAAAATAGCAAATTATAGAAAAAAAAAAGAAAAAAAAGAGAAAAAAAAAGAAAAAAAAATAGCAAGAAAAAAAAAGAGAAAATAAAAGAAAGAGAATTTGTAGTTAATTTTTATGTAATAAAGACATTTTGTTCTTCAAGTATAGAACACTCTTCTATCATATCCATTCATATATCATCATTCATATCACCATTATATCCTACATGACATATCCACCATCCATCACATCATCACATCATCACTCCATCCTATTTCACTATCACCATCCATATTATCCCTCACATCATCATATCCTTCCCATTTCATTTTCCCCTCACCCAATCATCCACATATTCCCCTTAGTGTTCGGGCAAATGAAAGTCAACGTGGTGAATAACTTGACGTTCTCACTATAGTGATTAGCATTTCCTTCATGAGATCACTTTTCTTTCAAATTGTTCGTTCTTTCTTATGTGTGTGTGAGACGTTTGAACTTGCTTACATTTACTCACCTCCTCACACATGTAATAACCCTCGCTTATGGGACCGTATTTTATAATAATTACTTAGTATAGTAATTGGAACCTAGTGTTGGGTTATGATTTGAATGATGAATTCAATGTAGAAAAGTTGATATTTATTATGAGGTTGCATACATATCATAATTATGGGAAAATATTGCTATGTCATGCTTATTAATATCATCTGAATATAAAATGATATTTGGCTTAATTATGAGACCGGAACTTAAATTGAATTTTAAAATGTCCAAATGATAATTTGGAGGTTGCAGTTGATTCCGGAAAGTGCGAAATAGTCAAATAATATACCGTATTGTATTTTGTAGTTTTGGGCATTTTTGACTGGTTATGCCTTAATTATGCTATTGCGTATTATTTTATCGCACTTTTGGTTAAATTAAGTGGGCCATTTACCTTAAGCCACGACTTAAGTCTTCTAAGCCTCCTAATTTCCCCAAATTTCATTCCTAAACCTAAGAGAGTAAGAGAGAAGTGGAGAGAAAGCTTTGGAGATTGAGAGAGATTGATACTACACCAAGAAATCTGCATATTTGCTGAATCAAGGCAAGTTTCTACTTGCTATTTGTTGTCTTGAGATAGATGATTGTTTATGATAATGGTGTATTAATCCTAGTTTAGCAAACTTAGGGTTTCATTATGTGTTTTTGGGTTTTGATTCATTCAAAGTTAATTCATGAGGTTTTAAGATGATCAATAGCATCATTTATGTTCTTATAGTGTTAATACATGAGTTTGGTTTGGAGAAGATTGAGTTTGGGTAGAAAATGGAGTCCAAGACTCCATAGCCATTTCTTGGCAAAATCGTAGGCCCGAATCGATTCGGCCCCTTGGGCGAATCGATTCGGCTAGGGGCAGTGCTCAGGTCTTGTTGACCGAATCGATTCGGAATTGGTCCGAATCGATTCGGCAGTTAAGCAGAAACCCAGATTCGGAATTTATGCAGAACCTCAACTTTTCTGGCCGAATCGATTCGGCCAAGGGGGCGAATCGATTTCGGTAGCCCTGCATTTTCAAAATTTTTCTTTTTTCATTTTTAACCCTTTTTCTTTAGGATTATTTGATTAGGGACCTTCTTAAATGAAGTAAACATAGGGATTAGAGTTCTAGTTGAGTTGGGACGACATCCTAGACTCGAAAGGGTTCATCTAGGATTCATTCAAGGTGGAATTTAAGGTGATGTTTAGGCATCACTTTTGTCTGGTAGTTTTATATCGGTCTAGAATCTATTGAGGTCAATTTGGAGACTGTAGAATTCAATTCGAGTTAGATTTGACTTGATGATTTATAGTAAAGCCTAAAATAGGCCTTGGGGATAACTTTGGAGTCTAAATTCCTTTTGAGGATGATAGATCGGTACGAATAACATATAGTCCCGATTTAACTTATACCCTTTTAATTAAAATGGGGAATTGATAAGGTAAATGATAATTTACTAATCATGTAATGGAAATTAATAAAATGGATGTTACACACCTCTCTAAATACCATCTTAAGGGAAGTCCGCACGATAGGTGAAGCCCCCTGGCTAATGAATGCAGGGTGGATATAGTCCTAGGCCATGGGAGCGCTTGTGGTTACTTTTCTGCGGGGGTAGGGAGATTCCGGGTGTGGTCTTGGCTACCACGCAGGCTCATGGCCGCTTCCCGACGTTTTCGATAGGATCCCAGGTTGTCTTGTGTTAGGCCCTGGAAGATGATGGTTATTTAGGGACGCGCCATGGGGAAACCCGGATGGGCGGTCTTAGAAGCGTTATATTTATATTTATGACTATTCTAATTATCGAGTTGGACTCGATGGAACATTAATTGCCCTAGAGAGCAAAATTATGCCGCAAAGTGCATGTTATTGAGATTAGTGCCATATAGAGCACATGATGTCAATTATATTCCTGATAAGGAATGGAAAATGAATATTTGAATTGAAATATGATTAAAGATGATAAAGGCTTATAAGCACTTTTAATTTTGTTTTATTGTGAATCTCACTCTATGTAGTCCTTCACTAGTTTCATTTCCTTATATGCCGTTTACATGCTAGACTATCATCCATGCTAAATTATGCATCATTATCATACTTGTCATTTATCTATTGATCACATATACCCAGCCCTGACCAATTTTCCTTTTCTTGTTGTATATGTATATCTATATTATCCGTTCAGGTGTTCCGCCGCACGGTCGCCCGTAATGACGTTTCCCTTCCGCATGTTTTGAGGAGCCGTGACATTGTGCGGGTTTCACGGGATTTTGAGTAGACGCCTCTATTTATGTTTCTAGTTATGTTCAGTTCATTCGGGCATGTTGCCCAAACTGTTGTAAATGTATAATGAATTTATTATGTAACACTTGATGCTATAAGTATGTTGTATGGATGGTATTGACCGAAGCTTTATTCGGTCCTTTGTATCTTTCGGGATTTCTTATATGCGCTTGTGGGGGTTTCCACCCTCTATTTCTATGATGGGTTGTTGAAAGTGTTTTCCTTTTAATTTCAAATCAAAGTTTTTGATAACCCGTTTTCTGGAATATAGAGTGGTTATTCCTTATACTTTATATATTGTTGTGATGCTGAGGATGATATTATCCATGATTTCCTATTTAATCGGGGTATAGGGCTGGCCACCCTTTATTTCGGATAGCGGGTTGTCACAGATGGTATCAGAGCATTAGGTTCTAGAGTCTTTAGGATCTATGCGGACTTGTCACGTTCTACCGTAGCGTTCTTTGATATAGAACTTAATGTTAGGACTGCTTTGCTGCCTATATATGCGATCTCCTGCTAAATAGATTGTCTTATGTTATGTTTTAACTCTATCTCGTCTCTATCTCAGATGCCGCCGAAGAGAGGACGTCCCGCTAGACGTAGTAGGGTCGTTGAGGATGAGTTTGGTCCTCCACAGCAGCAGGGGAGTATCAGTGCCGCTGAAGTGGCAAATATTGTGGCCCAAGCTGTCAACGCCGCGATGACCGCAGTGGCCCAACAAATGCCACAAGCCCAAGTTAGGGGACAAGAAGCACAAGCTCCCACGGGACCTTCTCAGTGGGAACGGGTGAGGGAATCTTTCCTTAAGGGACATCCCCCGGAGTTTAAGGGAGGTTCATATGTTATCAAGGCGAACGAGTGGAAGAGAGATATGCAGCGCCATCTTAGAATGGTGGAATGTAATGAGGAGAAGAAGCAGATTCTCGTTACTTTCAAGCTGGTAGGACCGGCCTTGCATTGGTGGGAGTCAATGACGACACCCGAGCAAAGGGATACTATGTCCATTACAAATTTTTGGACTTTGTTTGATGGGAAGTATTTCCCTCCCGCAATTCAGAGGGAAATGCAGAGGAAGCTGCAGGATTTGGTTCAAGGGGAGAGGTCAGTTGCTGAGTATGAGGAAGAGTTTACCCGGTTAGCTAGTTTTATACCAGATGAGGTAACTCCAGAATCGAAGAGGATCTCCAAGTTTGTGGGAGGTTTGAACTGGCGAATAAAACAACATTTGCTGGGAAATCCATCTCTAGTGACTTTTGGTGATGTGATGAATGCCGCTTTACTTCATTGTCAGGAGCATAGATTGTTTCTGCTAAACAAGAAGAAGGTTGTTGCTGTGGGTCAGACAGTGAGGCAGGGAGGAGTTGGGAGTGGAGGGGGAACATCTTCTTCTTCCCAAACCTCAGGGAATAAGCAGGTTGAGAGGGATCCTCAGCAGGGGGATTCGTCCAAGCGTCAACGGTTCGGTGGGTTTAATGCTGGTGGCAATAATAATAATAACAGGCAAGGATAAGGCGGTCAGCAGCCTCAGGGAGGTCGAGGTGGAAATGGTGGTAGGGGCCAACAGGGCCGAGGTGCGGGACAATTCCGGAATAATCAAGGTAGAAATCAGGATATTACGGCAATCAAATGTTTTCAGTGTGGGGAGCTGGGCCACTACAAAAGGGCGTGTCCTCAGTTGGCTGGAGGGCATCTTCCTAGGGCCCCACAGTAGCCGTATGTACAGTTTCCGCCCCAGGCACCTAATCCGGTTGCTCCTCCTCAACAGGGGCAATTGCAGTACGGAAGGGTTTACCATCTTCAGGAAGCTTTTCTTCCTCCAGCTCCTCCGGCACCACCGGCGATCGAGGGTAAGTTTCTTATTCAGGGGCACATGGGTCGAATTCTATTTGATATGGGTGCTACACACTCCTTTATTTCTAGAAGTTTTGCTCAGACTACAGGTTTGATAAAATCTGCTGAAAGTACTTTCACTAGCGTCGAATCCTCTATGGGCGATGGCTCATTGATTTTCTTCGTATGTAAAAACGTAGAAATTAATCTTGGTGACTTGTGTTTTGATGCCGATTTGCTCGTCCTTGATATGGTCGGGTACGATGTAATTTTGGGTATGGATTGGCTAGTGAAGTACCGTGCTATAGTGAATTGCTACGGGAAGAGTATAGTTTTTGCGGTTCCGGGATAAGAGATGTTCCTAGTAGTTATGCCTTGTATGGAAGGGAGCACGAGTGCTTATTTATATTGTATTGCGGAAGATGCATCTAGGGATGTCGTCGTTCCCCTCGATTCTCTTCCAATCGTTCGGGACTTTGAGGATATTTTTCGAGAGATACCGGGATTACCTCCAAGTCGGGAAATAGAGTTTGTGATTGACCTAATGCCGGGAACTAGGCCGATCGCAAAAGCTCCTTATCGAATGGCTCCTGTGGAGATGAGGGAGCTGAGAGATCAGACTCAGAAGCTACTGGAGCAGGGTTTTATTAGGCATAGTACCTCGCCGTGGGGCGCTCCGGTATTGTTTGTGAAGAAGAGAGACGGTTCTCTCCGGTTATGTGTGGACTATAGAGAGTTGAATAAAGTCACCATCCGGAATAAATACCCTTTGCCTCGCATCGACGATTTATTTGATCAACTTAGGGGAGCTTCCTACTTCTCCAAGATTGACTTGAGGACTGGGTATCACCAATTAAGGATACGGGAGCAAGATGTGTCCAAGACGGCTTTTCTGACCCATTACGGATCTTATGAGTTCTTGGTTATGCCCTTTGGGCTGACCAATGCCCCTGCAGTGTTTATGGACCTTATGAATAGGGTGTTTCGGGATTTCCTTGACCAGTTTGTCATTGTATTTATTGATGACATCCTGGTTTATTCTCAGACGGAGTCGGATCACGCTGCTCACTTGCGGTTGGTCCTGCAGAGATTGAGAGATCATCAATTGTATGCAAAGTTTGAGAAGTGTGGCTTCTGGTTGAAGGAAGTTCAATTTTTGGGACATGTGGTGTCATCCCAAGGTGTGTCTGTGGATCCGAGCAAGGTGATCGCGGTGAAGGAGTGGGGTCAGCCCACGACGCCCACTGAAGTTCGTAGTTTTCTAGGCTTGGCGGGTTATTACCATCGATTCATTAAGGGCTTTTCTAAGGTTGCTAGCCCATTGACGAATTTGACTCGGAAAGGAGTAAGATTTGTTTGGGACAGTTCATGTCAAGCGGCTTTCGATGAGCTCAAGGATAGACTGACATCAGCTCCAGTCCTGGCATTTCCAAAGCCGGGGTTGGAATATCTCGTCTTTATCGATGCATCTCTTCTGGGATTAGGAGGTGTTCTTCAACAAGAGAGTCAACCCATTGCATACGCTTCTCGTAAGTTGAAGCCTCACGAGAGGAACTATCCGGTACATGATTTGGAGTTCGCCGCCGTTGTATTTGCCTTGAAGATATGGAGGCATTACCTCTTGGGGGAAAAGTTTAGTCTTTTCTCCGACCACAAATCGCTGCAGTACTTATTCTCCCAAAAGGATTTGAACATGCGCTAGCGTCGTTGGTTGGAGTTCGTGAAAGACTACCAATTTGATATTCATTACCACCCCGGGAAGGCGAATGTGGTAGCAGATGCCTTGAGTAGAAAGCCTGATGGAGGCTTAGCTGAGGTGTGGAAAGCTAAGTGGAAAGAACTCAGCCTGGAGGATGCCGGAGTGAGAGCATTCCTTTCGGTAATGACGGTTACTCCCACGATTATAGTAAAGATTGTGGAAGCTCAGAAGAGAGATAAGGTTTGTCAAGACCATACACGCCAGTTGTTGTCTGAGGGAGCGGAGTCGTACTCAATTGGTTCTGAGGGTGGATTACGCTTCCATGGAAGACTTGTGGTTCCCGATGATGGGGATTTGAGACGTGCAGTTATGGCAGAATCCCACGGGCACGGTACATCCCGGCGGGGACAAGATGTACCAAGATATGCGTCGTTCGTATTGGTGGGCGGGTATGAAGAGGGATATCTCCGAGTTTGTGTCCCAGTGTACTACTTGTCAGTTGGTTAAGATTGACCACCAGCGACCGACGGGTTTGTTACAACCGCTCGAGATTCCCGTGTGGAAATGGGAGAGCATTTCGATGGACTTTGTTACGGGCTTGCCTAGATCGCAGAAGGGTCATGATTCAATTTGGGTGATTGTCGACCGTTTGACCAAGTCGGCACACTTCTTACCTGTGCGCACCGATTATGATACCGCTCGTTATGCCCAGTTGTTCATTGAGGAGATCGTCAGACTCCACGGGGTACCTTTGAATATTATCTCCGACCGAGATAAAATATTTGTGTCCCACTTTTGGCAGAGTTTCCAGGGAGCTATGGGGACCGAGTTGAAGTTAAGCTCTTCCTATCATCCTCAAACAGACGGTCAGACCGAAAGGGTAAACCAGATGTTGGAGGATATGCTTCGTATGTGCATACTTGACTTTAAAGGTAGTTGGGAACAATATCTTCCGTTGGTTGAGTTTACTTACAACAACTCATACCAATTTACCATTGGTATGGCACCTTATGAAGCTCTGTATGGCAGGCCTTGTAGGTCGCCTGCTTGTTGGTTGGAAGTGGGTGATAATAAGTTCCTTGGACCTGAAATGATCCAAGATACTTCTTCGAAGATCGAGCTTATTCGAAATCGCATACGGGTAGCCCAAGATCGCCAAAAGAGTTGTGCCGATGCGGGTAGGAGACATATGGAATTGGAGGTTGGAGACCAAGTGTTGGTGCGGGTGTCCCCGATGAAGGGCATTAAGCGTTTTGGGAAGAAAGGAAAGCTTGCACCCCGCTTTGTTGGACCTTTCCCGATAATCGCAAAGGTTGGTCCCGTAGCATACCAACTTGACTTGCCGGAACCCTTACAACAAATCCATGATGTGTTTCATGTCTCCTCCTTGAAGAAGTACAGAAGGTGTGAAGGTGCCCTTTGGCACATTCCTTTCGAAGATATCGAATTGCAGCCCGATGTTTCTTATGAAGAACAACCGGTTGCTATCCTTGAGTTTGGGGAGCGAAAGTTAAGATCTCGGGTGGTGCCTCTAGTGAGAGTCCATTGGAGTCATCATCATGCAAGCGAATCAACTTGGGAACGTGAGGATGAGATGCGGGAGAAATATCCACATCTTTTCTCATGAGGTACGCCTGAATTTTGGGGGCAAAATTCCCTTATAAGGGGGGGAGTATGTAATAACCCTCGCTTATGGGACCGTATTTTATAATAATTACTTAGTATAGTAATTGGAACCTAGTGTTGGGTTATGATTTGAATGATGAATTCAATGTAGAAAAGTTGATATTTATTATGAGGTTGCATACATATCATAATTATGGGAAAATATTGCTATGTCATGCTTATTAATATCATCTGAATATAAAATGATATTTGGCTTAATTATGAGACCGGAACTTAAATTGAATTTTAAAATGTCCAAATGATAATTTGGAGGTTGCAGTTGATTCCGGAAAGTGCGAAATAGTCAAATAATATACCGTATTGTATTTTGTAGTTTTGGGCATTTTTGACTGGTTATGCCTTAATTATGCTATTGCGTATTATTTTATCGCACTTTTGGTTAAATTAAGTGGGCCATTTACCTTAAGCCACGACTTAAGTCTTCTAAGCCTCCTAATTTCCCCAAATTTCATTCCTAAACCTAAGAGAGTAAGAGAGAAGTGGAGAGAAAGCTTTGGAGATTGAGAGAGATTGATACTACACCAAGAAATCTGCATATTTGCTGAATCAAGGCAAGTTTCTACTTGCTATTTGTTGTCTTGAGATAGATGATTGTTTATGATAATGGTGTATTAATCCTAGTTTAGCAAACTTAGGGTTTCATTATGTGTTTTTGGGTTTTGATTCATTCAAAGTTAATTCATGAGGTTTTAAGATGATCAATAGCATCATTTATGTTCTTATAGTGTTAATACATGAGTTTGGTTTGGAGAAGATTGAGTTTGGGTAGAAAATGGAGTCCAAGACTCCATAGCCATTTCTTGGCAAAATCGTAGGCCCGAATCGATTCGGCCCCTTGGGCGAATCGATTCGGCTAGGGGCAGTGCTCAGGTCTTGTTGACCGAATCGATTCGGAATTGGTCCGAATCGATTCGGCAGTTAAGCAGAAACCCAGATTTTCTGACCGAATCGATTCGGTCTCCCATCCGAATCGATTCGGCATTTATGCAGAACCTCAACTTTTCTGGCCGAATCGATTCGGCCAAGGGGGCGAATCGATTCGGTAGCCCTGCATTTTCAAAATTTTTCTTTTTTCATTTTTAACCCTTTTTCTTTAAGATTATTTGATTAGGGACCTTCTTAAATGAAGTAAACATAGGGATTAGAGTTCTAGTTGAGTTGGGACGACATCCTAGACTCGAAAGGGTTCATCTAGGATTCATTCAAGGTGGAATTTAAGGTGATGTTTAGGCATCACTTTTGTCTGGTAGTTTTATATCGGTCTAGAATCTATTGAGGTCAATTTGGAGACTGTAGAATTCAATTCGAGTTAGATTTGACTTGATGATTTATAGTAAAGCCTAAAATAGGCCTTGGGGATAACTTTGGAGTCTAAATTCCTTTTGAGGATGATAGATCGGTACGAATAACATATAGTCCCGATTTAACTTATACCCTTTTAATTAAAATGGGGAATTGATAAGGTAAATGATAATTTACTAATCATGTAATGGAAATTAATAAAATGGATGTTACACACCTCTTTAAATACCATCTTAAGGGAAGTCCGCATGATAGGTGAAGCCCCCTGGCTAATGAATGCAGGGTGGATATAGTCCTAGGCCATGGGAGCGCTTGTGGTTACTTTTCTGCGGGGGTAGGGAGATTCCGGGTGTGGTCTTGGCTACCACGCAGGCTCATGGCCGCTTCCCGACGTTTTCGATAGGATCCCAGGTTGTCTTGTGTTAGGCCATGGAAGATGATGGTTATTTAGGGACGCGCCATGGGGAAACCCGGATGGGCGGTCTTAGAAGCGTTATATTTATATTTATGACTATTCTAATTATCGAGTTGGACTCGATGGAACATTAATTGCCCTAGAGAGAAAAATTATGCCGCAAAGTGCATGTTGTTGAGATTAGTGCCATATAGAGCACATGATGTCAATTATATTCCTGATAAGGAATGGAAAATGAATATTTGAATTGAAATATGATTAAAGATGATAAAGGCTTATAAGCACTTTTAATTCTGTTTTATTGTGAATCTCACTCTATGTAGTCCTTCACTAGTTTCATTTCCTTATATGCCGTTAACATGCTAGACTATCATCCATGCTAAATTGTGCATCATTATCATACTTGTCATTTATCTATTGATCACATATACCCGGCCCTGACCGGTGTTCCTTTTCTTGTTGTATATGTATATCTATATTATCCGTTCAGGTGTTCCGCCGCACGGTCGCCCGTAATGACGTTTCCCTTCCGCATGTTTTGAGGAGCCGTGACATTGTGCGGGTTTCACGGGATTTTGAGTAGACGCCTCTGTTTATGTTTCTAGTTATGTTCAGTTCATTCGGGCATGTTGCCCAAACTGTTGTAAATGTATAATGAATTTATTATGTAACACTTGATGCTATAAGTATGTTGTATGGATGGTATTGACCGAAGCTTTATTCGGTCCTTTGTATCTTTCGGGATTTCTTATATGCGCTTGTGGGGGTTTCCACCCTCTATTTCTATGATGGGTTGTTGAAAGTGTTTTCCTTTTAATTTCAAATCAAAGTTTTTGATAACCCGTTTTCTGGAATATAGAGTGGTTATTCCTTATACTTTATATATTGTTGTGATGCTGAGGATGATATTATCCATGATTTCCTATTTAATCGGGGTATAGGGCTGGCCACCCTTTATTTCGGATAGCGGGTTGTCACAACACACAAGAGCGATACACTTACCCATATCTCGAGAGTTCGTTTGAGAGTGATATATCCGTGAGATTTTGAAGTTGAAGCGTTGATTCCGACAAGGCAATCTAGGAATTACTCTTGTGATACTCGACCCGTTTTGACTGACACACTACACACATTGAGTTCTAGGAAGGATGCGCCTTGAGTATTTACTTAGCTTGAACTTTTTACAAATTCTAGCTTGTATTTCTCAAATCATTTTCTCATGTGATGGATTGTGCGATTATTCTACATCTAATAAGAGATTGACTGCCTTTCAATAAATTTTTGCAAATAAGAATTTTGTGGGTATATTCCCTGCAAACCCTCACGAGACACAACTCGTCCTGTAGGGCAACCTATAGGTTTAAAGGCTTGTTGCATATGCTAAGTGCAATCGCAAGTGCCCGCGAAAGTGGTACACTTTTGGTTACTTATCTTTCTCTTTCTCTCTATCTTATTGCTCGAGGACTAGCAACGCTCTGTTTGGGGGTGGTGTGATAAGCACCCAAAACTGTACATTTTATACCCCGAATAGTTGTATTTTAGTTGCTATTTCTCGACAATATGGGTCTTATGCGCTTAAATGTTTAATATTCAGGTTTAATGTACGTTGCGGTGTTCAAACGCGTATTTCAAGGCAATTGTGCATTTTACGGAGCTAAATACCCTTATCCTGTACCCCAAGAACCTCACCCGTGACCTAATCCTAGCCTTAGCTGTCCCAAACCCTCTGTGTGTTTTATTTGTGCCCTTTTATTATTTTTTAGATTTTTAGTTTGAGTCTTTTCTATTTTTAGGATTTATTTTAAATTTATTTTAGAAATTTTAGATTTTATTTTTCTATTTTATTTTTATAATTTTATTTTATTTTGATTTTGATTAATTTTTAGTTTTATTTTATTTTATTAGGATTAATTTTAGGAATTCATTTTATTACATTTTATATTTTAGGACTTTAGTTTTCATTTCATTTTATATTTTTATTTCTTTTATTTTATTTTATTTTAGTTTCTTTTTTTTTATATTGCTTAGGATTTTATTTTTTTTAGTTTTATTATTTTTATTTTTATTGTTTTTAGTTTATTTTATTTTTAGTTAGATTTGATTTTTTTTAGTTTTAATTTTATTTTAGGTCTTAGTTTTATTAGGGTCCAAACTAACACACACACATATTATCCTATACCCTCACCCACACAACCAATACCCCCCTCCACCATCTTCAACCTCACCCCCATCACCCCTTTCTCTCTCCTCCATCATCAATCCAACAAACCCACCACCATTAACAACAAAACCCCATCATCTAAACCCAACAAAACCAATACCCATCTCCCACCATTTTCAAACCCCCATTAAACCCATCTTCCCTTCTCTCCACCTTCTACCAACACCTCCTGATCCCCGGCGATGCCACCTGCCGGCGTTGACCACCCAAAACCCGGCCCCTTGCCTGCTGCCCACTCCGGCCAGCAACAACCCGGCGTCGCACCACCTCCGCCCGGTTCCCCTCTCTCTCTCTCCTCGGCGCACCTCTCTACCATCGCAGGCAGCCACGAACCCACCTGATCCCGTCGGCAGAACCCTTGTGTCCTCTCACCTCCCATATCCAGCCCCTTATCCAAAGAACCCAAACCCATAAACCCAAATCCATTTTTAAAACCAATACCCAAATACCCATTTCCCTTTTCATCCACTTCTCCAAAGAAAACAAAATCGTGTACCTGCCAAATGCAAAACCAAAGCCAAATTTTCCACATGTGCCACTTATTCCCTTTTTACCTATTTACCCAAAATACTCCCTAACTAACCACCCAAAACCAAATCCCAAAATTACCCCTCAACCCAAAACAGATTTTTTCCAAATATCCTACCTCACACCCCCATGCACATGTGACCTCACCCATTTCCACATGTAGGGATGGCAACGGGTCGGGTTTGGGGCGGGTTTTTAAAAATCCTAACCCGCCCCGTTGTAAAAATATTCTAGCCCGCCCCGCCCCGCGACCCGTGACGGGTTTAATTATAGGAGCCCCGAATCCGTTTAGATTTTTTTGTATAAATCCTAACCCGCCCCGCCCCGCCCCATTTAACTTTCGCGGGTCAAAAACCGCCCCGTTTGTTTTAATAATAATAAAAAAAAACATCTATAATTTAGCATTAAAAACCAACAAAAACAACAGCAGCAAGTGGTAGAGCAGTGTATTGTATTTTTTTATACTTGTATTGTATTTGTTAAAATTAAAAAAAAAACAGCATCTATAATTTAGCATTAAAAACCCAAAAAATCAGCATTTGGAAATTTTTCAGCATTTATGGATCTCAAATTCTCCAACATTAAATTTTTCATCACCTAAATATTTTAACATTACATAGAAAATGTCTCTAAAAATCAGCCATATGCATAATAAAAAGTTACACAACATAAAAATGGTCCCAACAATCTCAAATACAAGTAGACAAAATATAAATCATCCTCGTCATCAACTCTTCAAAACCTGAAAAGGTAATATTTCCAACATGTTAAAAAAAATAATATCAACAAATTAAAACACAATTTAATAATAATTACAATATTTTAACTATTAAAAAGTTACCTTAAGCCTCCATTGGCTCGAACTCTTCATCACAAATCTTAGGCCTCGAGTCGGCGGTAGAATCTTCATCTACAAAAAAACAATACAAATATAAACAAACAAGTACCTTTTTAGTAAAAAAAACTAAGAAAGATAAACAACTAGTATGAATATTGTTAATAAAAAAAATAAACAATTACCTTGAATATTATTCCACAACCAATCTTGTGTACACATCAAAGCCTCTAAAACACTCGGAGTAACGCGACTACGATGAGCACTAACCATTCTTCCACTTGTGCTAAATGCCGACTCGGACGCGACGGTTGATATTGGAATAGCCAATATATCTCGGGCAATGAGTTGTAATGTTGGATATCGAACACCATTTGCTTTCCACCAATTTAGAATGTCAAAATCTAAAGTTCGTGGAAATATGTTTTCATCCAAATAGTGATCGAACTCCGACTTCACATTCACGCATTCAGACATACCACTAACTAGTTGATCATATTCTGAAAAAATATCAACATTCCACTCTCCATTTGCCGATTCCGAACAACCCACCGATGTGACCCCACTAACCCCACTTTCATGTGGTGTGTTATGAACTACTTTTGCCTTACTTTGATACTCGCTAAGTAAGTCATAACAAGCTGCCCGTACACTCTCAACATGTGAATTACACTCGTCACCATAAATTTTTGGAAGAACATGCTCTAGAAATTTCATTTTATACCTCGGATCCAATACAATTGCTATACCGGCAACTAAATGACACTCACTCCAATACTTGTTAAATTTCTCCAACATACTTAGCGCCATTTTTTTTAATGACGTCATTGGGTGAGCCACACCAACTACGCAAAGCCAATTTAATTTCACAAACTTTTGGGAACAAATAATTTGAAGTGGGATATTTAGTGCCAGAAAAAACTTCGGTGATGGAAAAAAAAAGTTTTAACCTTCCACATATTTCTTTCGCTAAGGACCATTCATCTTCCGTAGGCAAAAAAGTGTAATGCCTCTCACGTTGTTTCAATCGTGGAAAAACGTCCTTGTAGCAAATTGCTATCTCAAGCATCAAATAAGTTGAGTTCCACCTAGTTTTACAATCTAAGCACAATTTCTTAGCACATGAAATTTTTAGTTGTCGTGCAGCCTCCTCAAATTTCTCTTCCCTACTTTGAGTGGCTGTCCAAAACGCAACGCTATCACGAATTTTACCAACAGCTACTCCAATTATGTCTAAACCATCCTTAACAACAAGATTCAATATATGAGCGGCACAACGCATGTGGAGCAATTTTCCGTCCAATAAAATTGAATCATTAATCACAAATTTGTCAACAAGACTACCCATCAAAGCATCATTAGTCGAACAATTGTCTACGGTAATAGTAGACACTTTCCTATCCAAATTCCAATCTAACAAACACTCCATCAATACATCACATATAACTTCTTTCGTATGTGGAGAAGGCACATAAACAAACCTAGAAAAAATAATTGAAATGAACATGACATGATTAAATAACAAAAAAAAAATGATGTAAAAATAAAGAACGTACCCTATTATCATACTTCTCAAGCACCATCGATCATCAACAAAATGCGCCGTAATAGCCATGTACCCTCTTTTTTGCCTCGATGACCACATATCCGTAGTGATACCAACACGACAAGAAAGCTTATCCAATAACCTGTAAGCTTTTGTTTTCTCCGATTGATACATTTTCAATATGTCACTTTTTATGGTGTTTCGAGTTACATTTTTAAAAAGAGGTTGGAGGCTACTAACAAACTTTCTAAACCCGACATGCTCAACAATACTAAGAGGATACTCGTGTAAAATAATTGCACTTGCAAGTTCTTTTCTAGAAAGATCTTTATCAAATGTAAAATTACCGAATTGAACTTTTCCATCGGATGTTTTTTGTGCTTGAATTTGAAATTGATCACGAATATCGACATTTTTAATTTTTCTACACCTTTTTAAGTGCATACGCAAATGGCTAGTTCCATTTGTACTTTCAGCCTTAAGTTTTGTGTGACAATGGTGACATATTGCAAAAGTACCCAATTCATCTTTAACTCTTTCAAAATCTTGCCAAACAGAAGATGTGAATTTTCTTTTTTTCGGGGAAGATGCAGTAGCTGCCCCACCTTCACAATTTGGGGTGGAACTTGGTGTTGGTGTTGATTCAGTTTGTGTACCAGAAATAGTATTTTCACCTTGAATTGATTGACTCATTTTTTACTATTTTATTTATAATCGGAGAAAGCAAAGAGAAAAATAAGAATCAACAACAAACAGCAGTAAAATACCCACACAACACGAGAACAATCATCCGAATCAAACCCAATAACAGAAATTTCGTTCATAAAAAAATAACATAGGATACTACAAAAAATATGAATGATATGTTGGCTTAACAGAAATTTCTGTTAAATTTAATTCACAAACCCAATAACAGAAATTTAATTCAAAAATATGAACCCATCATGAGATTTCGTTGACAAACCCAATAATAAAAATTTAATTCAAAAAAAATATGAATGATATGTTGGCTTAAGAATCTAGCAGTGGATGTGAGATTGGTTGGAGAAAATAAATGAATAAAAACATGAAGACACAAACCGTGTAGATCAGTTGAGAGGAGCAAAAACCGTGTCTCTTTTTTTCTTGAGAAACAGCACCTGATTAAAACAGCAAAAAAAAGATTTAGATTAAAACATGATCGGAGAGGAGAGAGGAGAAGAGCCACGATTAAAACAGCAAAAAAAAAAAAGATTAAAAGAAGGAAAATACCTTCGGACAGGAGAGAGGAGAAGAGCCGCGATGATCGGAGAGGAGAAATGAGAGGATCGGCGATGATCGGAGAGGAGAAAGGAGAGGATCGGCTGCTTGCAGCTTGCTAGTGGGTTTTGGGCGCCGATGAGTGGGGATGGCTGAGGGAGAGTGTGATAGAATGGGATTTAGATTTAGGGTTTCTTAAAAGGGTATTTATATATGTATGGTATTTTCGTAATTAATATAACTATAAATGGTATTTATATAAGTAAAAGATAAATGGGGCGGGTCGGGGCGGGGCGGGGCGGGTTTATATGAGTTCACTCCTAACCCGCCCCGTTTAATAAACGGGTTTTTTTTAAAAATCCATACCCGCTCCTAATTTATTAATCGGGTTTAAAAATCCGCCCCATTAGGGTCGGGGCGGGGCGGAACTCCTACGGTTCGGGTTAAATTGCCATCCCTATCCACATGCACTCCCTACCTTTTTACCATTATACCCCTTTGCTCCATTGCATATAAAAAGAAGATGAAGACCTCATTTGTAAAAAAGTTCTAGATTAGAGAGAGGAAATTGTAGAGAGAAATTTTAGGGTTAGAAATAAATAGTAGATTAGAATTAGTTTTTTTTTTTATTTTCTTCTTTTCAATTTAAATTGAGTGAAAGTAATTTTAGTGAGAATCAATTTGTGTGTTAGTGCTTCATGTGTATTTGTTGATCATTCAAATTGAGAGGTGTATGCTTCAAATTGGAAGACTAGAGTTCAAATTTCTCAAAGAGATTTGGTTTGCTTGTTCTATTCTCTTCTCTTTTATTTTAATAGCCTTGATTATTAATTTGTCATATTTTATACCATGTTAGGCTAAAACCCCTTCCAAGGGGTGGGGTGAAACCCTTATTTGATATTATTTTAGTTTAATTAGTTTGCTTACTTGAAATTTCCCTTTGAATGTTAAATTTGATCCCTCACCCTTAGATTTACGCCTCGAGAGAGGGTAAATGATTTTCGAGAGAAAATCGAAATTCTAGTGATAATACCCATTTTAGATTCGAACTAGAGATAGGGGTTTCTTAAGTGGGGTATTATCATTTGAATTTCAACTCTAAATTTAATTTCTAAGATTGACATAAATTCTAATTGATCGATCCTAGCGGGTGATTAATTAAAAGGAGTGTTGATCTAATTTTCTAGAGTTGTGGGGTGTTAATTTTAACATTCTAAAAGATTACTATTCTAATTACACTTGCAACGAGAGTTGGTTTGTAATTTTAATATATTAATTTGGGAGAATTCAAATAATTAAATTAATTAATTAGAATAACTAAAATTTGTGGTGTAATCCCACTCCTTGATTGTTCTCACAATTATTTTCCTCACTTTATCTCTTATTTTTAGTTTAGACTTTAATTTTCATTTTAGTAAATTTCTAGTTAGTTTTCATCTCACACTTTAGTTTATTTTAGTTTAGACCTCACCTCACCCTTTTGTTTTAATATTGAAAAAGCTAAAAAAAATTAGAAAAAGTGAAAAAGAACAAAAAGAAAATAAATAGTGAATTACAATTGAATTTGTTCCATGTGCTTTACTCCCTAGAAAGTGGATTGATACCCTTACTTACCACTACACTTGAGTTTATTATATTTTGTAGGTATGTGAGGTTTTGATTAACTTGGCTTCAACAACAACGACAACCACACCCAAAAAGTCAACACGGGAAATTTGGGAGAGTATATAGTCTACACCGAGCCGCAGACTCGCAGGACCAGCCAGCGATTGAGGGTATGTTTTCTATCCAGGGAAATTTGGGGCGAATTTTATTTGACACGGGAGCCACACACTATTTTATTGCCATGAAGTTTGCACGCACTATGAGATTAATTATTACCGCAGAGAGTACTGTTACTTGTGTGGATTCTCCTTTGAGTAGGGGTTCGGTCATTTCTTTTATTTGCCGAGGAGTGGGTGTAGAGATTGGGAGGTTTATTTTACCTGCTGACATGCTTGTATTAGACATGCCCGAGTATGATGCGATTGTGGGTATGGATTGGCTTGTCAGATATGGAGCCATGATTGATTGTTATAGTAAGAGTATAGTTTTTTCCATACCTGGTCAAGAGATGTTTTTGGTGGCTATGCCTCGCCCTGAGGGAGGATTGTCCACTCATTTATACTATATAGAGGAGGAAACCTCTTTGGAGGTTGTGGTACTTCTTGATTCGATTCCGGTAGTTAGGGAGTTTTTCGATGTGTTTCAGGAGATTCTAGGGCTACCACCGAGTAGAGAGATAGACTTCGTCATTGATTTAGTACCCGATGCCAGATCGATAGCTAGTTCACCTTATCGTATGGCTCCAGCAGAAATGAGGGAGTTACGTGACCAAATTGAGAAGTTGTTAGGAAAAGGGTTTATTCGTAGGAGTACTTCGCCGTGGGGTGCTCCCGTACTGTTTGTTAAGAAAAGGGATGGGTCGTTGAGACTATGTGTTGACTACCGAGAGTTGAATAAAGTCACGATACGAAACAAATATCTGTTGCTTCGAATTGATGACTTATTCGACCAGTTGAGAGGAGCTGCTTTCTTCTCGAGGATTGATTTAAGATCGGGATACCATCAGCTACGTATCAGGGAGCAGGACGTGTCAAAGACTTCCTTCCTGACGAGATATGGTTCTTATGAATTCAGGGTTATGCCTTTCCGGCTAACCAACGCCCTAGCCATGTTCATGGACTTAATGAACAAAGTGTTTAGGGAGTTCCTAGACCAGTTCGTCATCGTATTCATAGATGACATTCTGGTTTACTCGCAGACTAAGGAGGATCATGACGAGCACTTACGACAAGTTTTACTGACACTGGGCCAGCATGAGTTATACGAAAAGTATGAGAAATGTAGGTTTTGGCTGAAGAGGTTCAGTTTTTGGGACATATCATATCCGATAGAGGGATATCCATGGATTCGGGGAAAGTTTTCGCAGTGAGGGAGTGGGGACAGCCCACGACCCCAACTAAGATACGCAGTTTCTTGGGTCTAGCCGGGTACACTACAAGAGATTTATTCGGGGGTTTTCGAAGATAGCGGGACCGTTGACACACCTGACTAGCAAAGGGGTGCCCTTTATCTAGAGTGACGCCTGTCAGCTAGCCTTTGATGAGTTAAAGGACAAGTTAACCTCAACACTAGTGTTAGCATTGCCCAAGCCGGGGGTGGAGTATTTAGTCTTCACTGATGCGTCCTTATTAGGACTCGAAGGCGTACTACAGCAGGAGGATCAGGTTATATCTTATGTTTCTCGTAAGCTTAAGCCTCATGAGAGGAACTACCCCACTCACGATTTAGAGGTGGCGGCAGTGGTGTTTGCACTTCATATGTGGAGACACTACCTCCTAGGGGAGAAATTTCGCCTACTCACGGACCACAAGTCATTACAGTACCTCTTCACGCAGAAGGAGTTGAATATACATCAATGCATGTTGCTTGAGTTTGCGAGGGATTATCAGTTTGATATCCAATACCACCCGGGGAAGGCCAATGTGGTAGCAAACACGTTGAGCCGTAGGCCAGTCGGTGAGGTGGCCGAGGTGTGGAAAGCAAAATGGAAGGAGTTGGGAAAGCAGGATGCAGTAGCTCGATAGTTTATGCCTCCGATGACGGTTACACCCCAGATTATTACAGGAGTGATGTAGGCTCAGGCAGATGATTAGTTCTGCCAAAGTCAAATTGTGAAACTTCTAGTAAAGGGGGCAGAGTCTTACACCGTGGGTTCAGACAGGGGTCTACGTTTCAATGGGAGATTGGTTGTTCCCGAGGGTGAGGTTTTACGACACAAGGTGATGACAGAGTCACACAGCTCCTGATTTTCGGTACATCCCAGTGGCGATAAGATGTACCAGGACATGCGTAGATAGTACTGGTGGAGCGGAATGAAGAAGGATATTGTCAAATTCGTCTCGAAATGTACCACTTGTCAGTTGGTAAAGGTGGATCATTAGAGACCGACGGGCCTCCTCCAGACACTAGAGATTCCGATGTGGAAATGGGAGAGCATTTCCATGGACTTCATTAAGGGATTACCCACATCACAGAGGGGTCACGATTCAGTATGGGTGATAGTGGATCGGCTGACCAAGGTGGCCCACTTCCTGCCAGTCAGGACAAATTACACCACGGGATAATATACCCAACTATTCATAGCAGAAATAGTGAGACTCCATGGAGTACCTCTCAATATCGTGTCTGACTGAGATAATATATTTGTATCTCGATTTTGGGAGAGTTTTCAGGAGGCGCTGGGTACGAAATTGTGATTGAGCACAACTTATCATCCGTAGACGGATGGTCAGACCGAGCGAACGAATCAGATGTTGGAAGACATGTTACGTATGTTCATCGTTGATTTTGGCGGAAGCTGGGATCAGTACCTTCCACTTGTGGAGTTTTCCTATAACAACTCCTACCAGTTTACTATCGGTATGGATCCATTCGAGGCATTATACGACAGACCTTATCATTCCCCAGCATGATGGCTAGAGGTGGGGGACAACAAGTTACTTGGCCCGGAAGTGCTTCAGGATACTTCAGTAAGGGTAGAGTCGATACGGAGTCGTATTCGAGTTGCTCAAGATCGACAAAAGAGCTACGCTGATGCCAAGCAGTATTTTTGCGAGTTCAACATTGGAGATCAGGTGTTACTTCGAGTGTCTCCTATGAAGGGAGTCATGCATTTTGGGAAAAAGGGGAAGTTGATGCCTAGGTATGTATGGCCATTCCCCATTATCGAGAGGATTGGGCCAGTTGCGTATAGACTCGGGTTACCGGAGCACTTGCATAGAGTCCATGACGTGTTCCATATCTCTTCGTTGAGGATATTTCTTTGAGATGATTTGGCCCACACACACATTGCATCGGAGGAGATAGATACATCCTAACAGCTCCTACGAGGAGGGGCCGGTGGCTATTTTAGACAGTAGCGAGAGGAAAATGAGGTCGAAAATAGTGCCTCTAGTACGCGTTCAGTAGAGGTACCACAATATGGAGGAATCAACTTGGGAACGCGAGGATGACATGCGTGAACGTTATCCAGAGTTATTCTTTCCAGGTAAATATTATTTTTTGAATTTCGGGATGAAATTCTGTTATTAGGGGGGAAGTATGTAATACCCTATATTTTAATGCATATTTATTTTTCAAAAGCATCATACAAAAATAAAAAACAATGGAATGAAGCTCTTTGAAACAGCAGAAAAAGAAATCCGTTTTGCCATTTAGATGAAAAAAATATTCTAATTCTTAAGAACTCAACGGGACCAAAAAATCCTCATATGATCCTCGTTTCAATGTCGTTAAAACGATATAAGCACCTCGTTCTAACGAACAATATAAACTCATTAGAACAACTTAAAACCAAAAAATAATTTTCTTTTAAAATCCTTTTAAAATAATAGACCTTAAGCAATTTTATAAAAAACAAACACCTATAAGTAAAATCTAATGATGAATATATATATATATATATATATATATATATATTTGAGAGATCGTTAAGTGTTGAAGACAAATCGTAGAATGAAACACGACACGATGATGCAACGCTTTAACTTAACTTGTACTGGTCTTCAATCAAACGTGTCATAAGCTTGAGAGGGTAAACATAATAAAGTCCTAACCTATGACTCGAAGGTTTTATCCAAATACGAAATAATCCAAAACATAAAAATTGGCTCTATTTGAAAATTTGTCCTTACAAGTTTGCAACTTTAAAAACACCATTTCGGGACTCCGTACATCCATAGAGTCCCATCCAAGCATGCCAACCCGAAATATCAATTTAATTACCACCAAGTTAATTTGACTATATGAGTCATCCAAAAGTTTAATTAAAATTCTCATTTTATATTTCGGTAATTAATCCAAACGCATTGAACCCAATCAATTACCTATTAGTTCCCCCGAGTAAATATAAATAAACAAATAATCATTTAATTAATTCCCCAAATTACGGAATATTACAATTTGTGATCGGGTTATGCGAACTAATCTAATCTAATAAAATCTAATACTATTATATAATAACATAGTCCTTTAACGTGAGCATGCCACATGTATGTCATAAATGTTTTGGCCCTTATTTCTCACATAATCGTTACCACACTATTAATGCAACATTATTCATGAGTTTCTCTTCATCTTTTATTCTTTAAGGTTACGAACTTTACAGTTTTTTCCATTTTGGTCACTGGATTTTTTTTGGTGGATACAATATTGTACTTTCATTTTATTGCCAATAACTTAACTCCGTTAAAAACACACTCGTAGAACTTTGACATGAAAGTTCATTTATTGACTTACTCTTAAATTAAATGACATTGCATTTTAAATTAATTTAAAAGAGTGATTTGGCACTTAAGAAGAATATAACAAAAATAAATAAAATTGTGTATATTATAGAACACACACATTTATAGAATAAACTAGGTGGAAACCCGCGCGATGCACGGTTCATGCGGTATTGAATGCTAAAAAACGAAGCAAATTGAAAAATTGAGAGTAGAATAAATAAAAGTGTAATAGAGTAAGAATGTAGAGTATTAGCGATAGTTGAAACACGTGTAGAAATATTAACAAATCTTATAGAAGTGTTTACCAATCTCAACATCTATAAAAAAAAATTAACAAAATCAAATAACTATGAAAAGTGACCATAAATCCTTAATTACAAATAATTTTTTTTATTATATGTGCATCAATATTCTTACAAATAAACTATTTATATTTTGTATGAATAAAAGTTAGGTTTTATTTATTTTTTAACAACAATTGTAAAATTCCTTCATATATGTTGTTAAATAGATTAATCAATTTGAAATCTATAAAATAAAGTTATCATTTGTAGATACTAATAAGAAACCATTATTTTAAAAACATCATATAATGGTACCTGAACGACATATAAGCAAGCAAAAAAATAAATTAATCATCCAATCAAAGAGACTATAATTCATCAACCACCAGCACTCATTTGTAATGTCAGTACTACAACTACCCGTGGTATTACAACTCCTTTATTTAAAAGATGAGTTAAAAAAACTAACATAGATTTAGTAACATACCTTTGCAAATAGATTGCACAACCATTTGCGCCTAAAGGTAAAAAAGTAATAATACAGATCTACCAATGGGGGTGAGGAAAGAGAGAACTTTGAAGACATACCAAGTCTACATATCTCAGAATAAAGTAAATTTTGGTGCAACCTATTAGTTAATAAATTATTTTAGATCATAGTGGACTCGTAGATCATTGTTTGAGAATTTCAATATGTATTGTTGTTCTTCCGTTCAAATATTCGTACCTCAACTATATGCGCAGTTGAACACCGAAGAAAGGGGGAAAACCATCAGAACTTCTCTAACAATGGACTTTGGGTGGACAACATGCTTATAGCCTCACTTCAACCGCCAATGGTTTTGTAAACTCTCCTATCTAATTATCATAATTAAGAAAATCCCATTGAAATTAATCGTATATAAACATAATAAAAAAAGGGACATATACCAAATAGTCCCTCGAACATCTTTTAATACTCATTTAGTCCAAGTGTTTTTATTTTGCCTCAAAAAGTCCTTTGCCACATATTTTTTAGAGGGAGTGTCGTTGGCGCGGACCTCTAAAAATAAGAGAATATTGATTGCTTGAGGGACTCAACGAATTAAATTAAAAATATGTGTCCTTTTTAAAAAATATACATTTATAGTAGGGACTATTCAATAATTTACCCTAAAAAAACACACAAAGAAAACCCAACATACCTTATCTTTCTTTTTTCGAGAATTTTTTTATCATCGACAAGTGGAAATCAACAATACCTTTTCAATACAGCCCAAAAAACCCTAAATAGGAGATATAAACAGGTTATTGAGAGTGATAGAAGGAATAACATATATCAATACAAAAATAAAAGGAGCTGTTAAGTAGACACAACACAAATCTATAATCGACAACAGGGAAATAAACGAATGCATGTTGTGATAATGAAGGTAAAAATGGATACTATAAAAGCGACATTTTATGGATTTAATGGATCTTAAGATTATAGAACGTTTTGCAAGATCCATTTTTCTATCATCCCAAAACCAAATTTTTTTTGTGTTAAAGATCCATTTATCAACATTGGATCTTTAACTCCAAAATGGAGGTAAGTGTTTGAGAAATACAATATTTTGTCTTTAACAATAAACCATAGAGAGAATAGAGAAGATGAAGGCATGAAGAGAGTGAGAGAAAAAATACGGAAGTAGAAAAAAGGAGACGTGTAAAGGTCTGAATTAATAATGAGAGGTATACAAAAGCCACCTAGGGAAGAGGATGTGATGACTTCATTTACTCCGGGAAGAGGAAAAATAAGCTATTAAATTAATAGAGAATAAATGATATACGAAAGAGGAGAGGAGACAATGGGATTATAGGCTAATACTTATTAATCAATCCATGTGGATAGGCTCAAATAAGGTACCAATTCAATGCAGAAGAGAGATAAGAGGAGAGAGAAATAGAATTACATAGTCTTACGTGGATGGTCTAATTCAATGCAGGAGAAAGATAAGAAGAGAAGTGAATGGTATTATTGGAAAGGAGATATAAATGCCTTGTTTTGCATTTTGTAGTAGTAATAGATAGATAGATGAGGAGGGCTATAAGCTAATTGGTGGCTGAGATGAAATCTTTGGAGTTTGTATCTTGACTTCTACTTTTTCTTTTGATCATATTTTTTTATTCGGTTTTTTATATCAGTGCTTGAGGTAACCATATCAGGCTTAAGATAACCATATTTGAGATTTGGATCTGATCAGGCTTGAGGTAACCGTATTTTCTGATTGTTCATTTTTTGCGATTTATTTGTTTGTCAATCTGAAAACGGGTTTCAATTTGTTTATCAATTTTTGTCATACTTTGTAGAGGGGCTTTGTTTACTAAGGTTTTGGTTTTTATATGTGGATTTTTTATTTATTTTGATTCTAAGGCGTGTTTTTCTAGTTGATTTTAATGGAGCAGCGAGGATTTTTATGGCTAAGTTTTTGATAAATGAAGATGGAGCAGAGGTGATTTTGATGGCTCTCTCGCAACCTCTCCAGGTAACTTTACATCTCAACCTCTCCAGAAATTTTTCATTCTCTGTATGAACTACTACAAAACTCTATACATACATATGAGTATAAATTATATGGTTTGTGTGTTCCAACTGCTAAGATCCATCGTGGTGTAGAATTTTTTTAAAAATTGAACTGATATTACTACTTCTGAGCTATATGTTTTTGACTGCATCCCACCATTTTTTTGAATTTCTATTACTTTGGCTTTAGAGTTATTACTTTATCCATAAAGTAATCTTCGGTGATGAGTTTTTTTCAGATATTCAGTGATGCGTTAGAAACCCATAAACAGATCTCTGGTGATGAGTTAGAAACCTGTAAAGTCATCTCCGGTGATGAGTTTGATTTCAGATCTCCGGTGATGGATTAGAAATCGTAAACAGTACTCCAGTGACGAGTTAGAATCCCATGACTATTTTTAAAATAAACTTGCCTATAGTTTAGTGTCATCAAATGACTATTTTTAAAATAAACTTGACTCAACTTGTAATTAATTGAACTGTTAAGGTTTGTACAATTAAGTGCTTAATGTCATATAAAATGACTTAAACTTTGTTTACGATGTCTATCCATGTTTATATTGCTTAAAATTTAGTGTGATCTTCATAAATTCATGCTATTGTTGGACATCATTATTATTATATATGTCCATTTTGTTGTTCACTTTGTCTAAAACATGAGTAATGTGGTATCTTTCGTAAGTTTCCTACTACATTTTGTTGCTAAGAAGAATTGTTTTGGTGAAACAATTCATTGGTGGTAGTCATGTCATATAGTAATCAAACTTTTTTCTCACACTCTTAGGTGTTGTTGCTTATGGGTATTTTGTAGTGTGATAAGTAATACAAAATAACGTGACTTAAAACTTTCGCGTCACATTAAAATACTATTTGACACGAATAACACAAGTAAAACTATGAATTAATCGTGTCATGATGTTCATATTAGGTGAAAAACACGACCTCTAATGACAAGAAATTCCTTATTTTTGTAGTTATTCGGTGATGGAGGGTTCAATTTTTGGATTTTTAGATTTCTCTTTGGATTTGTAGATTTCTCTTTGGGCTCTAATTCAACAAAACTATATGCCCGGTAACCCTACATCTTTTTTATTTATGTAGTGTGTTTGTTTAGTAGTATCTCTGTATACTGATACCTTCTATTGTTTTATTAAATTTTAATTGTAGATTGTTATTAAGTCTTCGAATGTTTACCCCAAAGATGCTGAATCACCACCATGTGGAGAGGATGATGTGACCGAGCTTGCTTATTTTCAAGAACCATGAGTTTTTCATAATGTAAAATCTAGATATGATATCAATGAAATATATGTAAGTTCCTCTGGATTCATTCTCACACTGAAAATTGTTTTGACAACATCTGTTTCTTCATTATCCTAACAACTAAATTTTGTTATATTGAAGCTAATCCACTCAACGGTGCTTCTAGACGTACACGGGAACCATATTAATTGTTGTGAACCCTTTTAGAAGATTACCACATATATACGATATCCATATGATAGAACAGTATAAAGGGACAGCCTTTGGTGAACTGAGCCCCTGCCTTTTTGGTGTTGCAGATGTGGCTTATAGGTACTTTATTGGATTCTCATTATTTAATGACTTGAATATTCTTATTTTATCTTCGGACTGGAGGGTCAAAACGTACTCTTTGTGATTAGTTGGTCCTTTAAGCCGTCTGCTATCAGTTATGGTTTTGGGCTTAGTTATGAGTTTTTTGTTGGTTCTAAATTTTGGGATACCATCGCCCTTATTTCATCTAACTAATTTGTACTGTTTTTTTGTTTTTTTCTCCAGGATAAGCATGATCGGGAACCACATTATCACTCCGCCCTCTGCTGCTCTTCTAGATCGACACTTGATCCGCAACAGTTTCATCCAGAATTAGTCGGTCGTCGTTCACCTGAGACGAAAGAGGAGCCTGGCTTCTCTTTGCAGACTATGTTTGGATGTAGTACTCTTTGAACTCTGATGGATAATTTCTAACAAATTCAACCATGACCTCTTCATCATGCCGAATGTAAAGCTTTTTCCAAGCACAATCCCGCAACTTTTTGGTACCTATGGATGTGGGTTTAGAATGTCCCATGGATGGGGGTTGATATTTTGGATCATTCTCTGCACACAAGATGTTTGCCGAAATACTACATTAAAGACGCAACAGAGAAATTTTCATACGTTCTCTCTATTTCTTCAGCTATTTAGTACCTATTATGTGCCAAAAAGGCATATCTTAGGAAAATGGACCCACAATGGTAGTATGAAAACTATGAGTTGTTTTTACCTGTGTTCTTTTACCCGTGTTCTTCTACCTCTGAGTTTCATCACCCAACGTTTGCGCAAGTAATGACAGCTCTTACTCAAACAACGCTAAAGCCATCTCACTTGCGCTGGACTTTTGGACACGAAATTGCAAATCACGGGATGCAAGTTTATAAGTTGGATATCACGGCTGCTCATGTTCTAGGTCTGGTGGCAGAGCAATGCCGAAGGATAACAATGTGGAGTAGACACAACAATGTGGAAGGTGATTATGTGGGGGTGATGTAAATAGAGAATTTGGGTTGAGTTGTATAATATGCATTATTAAAAAAATATTAAAATTAAAGTTTCTTCCTCCATATATCCGAGGACAAGTACATAACAAATTATTTTAGCATTATGAATTCGTATTAGCATTTTATAAGTTTCTTCCTGTATGTTCTAATTTTTTAGCATTATCGTTGTGCCATCGACACGAGTACAAAATATTATGGGAACAAAATATTACGGGAACAAATTTATCACCGTGCCATCGACACGGGTACACCCTAGTTATATATATGCAAACAGCACACATTGTACTCTTAGTTCACGGAACTAGATCATTATACCCTGTTGGAATCAACGCCAAACACCTAGGGCTCGGCAACGGACATTGTCTCTCCATATGCCTCCTAGATTTCAATGCCTTATGGGCTTCAAAAAATCCGAGCATCTCCACATCTCCTTTGCAATTTATCCATTTCACTTGTGATTGTGATTGGAGTGAGATTAGATGTGGATTCGGTAAGGTCTGGGATCGGAGAGATTGAAATTAAATCATCTTTGGTTTGGGATTGAGTGGTTGAGATCACTGGTGGTGGAGTAGAGAAAGGATTGATATGTGGGGAAGATAAATAAGGACGCAAAGAGGACGAGGATGAAGTCAGAAAAAATAAAAAGGTATTTTCTCCCTTTTAACAGATTATATGAACATTATGGACTGATATTGTTGTGGGGTGCAGACCACTCAGAATTAAAAAAGAAAAATACTCTGAACTTAAATCACGCTGCTGCTAAGAATATGTAAGTTTGACAATTTTGCCATTATTATTTTATTTGTTTTTAGGGATTTGCAAAATTTGTGGTGGAGGATTTTGACATTGGGCATTTGTTCTTTGATTGGATTGGAGCTATGGAGTTATTTGCCATATGTTTATCTCTTTTAGTGGATTCAAGCTATTGTTTTTAGGGATTTACAATATGTTTATCTTTTTTATAGTAATGAGTTGTTATTGTATTCGATGTTGTTTTATTTGAGTTATAATTGTCTAAAAATACAAATTATCAATTAATATTTGTAAAAACGTAAAAATAATCCTAAAAAAATTTCGTGGGATACTCCTCCCGAACTCCTGTCATTGGGTTGTGCCCCACTTAGACTGCTTTATGTACCAAATATTTCCATATCGCTGCATCCGAGATTTGTTTTCCGACAGTGTGATAGAGAATGGATGCGAGATTTTTTTTTTTTATTTCTATAAAAAGACTTTCATTTCCATTCTCCCTTTTTTATTAATTTTTTTATATTGTATTGAGTCTCTTTAATGGGCGAACAACCCAACCCTTGGAACATACTACACCTCCAGGTGCCGAACCTTCCCATCGATGTGGGTCCTTGGGAATTTTCTTGAGTAAAGAAAACTTCTTCAATGAAGTTCTGGAAAAAAAATCATTTAGATGAGATACTAAAATAAATAGAGTAAGGTTCTATTCATATACAATCGTCGAGATTGAAGGAATAAACTGAAGCAATATTTTTAGGAAAGATAGAACTGTCACATAGGAAATTGAGCACAATTTTGCAAAGAAATAGCCCACCTGTTTCTCGAGAAGAGATGGGAAACATGCTCAATACCATTTGATTGAATAGTTGACCAAGCCTCTTGTTGTTTGAAGAAACCTGGTGGTGTGGTGCAGACTAGAGATGGCGGTGTATGGTGCAGATCGATGGTGTATAGTGCAGACAGGTGATGTATAGTGTTTGGTTATAAAGATTAAGTTTGTTTAAGTTAAAAAAATGCCACATTATATTTAAGTCAGTTGATTAGGATGTCATGTCACGAAGACCTTTTGCCATATCATAGTTTCGTTAAAACGTTAAGTTTTTTGGTAACAAACTGAAAGTACAATGTTATACCCTCCAAAAAATCATTTCAATGACCAAAATGAAAAAAAGTGTAAAGTTCCTTGCGTGAATACATGATTAACAATTTTAAGAAGCTTAATCTTTTTTGTAAAACTCTTAGATCTTCTAAAATTTACTGATAAACTTCCCAATTCTTAACATTCCTTCCAAATCAAAGGCCTCAAATTCTTCGAATTTACCTTTGAATCCGAATTATAGAGTCGAGAACACAGCCTAAATATTTTCTTCATGGACAGACGAGAAAGAGAGAACAATACAAAGTGAAGCCCTAGTTCGAAACTCTAATAATGGTATTAAATTTTTCGGCGGCGTAGATTGTAATACCCCGCATTTTTGACTTAATTGAAATTAAACTAATTGAATAAAATCCCGACTTAAAAATATTGCGATAAAATATTAATAAACGGATAATTAATGAACGCGAAAATTTTATCCATATATATATTCGAAATGTTTGGAAATCAAAAGTTAAAATGAATACATTGCGATACGAATAGGCGACTTAAATATTGGAAGCGAATTAACGTGTAAAAGGATCGGGAGGGTTAAATTGGGTCGATGGCATTTTTATAATTAAACTAACCCTAGTTAGAAATAGAAAAGTTAGAGAAGAACTCTTCATTTCTCATTACACACCAAAGATGCTAGGGTTTTGGTATAGAGGGAGAGATAATAGAGAGCTCTCAAAGAGAAGAAGGAGAAGAAGAAGGTTGCATCTTGAAACTCTTGGAAATGAGTCATCTTCTTCGCCAACACCTCCCTACACAAAACAAAGGCAAGTTAATCTTGAATGCTTGATGAAAAAGTGTATGAACATGAGTTGAATCCCTTAATCTTGAAATTGCTGAGATGGAATTAATATGTAAATGACCTAGGATGCATCCAACTAGAAATGAATTGAACTCGTACAAATTCAAAAAAAGGGCGAACATTGTATGTTGGTTTTGGATCTGTTTTAAGTAGAAAATGGTAGCGTGCTCGCAAGTTTCTGTATAAAATCATGTTATGAACAACTTTGTAGTTTTAAGTTTCTTCAAAACGAATCAGAAAAGCCTCAAATCTGCGTTTTATATTTCTGGGCAAAATGTTGTTGAAATAAGAGTGCTAAGATTTTTCATGTTTTTAGCAAGATAATTCTGGTGTTGTGCTTAATCTTCTAACTTGATCATATACCTATGATTATCGGGGATATATAAACTTGAAATGGTTTTGATGTTTGATTATTAAATTAATGATGTAAATTATGTTATATCATAAATAATGACTATTGTATAACTTGCATGGTTCGAAGTCTCGATCTCGGTCTACGTATCGAACACCTGATTTTTAACTCGATCACGGTATCGGGCGATACGCAAAGATACGCTATTTAGAGAACCCAAAATTTTTTGAAAAAATTATAGAAAATATTAAAAAAATAAGATTCGTAATCTGGACCAATTAGACAAGTTCAAAAACATTCTTTAATATGGATAGTATTGTCTAATTGATTATGTTGACGCGCGTCGGACTGGTTATATTAAATTTTCGTAAAAATCAATATTAAGTTAGAAAAACAATCTAGTGACACATAAATCTTGATAAGGAAGTTACATAGAAGCTAAATAGAAATGTTACATATGTTATGTGTTTACAAATGTTTCTTTACAACTATTACAAATATCTAGTTTAGAAGTCGTTGTATAAAATAACAAGCATTTTTTCATAAGTTATAAACGTAAATGTTCATTAATTTATTTAATAAACTCATAAGTACTAATTTATTAAAAATGAAACAAGTGTTTAAGATTTTTTTACAATTTTTACAAAACTTTTCACTTTTTTTTTCAACAAAAAATATATATTTTTTAAAATTATTTGTACGAGTTATTAAGAAAAAAGTTTTTAAGAATTTTTATAAAATTTTATAAAAGAGTCGTGGCTAAAATTTTAATATTTGTACGAAAGAGTAATGACTAAAATTAGAAAACAACCACGTCCAAAGGAACTATTAATTCTTTCATTTTTTTCAAACAGTTGAACATTATCATTTTTCTCTTATTAAAAAATAATATGTTTAATTAATAACAAATTTAGCACTAGTGTGAAGTTATACGTCTTTTACTAGAAAAAAATAACAAGCAAAGGAGTCATTGGTCAAATATGTCATTTACTAGTGTAAAGTTATACAATGTAAAGTCTTGTAATGTGAACCCACCATTACTATAAAGTCTGGTTCGTATTAATGTGAAGTTATACAATGTAATGTGAACCCTAAAAAAATATTATTAATTTAACTATTATATACAATTGTAAGTCACTAAGACTACGTTGTTTAGCTGTAAGTCACTAAGGAGACCATATTAAAAAAATTCTCATAAGGAGACCATGTTAAAAAAATTCTCATTCTTTTCATAGTACACAACCATCGAAGTATACTAATACCAACAGAACATAAACACTAAAAAGATCATTTACGAAACCATAAACCCCTCCGTACTTTGCTGCGAACCCACCACAAACTCTGAAGACCCTTTGCGAAGATAACCAAACATGAAAACTAAAAACGATTGAGAAGACTCTAGCCATGGAAGAACCTCTGTTGTGATTTACTTTTCTATCCCTAAATTTCGTTTCAATCACCTTTTTGAAGGTATAAATCTGCCTATCTTGTCCGTATTGGTCGATATCCTGATCATCTCGCCTGTATCGACTGATATCTCGACGTTATGAACCAGTCTCGTCGATATCTCCGCGATATTCATCGATATTCACTGAATTAGATTATTTTTTGGAACGTGCAACGGAATCGTCTCAGTGCCTTGCGATACTGAGTTGACTCGGCTGATACCGAGTTGACTCGACTGAGACTTTGAACCATGATAACTCGAGTAAGTGACTTGATGCGATTGTATATATAAATATGCGTGAAATTGTTTTACATGTATATTATCGAGTACACGCTAAACTAGTCCTCCGATCGACATAGGCATAAGTTGAATGCGATTTGTTGTGATTGATCAGGTTAGGTTCCGCTCATGTGCCGGAGATAAACCGCTGGAACCGAACACATGGGTATAATGCGGGTCGGTTAGGAAGGCTTTGGAACGCCATGTGATTTAAGACTTAGTATGATTTCCCTTGCTATGTAATATTGGGGAATATTCGAGTGTAGGCCTAGCATTACGACTTGTTTCCCTGGGTAAACGATAGTGACCTGATATGATTTGTTGTGTGAGATATTGTGCTTGTGTTTTAAAATTAATATCTCGAATCGATACACTTGATATTATACTTGAAGGAAAATATTCTGATACGTTAATTACTGAAATGAGATTATTAATGATTAATCACGATACGATATGAGAATACACGTTACTCGGGTTAGGGTTGGGTAGTCACGATATAGGAGCATTAGTTGGGTAATTTAACGACTTAATTACTGGAGATAAGTTATGTTGAGTATGCATTCACCATACGTACATCTTATAATTGTATAGATTTTCTTATTGTTGATGCCCATTTCTATATGTCCTCTCCCCTCTCCCCTCTCCTATATATATGTATTATACAAGTTCTCGCTCCGCTGGACAGTAGACTGTGGAGCTGGACGACCTGACATCTATTCTTAGGATCCTGTAGTGGTGGACACTGATCCTAATCTTATTTTTGTCACTATTTCTTAGAGTGTGGTATCAGAGGTTTCCCATTGTCAGGGATTTGAGAGTGTTGGGAGGTTTACATTATACACTCTACCTAGTTTATTTTTGTGCCCGTATGTTTGGGCTTTTTATATTCAGTATTGATATTACTTGTGGATTCTATGTTGATATGGCGTGTTTTGGTTATACGCATGGGAGTGTACATGTTAACTTAACTGCATTTATTTTGTTTCTATTTCGAGTATCAACATATTGACAACTTGGCCTAAAGTTTAATTGGACGTAGCTAACCGAATTAGATTTAAAAGGAGGTGTTGTCATAGTTGGTATCAGAGCACCTGGGTTTTAGAGCCTTTAGGGATCTGAGGGCGTTCGTTACGTTTTTCGCGCAGTGTTTCTTTGATACTTAGAGATTTATGACTAGGTTCTGTATTATACGACTTCAAGGTTGATTCGAGTTAATAATTGGACACGATCGACTGTGAGTTCCCGAGTGCATAGGAGGGGTTCCTTGTTTGGATTTCGCTTGCAAGACGTTCCATGCATGAGGGTTTACTTTTATCGGGTGTTAGGATTTTTGGCATGATATATATCCATCACTTTAAACTGTTGCACCCGATTACATGTGTGATATATGATTTGAACTTTTCCTTCTAGTTCACATACTCTTTTTTTTTTTTTTTTTTTTTTTTTTTTTTTTTTAAGAAACTAGAACTTTATTAATAAAGAGAGAAATAGCCTCTCCCATGGCCTTTACAAAGCAGAAGAAAACCAAATTCCTATACATCTTTAGATATTTTCCTCAGATAAGGATAACAAATCCTATCAAGTCTAATTGCACCTTTAATATTTCTAGGAAGGTCTAGAACGGTAGAGAAATTTGTTTTAACTTGAGATTGCAGGCCATATTTGGATAGGAGATCAGCTGTGGAGTTGGACTCTCTGAAACAATGAATAACTTTCACATACTCTGTGCGTACTCTCTTCAGATGATGAGACGCAACGGTAGACTGGCAGGAGCAGCAGGATGGGCGGGGGCCCAGGAGCAGCAACCCCCCGCAGAGGGGACAATAGGAGGTTTATCTCAGATTAACTTAACGACCATAGCACAGGTTGTAGCTACAACAGCATTTCCGACGCAACCAATGCCCGCGCCAGCACCAGCCCCGTACCACCTGTTGTCATCACACCATCTGTAATGGCTCAGCTAGAGCCACAGGTGCCAGTAGTTGTGCAACCCACCTGGACATCTGTCGTGAGTGGGTTTGAGAAGACGCGTCCACCTTCGTTCGTTGATGATGTGGATCCGTTGTAGGCGCTTTAGTGGAAGCGAGATGTATGTAGATATTTGAGATTGGTTGATTGCACAGAGGTGCAAACACAAATTTCCGCTACCTTCCATCTGACTGGGTAAGCGTTGTGCTGGTGGGAGTCCATTACTTCCATAGCTCAGTAGGATGTTATGCCTATTGCTGAATTTTGGGCGCATTTCGAGGTGAAGTTTGTGCCTCGTGCACAGTGTGTGGCTTTGAGGAGAAGGTTTGATACCTTGAAGCAGATTGGTTCAGTTTTTGAGTATGAGCAAGAGTTTACCTCATTGGTAGAGTTCGCTTAGATGAGGATTTGAAGACTCGGAGGTTCATTGAGGGGCTATCTTGGCCAATTCGGGGGTTCATGCTAGCGAATTCGTCTTTCTACAGTTACGAGGTAGCGGTGAATGCATCATTGCATCACTACAATGATCGTTCTGAGCATGTGGTAAGCAAGCGAGGGGCGACAGGCAGCAGGGTAGGCCCCAGGAGGTCGCAGTTACGAGCCCACAGGGGGCCAACAGTCAGGAGGTCATCAGGCCAAGAGATTCAAAGGCCGTCACCATGGTTAGCAGGGCCACCGGGTCAGGGTGCGAGAGATCAACATCGAGCTAATCAGCCCAACATCGGAGCTTTGGTGCAGCAGGCGCGAGATGGGGGTCCCATTATATGCTTCTAGTGCGGCAAGACTGGACAAATGAGGAGGGCGTGTCCTCGAGGACAGGCACAGGGAGATAGAGAACAACAACAATAGGTTCTCGCACCACCACCACCATTTTCGGCATTGCCAGCAGCACCAGCGGTGCTAGTTCAACCGCAGTTGTACCATGGTCGTGTATATAATGTTCATCCTGTTCAGCCACAAGTGCGACCACCTTAAATTCAGGGTACGTTTCCTATCTACATTTCTCATGCTAGAGTACTGTTTGACACTAGTGCATCACACTCGTTCGCTAGTTATGGGTTTGCTAGGATGTCGGGGATGTTAGACGTTACAGAGGCGATAGTCGCCCATGTGAGTACACCTTTGGATCTTTGGATATTTGAGATGTCATGGATTATCATGACGATGTGATGTAAAGTAATGGGATATTCCATAAAGTCTGTAATATAGATACTAGGGGTAATGTCTAAAATGTTGCCCTTACAAATCTCCCATATGGCTATTCCAGTATAAAATTAAAAAATTCAAATTACCAAAAGAAATTCCTTAGACAAACATTATTTTAATACCCTCCCAAAACCCTACAAATGGAAAGATATCAAAACAACTAAGTCTTCAAAATCATCAACATCTTCAAATCTCAAAATCTTCAATTCTCCGACTTTCTCTTCTTTTTGGGAACTTTGTCTTAAATGTACTTTGCATATGCTCATCAAAGTTTACCTGCACACAATAGACAAAGAAATACCTGTGAAGCAACAAAGAGTTTGAAATATAAAATTATAATAAGAACTTATGTCTCCCCCATAAATCAAACTCCCAATCCACCGTAATTCGTTATCCCCCTTTTTATATTGTCTTAAATAGACAAGGAAAAGAAAACTTAAGCAATAAATCGGAGTGTGTCACAAATCAAATATTTTTGAACTTTTCAAATTGTTATAAAGTGTAAAAATATATACAAGCACAACACACACCATGAACTAACACTAAGATAATCAAGTCGTGAAAGCATAAGGAATGGACGTGATAATCAACTCAAACAACCATAACATATGTGCACGATGGATTTGAGATACTCCTAACGAATGTACTCAAAGTCTACCTTAGGTTTAAAAAGTTGAATTCATATGATATTGACTCAATCTTATCAATAAATCAAAGTCTAAAATGATTTTCAAACTAATAGCACCCAAAACTAGTTTATGTTTTTAGAGATTTATGTTATGTGCAAACCCATTGATCTTAAACTATACTCTCTCAAAATCTCACATAACTAAGATATCTTTAAATTATTTTTGAAGAAATGATGATTATGAAAAATAAAGCATCAATGATCAAAAATTGGTCGGGCACTTATGCTTTATGTGCCTTTAATCTTTTTGGTTCTTGTGATTGCGAATAGTGGCCTTTAACTCAAAGTCAACTTGTCTTTCATAGTTCGTTTCCATTGCTTCATGTAAAACAATTTTTTTTAAAATAAATAAATTTTGGCCATGGTTCTTACAAGCACAACATTGATCTCATATGATAGATACTTCGTTTTTAGGCAAAATTGAGATGAAAACACCTTGACCAACATGTGACTACCAAATACAATGCTAAAAAAATGTGTACGTGTGCATTAAAGGAGACATTGAGTCAAACATGAAGTAAGTAATTATCTAATCATGACTCAATGACTCCAATACATTATTAAACATAAGGATGGAATGATGTTGTGTCTCAGAACACTATAAAAAATTCACATGGATAATGGAATGATATTGTGACACGGCTATCATAAATGTCCATCTATACAAGGTGTAAACAAACTACAAAAATCTTTTTGAGATTTTTCAAAAATCTTATATAAAAGGAAAATATTTGAGTTTTTCACTTTTTTTAAAAATTGAAAAATATAAAAAATGAAAAATATAATACAATGATAGTACACACTAGCAACAGGGATACATAATATGATCATGAAAATCACCCTATTCTATTGAAAAGTCTCAACCTCAATCATTAGGACCGGAGGATTTCTCCAAGGGAGATGACATTCTATGAATTTCCTCTCTCAAATTTTTTGAAGTTTTAACTAAAAATTTGACTTGCTCTTGAAAACTCTCAAAATATCTCTCGTGGTGTGCACGAGCATATGGAGCAATATGTGTGGGAGTGCATGCAGGAACTCGTGTAGGTACTTGTGTGGTCACATAACGAGGTAGATACCTATGAGACACTCTCCATAATTTAAAGCAAAATTTCCTAAGGTGACCTCTTTTCTTACAATGGGAATAAACTTAAAGAGGCTTAGATCTACCTTGCTCAAAATGTCTAGGACGATCTCTCTTATGGGGATTAGGATGCTTAGGCGGGTTAGGTTGAGGGCCATATGAATCTAACACAAACTCGAGAACCGACTCGAGTTCAACGTGGGAAGTGGACGCACCATCATAACCTATTCCTAGTCTCTTAACATTACCCAAAGAGTGTAAAGGGTATGCACTCGCTTTGAAAAGCTCTGATACCAATTTGTAAAATCTAATGCCGTATGTGATACTTATTTAATCAATTGTAATAAATGCGTAAATTCCCAATTTAAACTTATTTAATCAATTGTCAATTTTAAACAAAATTAATTCATCCCCTAAACATGCAACTACGTGTGTGTGTCAAACCATCACAAACAAATATGCTAACTCACAGAATTCAAGAAAAATCCCCGAATGGCAAAACCTTTTATTTCACTATAATTTGTAACTCGCAACTTACACGGATTACAATGAAATACAGTTGACACACAAATACACGCAAGCATCGATCGACATCGTTAATAATGAATTACGTGCAACAATCCACAAGAACCTCAGTTTGAATTAACCCAGTATACTGTAACACTCCCTATGACATGCAGTTGTCTTTAGCCCAGTACCACCAATGGCACCTAGATCAGCAGTAGGTTACGCTACCTACAAGATAAAGTTTGACACAAAGATGTGTTCTTGGGTTCCAAAATAATTCACACAAACTATTGGGATTTTATGAATTGAAAGTAAAAAGGATTAAACCCTTAAAAGTGAGAAGACAATATGTTCTGCAAAACCAGTTTCTTAACTCTGAAAAATGCAGGTCTTCTTCTGAAAAATGGAGTTAGAAAATTATATTAATAAAAATGTTAAGGAGGAAGGTCGTTCAAATGAGATTGGGTGTCGTTTGAACGAGATCCAGTGTTGTTTGAAGTATCGCGCGACGTAGCCTGTCGTTTGAACGACATAGGCTGTCGTTCGAACGAGCCTATTAAAATGAATATTTTTCTTTTTCTTTTCTCAGTAAATGAACCCCTTCAAAAACTCCAAAAATTAAATTTTTTGAAGAGAAACTTTAAAAATTCGCTCCAACACTTAGAAAATATTTTATGAAAAATATCCCGACACTCTAAGTGAAATGCAAAGGAATAAAAACACAACCTTTACCAAATTCATCTCGCGGAGGCTTGATTGTTGAAGAACTTTGATATTCAGATCCGTCTTATTGCATATTTGATCTTGAACATTCTTCGACGGTTGTACGTAGCGGTATACGACATACTCAATTGATGACGAACATTCGTAAAATCTTGTCCTTACAAAGAGGGATCAAGGAGCATATTTCCAACCTTCTTAGATGTGTCCTCTAAAGTTTCTTTGACCTCCTGAGCATGTTCGAGATCTCTCTCGAGTTGGGATACACGGACTTCAAGTTTTTCACATGTCTCCCCTGAAGATTGAAGATCTCTCGTAAGACTAGCCACCGTGTTGGTCAAGTCTCTCTTTTCCCCATCTAAGACGATCAACTGCTCACTCAAAAATATTTTCACCTTCTCGAGTTGACTCATCGATGCCTCACACACCCTCAAAACTTTCGCCTCTCTCCAAATTTAACACCCTAAGAGACAAATCTTTATTTAGCTTTTTAGTTTTCAATGTCTACGTGTATAAATCACTAAAAGCTTTTTGGAGATACCCTTATCCCTCACGCACGACCTCATCCGCATTCTCTCCTGAAGTGATCAAACCATCATTAATACTTTCACATTTACATGTGTGCTCATCATCACGGGACAAGCTAGTAGCGCTCACGTGACAAACCATGAACGCAACGCACCTGAATCAACTGACTCGATGTCACTATCGCTAAGAGTGGATTTATTTATAATCTCCTTGCCCTTTTATCTTTCACTTAGCGGGACACTCACATGACTTGTGCCCTTTACCTTCCCATTCATAAAACCTTATCTCTTCCTCTTTCTCACAGCTATCCTTGAGCTCATTCTTATTTTTGTTTTTCTAAAAAAACTTTTTATTGGAATATTTTTCTTTGGAAATTTTTTAAAAAAATTTGCAAACAAGTCCAAGTCATCTACATCAAACTCACCCTCAAGTTCAGATTCATAAACTCATTTTTTTTCTTAGTTTGAGTCTTTAAAGCTACCCCTATATCCTTAGGTTTAATGGTTTTGGGAAACATGTAGATCTCATAAGCCTGAAGGTCTCCTACGAGTTCTTCTAACCTAGGTGTATCTAATATACCCAATGAATTAAAATTAGTGACCTTAGGAATAAATTGGATAAGAAAAGATCTTAAAATCTTCGTAACGACTCTCGTATCAAGAATCTTCTCACCCAAATTATAACTAGAATTAACTATGTCTGATAAATGTGCGTAAAACTCATCGAAAGAATCAAACTCTTGGATAGTAATCGTCTCAAATTGGGTGGTCAAATTTTGAAGCTTAGACGCCTTAACAACGTTTGTACCCTCATTTGTAAGATGGAGGATATCCCATGCTTCCTTAGACGTAGTCCACATCATGATGCGATGTAACTCATCAGGCCTGATGGCTCCATAAATATATCTTAGTCTGAGAGAGTTACAATTACTCCATTTGTAGTCATCACCCATCCAAGAAGTGACGGGTTTAGGGCCGACTACATTATCTACGGTGATGGTGGCTGTTGTCCACCCACTTTCACAAACTAACCAAACTCTTTCATCAATTTCTTTTAACGTGGATATCATTCTGGCTTTCCAGTAGGCATAATTAGATCCAAAGAAAATTGGCATCCTATTATATAAGTTACAATTGGCATCCTATTATATAAGTTATCCATAAGATAATTTACAATTTTTCCAAGATCAATAATTTTTCAAAAACAAAAATGGATATCAAGATTTTTTTTGTGAAGAATCAATTACACAATAAAATTGTGTAAATGGATCTGATACTAATTTGAGAGTGCGCAATGATTTAATGGCGTTAACTTACTAAATTCATATGACTGCCCACACAAATTTCTAATTCTTTTTATGCTAGAACATGCAACTATGTGATTATTGTGTAAAACAGTAAAACATGCATTCAAAACACAGAAGGCAATTTTTAGTAAAAATCCCTTTTGGGAAAAACCTTTTCTTTTTCACTTAATAAAATTCACAAATTGCAACTTACAAATTTTATAAATGAACTACAACGTTTTAATGAATCTCCCGCATGTGACCTTCATCTTCCTTCAGCAATGATCCCCGCAAGAGTTATAAGTACGACCGTGGAGATGCCTTCTTCACAAGATGTAATTCCATTGGAAATTACGTGAGGGTTTCAAAGTGGATTCACAACTATATATGAGAGGTGATGTGTGTGAATCAAAATGTGTTTTTCCTTTGAAAATATGAGACTTTATGCAACAGGTCTGCAGAAATCGTATTTGTAAAAGTCTTCTGAAAACCCTACACGAAGCAGGTATTTATAGGAAAATACAAAAATTAAGGTGGCGTCATTCGTTCGAACGATTTTAATACTTGTTTGAACGAGATCAGCTCTTCATTAGAATGAGTTTGATGCTCGTTCGAACGAGATAAGCTCTTCGTTAGAACAAAAATGAGTTTCATTAGAACTACAAGCCTATCTCGTTTGAACGTACTTCGTATGACCTTCTAAAAAATTGAAATAGTATGCCCTCGATCGATGCTCGTTTGATGTAGGCTTCTAATAATCCTTCGAATGAGAAAGCCCTTTCATTCGAATGAGATTCCCATCTTATTTGAATGATTATATCAAAAAATATTTTATTTTTTAAGTCCAGAAAAGTCTCATTTTTATGTCAAATAAAATAAAAACAACTCCCAATATAATTATAAACAAACTTTGAACTCCAAACATATATTATACCATCATTAAGTGGATTAGTGGAGCATGATGAAGATGAACATAATGCATGTTGAAGATTTGGGGCACATCGTAGACGCACGTTGGAGTTATTGGATCTTTGAATCTTTGAGACGCCGTGAATGATCATGATGACGTGATGTAAAGCAACGAGATATGCCATAAAGTCTGTAACCTAGATACTAGGTTGCTCTTACATCAGGTTTGATAATGCAAATAATATATCTTAAAAGTATGGCTGGTTGAATGACTTAGGGGTGTCAAAGGTTCCTAAGGACTCTTAACTTTGGTATATGTACCTAGCTGATTACTCTACTTACCGGCATCCACCTTTTGGCAACGGAGAAAGATAGGTTACATTAGACGTTGTTCCTCTTTAGTTGGACAAGAGTTATTTTTTCCCTTATAAGGGTGATGATGAAAGAGGTACTTGTGATTTCCTACGGCCTTTGGGAGTGACCCTAAAATATCCAACCCCCAATGGGTGAATGACCACAAACTAGTTAGTGACTTTAAGTCATTGATTGGTTGGTGAAGCGTGAGGGAATTTTTTTGGCACTTTTTGCACTTCTGGACATAAATGATTGCATCTTTCTACATATATGGCCACAAATATCCTTCTTTGATAGCTTGAAAAGCAATAGATCTTCCTCCCATGTGGCTCCCACAAATCCCATCATGTAGTTTGTTGAGAACTTGGTTGATGTCTTTTGGATGCACGCATTGGAGGTAAGGGCCTGTGAATGACCTTTTGTAAAGTTTTCGTTTAGATGCCAGATAAAAATGGGCAGCTTTTACATTGACTTTATGAGCTTGCTTTTTATCGATCGGCAAGGCATTATTTTGTAGATAGGTAATTATCGAGTCCATCCTGCTCAAACCTTCTTCCATGGCAAGAATGTGCTTGGAGACCACCGTTATAATGCCCCAACCCAGATTTATGGGTTACCCGTTGTCAACCCGTTCCAACCCGAGCATTAGGTTTGAAGTGAAATGAATCAACCTATATAATGTTGTTAATCCAGTTTTATTTTAATTAACATTTCACTTGTTTAGCATGCAATTACAATTTTAAATCATACTACGTGAGGGACCTATGGGAAGCATCCTCGAAATTCAAGCATACATAGCTACTAATGTAAAGTAAAAGAGAAAGCTTACCTGAACATGATCTCGAAGTATGGAACCATGTATTACCTGTCGTAACAAAGAAGTGGGAATGAGCTAAATGTCCAGTGGGAATATACAACAAAGAAGTATAGAATCGAACGATATAGAGATCAACGCGTCGTAACTACATGTACATGAACTACATTATATATATACACCTTAATGCATGAAACCATTTTTATACCACAAGTGGGGTGTCACATATGGTATCAGAACCAGGTTCTAGTGTTCTTAGGATCTGTGCGAACTTATACATTTTCTAACGTTCTTTGATATAAAGCCCTATTATTAGGACGGTTGCATTCATTTATACATGTACGTCCTTCTACTGATATAATTTATATTAACTGTGGACTTATACAAATTTGGTATTGTTTTAAATCCCGCCTAGGAAATGACAAAAAACTAGGGCAGCTGGAAAGGTCAATGCTGGAAAGGCTCAGCAGGTTCCATAGGGGACCGTGGCAGTCATAGATATGGCTTATATTATTGCTCAGGTGATTAATACCGCTATGGCTCAACAGTTTCCCCAGGCTCATCCATGACAGTTGGTGGCACTGGGAAACTAGGCCCACCCGGGGCCATCCGTGTGGGAGAGGGTTAGGGAGTCGTTTCAGAAGGGGCATCCACCATAATTTCAGGGTTGTGCTGATGTAATAGTTGTTAGTTAGTGGGAAAAGGATATTCAGTGTCACCTTCGCATGGTTGAGTATAACAACACTTTGAAAAAGATACTTTCCACATTTACGATAGTGGGTGCAGCACTATAGTGGTGGGAGTCGATGACTACGTCCGAGGAGAGCAGAGTTCTGGGTGCGGTTTGACCGTAAATATTTTCCTCCAGCGATTAAGATCAAGATGTGGAGGAAATTCCTGGATATTGAGAAGGAGGGTCATACAATGCTAGATTATGAGGAAGACTTCACCCCTTGGCAAAATTGTGTCAGAGGGGGAGAACACTAGGGAAAAGAAAATGTAAAAATTTATGGATGGTGTGAATTGGAGGATTAGACAACACTTATTAGGTAACTCGACATTGAAGACGTACACTGATGTCATCACTGCCACATTATTACACTATCAGGATCATCGCTTATGTATGAAAGGGAGCAAGAGAGCGGGGGAATCTAGCCAGTCAGGCAGGTGAGGTGGTAATGGTGCTAGTGGGGCACCGCAATAGCGAACTGGTAGGCAATCAGAGCGAGATCCCTAGCTGTGGAATTCGGTTAAGTGATTGTGTTCAATAGGGTTAGGCTAGATGGCAGTGGGTTTAGACAGGGTCAGTATGGCCCAAAGCATCAGCAGTGGTAGCATGTTCCCCAAGGCCAGCAAGGCCAAAGGAATAATAGGATGGCCAGCAGGGCCGGGGACACCAAGTACAGAGACCAGGACATCCCCGTCATGGATGTTAGGGCTATAGATACAAGATTTTCCAGGCCATTGCTTTCAGTGTGGAAAGACGGGTCACCAGAAGAGAGACTGCCTACAGTAGGGTCGGGGTCGGTAGTAGGGTGCCCAATAAGGGAAGCAAGTGCATTTACCACCTGCAGCACCAACTTCAGTAGTCCCATAGTAGTAGGGACATATTCAATATGGGCGTGTCTATAATGTCCATAATGTGATGATACCGTAGGCGCGGCAAGCACCACATGCAGTTGATGGTATGTTTCCTATCCATGGGCATTCTTTTATAGCTTCCAAATTTTCACGCACGACCAGTTTATTAGAGACATCTAGTAGCATTATTATGTGTGTAGATTTTCCTTTTGGAAGTGGGGCACTTATTCACTTCATATGTAGAGGTGTGGTGATATATATCGGGAGGTTGTGCTTAACAGTCGACTTAATTTTGGGTATCTACTGATTGGTAGGATATCGAGCAATGGCGGATTGTTTTGGGAGAACTATTGTGTTTTCCATTCCAGGATAGAAAATGTTTTTGGTGGCAATGCCTCTTCCTAAGGGAGGATCGAGCCCGCACCTAGGTTATATTGAGGAGGAGATCTCGCAGGGTGTAATTATATCTTTAGACTCGATCCCAGTGGTTAAGGAGTTTGTGGATGTATTTTAAGCGATACCGGGTTTACTACAGAGTCCGGAGATAGAATTTGTTATTAATTTAGCGTGTGGGACTAAGCCGATTGCATGAGCACCGTATCGTATGGCCTCTTTGAAAATGAGAGAGTTGCGAGATCAGATTAAGCAGCTCTTAGGGTAGGGTTTTATTTGATAGAGTACAACACCGTGGGGCTCTCTAGTGTTGTTTGTGAACAGGAAGGATGGGTTGTTTCGTCTATGTATTGATTATAGAGAGTTAAACAAGGTCATGATTCGGAACAAATAATCATTGCCTCAAATGGATGACTCGTTTGACCAACTGAGGGGAGCAGCGTTCTTCTCCAAGATAAAATTGAGATTAGGGTATCACCAATTGCGCATTAGGGAGCATGATGTCCATAAGACTGCATTCTTGACGCGGTATGGGTCGTATGAGTTAAGGGTTATGTCGTTTGGGTTAACCAACGCTCCAGCAGTATTCATGAATCTCATGAATATGGTATTCATAGATTTAGTTGACTAGTTCATGATTGTTTTCATAGACGATATTCTGGTATATTTCGAGCATAAGAGTGAGCACGCAGAGTAGTGGTGGATCCATGATTTTTCAGGGGGAATCTAACTTTTGATTGGTGCAGGGGGTCAGGGGCGGGCGCCCCCGAGGCCAGTTTGTTTTTGGGGGGAGGGGGGCTTAATTCGAGTTTTATACCAATTTTTGTTTAGTTTAGATAATTTTAACATAAAATTTAAAATTCGAGTTTAATTTAAATAGAATTTTTTTGGGGTTAATTCGAGTTTTATACATATTATTAACATATTATGCCTAAAAATTTTTGGGTAAATATTAACATATTTTGTCTAACAATGTTGAAATATTCCACCTAAATATTAACATTTAACAATTTTAGAACAATATTTAACTAATAAAACCTTGTTCTCACCAATATTAACAAAAACAATTAACAAAAAAACAATAAAAATAAAGTTAACAAAAGAGTTACCAAAACAAAACATTCAACAAATTATCAACAACTAACATTTAAACTAAATTAATATACCAACTAACAACAAATAACAAATTAACACTAACAAATAACATTTAACAAATAAAAATACACACCTCGGCATAGTGGCGGAGGATTAAAAGATTCAAACGTGTCCAAGAAAATAGTGAAGCGATTATCTATATTTAGCCAATATAATATGAGCGTAGGTGATTCAAATAATACAATTCAAATCTAAAATAAATCGATAAAATTTGTCTATAAAAATATGTCTGCCAATTTTAATGTTGAAATGAAAATTGAAATGGTTTTATTTCAAAGGGACATCCATCTAAAATATATTGTTCTTAGAAAATATTATTCAGTTGACCCACTATTTACTACACAATATGTTTTAAAGACAAATTCAACATGAAATTGGAGCTCTTGCACCATAAACACAGCAACACAGGGACATTTGATTTTATAATTCACTAACTTTGGAGTTTTCAATTGGGAAAATAGAAGTCTTCTGAACATTTAGTATTAACAATAACATTTAACAAATATTATAATTAATGTAAAAAGCAACAAAACAAAACAACAACAAGTAGTGGTGGTTTAATAACATGGAGAATAAAGGAAAAAATCAAAACAACATTTATAGTTTAATGTTCTTACATGAAGTGGAGAGAAAAGTAGAAGGAACGGAGAGACTAGGGCTGTAAATGGATATTCAAAAATTCGCATCCGTCCAATATCCGAATCCAAATTTATGAATATTTATCCGAAAAAATGGAAATGGATACGAATATGGATACTTTATAAAAATATTCGAAAAAATGGCTACGAATACGGATAGTATTAGTATCCGACACGGAGTATCCATTTTACCGGATATCCATTTTTTGGATAGCCGTATCTGTCTAACAAAGTGTAAAATATTAGTCATATAATATTTTATATATAAACTAAAACTTAAAATAAAAATTGGGCATAAGTATAATTATATAAACTTTAAAAATCTAACATAACCCTAACCTAATAACCAAAAATAAAACACGGTCCTCTCATCATTTCCCCAAAGACCTTCCCTCTTCACTTCGATCTCCTCTGCGCTGTCCGCCAAGGCTCCGATCTTCCCTACGTTGTTCCCCGATCTGCCCTGCGCTGTCCTCCGATCTCCCCTGCTTGACGTTGTCTCTTCCAGCTTCGAGATAGTTGTCTCTTCACTCCAAGATCGCTATCTCTTCCAGCTCACTTGGTCCGGTCCAATAACAGGTGTGTAAATGTTTGTTTGAAATTTAAGAGTCACTTGGTGTGTAAACACCTCTTCCAGCTCACTTGCTGTGTAAACGTTTCTTCACAAATGATTTTAAATCAGATTACTTTTGCTCACAAATGATTTTAGCTCTGTTTAAAATGTAAGAGTCACAAATGATTTTTGATGTATGTTATTCAGTATTTTAGCTCTGTTTGAAATGTAAGAGTCACAAATGATTTAAAATGTATCTTCGAGACTGAAAAATTAGTTTCAGATGTATGTTATTCAGTGTTGATGAGATGATATGAATAACATATTAGTTTCAGATGGGATATTGGTTTACTATACTGGTTAGCCTATACTATTTTAGACGTATATAGACTTTGGGATATTGGTTTGCTATACTTCTATTTTAGATGTCAGTTGGCTTGCTTTTAGGGGTTACCATACCACATGTTGAAAATGTAGTTGGATGGGTGAAAATGGGATATTGGTTTGCAATACTTCTTTTTGCTGGATCAAATGTCAACATGATGATGAAAATGTAGTTGAATGGGTGAAGACTATAATCTTATAGTGGAATATTGATAAAAAAACTTATGACTATTGTTGTTGATAATATTAGATACAATAAGCCAATGGTAGAGCGTATTAAGTCGTGGTTGAATGGTAAAAATGTTGTTCTCCAAAATGGTGATATGTTTCATACTCGTTGCACTGCTCATATTATTAATTTGATTGTTAGGAATGGGTTGAAAGTGATTGATACTTTTATTGAGAGAATTCGTAATAGTGTTAAGCACGTTGGTTCATCACTTCAAAGAAATCAAATTTGGAATGTTGAGTTACGACAGACTCATTTGAATTCTAAAAAGAATGTGAAATTAGATTGTCAAACTAGATGGAATTCTACGTATCTTATGCTAGATAGTGCTATATAATTGAGAGGATCTTTTGAGTGCTTGGCAGAGTTGGATCGTGATTATGAGTTTCTTCCAAATTAGCATGATTAGGAACAGGGGAAAAAAAATTGTGAATGTTTGAAATTTTTTTATGAAATGACAAATCGCCTTTCAGGGATAAAATACCCAACTTCAAACTACTATTTCAATGATGTTTGTAATATTAATTATCAGTTGAATAAGTGGATGCAAAGTAATGTGGATTATATTCATTTGATGGAGTTAAAAATGCGAGAAAAGTTTGACAAGTATTCGGAGGATTGTAGTTTGGTGTTAACATTTGAACTGGTGTTGAACCCTCAATACAAAATGGAGTTTGTTCACTATGCTTATCGTGATATTTATGGTTTTTTAGAATAAAGTTACATTCGTGGAGTTTGCATCGCTTTGTTTGAGTTATATGTTGAATATAAAAGTGTAAATAGTGAATCTTCGTGTTCTGCCATCACACTTAGGGATAGATGTGAGCAGTCTACTCGTGAATTGATACTATTCCATAAGAAAGATCTGGCTTTATAGGAGGATTTAAAAGGTTTATTATGGGTCTCTCTAATGCTTCATGATGATGCAGGAAACTGCACCACCCTTCAAGGGGCTTGTGAGCTCAATTCAGTGTTAACAATGGCAGTATAAAGATATATATATATATATATATATATATATATATATGGTAGAAGGAGGTGAGGAGAAGAGGATGAACACAGTTATGTAAGTGGTTCAGCTAATCAGGCCTACGTCCACTGTGTAAGTGTATGATGGGTATCACTGTATGAGGGCTCTAATGGCCATGGATACAATCTCTCAAGCTTTCTCTCTCTACTGTGTATTTGAACAGAGCTTTAGCTAGGGTTACTGATCTTGGATCCTTTTGCAAGGTAGGGGATGACCCCTATATATAGTACCTAGAGGGTGTAATGTACCCCCCATGCATGTAATGAGCATGTGTGTGGTAGCCTCACCAATGTGGGAGTGCCATCTGTCACTGTCACATGTAAGGAATGATGATGAAATATTCTCACACAAATCAGTTGTGACAAGATTATTCTCCTCACGTGTGGAGAATAATCTTGTCACAACTGATTTGTGTCAACGTGTCCTTATCCAAATGTCAACAGATGCTCGGCTGCCATATTGGTGCATGACCTCGGCCTGGGAGAGGCCGAGCTGTAAAGACTCGATAAACGTCTTTCGAGATGTGCCATAGGGAGTCTCGGCCTGATCTCAGCTGAGACATTATGCTGGGGTCAGCCCCAGCTGAGGTTGGACTAATTCTATGTTGAAGATTGCCAAGGCTTCTTATCATCTCGGCCTACACTCGGCCGAGGTCGCCATACCCAGGTGTATGAGGATGTTGTTGATGCCTGTGATGCGCGTAGTGTCCATTGGAAATGTAGGTGGTAGTGTCGGCCTGGGCCGACCTTACTAAGGCCAAGGGCTGATATCGTGGGCCCATGGCTTATCCAGGGTTGGTCATTATCTCGGCCATCACCTCGGCCGAGGTTGGTGTCTCTAGGTCGAGGTCACACTTGGGGCATATCAATCACCCCCCAGCCCCTAGTTACATATGAGGGAAGGTGACTAAGGGATTAGTGCGCATCCGAGGCCTGTCTTCTTACGAACCAATGCTTTCTTGACACTTGTCCCATGTTGGAGCATGCTTGCTTTGTAGGCATGTGCTGTCAGCCGCCCTTTGGGGCTCCCAAGGCAATGATGGGACTTGGGAAACGTGCCCATGTATTTAAGGGTTTCAAAACCCTTTTCCCTCCTTCTTCTTCACTTCATTCCTGTGCACGATTTATTCTTGCAATTTTCTCTCTCTAAAGCTTCTCTAATCAATGCTCTTCTGCAGAGGCATTTGTTGGTTTTCGTGCGAGCTTTCTTCATTTGCCTTCATTATTTCACTTCCAAGTATTTTCTTCCTTTCATTACCCTTGTTTTTCGCTTTCGGTTTGCATTTTCCGGCGAATTTCAAAGTTTTTCGACGAGCTCCATTATTTCAGGCGAACTGTGTTTGCTTCGAATTTCTTGGTTTGATCTTTAAACTCCTTTATTTTATAAGTCAATCCTGTTTGTAGGTTTAGGAGTTATTCCCAAGTTTAGGGTTGTCCTCTGATGCTCAGACCTTTATACCAGCTTCTTGAGGATTTCCCCTCTCTTAGAGAGAAGACCCTAGAAAAGATTAGGCAAATAGAGAGAGCTCAGGAGGAAGCTCGTAGGTCACAAGAGTTTCCCATTAGACCCTTGTTTCCACCACCTCTTAGAGTGATATATCCTGACCCCCCGGAGAACTTCTATCAGATAGAGGTCCCTGCAGACCCAATACCGATGTCTGAGTCTGAGTCTTCCACCTCAGTCCCTATGTCTGTGGACTCTTTTCAGGAAGCCATGGACTTCACACCCCGGCCTGGACAGGCCCCTGATCAGGCCGAGGTCTCCAGCCGAGCTTCATCCCATAATGGCTCAAGCACCTCAGCCTCTTCTTCAGAGGTTGAAATTGTTGAGCCGAGTGTGGTTGTGCCACCCATTCTTGACGCCATCCCTTTGTCGTCCGTCACAGGGGCAGAGTTCTCTCAGAGATTCGCTAATAACCCATCTACATCTGCTCTGGCCGACGTTGAGCTTGATGATGATGAAGATGCTGAAAGCGATGTCGACGTCTCTGTAACAACCCTCGCTTTTGGGAACCCTTTTTATAATTATTTACTATGTTGAGTAGTTGCATATATAAAATGCCGGATGTGGGTAAGTATTAATTTGATGAAATAAGTTAATATTTACAAATAAGTTGCATTATTACCATGTGGTACTCTATTTTGTCATGAGAATTAAAATGGCAATTTGAATTGAAATGAAACCGGAACTTAAAATGGTTTATAAAATTTCCAAATGATAATTTGGAGGGTGTAGTTAGTTTCGGGAGGTGCGAGATAGTCAAAATGTGTGCCATATTGTATTTTGAGATTTTGGGCACTTTTGACTGGTTTTGGCATATTGCGTATTAGATATTAACTATTGCGGTATTATCACTTAAAGGTTGGAGACTTTTTAACCTAAGCCACGTTTTAGTCTTTACCCAAGTCTTTCATTTCCTCTTATTTGCCCTAAGTGTTCTAGCCCTAAAAGTGAGAGTGAGAGTGGAAGATTGGAGAGAAAGAGAGAGATCTTGAAGATTTGTGGTTTGATCTTGCATTCTTCTTCAACCAAGTCTGAAATTGAAGCCCCAAGGCAAGTTTTCTACTTGCTATTATATGGTTTAAGATGAATAATTAGTATGGGTAGTTATGTATAGTTTTGATGTATTATAATTGTGGTTTTTGGGTTGGATTTATGGGTATCAACTTCTTTGATAGAGATAGATTGTTGATTGAAGTAGAAAATGTTGTTGGGAGCATTTATGATCCTTTAGTATCATTAAAGGTGGTTGGATGATTTTTGGTTGATTATTGATTTTGGGCTTAGAAAGAAAATAGGAGAGATGGGTCTAGGTCTGCTATGGCCGGTCGACCGCGTCTCTCAGACCGGTCGACCGGGTCTTCGGAGGAGGGCACACTGCTTTCTTTCAAAGGCACGAAATTAAGGGCGCGGTTGACCGCGGGTCCCATACCGGTCGACCAGTTCGTCCGAATTGAGTTTTCTACTTTTCAGTATAGGCTAAAAATTGAGACGCGGTCGACCGCGGTCTTGGGACCGGTCGACCGGTCCCCTGTTTTCTTCCCCAAATTTCTTATTTTTGTTTTAATCCCTTTCTTCCCCTAGGAACCTAGGACTCTTCTTGAATGAAGTAAACCTTGGCTCTTAGAGTCCCAGTTGAGTTAGTTGTCACCCTAGTGTTGAATGAGTTTCACCTGGGGTTAAGTCCGGGGGAGGGGTTGTCCCAAGTGATGTTAAGGCATCACTTTTCTTTGTACATCCTAATAAAAATGGATGGAGGTTGTAGGCCCATACTCGGAGACTTTAGGGGCTTGAATTGAGGCACATAAGACCTTAAGTTCGGGAAACAAAAATATGATTCCTTGGAGATTTATTTGAGGCATAACCTAAGCTGAAAATAAATGAAATATCCTATGATCATGGTTTCAAACAAATGAAACATGTAAATTAAAATGAAAAGGAAAAGTATGGTTTTTCATAGTAAATGCTAATTTACTTGAACACACCTCTCTAAATTCTATCATAAGGGAAGCTCGCGCATGAGGTGATGTTCCTTGACTAGTGAATGCAGAGAGACTATAGTCCTCGGCCATATGCGGGTTTATTATATGTATTTTCTGCGCTAGTGAGGTAATTCTGGGTGTGGTTATGACTCACTCGCAGGTATATGGCCACTTCCCGACGTGCGTTAGGTACCCAGGATGCCTTGTTTGATGGTCCCCTGGAAGATGATAGTCATTTAGGGGCGCGCCCAGTGGGGAAACTCGGAGGGGCGGTCTTAGAATCGTTATATGTATAAGAATATAACTTTTCTAAACTCAAGTGGGACTTGAGGGTTGTATATTTCCACTGAATTGTATATTGAAGTTACATTCCTGCTAAGGAATAAGACTTGGAAAGAAATAAGAAAACGATAATATAGTATTTTCCTGTTAAGGAATTTAAACTGGATTAAAGTGGAAATTGATGGTTAGGAGCTTTTAATTTAATCTGCATCATCTCATTTTTTTTGTATAGTTTATTTTAGTCATGTCATTGTTAGTTGTCTTATTATTTCATGCTTAGGTTGCTAGATTTCTGTTTTCCATTTCCATGATTAACTGTTCATATCTAGCATGCTTTTTGTTCATCTGGGAACTATATATAAACCGGGTCCTGACCCGTTCATTTTCCTTTATGTTGTGCTTGTTATTGTATCCGCCCAGGTGCTCCTCCGCAAGGACGCCCGTGTTGATATTCCTACTCTTTTGCTTTTAAGGAACTGTATGAAATTGTAGATATTACAGGATGTTTTGTTAGACGCCATCATTCTTTTGATATCTAGTTATGATCGGGTCTGTCACTCGGGCGAGTGGCCCAAACTTGTAATTGTTTAATGAATGTACTACAACATCTAACTGTGGTATTTACTTTTGTGTAGCTGTGGACCGACAGCATATTCGGTCCTCCCCTTGTACATAGTTGTTTTAAACTTATGTTATTTATGTTTCTTTGAATTTCACTATTGTTCTAGAATGGGTTATTTAAATTGCTTTATTAACTTAACTTTTAAATTATTTTGACAACCCGTTTTCTAAATTAATGGGTGGTTTTCTCGGTTACTCTTACTATATTTGTGGTGCTGAGAATGATTTCCGTCCATGATTACCGTATATGTCGGAGTATCGGGTTGGCCACCCCTTATTTTGGAGTGCGGGTTGTCACAGTCTCTGAGGCGTCCGAGATCGAAAGCACGATAACTGAGGTGGATCTTCCGTGCTTCAGATATTTATACTCCATTAGTCCCTCCATAAAATTAAGGAGATCTCTGAGGGAAGAGAGGGCCTATCACGGCCGAGATGGAGAAATATGCCTGTACGAGCAGATGTTTAAGTTAGGGTTTCGCCTACCCGTTCATCCCATCATCAAATCCATTCTCTCTTATATCAACTTGGCCCCCTCACAGCTATCTCCTAATTCCTGGAGAGTCATCATAGGGGACATTATCCTGTGGAGGGCAGTCCACCACTCTGACCACCCAGTTCAGGTCTTCGTTGGTTGTTATGTCCCAACCTCGGCCAAAAACCATCCGAGCTACTGTCATTTTGTGGCTCGGAGGCCTGAGAAGAAAATGCTCCAGGTGACTCAGACCTCGAACCATAATTGGAATCCCCGCTATTTTTTCGCCTCTGGACCATGGGAATTTGGCCCATGCATTCCCCCTTCCACACTTGAGCCGAGGATACCCCTCAAATGGGGTAAGGTTACCATGTCTGCCAGGGCCGACCCTGGTCTAAGTCTTCATAATATCCAGAAGGTGAAAGACCTGCAAGACCAAGGGGCACGTGGTCTTTTTGCTAAGTTTGAACATTTGTTGACCCCCCATTATCTTCGGGGACGGGCCTAGGTGGAAGTACCCTTGTTGACTTTGGTAAGGATTTTTCTTTTAAGTTTAACCTCTGAACTCATTCATATCTGATCTCTAACCCATAACTTATAACTTTTGCAGAGCGACCACGAGGCATTTCAGACGAACTGTGGGAGATGTCTACACCGAGCTTAGCGAGACTTGCCAAAAAAGCCGGTCTGAACGCTCCTCCCCCAGCTCCCTCTACATCCAAATCTCAGGCCTCAAAGAAGAGGGCCCCAGAAGCCCATGCCTCTGAGGATCAGAGGCCGACCTTGAGGCAGAAGAAGGCCTCTGATGCTGCGATTCCAATCTCTTCGGCCGACGCCCTGTCGGCCCGGCTGGACCAGCTGAAGTTATCTGACAGCATTGTCGGCCATAGTCTGCAGGCCCTTGACACCATCGGCTCTGCAATGACCGAGGCTGACAAGCGCTTTTTTAGGTCTCTGGATACATAACTACTGGTTGAGTTCGGCCTTCACAGAGCCGTTCAGGTACGTCTTGATCTCTCTTCAAAATTCTTTTAAGTGCAACGTCGGATTTTTCTCCAGCTTGACCTCTTCATTAAATGTGCAGGGAGTGGCTGCCATGCACCACCTATCGAGGTGGACTCTGAGGAAATTGCCCCTCATCCAGGAGGGGCAAGAGGCCAAGAAGGTTCAGAGCGCCCTAAATGCTGAGGTCGATTGTCTGAAATCAGAGCTGCAGAACTCTGAAAATAAGGTTAAATGACTGGAGAAGGATATTTCTCTGCTCGTCAAAGATCATGCCAAAGCCCTGAAGGCCAAAGATGACGTTCTGCAGCAGAAGGTCAGCTCGGCTGTCAAGGCTACCCTCGAAGATGCCTCGGCCAAAATAATTTCTGACTACAAAACCTCGGACGAGTTCATGGGTTTTAGTTTTGAATATCTCGAAAGAGGTATCAAGGCTACTACCAAATGGGCTGAAGTCAGAGAGAGGGAGGTCGGTACTCTAAGGGCCTCTGACCTTGTGGGTCTCGACTTTGCAGATTCTCAGTTTGCTCAGGCGCTTCAAGAGGTGGAGGACGAGGCTGCTGCTCCAGCTGAGACTGGAACTCTGGGAGGGACCGAGGTCGGAGGGGCAGGCCATACTGATGACGTGTCCGAGGTTACTAATGCTGATCAAGCCAATCAGGCTGAGGCTGTTAATGTCCCCCCCCCCCCAAACCTTTAGGATTTGTAACTTGTAACAATAAATTTGTAATTTGTAACTCGTAACTTGTAACACCATGGCATTTTGTATTCAAGGAATATTTGTAACAATGCCTCTGAATGCTATATGATCTCTTCCCTTTATTGAATGCCATGTGATCTCTTCTATTATTTTGTTGTAGTGATGTCTTGTTTATACTCAGTCAATAATTCTGACCTCAGACCTCTTCACCACTGAATTGTTATTAGGCTCTGAGGTCATTACCTAAGATGATATTATCATAACCAACTTCACCAAATTAATGATGTTAAGAGTCTGAGGTCATCTAGCTAAGGTGTCTGAGCTCAGACCTCGTCACCATTAAATGGTGTTATGGGGGTCTGAGGTCATCACCTAAGATGTTATCCTCATAATAAATTTCACCAAATTAATGATGTTAAGGGTCTGAGGTCATCTCATTATGGTGTCTGAGCTCAGACCTTGTCACCACCGAGTGATGTTATGAAGGTCTGAGGTCATCACCCAAGATGTTAGCCTCATAATAAATTTCACCAAATTAATGATGTTAAGGGTCTGAGGTCGTCTCATTAAGGTGTCTGAGCTCAGACCTCGTCACCACTAAATGGTGTTATGAGGGTCTGAGGTCATCACCCAAGATGCTAGCCTCATAATAAATTTCACCAAATTAATGATGTTAAGGGTCTGAGGTCATCTCATTAAGGTGTCTGAGCTCAGACCTCGTCACCACTAAATGGTGTTATGAGGGTCTGAGGTCATCACCCAAGATGCTAGCCTCATAATAAATTTCACCAAATTAATGATGTTAAGGGTCTGAGGTCATCTCATTAAGGTGTCTGAGCTCAGACCTCGTCACCACTAAATGGTGTTATGAGGGTCTGAGGTCATCACCCAAGATGCTAGCCTCATAATAAATTTCACCAAATTAATGATGTTAAGGGTCTGAGGTCATCTCATTATGGTGTCTGAGCTCAGACCTTGTCACCACCGAGTGATGTTATGAGGGTCTGAGGTCATCACCTAACCTCATAATTAATTTCACCAAATTAATGGTGTTAAGGGTCTGAGGTCATCTCATTATGGTGTCTAAGCTTAGACCTTGTCACCACCGAGTGATGTTATGAGGGTCTGAGGTCATCACCTAAGATGTTAGCCTCATAATAAATTTCACCAAATTAATGATGTTAAGGGTCTGAGGTCATCTCATTATGGTGTCTGAGCTCAGACCTTGTCACCACCGAGTGATGTTATGAGGGTCTGAGGTCATCACCCAAGATGTTAGCCTCATACTGTATCTCTGGTCTAAGAATGAAGCAAGAACTGTCATGGAAATTGATCTTTATTAATAGCCTCTTCTCAATAAGATGGTACATACAAACTTTATGCTACATCATATGAAATATTTCTTTAAGTGATCAGCATTCCATGGGTTAGCAAAGGGTTCTCCTTCTAGGTTTTCTAGCCTGTAGGTGCCAGGCACAACCTCTTCTGTCACTTTGTAGGGTCCATGCCAGTTTGGATGAAGTTTGTTTGCCTTTTGTAGGGTCTTTTTCAGCACTAGGTCTCCCACTGCAATGGGTCTTGACTTCACCCTCTGGTTGTAGAATTTTGCTTCCCTCTGTTGGTAGGTTGCTTGTCTGATCTCAGCATCTTCTCTTCTCTCTTCAATCAGATCTAGGTCTAGCCTCCTTTCTTCCCCATTTTTATCAGGGTTGTAGGTTTGTACCCTATGAGTTGGGAGTCCTACTTCCATAGGTATGACAGCCTCTGAACCATATGCTAGCATGAATGGGGTTTCTCCTGTAGGAGTCCTAGTCGTCGTTCTGTAGGCCCATAGCACAGCGTAGACCTCTTCAGTCCATCTTCCCTTCGCATCTTCCAACCTCTTCTTGACCCCATCAAGGATTGTTCTGTTCGTAACCTTGATTTGACCGTTCTCCTGAGGTCGGCCAGGAGATGAGAAGAACTTCTTTATCCCCACTTTTAGGCAGTACTTTTCTAGAGATGAGTTCTTGAACTGAGTCCCGTTGTCTGAGATGAGTGTGTTTGGGAGGCCGTATCTTCATATGATGTTCCTCCAGATGAACTGGAAGGTTTTCTGCTCTGTGATTGTTATCATCGGCTCCGCCTTCACCCATTTTGAGAAATAATCGATAGCAACTATCAAGAATTTATAATTATTAGTAGCTCTTGGTAGGGGTCCTACCAAGTCAATTCCCCATACCGTAAATGGCCATGGCGAAGAGATTGACGTCATAGGCTGATGGGGTTGATGAGGGATAGTGGCCAACCTTTGACATTTGTCGCACCTCTTCACATAGTCTGCAGCGTCCTTAGAGAAGGTAGGCCATCAGTACCCCTGAGTGATGATCCTCTTGGCTAAGGGCCTTCCCCTTATGTGGCTAGAGCAAGAACCCTCATGAACCTCCTATAAGACCCGGGGTACTTCCATGGGATGCACACATCTGAGGAGAGGCAATAAAAACCCCTTTTTTTACAAGACGTCTCCTATCATTGAGAACTTGGCAGCCCTGTATCTCAACTTTCTCCTTTCTAGCTTGGACTCAGGCAGCTCTCCCTCTCTTAGGTATCTGATGAGCGGGTTGATCCATGAGTCTCCTAGGTTCACATTATGACAAGGGCTACATACCTCGTCCTCCTCGATGGTTGCCTTTCCTAAGACCTCAATTGGAATGGTCCTTCCCATATCTGTCTTCATTGCTGAGGCCAGCCTTGCCAATGCATCAGCGTGATTGTTGCTCAGTCGAGGCACTCTCTTCAGTTTTTCTTCTTCAAAATATTCTAACAACCTTCTTACCTTCTTTAAGTACTTGTCCATCCTTTCTTCTTTGGCCTCGTATATCCCCAATACTTGATTGACAACCAACCTTGAGTCGTTATGGAGTAGGAGTCGCTTTACTCGAAGAGTTGTTGCCAATAATAGACCTGCTATCATGGCCTCATACTCGGACTCATTGTTTGAGACCTGGAAGTTGAATCTCAAGGCATATTCAATGTTGGCACCATCTGGAGCAGAGAGTATTAGTCCCGCCCCACTTCCACTGTCACAGGAAGAGCCATCAACGAAGAGGCTCCATACGTCTGTATCTGATGAGAAGAACCCTTCTCTCATAACCCCCTTCTTGAACAGGTATCGATCCTCTTCGTTCTCTTCTATTTCGCTCCGGGTTTTTCCTGAGATGACCTCTTCCCATTCTTAGAAGACGTTTGGTGCCGTCTCTTCCGAATCTCGGAAGACACTACGGTTCGTCTCTTCACCGTCATCTAAGCCTTTCTCTGTCTCAGCCTCTTCCAAACTTCTACCGGCCTCTTCCCAGGTGAATTCTGCGACAAAGTCTGAGAGGGCCTTCCCCTTGATGGTTGTCCTAGGCTGGTAGGTAAGATCATATTCTCCTAATTCGATGGCCCAGGTCATCAATCTTCTGGACTTCTCAGGTTTGTGCAGAACCTGCCTTAGTGGGGAGTCAGTGAGGACTACCATGGAGTGAGATTGGAACTAAGGCTTCATTTTTCTTGAGGCATGTATTAGGGCATAAGCCAACTTCTCCATTCGGGGATAATTTTGTTCAGACCCTTGAAGGGCCTTACTGTTGAAGTACACAGTCCTCTGGACCCCATCCTCTTCCCGAATGATGGCTGCACTGATGGCTGATTTAGAGACTGCCAGATACACAAACAACCTTTCCCTCGTGATAGGTCGAGACAGTAATAAGGGAGACCCCAAGTAGGACTTGAGTTGGTTGAAGGCTTTTTCACACTCTTCGTCCCATTGGAAGGCCTTTTTTAGAACTTTAAAGAATGGAAGACACTTGTCCGTTGCCCTAGAAACAAACCTGTTAAGGGCAGCCACTCTTCCCATGAGTCTCTGGACATCCTTGATACTCCTAGGAGTCTTCATGTCGAGTAATGCCTTGATTTTCTCAGGGTTCGCTTCAATCCCCCTCTGATTAACGATGAATCCCAGGAACTTCCCAGCTCCTACTCCGAAGACACACTTTGCTGGGTTGAGTTTCATTCTGTACGAGTCCATGACATCGAAGGTCTTCTCAAGGTCTGCTACATGGGTACAAGCTTTTAAACTTTTTGTTAGCATATCATCTACATACACCTCCATAGTCTTGCCTATTTGCTCTTCAAACATCTTATTTATAAGACGTTGGTACGTTGCCCCTGCATTTTTTAGATCAAAGGGCATCACCTTGTAGCAGTACGTCCCTTTGTCAGTAATGAAGGCTGTCTTCTCAGAGTCTTTAGCATCTATGAAGATTTGGTTATAGCCTGAATAAGCGTCCATGAAGCTCATAAGCTCGTGCCCTGTCGTTGCATCCACCATCTGGTCTATCCTAGGTAAGGGATAGCTGTCTTTCGGACAAGACCTGTTCAGGTCAGTGAAATCTACACACATTCGTCACTTCCCATTGACCTTAGGCACGATGACTGCATTTGAGAGCCACTCCGGATAGGTAACCTCTCTTATGAACTCGGCCTCTTCCAACTTTTTTACCTCTTCCTGGATGATGTCGTACTTCTCCCTGGAGTAGACTCTTCGTCTCTGCTTGATTGGCTTGGCATCTCTGTCCACGTTGAGCTTGTGGCTCATGACCTCAGGGTCGATGCCAGGCATGTCTGCGTGACTCCATGCGAAGACACTCTGTCTCCTCCTGAGGAAGTCTATCAGCTCTTCCTTGACTTCTGATTTAAGGTCCTTACCGAACTGGACGGTTTTTTTCGGTTCGTCCTTGTTGAGGACGATGGATTCTACCTCTTCCGCGACTTCTCCCTTCTTCAACTTCGTCTCATCTCTTGGATCAAGAGTATCAATGCTATAAGCGGTGGTTTCCCTCTTACGGGCCTCTCTCTCTTCAGCCGAGTTGAAGTAACATTCTCAAGCTATGGTCTGGTCACCTCGCACTTTCCCTACCCCATAGGGGGTCGGGAATTTTAGCATCTGGTGAACCGTTGATGGCACAGCCTCGAACTCTTTAAGGGCCACCCTTCCTAAGATGAGGTTATAGGCCGAGAAGACATTCTCGTCAATCACGAAGAAATTAATCTTCCTGGTTAACCTCTTAGGCCACTCATCACCCATCCGTACATCCATCTCATACATGCCCAAGGGGTGAACCTTTTCCCCACTGAAGCCTATCAGGAGGTAGTGATAGGGTACTAGTCTTGCTCTACTAAGACCCAAGCTTCTAAAGCATGGCCAGAACATCACATCTGCAGAACTTCCCCCATCTACGAGGATCCTTTGTACCTCACATCCATGCACCCTTGTCGTTATGACCAAGGGGTCATCATTGGGGGACAAGATGTCTCTGAAGTCGAGAACTCGACCATGAGGGTGTTCATATCCACCTTCTTCCTCTTCTGCACTGTGTTGGAAGACGTTAGATTCACCACCTCAAACTTGGTCACAGATTTTGCCTCTGCCACATGGGTCTTCCTATCAGCTACCTCAGATCCACCACCTGCCAATCCTCCGCATATTGTGTCAATGCCGAAAGAAATCATACCAACCCTCTTCACCGGGGTGTTATCATCCTTCGGCGGAAGATCCGGATCATCTTCACCATTACCTTCTGAGTCATCATCCCTTCGTGCTGGGGCGTAACGACATCTGTCATTTCTCCTTTTCTTGGGGTCATCTCTTCCACCCCTTGGAGCCTTACCATCCACATATTTCCTCAATTTTCCAGATTTTAGCATCTTTTCTATCTCATCTTTTAAAGCGAAGAATCTATCTGTGACGTGACCGTTATCTTGATGAAACTCACACCATAGGTTTTTGTTCCTTTTGTGTGGTGGGGCCTTCAGCTTTTCTGGCCACCTTAGGGTTCTGTCATTTTTAATCTCATTGAGGATGTGTTCACAGCTCACAGTCAGAGGAGTGTAATGAGCGAACTTGTCATCTCCTGACCTCTTCTTCCCCTCTTTCTTACCTTGGGACTTACCCGTCCCACCGCGGTTCTCCTCCTCACACTTGGCGGCCATTGCCTCTTCCGCATTCATCACTTTCCCTGCGGTTTTTAGAAGCTCTGCCATAGACGTAGGGGGCTCTTTCACCAGTTTCCACAATAGCTTCCCCTTCTGGAGACCTCCTATAAGGGCGGTCATGGCTATGCTCTCTTCATAATTTTCCACCTCTAATTTCTCTTTGTTGAATCATGCTATGTAGTCTCTTAGGCTCTCACCCTTGGCCTGCTTGACATACAGCAGGTGGGTAGTCTTCTTTTGAGGTCTTACCCCAAAGCAGAAGTTGTGGATGAACTGCTCAGCCAAGCCTTTGAAGTTCTCAATTGAGTTCCTCGGAAGGGAGGTGAACCAACTGTGTGCAGCCCCTGTTAGGGTTCCAGAGAAGGCTATACACTTCATCTCATCGGGTATCGAGTAAATGTCTGCTTCCGACTGGTACATCTCGATATAGTGTACATGGTTAGTGCAGCCATCATACTTGGGAGGGGTAGGAGGCTTGAACTTGGCTGGGGTTGGGAACCCCACTATCCTAGCCACAAATGGGGAACCCACTGAGTAACCCCTTTGTAATGGGTCCCTGCTTTTAATGAGATCTCCTATCTTCTCCTCGAGGCACTGGATGGAGTCGTTCCATGGTCTTTCGCCCTCGACCTGGCCGAGGTTGTCCCCAGCCACTTCGATGGGATGAACCGAGGGTTCCCCGGTTGTGACGCAGCGTCGGCTATTGACCTCTTCCTGCTCTTTGCCTGTCCTGTCACAGGGTCGGCCTTGGTCAGGCCGACCTGGTCTGTCCCCTCTCTACGAGCCGGCAGCACTCCTGGACCTGGATAATATGTGTCTTAGGTCATTCACCGGACCCAATCTCTCGAAGGCCGACCCTCTGCTCAACCTATCAAAGGCCGACCCTCTTTGTTAGGCCTCTTCACCTCTTCGGCCGAAACTTCCTTGACTCTGCTTAAAAGGTCGTATAGTGTTATTTGACACCTCATACGGCTCCCAGCAGTCTTCTGGGGCTTCTTCAGTTTCTAGGTCATCATACCTGTCCTCTGGGCAAGGGTTTCCCTGCCTCCCCAGGCGCAAGCGCCTAGGGTCAGCAATGTCCCTTCTCTGCTGGGGTGCAGGCTGGTCCTTCATTGGCGCCTGGGGTGGTCTCCTGGCATCAGGATGAGGCTGAACTTCCACCGGAGTGATCATGTCCGGTGAGACTCCAGGTGGCCTCATCATAGTTTGACTGAGCTGAGCAAATTGCTCCTTCATGGCTTGTTGTGTTACATCTAAAGATTTCAAGGCCGTTGCTACCTCCGCCATTTCCCACTGAGGCGGTACCTGGCTAGAACTAGGCCCGCCTCCACCAGGTGGCGGAAGAGGCGGAGGTAACTCTGGTGCCATGTGTTAACAATAAAGAGCTTGAGTACCAAGTGAGCTTAATACCTTAAAGGACCTCTTTCAATGGTGAAACAGCTCCGTGCAAGGGGTGGTCCCTGGTTCACCACCAGAGTCTCCGGTGAGGTTAAGCTGAAGAAGAGGAAGAGATAGCTTCTCGTTCCCACAGACGGCACCAAAATGATGATGCAGGAAACTGCACCACCCTTTAAGGGGTTTGTGAGCTCAATTCAGTGTTAACAATGGCAGTATAAAGATATATATATATATATATATATGGTAGAAGGAGGTGAGGAAAAGAGGATGAACACAATTATGTAAGTGGTTCAGCCAATCAGGCCTACGTCCACTGTGCAAGTGTATGATGGGTATCACTGTATGAGGGCTCTAATGGCCATGGATACAATCTCTCAAGCTTTCTCTCTCTACTGTGTATTTGAACAGAGCTTTAGCTAGGGTTACTGATCTTGGATCCTTTTGCAAAGTAGGGGATGACCCCTATATATAGTACCTAGGGGGTGTAATGTACCCCCCATGCATGTAATGAGCATGTGTGTGGTAGCCTCACCAATGTAGGAGTGCCATCTGTCCCTGTCACATGTAAGGAATGATGATGAAATATTCTCCCCACGTGTGGAGAATAATCTTGTCACAACTGATTTGTGTCAACGTGTCCTTATCCAAATGTCAACATATGCTCGGCTGCCATATTGGTGCATGACCTCGGCCTGGGAGAGGCCGAGCTGTAAAGACTCGATAAACGTCTTCTGAGATGTGCCATAGGGAGTCTCGGCCTGATCTCAGCCGAGACATTATGCTGGGGTTGGCCCCAGCCGAGGTTGGACTGATTCTATGTTGAAGATTACCAAGGCTTCTTATCATCTCGGCCTACACTCGGTCGAGGTCGCCATACCCAGGTGTATGACGATGTTGTTGATACCTGTGATGCGCGTAGTGTCCATTGGAAATGTAGATGGTAGTGTCGGCCTGGGCCGACCTTACTAAGGCCGAGGGCTGATATCGTGGGCCCATGGATTATACAGGGTCGGTCATTATCTCGGCCATCACCTCGGTCGAGGTTGGTGTCTCTAGGCCGAGGTCACACTTGGGGCATATCACTCCATCTATAGTTCAGAAGTCTAAATTAGAACACTACTTGGAGGAAGCTTTATTCCCTCTCGACGATGATAATGGGTTTGCATTTGATATTTTGCATTGGTGGAAGACTAATGTGCCAAAGTTCCCCGCAGTTGCGAAGATCGCATGTGATATCTTAGCTATTCCTGTTACTACCGTTGCATCAGAGTCAGCTTTTAGTTAGGGGCGCAGAATTGTGGATGATACACGTTCATCTTTAGCTTCCGAGACTCTTCTTTATTTAAAAGATTGGTTGCCTTCTGTTGGAGAGAAACTGGGTAAGTCAAAATAAAATTTATATTTGTCATTACTATTAAACATAAATAAACACTAAACTATTGTTCATTTGGAAAATTTTTAGAAAATCTGAAGGTTGTTGATGATAATGCATAGATAGGCTCTCGAAAATTCATTTTCAGGTATTATTAATTGAATATTTTTGTTAGTATTGTTCTTCTTATGATAATGAATAGCTAATGCTGATGACCCGTTTATAACTTTCTTTCTTCTTGTCCAATACAGCTTTGTGGAACCTTGGAAGTTGAAGATGATAATTTTTGTGTTACGGGGGCTGATTTTGGTGGAAGAAACTTTTATGTATAAGAAAAACTTATGTTACATGTATTATTAAAATCATGGATTTATCTTTTTAGTACAATATATTGGTGAAGTTTTATTTGGGTGAATTAGTATGTCCAAACAATTAATGTCTTAATTTATCTTTATGCATTACTACTAACTTACGAGTTGTGATTACCTTAATGCTTAATTCGACAAGGATACAAAGGAAAGGAGATGATAAAGACACACTTCAGGAACTTAAGGGGTAAAAAATAACATCCCTTCTTTATTGTAATATATTCTTTGTTTTCTCCGTTAATATTTTAATTGAGTTATACTTTTTAGGTAAGATGATGCTTAACTTCATTTTTGTTCAAACATTAGAGAAACTGAAGAGGATAGAAATTTCAATGGCTCACAATTGAATAAGAAAATTCACATTAAAGGTTAGTACTTTTGCTCGAACCTTCTTTTATAGTTTAATTTGATGCTTTACACATTTTCTATATCATACATGGAATGAAAAATTATATATTTAATTGATTGATTAAATTAGTGTTTAATATGCTATGTGTATCTTAATGTATCATAAACAATAAAAACGGATAAGGATATTATCCGAATCCGAGAAATTCGAGAGGATATGGATATGGAAAGATGAAATTATTATATGGGCGGATAGGGATATGAATATTGTGGAGTCTTGGCAGATACGGATGTGGATACTATGGTATCCGCTCCGTATTCATCCGTTTTACACCCCAAGGAGTGACAGAGAGGTGTGGGAGGGTTGGCAGTGGTAGTTGAGAAAGGTGAGGTCGCCGAAGAGGTGAGGTGAGGGACAGTGGTGTCGAGGGGGAGCTAAGAGAGAGAAGTCGACTAAGATAAGAGTGTGAGAGATAAGAGTGGAGAGAAAAACGAAGTAAAAAATGGGTTTTAGGTTTAAGTTAAAAAATTATTACGCTTTCTGCCCCTTTAAGTTCCAAAACGCTTTAAAAATCACCTTTTACTTACTTTTTTCACACAAAACACCCCTGGATTTTTTTTTCGGTATTTTTTTAAAAAAACTCAGGGGGAGCCTCCGCAGCCCCACACAAATCCACCCTTAATGCAGAGAACTTGCATATAGTTCTATAGATGTTGCGAGACCATCAGTTGTATGTTAAGTTCGAGAAGTGTGAATTTTGGTTGCATGAGGTGCAATTTTAGAGTCATATTGTGTCTGAAAGAGGCATTTCCGTTGACCTGAGTAAGGTTGCAGCGATGAGGTAGCGGGGACAACCAATGACACCGACAAAGATCTACAGTTTCTTGGGGTTGGCAGGATATTATCACCATTTCATTAAGGTACTTTCAAAGATTGTGGGTCCGTTGACAAATTTGACTCACAAGGGGTGCCATTTGTGTGGAATGATTACTTTCAATTAGCTTTCCATGATCTAAAAGACAAGTTGACTTTAGCACCTATGCTTTCACTGCCTAGGGGAGGAGTGGAGTACCTTATATTTACTGATGTTTCCTTACAGGTACTTGGGGGTGTTCTATGGTGGGAGGATCAGGCTGTAGCATATGGAATCATGGTGGAGAAATTACAAGAAGAAATGTGCTTAGCAATCGACTTACTCCAAATGAAGTAATTCATTGTCAAGGAGAGTATCAATTGAATAGTTTGGACAAGAATTGAGCTTTACGTAAAGACTCGTGGATTATATTGTATACAATCCCTTCCTAAGATAACTTGCCTAGTATGCCTCTAAATCCTTAATCACATCTTGATAATCCTAAAATTCTTAATGATTCTATCGGTCATGTAAAATCTGAATATATGAATTAATCGCATATTTCAAATTTTTAGTTCAAGGATTTTTTCCCCATAATACTTATATAAATATCTTAACATTATAAACTTCAACTTCTATCCTTGAAATATTTTCCTAGGAAAAGTCCTAATATCTCTTATGTAATCCCGAGATCTATTTTTTCTTAACTCGGGTCAAAATATCTTGTCCTCACCACCTTATAACTTAAGCAACTTTAATGATCATGAGCTCACCTTTACTACTCATAAGCTCAACTTAAACCCGGATTGCCTTTGATACCAACTTGTCACACCCTGATTTCTCAGGTGCAAGTTTTATCTTAAATCAATGTTAAACCATAAATAAGCCATGCATATTGAACTAACTGAGAAATTTATTGAGGCTAAAATGTCTTACAATTATAGTTTTAAACTCATTCTAATATAAGAATTTTGTATGAATCTCTCACGTTGTTCTATGTTTCATTCCGTCTAATAAGATATCTCCATGTCTCTATGTATCAAGTGTATCCTGAAGCGTTCATCATTACTTATAGGTACCTGTGCAAAATAACTGGAAGAAAAGGAATTATCAAAATTGATGAATAGATTTTAACCAGTTCTATAACAAATATATATATATATAGAAGTTGGAGTGTATCTATATTTAACTATTTGCCAAATGAAGCGTAAGTAATGTTTCTCATCAAGAGATCAAGGATCTAATAAAAAAAGTCAAGGATCTTAAAACTGATTATCCCATACTTATCAGTTCACTAAAGGGCATAGAAATAATTAATCAAGACCAGTATAATCAAATAATAAGATCAACCCAAAACTTTTGGGCAATAAATAATAGTTAGGCATACTAACTAGAGTGGCACTCATACGTGTGTAGTGATAAATCTAGGCTCTCAAACATCTGAGACCTTAGGAAAAATAGAAAAATTACATGGGATAACATGTTAGTCTACTACCAAGTAAATATTTATGCTTATAACAAAGATAATTAGCACATAGGTGCAGGGTGAACTGATTCAATCATTGGAATTAACCTCATGAATTCAACCATTATATGAGAGGGGTTTAAATTGATTCAAATGATCCATATTCAATTAAAAACGATATTTATCAAGATACGTATCATGGTAGTATCATAAAATGCACATAATAAAAATAATTTATGGCTATCAAAGTGTGATATCAATAGTAGTTATCTCAAATACGCTAAAATTACAATTGAAAAGGTAAAACCTACCAGAAATTGGAGCTTAGCTCGACTGGTTCTTTGTTGCTTGTCATGTTCGACTGTGATTTTTAAGACAAAGGTTACGATGGATAATTAAAAATAAATGTTTCATTCTATACGTAGCTTGGTTTGTAATTAAACTGTCGTGGGCATTCAGGTAGCAGACTCATTTTTATGCAAATATAGGATTCGAGTTATAATCTTCGTTTAATTGTTACAATTTATCGAAATATTTATTGGAAAAATATAATAAGAAATAATATTTTGAAGTTGTAAATAAATATTTTGATCATAATGAAACATCAAATGATGTAGGAACATTTTTGGTACATGCTTTATATGATAAAAATTGATATTTTAACTGGTTTTGGGACCCTAGAATGACACAACGATGTAAATTTGACATCATTAAAAATAGTGAGAATTATAAAAGTTTTATGTAAAAAATGTTCCTTTTGACACTGCGAACCCAATGGTACTTTCCATCTAATTTTTTGAATAATGGTTTAAAAGATATGATTGTTAATGATTAAAAAACTGAGTTTTAGCATGTATAGATATAGTTACCGTTCGTTTAAAAAGAACAATTTCTTTCTTCTTCGATCAAATATTCGTATAGCCAAATTTAACCCCATCAATATGTCAGCCATCTCGTTATTTTAGAAAAAAAATCCTCGAGTTTTCTCTCTCATAACACAAACACATAGATATATACATATATACATATACATATCAATACATTTACTTCTTTAAAATAGCGAAAGCGTTATTTTGAGTTGATGTTTTTTATATAGGTCCCTTTGTGAGGGTGTTGTAAGAGAGATGAGTTTTTAGAGGATAGGATCTATGTTTTTCTCACTCAAAAACACTCTGACTAATCTCACAAAAACCCTAACTTTTTGAAATAATGAAAAAGGGGTTTTTAGAAGTGTTTTTTAAAACTGGAAAGGAGATCCTTCTTTTTTATTTTGAAAAACCTAACACATTTCTTGAGAGAGAAGATTTTACAAACGATTTGAAAATTTTCCTATAAACAATTTTTTTCTCTCTCTATAATATCTTTTTCTTATCTCTCTAAACACTAGCAAAAGTCTCAAAATGTTGAGATGGGGTCTCCTTTTATAGGGAGCTATAAAGTTTCTAGAATTCGAGAGGAAAATCAAGGGCTGAGATATAATCTACCGGATTGATCTAAATCGTATGGTCAGGAATGCACCGCTCAAGGGTTAATCAACTCTTTTTAAATGGTATCAAGTAATTCGCTATGATTGGTTGGTTTATGTTGCACTGGGATTAAGCCTAGGTGACATGAAGACCGTCGATAAGTTTAAATTAATGGCTATAATGTAATCTCAATTATGAGAATGATAGAAAACAAATAATTAAGCAATTAGGTTTGAGGAGGTGTAGGATACGTGTAGCATAATAATCAGCCAACGCATGCGTGTTTTGAAATTTTGAAAAATTCTATTTTCTCCCCTACGATTATGTAGCGGTTTCCATCCAAAAGGTTTCTTGAGAAGTTTTGGAAATATTAATTAGGACAACTTTTTATAAACCAATTTTAATTATGAAAAATTAATTTTAAATAATTTACACACACTAAATGCAATATGTGTGTAATGTGTTCCTATGGTGTGTTGTTTACTACCTTTTGCCTTTAAAACCATGATTGGGATTGTTGGAGTTGTACTTGATGCTGACTTTGTTGTACCTTGAAGAAGGGAGACTCAATTTTATCTAGAAAACATTTTGTATCCATATCCAAACTAGTTGAAACCTCTATATGGCATAGATTCCTAATATGTCAACCATACAGTGTGTTTCATCTCAGAATATATTTTGTGTGTTAAGCCATAATTTTCAAATACACTTCCATTTTAGATTCATCACACACCTCAAAATTCGTGCTATACTCAATGATGTCTTCTCATCTTTGTTCTAAGGTTTGGAACACAAACATTTGCTTCAAACTCTAAACAAAGATTTTCTGGCAGGAGGACTTTACGAAATTGGTTGCAGATCAAAATCGATCACGGTTGTGTAGTGTACTCTAGTTGTTGGAATTCTATGTGGAGAATATGGTGGGAAGAGATTCTAGAGAGTCATTGCATCATGAGGGTGCAAGTCTATGTCTTCCATTTGTAAAAATCTACCTCATTTTATACCTTGAACAAATCTCTTTCTAATTTGTTCTTGTGTTATTTCTATATCTCATATATACTAAAAATATATTTTGTGAGTTAAGCCATTATTTTCAAATAAATTTTCATTTAAGGTTCATCACACACCTAGAAAGTGGTACTACACTCAATGGAGGCTTCTCATCTTTGTGTCATGGTTTGGAACACAAAATTTCACTGAAACTCAAAATGAATTTTTTATTGGCACAAGGACTTTGTACATTTGGTTTCAGACAAATATCAGTCGCGATTGTGTAGCACACTCCAACTGTTGGCACTCTCTATGGAAAATATGGTGGAAAATAATTTTTAATCGATCATTCCATCATAAGGGTGTAAGTCTCTGTCTTCTAGTTATAAAACTCTACCTTAGTACATCTGTTGTTCTATCGGCCCAATATTTTTCTCGTGTTGTGGGTTTTTACTTGTATGCCTTGGTGTTGTGTTACATTGTATATATTTCCTAACTTAGATTAAGTCACCAGAATATTGAAGATAAAATTTAGTGTAATCTGCTTGTTAAATAATTTTTCACATAGACCATAGGCCTTGTATTTTATTACCCTAATTTGAACTTAAAAAGAAAACTTATCATATCTTGACAAGTGATTTTAATTTGGTGCCTTTTGATTATCTCGATTTTGATCACATGCATCTCAATCCTCAACTTAATGGAGAAACTTGTCATTGGCAGCTAGAAGCTTGATAACTTCATCTTTGGGACCATCCAAAACATCACTTTGGTTAATCAAGGCGTCAACATTGGCTTTGTTAGCCTTAGATAAGGAATCTTGAGTAGAAGCGAGCAAGGAAGCACATTTGCGATGGTCTTCTCATTCAGAAGTTGAGTCTAATCCAAAGATTTGATTTTGGACCTCAGACTTGATCGTTCATCCTTTAGGGTGCATATTCACTATCAAAAGCACCAAGCCCACACGATGCGTGGGTTTATCGGACCAGTATGAGTCTCATCATTGTGACAGCCCTCCTACTAAAATATCGGGTGACCAACTCGTGATCAAAATAAAACGTTGGTCTCATATGGCTCATTCTTAACATCACCATCAAAAACCTTTTTAAAGTTTCTAAACACCTAGTAATTTAATTAGACTGGTTTCAAATTTTATCTTTCCTTAATTAACAACATGCGGAAATGAATAATATATAAACCATCAACCCATTGATAACTGAATCCAACATAGATGAATAATATAAATGAAGGTGATCGAATCAACTATCGGTTCAACAATAAAATACAACAGTAGACTAAAACAATAACTTGAATACACAAGGTCATAATAAATAACTGAATACTAAATCTGAGGGCGACATGACCAAATGAGTAATGAATTAAAGTTCATACACTAGGAATAAATGAACTAAGCATTTATAGCAAAGTCCTACAACTTCCACATGAGCTGTAATTGCGCATCCCTGGATAGATTCCTCAAACTGAGCATCCCTGTGGGCAGACACCTAAAATGTTATGGAAAATATTTTTGACGCGGGTCAGAGCCCAAGTAAAACATTTTGAAAATATTTAGCAAGTAGTTAAATTGTAATAATTAAATATGCATGCACACGTTTCATATTTAAGTTAGTGTCACACTCTCTTAAGGTATAGTTCACCCCTCATCTAATGTGCACACCTAACGCTTGCCTTTTACCTACCTAGTTAAGCGACCCCACCTAACTATCTATATCACACCCCTTTCTACCACCCTACTCTAACCCGAGTATTCTTACTTTGATTATCAAGTTATCTACTCATTAACTTATTAATCGGTTCAACTATTTTAATTCATACAATGTTCACACTAGTTATATAGGAATTCCCTTATTAAATCATATAACTCTCACACTAGTTATATAAGAAACCCCCTTTTATATCATTTAACTTTCACACTAGTTATATAAGAAATACATTCCACTTATGTATTAATCTCGTATATAATTATGTACTTATTTTATATACGTACTAGTATACTAAAACATTCACACACATGTCGCGTATAATAACCATCCATTCCTGAGTAATAACTCATTGGATGCTTTCTCTAAAATGCTATCATGTCCCAGGCCTGCTCACTCTAACTCGGCCACCTCAAGTCGGACTAACTCACACCGAACTTGGGCAAAAATATCGCAAACGTAGTGGAGGTGGTCATATTTCCCCAAGAGTGAGACCGAATCATACTCAAGGCATCTCACCTAAAAAATAAATCACACAATGAAAATCCTGGACGATATGAGTTGGGGACTTTACTCTCCCTGCTCCTCAAGCCAGGGGATTCACCCACATCGTGCAACCTCCTATGATAGCATAGCACTAGAGGGGTATGTATTCCTACAAATATCATTCACACTGATATCTATAAAGCACATATATATATATATATATATATATATATATATATATATATATATATATATATATATATATATATATATACTATCACACTACCGTATGCATATAAATAATTAAAGTCCGGCTAACATGTACCTAACACCCATAGCACTAGTCGAAAAATACCCAAGTCTATAACCCGACTTGTAATTTAATTAATCGCACATTAACTATTTTGACATTAAAGTAGTGTCACCCAACTACAATACCCATACCCACTAATTCGATTCGTAACTTCATCTCTTAGAATTTGTTACACAAAATCCTACTATTTAGTTTAACACTCCTCGTTAAATTTTATAGGGGAAAACTTCCAATTGAGTCAATTTGTAGTATTGGCTTAATTTCGGACAAAACTAATTGAGTCATAGGATAGTAGTTTGTTATATCCTTTCAAGCCTACGACATTCGAGTTAACGATGTAGCTGCCAAGCCTAAAGTGGAGCTTGAAGAGAGTAGGTGTTTACTTAAGTCTCGAATAGTGGAGCTTGAAGAAAAATTAAAAGACTCAAGTCGGGTCAAATTTGATTTGGAGTGTCGGTCGGAGAAATTAAATAAAATCTTAGGCACCGTCCAAATCAAAGATGATAAGTGTGGTATTGGCTTCGATACTCAAGATACTTTTGCTTATAAATCCAAAATCATAGTTTTGAGATAATTGTCTAGGAACACTATAAAAGATCAATCCTTAGGTCATACTTCATGCCATGTTTTCATTTGTACACAATGTGGTCGGAAGGGGCACCCTAGAAAATTTTGTTTTGATCATAGAAATGGTCCTAAATATTCAAAGGGTAGAGTTACCAAGGTCATCGAATCCCGAGAGCTTCGTGTTTCACTCATGTGGGTTAGGAGATCCGATTTGGAGATTTTACGTGATAGAGTTTATGATTCTCATTTACTTTCACGTGATTCCTCCCTTGTTAAATCTAAAGGCTAATTGTGTTAGTTTTGTTTACATACACTAGTCTTTGTGCCTCATGATATATTCTTGCTAGTTATATGTTTGTTGTTATATTCTAGTTTTTCTTTAATATATATTATTTGTTCTAGAATTTTGATATGTGTACCTTTTTTATGTTATTTAATTTTTCTTGTTTTATTAAAAAATACAAAAAGATTTTGTTTCCTTTTGAGTTGAATATTTTTTTTTTGGTTAAATTTTTTTGTTGAAAAACTTAAAGAGATTTTCTATTTTGTGTAGTTTTACATATTTATATGGCATATACTTGTGTTTGCATCCAATATCATACCTGCTTCCATGTGGCTAGAACTTTTGGTTAAGATTTTCAATCCTTGTAGTGTTCTTTATCATGTTTGCATGGATTAGTTTGACTTTGACTTGTTTAATGGATTCTCTTACTATATGTCTCGATTCACATATGCACGAGCTCATTGGATCTTTAACTTCACATGTATATTTGATCTAAGTGAGATGTTATCCTATCAATTTAGTCATCTACATGTTGCTATGACTATGGAGGATTTATGCATTTAAGAACCGTTGCTCGGATTTAAAAAAATAGAAAAATATTTATCCGGTGTAGTGTTTACCAATGGAATTGGGCGACGAAAGAAAAAATTACTTTGCATGAATAGCCACCTATTGCCTAAAATATATGGCATTGTTAAAATTATCCAAGGCCAAAGTAGTTGAGGTTGATATGGACATTCAAAAGAATATTATCATTATTATTGAGGAAGTTTGGATGGATATATCAACAGGTTTGCATAATGACAATTTATCCTTGTTATGCTTATTTTGTCATGGCTCTATTGGTTTATAGAATCATCAAAATTCTAGACTTGTGTGCATTGTGTAAGTTTGTTCCTTGAGTTCACTTTATATTGTCATGTGAGGATATATTTAAGTTTGATAAATTTTTTCAATCAAATAAGAACTCCCTGAACATGTTTAAGTGATTAGGTTATAATTCTTTAGTATCTAGTTCACATCCCTTCACTTCTATTTACCACATGGTTATTGAGACACATTTATGCCATACGAGTGTGGAAAGCTTAATTTATTTTGTGTCTTGTGTGGTGTTTGTACCTATGTATATATGTGCGTGCGTTATTGGTATTTTTGTGTATGTATATATATGGTATTGTTTGTTTTGAGTCTTTACCTTGAAATCTAATCCATGTATGTTTTTGGCTCAAATTGGTATCTATCTTGTTGCGACTTTTGTTTGATATCACATGCTTATGATCATTACATTTTAGTTGGTATGTTTTTTTCTATCGCATCTTAGTGGTATCTATTAACATCTTTGTGTGGATTAGTAGTTGCCATATTGCCTTATTCTTCTTGTCACTCTATACACCATTGCATTGTATATATGTTTTTCCATTATTCCTACCCCTTGTCTCATTTAGGGGGAGTATTTGATTTAATTGGGGAAAAATAGGTTATTTATTGCACTTTAATCTTTATCTATTCCTGAACAAAAAGGGGGGGGGGGGAAATGGTATTTAAACCTTTTAATTTGTGGAGATCTAACTTAGAGGGAGACATATTTCGTAAGTAGGTCATGTTAGACAAAGGGGGAGAATTTATTTATGCACTTTATGTTGTTATATTCCCTATGCATTTGATGGTGTATTTAAGTGTTCAGGATTTTCCTCTTAGTGAAAATATTTTAAAGCGACAAAGTATTTCATCCCATGTGTCCAGTCAAGCATCTATAATTTTTATTTTTAGGAGGGTTTTGTGTCTTTTCAGAAGAACTTGACTGTCCATAGGATTTTTGTTTTGGGTTTTGTCCCAGAATAGCCAAAGGGGGAGATTTGTAAGGGCAAATTTTCAATTGAGTCAATTTGTAGTATTGGCTTAATTCCGGACAAAACTAATTGAGTCATAGGATAGTAGTTTGTTATATCCTTTCAAGCCTATGACATTCGAGTTGAAGACGGAGCGGCCAAGCCCAAAGTGATATTATCAGTGCCGGTTTTCGTGCCAAATTTATACGTCATCAACATTTGAATTCCAAGGTCTCTAAAGGTATGAATGCATTTAATATATATAGTCTTGGATATATTTTTATGGGTGTCCTTTTTATAAAACTTTTTGTCGTAAAGACTTTTTATTTTTCTCAGAAAATTATTTTAAAACTAAACATAAAAGTTTTTTGGGCTTAAAAAGAATTTTTGGATTTTTTTGAGAGTCGTTCGAACGAATCTGGGATCTCGTTCAAATGAGATGCCCAGGTCGTTTGAACGAACCATCGAACGAGATATAATATGAAATTCATATCTTTTTTCTAAAATGTTTGTAGAAATGTCGTTAGAACGACATCGTTTGAACAAGTTTTATCTAACGAGATTTTGCCTATTTCTCTGCTGAAATATTGTTCGAACCAAGTCGTTCGAACGACATTCCAAAGTCATTCGAATGACTTGGCAATTTTTGCACAGTTTCATCAATTTTTTCTTTTAAACGACCCAGTTCCCCCTAACTTTTTACCAGGTTTCAAAGGTGCGGGAACACTGCTTTTAGTACGACTTTTGATAACATTTCTACCACTTTTGAGAGCAAAAATTCATCATCCAAAAGTCTCTTTATTTTTGTGAACCTAAATGATTTAATCTTTATCCAAAAACAAGTTTACACGCACGTTTTAGTTTGATCCAAGTTCCTAATTATATATTTGCTTTGAGACCACCATTGTTGGCACCGGGTATTTTCATAAATTTATCATTCGTCCGAGGTTTTTCCCGTTGTGAGTTTTCCTCGTACATCATGGCGTTGTGTGTTGCGATTCCTTTTTATCTTACAAAATCACTTAGATGCATGTGTAGGGTTAAAAAGATAAAAATTGGTTTAGTCACAACTTTAGTGTAATTTTGGTGCTAATTATGTTTGGGTAATTTTAGTTTAATTCAAGTCAAGAAATTAATTTGAAAATATTCATTCTTTATTTGTTTGGCATATGAAGAACTTGAATTGAGTTTATTTAATTTTTGTTTGAAAGAAAATCAAATATTTGTTCAGTTGAGTTTAATTTTAATTTTATGGAAATTAAAATTTGGGAACCTTAATTGTTAAATTTGAAAGCAATTTTAAGTTTGGTATATGGTGTGAACCATCTTGTATTTAGATCTTTAAAATTGGGGTGTCAAAGCATATACTCTAAGTAATCACATCCACAAATTTAATATTCAATAATTTATTATATAACTCTATAATAATTTAAACCGGCTACCCCGTGCCTAACTCCCGTAGCACTCCGCCTAAAAATAATCCAAATCCAACCTCCGACCCTTAATTAAATTGATTCCTCCTCCATAAATTTTATCAACGTAGTGTCACTCAATAAAAATTCGAGGACTCCCTCACTTGGTTCATATTTTAACCTTTTAGAATTTAGTACTCAAAGTCCCACTAATAAGTTTGACACACTTTATTAATGAAATTATTTCTTAATACCCATTTCTGTGCATCCTAGGCATTTACCTACCTTTAAATTTTTCAGCAATAATTCTTTTAATCCATGAAGAGCTAACGTCGTTCGAATGAGGCCCGGGGTTGTTTGAACGACTTCCCATGTCGTTTGAACGTCATTCCTGGTCGTTCGAACGATGTTCGTTTTCAGCCTCGTCTACTTCTTCTCCACGACCCCTCTTTCCGCCATTGTTAAACCATGGAGCTTTTGTACTGATCCTCCAATTGTAACCCAACAATGATATCCTAAAATTCACCTCTAACATGGTTCGTAATTTTCATAGCAACCTTAAACAACATCAATTTTTCATCAAAAGTTACCAACTTCCCAAAGTGGGTTTTCCAGGGTTTCATACCAGCATTTTCACCATTTCGATTCTACAATCTCAATTACTCCATATTTTCTACTGGATATCTAATGTAATTCAAATTCTAATCTAGCTAAGTCATAGAATATCATCAAGTGCATCTTTTAATCTACACAATATACCTGAATCACCAAAACTCATTTCAATGTAATAACCCATCCCAAAAATGCATATGGTTTACACCCACCATGATATGAATCACAATACCACAATTTAAATGAAAGAATGTTTAACTAATTGCCTGAATAAATTCCCAGGGTCTGATTTCCTTTAATGTAGACGGAGATTTGACAAAGGACACACCCCTCTCTCTTGATTTGGCTCCCAAAAGCTCTCCCAATTTCTCCATCTTTCTCCTCTATAAAAACAGGGTTTTCTATTTGAGTTTTATTTTCCACAAACTCCCTAATGTAGGTTTTATATCACTAATCCCGAAATTAAGCCTATGGGCCAAGCCTAAATGACCCGAACACCCCCATGTGAGCCTGGTTATGCCTAAAAATGTCCCGAGACCCAATTACTATATTGGGTACTCTATTCTAAATACCTCGACCTATTCGGAATCAACCACGCACTCATAATAATCATCTGAGTTACTTAACTACAATTTTCCATTCTCAACCTCAAATTATGACACACGTGAATTTTAAAAATGACCCGAATTAATTAAATCTTAATTCACCAATTTAATCAAATCCTCCTGATTAATTAAATCCTATATCACCAAATTAATTACATTCTGTCTCTGTCGAAATACATGGTGTTACAATCATCTTCCTCACTTAATTTCACAGTATAGTTACATTAAACTAGCACATTAACACTTACTAATGACAGATTAACTAATATCCATTTAATTTATTTTTTTAAATTTTATTAGTAAAATAACTTAAAATATATACAAATTATATTATGATTCATTTGAAATACCAAAAAATAATAATACGTAATGATGCCCACCCATTTTAACATGTCGCGTGTTAACTATTTTAAAAAGTGAGTCAAATAAAAATTAAATAAATTTCACAAACATTCTAGTTGATTAAAATATGTTCATAAAAATGTTTTATACTTAATTTAATTTATTATTATCGGATAATAATATTTCTCTTTAAATTATGAGGTATTACAACCAGACATGGAAGCTAATGCGGGGATTAAGTCTGAGGATCCCAGCATGGAAACCAAGGTGGTTTCTTCAGGAAACAAGGTGGGTCATCCCCACTTGGGCTCTAGGTCGGGGATTTTTCTATCTTCATGTGTGACTTATGAGACATTGATCTCATTGTAGTTGGATTTGTGGATTTTCCCATAATCCACATATAGTCCTTCCTCATAGAGGATCTCCATTCCAGGTTGTAAGGATTTCTTTGCTTCATCCCACCAAAATTGGAAGGACCATTACAAATATATACAGAGGACTCAAAAGTGGATCCTAACATTTAAGGGACGTGAATGGTCATTAACGCGACCACAAAAGTGTTCTAGTGTGCGTACTATTTAGGCACAAGTGCAAGCCTGTCGCGTTAGTAATACCCGATAAGTCGGGGTCGAATCCTCAGGGAAATAGGACGAATGAACGTGATGACGTTGCAAAGATAAAGAAAACCTAGCTTTGACTCTAAAAAGAATGAAAAGGTGATTATGGGAGATGAATTAACTATAAGAAGAAATAGCAAGAAAATTACCTACAGATTTGAGAAACAAAACTAAAATTGCTTTTTGACCTACTTTAGGAAATTAAAAACTGTAGTGAAAAGTGCAAGTGAGAAAAACGAGTCAGGATACACTCCTCCAACCCTAGTTCATTTATCAATGTTAAAACCTAATTCTGAATTGAAATATCTGAGTAATCTCGGTCTTTAGTACTCCCAAGCATTACATATATGAGGGATCGTAGCCCGCACATTACATAATCAAGAGACGAGTAAAGCAGTGTCATCGTAGTTACACACGCGTTGCACTCTTAAGCATCCCGGTTACCTAGGGAAAACGAGATCAAAAGACTTACGCCAGTTGTGATCACCACACAACACAATGAACTCAGTTATTTAATTCGAATTTAAATTTTACGTATTCATAATTAACATCGGGTTGGATTCATGCATCCCAACCCTTAGAAAATTAGTCGGACATATTTAATCTAATGAAAAACATAGAAACTAATGTGCATGGGTTCATAATCATAGAGAAAATAGATCTAAACATGCAAACAAAGATTGGAATATTACGAAATAACAAAAGCATGCAAAGAAAAGTAACCTGAAATAATAGAGATGAAAGAGACAAACTTTGAAGATGAAAAACTTTGAGTTAATGCTTAGAACTTGAATATTTGTTGAAGAAGACAAAACCCTAGAGTTTTTGGGTGCAAGAACTCTCTAAAACTATCAAAAAACTAACTCTCTAATGTCTGGTATCTAAAACAACTAAATACATCACGTTATATTTAGTCATCCTCCCATGCACAATTCTATTTTTCAAATAATTTTTTTGACATTTCGACCTCCGAATCGGTTCGAATTTCTAAGCTTTACTGGGGAGAAACGGTTTGCTTTTCCAGCATTGCTAGGAACTTTGGAGCTGGAAATTTTTCTAAGTCTTTTTCTCCTCTCTTTGCCTATTTTTCCATGATTTCTTCTCAACTTTAAACCTTCATAACGTTTTGCTCGAATCTTGGATTTGAACACCGTTTCTTCCTATGCGCTCATGGGAACACGATCTTCAACTTCTTTAGGGATTCATGTCCAGTTATGGGTGTAAAATTATGAAATTACCCCTTAACTTTCCTTCTCTTGCTTTCTATCTTTATTTCTTAAATTTGAGTTTTCCCTTCTCTTCTCTTGAACGAATTTCCTGTAAAATGTAAGAGAAATACACAAAACTCGATGCACTGCATAGAAAAGGTTAGTAGCACTAACATGGAAGAAATCAATGAAATTTACGCTGCACGAGGTGATAAAAGCATCTAAATTAGGTGGATAAATATACAATATTTATGCCTAATCAAACCCCCTAACTTAGAACTTTGCGCATCCCGAGCAATTTAAAAGAATTTAAGCATGGTTAAATACTTAAGCAATAAGTGACATGGATAGAATACCACTTTCGCGGGCAAGCTATTGCATTTAGCGTATGAAACAAGCCTTTAAACCCCTAGGTTACCCTAGTAGGACGAGTTGTGTCTCGTGAGGGTTTGCAGTAAATATATCCAGAAAATTCGTTATTGACTCAAAGAAAAAAATCAAAATACTTAAAAATTGTACAATTTAAACTCCCCAAAAACTGGTCACTATAAATTCATATTCATGTGTCTCAAGCCATAGTGTGTGTACGAATCCAAAAATCGAACTGCTAATTTCCACCGATTGATCATTACGTTACTTTCCGAAAATTCGCTTTGACTTCAAAATCTCACCGAATACACTCACAAATGAATCACTCAAAAGTGTGGCTATTCTCTCGGTGTACGTGATACGAGTAAATATAATGGACATAATTCACGCAAGCCATTTTGAAAGACATAATTTTTTTGGTGAAAAGATCTCTTCATCGGAATACGACCGTAGGGAAACTGGAAACATCATCTCTTTTTCACGCCATGTAATCCATTTTATTATCTTTTGTGCCTTAGCTCTCCACGCGGTAGACAATTTGGCAATTCGAACTCAATTAGGACTTTTCTTGGGTTTAAGGTGTAATTGGGTAACATGGAAATGGTTGGGAAATCTAGAATTGGAAAATTTTCTTATGATGTCCGTTAGTGATTTTTCGGGGCTTTGCTCATTTTTCTCTCCTTTTTCTACTTCTTTTTTTTTTTCTATTTTCACATTTTCTTTTCTTCTATTTTTTTTAGCATTTTTCTTTTTCTTTTTTTCTTGCCCCTTTTTATTCACTTTTTGGACTTAATTTCTGGGATTTTCAACTTTCACAATTTTGGGTCTATGTGGTTTTTCGGATTGTCAAACGAAAGGAAAAATTATTCGGCTCAAATTGGGTTACAAAAGGGATATTTTTTCACAACTTTTTATGGCTAATCTTTTCGGGTGACAAACGATGGCCTACTTCATTGTCCAAATGCGAGTGTTTTTACTATATGCGTCTCGAGATTAATTAAGTTTAGAGATAAAATTAGCACGCTTTTTGAGACAACACCTCACACATTTCCCATAATCGATCAAAACAAAGGATTGAGATCATCAACGACTTTTTTAAACACTGAATTGAACTTTGATTTAACCATTAACTCAGATTGATTTATAAACTCAAAAAAATGACAGGCTCAAAATCTCACCGAGTTTGTCAATCTTCGCACTTATTCGTAAAGTCGTCAATTTTCTTTCAATTTCCATCTTTAGTCCACTTTAGCTTTGTGCATTTGATTTTACAACTTGAGACAAAATATTTGTGACATTTTTGAAGTTTTTAAATTCCAATTTTTATTTATTTTGAAGAAAAATATTTTTGGATTTTTTAAAATTTTTCATTTTTTTTTAAATTTCTAAGTTTTCTAGTTTTTTTGGCATTTTGAAAATTTGTGAGGTTTTAAGAATACGCACTCGTCAACCCCCCTTACTTTGACTTTTGTATTGTCCCTAATCAAAAGGACTAAAATCTAAATAAGGCAAAATAAGAAGTGTGAGAAATAAAACACGTAAATATTTAAAATGCAAAAAGACACTAAATGACACCAACACGACTCAAAAATACAAAAATCACCTCATACGTGTCGGGGGCGCGACGACCTATATCTCACTTTTACCAGCTCAATCGATCCCACTCACGGGATCCGATACTCTCCTAGTCTCTCCCGTCCTATGATCATATACCAATAACCAGAACAAGTTGGGACCCTTCTAAGAGTGAAGGAGCAACCTTGAGATTCGTGATATGTGGTTGGAATGGGATTCTCAAGGTGCCCACTAGACGTGCAACTTACTTGTCTAGGTTTAGAGTGCTCCTCTTGGTTGAAACTAGAGGAACTAGTCAAACCTTGATCTCTCTTACCCTTGAAAATTCTAGGGTCGGGCTCTAAATCAGAAGAGACTTGCTTCTCCTTCTCTATTACATTCGAAAGCTCAAGTGGTATAGGTGAGCGATCAAAAAGAGTGAATTCATCTATCTTCTCTCCCCTTTCTCTCTCCTCTAAGTGACTAAAAGAGTCCAATTAGGATTGGACATCCATAATGAGGCTCACATCTACCGGCCCGAACTCTCTCTCAAAATTCTCTAAGCTTATGTCTCCTAGCTCTATCCCAGATTCCTCTTTCTCTTCCTCAATTATCTCCTTAGACTCAAGAGGCAGAGGTGAATGGTCATAGCGAAGGAATTCATCTATCGTTTCTTTCCATTCGCTCTCAATGTCCTCTAGGATCCTGTCTCCTAACTCTCTCTCATGGCTAACACTTACCTCCTCTCTCTTAATCTCCTTAACTCTCTCATTCCCGCTTTCACCTACTTGCTCGCTCTCGCTCTCCACCGTGGTCACTACACGTACCTATCCTACTTCAGAATTATCTCTCTCACCTTTGTCAATGAAACGTACCCCTAGCGATGCTTACTTGTGAGTCCTCTCTTACTCGTGTGCTTCCTTTCTAAGATCCGGGTCTCTCGGTTCACTCTCATCTCCCCCGTTCTTAGTGTCGTTAAAGATATTAGTCTCGAGGGTCATGTTCCCAAATGTTAGTTGCATTCATCCACTCCGAGTATTGATGAGTGCATCAGACGTAGCTAAGAATGGGCGACCAAGGATGATGGGGACATGATTGTTCGAGAGAATGGATGGCTCTTCGTCCAAAATAATAAAATCCACCAGGAAGTAGAAAGTGTCAATTTAGACTATTACATCCTCGATAATTACCTGAGGCAACTTCACGGAGCGATCTGCAAGTTGGAGAGTCATAGTTGTGGCCCAAATCAAGTCGCTTATAGATGGAATAGGGAAGAATCTTAACACTCGCCCCTAAGTCTATTAGCACTCTTTCTATTTGATTCCCTCCCATGATGCACGCGATGGTGGGTGCAACCGAATCTTTATGTTTTAATGGAAGATCACTCAACAGTAAGGAGCTGACATTCTGTGTTAGGCGCACGTTCTTCTTTACCTTTAGCTTTCGTTTCACTATGAGTAAGTCCTTAAGAAACTTAGCATACGCTAGTATTTGCTTGATGGCATTGAGAAAATGTAAATTAATCTTCACTTATTTGAGAACGTCAAGGACATCGTCCCGAGAAGTCTCTTTGGAGTGAGGGATCAACTGTTGAGGATATGGGGTTGCACTGAGGGTGTTCATAACTACTTTCGACCCGCCTGTGTCATCATTACCACTCTTTCTCAAGGTTACATCTTCGGCCTCTTTCGTGCCGGGTGATATATCCTTTTTATTTTTCTCATCGAGTGGAAGAGGTGAAAGATCAACCACTCTCCCACTACGCAGAGTGATAATTGATCTATAATGCTCTTGAATTGGTTTTTGGACTTGGGCCGAAAACTTACCCTTCTCTTAGATACTCAATGATGATTGCAACTTACAGATGTTCGCATTTATGTCCACGAACATGCGATCGTTTCTAGCATTGGTTGCAGTCTGAGAATTTATAAACTGATTTATTGTATCCTCGAGATTCCTCCCAGGTGGAGCAACATATGGAGTTGCAGTCGGTGGTGCTTGTTGATATTGAGGAGGTGGTGGAGGTGGGACAACCTCTGAATGTTGATTCATCGCAGCTTTTGGTTATCCGTAGTTACAACCAGGATAATTCCTCCATGAAGGGTTATACGAGTTCCCATGCAGGATGTTGAGATTTCCATTAAATTCTCCTATAGTATCCACCTGCTCGGCATGCATAGCCTTGTGGGTGGGAATCATCAGGCATGCCTTTATGGAATGACCCGCCTCGCAGGTAGCACACACTTTATCTTTCGAACCATGGCTGGATCCGGAGATATCTCTCAACCGGCTATCAAGAAATCTTTCATGTCTGATCGAAACGATGGTCCATTAAAGTATTTCCATCCAATTGGTATATACCGAATGCAGTCGGAGTGATAGATGCTTATCTAAGCCGGACTTGGGCATTAGGATTGGATGAGTCCCATGCCTGAATAGTCTCTGCGACATACGTAAGATGGGACTCGGCGTCAGTGGATTCTAAATCCCAAAAAGGTCATTCACACAAAGATTGCACAAGTTGTTTGGATGTCACCGTCAACCCACTATGGAAGAAAGAGATCAAGTGGTGTTTTTTGAATCCATGATGGGGGCATTCGCTTACAAATTCTTAAACTTGTTCCCAACACTTGTCAAAAGGCTCACTATCTTGTTGTCGGAACCCTTGGATTTGAGTCTTGGCAGTGTTGGTCTTGTGCGGGGGGTAGAACTTTGAGATGAACTTGGATTGCATATCCCTCCAGGAAATAATAGAATTCAGGGGTAGAGACAATATCCAGGTCTTAGCGTTATCCTTTAAGGAAAAAGGGAAAAGCTTTAGGCGAACAACATCCTGCGTGTAAGCTTGGTCACTAAATGTGTCGCACGCCTCTTAGAACTCGCGAAAATGCAAGTATGGTTTATCCAAATCCATGCGATGAAACGTGGGGAGAATATGTATCATCCCATTGCGAAAGTGGAACTGACCGACATTATAGGGGAGTAAAATACTACCAGGGGTTACATTTTGCTTGGGAAAGAGTTGTCTTTCATGGGATGATAGGGAGGATGCCCCTCTCCAGTACCAAAACTAGATGTGTCGGACATCGCTCTGTCTTAAAATGACTCGAAATATTCACTCGGTGTCCTAGAAGTGTGATTCAGAGAATGACTCAAAGTGTGACTGGAAATAAAGTGTTCGGGTGTAGGAACCGAAACCCAAAATTGAGGAACGCGAGGAGTGTGGGGGCTTTCAGAGTTATACTCAACTATTGGATTTTCGTGAATTTGGAGTATTTTGAGGATTTTGAGTATGTTCAGGATTTTGCATTAAAGGCTCATGAGAGATGATATTTCTTTTTTATTTTTTTTATTTTTTTCCTTTTGAATTTTTGGTCTAAGCTTTAGATTGACTCGATCTAACCTAAGTCTACCTAACTCCCCAGCAATGGCGTCAAAAACTTAACGTGACCACAAAAGTGTTTTAGTGTGCATACTATTTAAGCTCAAGTGCAAGCATGCCACGTTAGTAATACCCAATAAGTCGGGGTCGAATCCTCAGGAAAATAGGACGAATGAACATGACGACGAACAAAAAGACGGCTAATCTTAACTCGACGCTAAAAAGAAACAAAAAGATGATTGGTTTGAGAATAAATCTACTAATTAAATGCAAACTATATTAAACTATTAAATTAACTACGTGAGAAAAATTACTTAATTAAGAATGAATTAATATGACTGAGGAAAAATAGGTTGGAAATACAATCCCCCAAACCCTAGTGTGTTGCCCGGTACAAAACTAGTCGTAAATTAAATAATTGATCAAACCCGATCTTTTGTACTCTCAAGCATTACATGTATTAGGTTCAAACCTGCATCATACATAATCAAGAGATGAGTAAAGTAGTGTCGCAATAGTTACACGCGCGTTGCACTCTTAAGCATCCCGGTTACCTAGGGCAAACGAGATCAAAAGTCCTATAACGGCTGTGATCACCATACTACACGATCTAACCAATTATTAAATTTAGAGAACTAATTTTATACCCATGCAAACCACATCGGGTTGGGTTCATGCATCCCAACCCTTAAAAATCTAGCCTAACATGGTGAAATTAGTCAAAACTACATTATCTACATTGCATGAACTCATAATTGCATGGAAAGAGAGATTAAACATGATAAATATTAATCAAAGTGCTGAAAATAAATATTACCAAGATTGAATAACAAGAAAATTCAAGAAGAAATCCAAGATTGAAGAAAAACTGGAAAAGCTCTTGAATTAAAGGTGCAAAAAATATGTAAATTCTTCTACTAGATGTTCCTCCTTTATTAAAAGCTTTTACATGAATGAAATCTTATTAAAAAGAGTCCTAATGACTAAATATATAGGCTATGAGTCGTTTAGAAGAGTCCCCAAAACATAAAACTCTTTTGGCTAAAAGATAAGGACAAAATAAAAATCTTATATCTCGCAATTTTGTCACACTTAGAAAGCTTGACTAATTTTGTAACGGATCTGGAGCGTGACAAATGTCAAGCCTTGCTCACCTATTTTTCATTTGGATTTTGGGATTTCTTTATCAATCTTCAAATGGGCATAAATTCTTCACCGTAGCTCGGATTGGGGTGACATTTTTTCCAGTGTTCTTGTAATTGAAAGCTCTAAAACTTTCCAGTTGGCCCCAACCCCGGAATAAGGCTGAAAAATTATGAAAATATCCTTCAACTCCTTTTTTCTTGGTTTCTTTCACTGTTTCGCGTTCTCTTTCGCACTCTCTTGCATGAAATACTTGTAAAACACATAAGAGATATACAAAACACGAAATACTTGTCAAAAAGGGTTATTATCATAAATATGAGATAAATTCAAGCTATTTACACCGCACATGATCATAAAAATACCAAAATTAAGGGGATAACTATACAATATTTATGCCTAATCAGTCATATATAAGAGGAGAAAAATTCTAAATTCTTAAAAGCATATAATCCAACCATATGGGAAGAAAAACAATAATGGCACAATAACGTACTAAACTATGCATGCTTTTATGTGTTGTTAAAGTTTTTAGTTACAAAAGACCTAAGTTGGTCCAATAGCCTCGATACATTATTTTATTAATATTGATTTGAATTAACCTTTCCTCAACCCCGGCTGCATTCTTAGCAGACAACTAAATTTCCCCAACCAATTGGTTCAACCTCAATTGGAAGTTAGTTTCCTCTAGAGCAATCACTTCTAAGTCAGCATGAACTTGAGCCAACCATTTCTCCAATTCGTCTTTATTTGGAAATAGATCAACCATCTCAGCTTGAATGGTCTCCAACTCCTTTAGATGACTGGGCGCCTTGTCTTTCTCTTGAGAATGTTGGGTTTTGCAAATTGATTGTTCTCTTTTGCATTCAATTCATCCATCATCTCAAAATAAATAAAATAAAAAAGACGTTATTTTTCATATCTTTTAAGACATCCACTTCAATACCAATAACCTAAGAAAGGATTGAATAAGTTCTCTACATCCCATTGAATAAAGATAAGTCAGTCAGGGTCTCAAATGGAACTTTAACAAAACTTTGAAGCAACCTAAAAGGTTGAGAAGTTTCTAAGTGACAATAAGAGGGAGATGACTGAGTTTCGAGAATAAGTTGTTGTTATTGATCCTTACTAGAGGAAGACTCATTTGGTTCTCAAACAGAAGCCTGATACATCACCACTGTTGAAAGACATCAAGTTCCTAGGGGAAATAAGCTCAGTAATACCCATAATTGGTGAGATGACTTCAACTGGTGTAGCAGTTTCCTTCAAAGGTGAAGAATGTAACTTTAAAACAACCTCGAAGGAATTGGGAGTAACAAATGATTTGGGAATGGGCTCAGCAAGACACATTTTTTTCCTCCTCTGTCACATGATTTGAAGTGCAGGTAACCTCTTTTATGAGGATAGGAGTGGGATTAAGAGAATCAACATTGACTGAGGATATGAGTGGGATTAGAATTTTGAGCAGATTCCTGAGAAAGGTTACGAACAGGTAAAAGGATTGGGGATATATGTAGAGAAGATATAAAATCCTCAGTTAGTAATGGATCCCTCACTCTAATATAAGGTGCAACTAAAGATCAAAGGAGAAAAAGGAAATTTAGAGGTAGAAATATTGGTGTGATAATACCAAAACATAAAGAATATTGTTGAAGGTTGAAATATTGGTATACCTGCCATCTTGACCTTGTGAGAAGATATCCTATATATGTCCTTCATTATTTTATTACTAGGAACCTTGAACATGAGCTTTAGTGAAACTTCAATAGGCTCAGTTATATTTGATGAAGTACCAAATAGAGCCTTAGGAGAACATTTCTTCATTGACTATCGAATAAGAGGTGAGACACAATACTCTTCTTCGTCATTTTCTTCATTAAGCATAACTTTTTATTTTTCGAGAAGAGACATATGCAGTATGAGAAGGGACGCCTGCAACACAAAATTGTTAACTATAAAGAGAAAAGAATCCCAAAGTATAATTTAGATATAAAATAGATCCTTACCAAAGGAAAAAGGAATATAAGGATCATTACCATGGAATTTTGGAAGCAAGTGATGATAATTATTAAGTGACCACCATTTTTTAAAATTTCCAGTCATTCCATCATCAAATTCTACACCTACTATGTTAAAAGTTCTTTGAACCTCACTGTAGGTTGTAAACCCTACTAGAACATCTTCCTCAGGAACATGAGAGGATATGAAAAATAGGAAAGGTTTGTCACAGCTCCTCTTAGGACCGGGAACAGTATCATACAAGAAAAAGTTAAAGCCTAAGCAATTAAATGTTGGTTTGCAAAAATGGATGGATCTAGAGATAACATAAGGATCATTTTAAATGTCCTTCAACCTAAGGACGATGGCATAAAAAATAGCGATCTTTCTATTGATCTTGCTTTTGCTTTTCTAAAACGATTCACCCATTGTTCCCCCTCATCACCCTCAAACCTTTGCCAAACCCTAAATTTTATGGGAGAGGGTGCTTTGATGTAGTCAGAATTTGGATAGGGAAGAGTTTGCTCCCCATACTAGGATAATAAAGGGAGAGATACAAAATAAGTTCATTATAAAAATAGGACCCATATATAACACCCCATATTTAAAAGTATTTTAAATTACAAGTGTGCAAGAAATTTTGTTTAACTGGAAATTTAATTGGCTTAAATAAATATTACATAGTGAATAAAAAGGATTAATATTTATGTATTTTTATATTTACTTGTGTGATAAGTATATGATAATGTATTAAATTACGTTCCGTCGTAAGCGAGTTAAGGCAACGGTTTTATCAGTATTTCATTCGAGACACGTGGGTAGAGTCGTGTTGGGCATGAGAAGAAATTTTATGTTAGGTGACTCTAATGGTAGTTTTGAGTTCACCGATTGTTCGGAATGGGTCAAAATATTCCAGAATAGATACCCACAGGTTACAATTGGGTTCTGAGATCTTTTTAGACTAAGTGTGAACCACAGGAGGGTATACGGGTCATTTTACCTTGGGCCTGACCCTAATTGGGGTTTAGAGAGTTTAGGGTAGATATTTAATGAAGGTAGATATATAAGGGTTGATATCTATCCACCTAAAATGGTCAGGGTTTGTGAGAGAGTGAGACAAAATAAGAGAAAGTGAGAAAAGATGAGGAAGAAAGGATCCGGGAAGGAAAACTATCGTCTTCGGGTTGAAGATCATCACCGAAAAGAATAATTTCAGAAAGATAAACTCAAAATTCAACATCTTTAAGGCAAGTATTTACTTGCTTTAATAACCTTATGTAGTTATATTTATTCATGCAACTTTGGTGTAGAATAACATGATTTTCGGTTGGAAAACGAAGATAAATCCGATTTTAAATTATATGAATGATGGAAGATGAATCTAATTATGTAAGGATATTTTTGTCCATTATCAATTTTTATGTCGTACACAGTTGAAAAAATTCAAGATCGCATCTACATCAACGGATCCGAATATCAAAGCTTCTTTTACATCATAGCCTCTGCGAGAATGAACTTGGTAAAGTTTTATTTTTTAAGTTCCTTAAAGTTCATACTTAGTATTGGGAAATTTTCATAAAATGTTTTTTATAAAAAAGCAAAATGAGGCTTTTATAAGTTTTTTATTTTTCTGGGAAGCCGGACCGGTCCGCCTCCCTACAGGACCGATTCGGCTCCGGACCGGTCCGCCATCTACCCGGACCGATCCGCCTTGCACCAGAATACCCCGGATTGCAGGCAAACCGAAGAGGCCATTTTAAAAAAGAACCGATCCGAGGTCGAACCGATCCTCCCCCAATCCGGACCGGTCCTCCTGTGATAAATTCGGCCAGATTTGTTCGAGATTTTTTAGGCTCAAAGTTTTCTTATTTAAACCAACTTCAGGGAGTTATTTTCTAAGACTTTTCAAGAAGATTTTCAGAGTCCTAAATACTCTAAGTCTTCACCTTTTTGAGTCCCAAGATTCTTTTTGATTCACACACAAAAATCTCGATTACTTTTGTGAATCTTTTGGAACCCTAGAACACAAACTTTGTTATTGTTCATCTTTGTGGAGAGATCTTTGCAACCGAGGGTTGAGTGTCATTGCTGAGGGAGTCTCTAGAAAGTTTTATGGATGCGTGTCATTGAGGAGAGTTGTGGTTCTTCCTTTATTGTTTGGACTGCGAGTCCTTGAAGGGTGCTACGTCTATTCTCTTGCTGAGTTCAAGACTGCGTGTCTTTGTGGGTTGGCTGCGCGTTGATCCATTACAGATTTCTCTATGTAATTGTAAGTTGTGACTTGTATATTCATAGTGAAATAAAGTTTTTACCCGAAAGGGATTTTTTTCTGAAATCTGTGTCTCAGCATAATTTTGTGTCACATGCTTTATTTATTTATGGGTCGACACACGCACCTTAGATGCATGTTTAAGGTCTCTAATTAAATAAGGGGTTCTTGGAAACTTGCGAATCTAGTTTAATCAATTATCACACAATTCGCACTCTTCATATGATGTTTTATGATGAATCTAATATAAATCTATAAATAAAGATAAGTTCTTGAATGAATTAAGAATAATAAACCAAATATTGAAACTAGGGTTTATCATAGCATGGATTCTTGATTAAACTCATTATTCATTGAATTAGATGTTGTTTGGGGATGGTTTTTACATAAAAACTATTGGATTGTGTTTGGGTATGAATTACGGTTCATGGATGGAAGTTTGGTGAAGGTTTGAACCACTATGGAAGGAGGTTTGTGGTCAAAACCTGTCAAAAGTTCATTCTAGCAGCCCAGCAAATCGAATCGGTTCACTGGGGGGAGCCAATCGGTTCGATCCAACCAGTGAACCATTTCAGTCCAGCTAACGAATCAGTTTGGTTCTACTGGCCTTCCACCTTTTTTTCATATTGATTTTTAGGTTGCTTGGGGATGGGTCATAGGACTTTACGTTCGGGGATGAGTTTAGGTTTTTGGGAATTCAGAGTGAGGGATAAGAAGTGTCGTGGGCTAATCGAGGCTGGATTATGCGTGAGGTAAAGACGTGAATAGGTGAGTGAAGGTTCATGGGTAGGAATTGGGATATAGAGTTAGGATTTTGGGATGGTTAGGCTAGTTCTTGTTATGATTATCATGTATGCTAGAAGTGTATAATCAGTGAGTTAAACTATAAGTAAAGGGATACTTAGATGAAATCGGGAAATCAGGTTAGACTTTGGGATTTGGTAGGCTCATACTATGAGAGATTTTATGTACATTAGCTAAATATATATATATACATATTGAGTGTGACCAATATATATATATGTCTACGGTGATTGACTCTATGTGAACATACGTACTCTAATATGCTATTGTTGGAGGTTGCGTGTATCGGGAGGTCCACCCTAGCATTAACCAGCATGTGTTGGATTATTTCCCAAGGACATAGTATTGTTGCATGACCATTATCAGTATGTGAGGATAGGCATTGGTTTTGAGTCCAGTTAAGTGTGATGTGTTATGGTTATGACCCACAGACGTATGTTTATGATCTCCCCTGTTATGTTTTATATTTTAGATCGATGGTAAGACTCAGACCCATTGGCACAAGAGTTACGTGATGTACATGATGACTGATAGAATACTAGGGATGCATCCGGGAGATCCCTCTCGGAGGATGATATGTATATACGTATAAAGAGTGATATATGTATACGTACTTAAATGTTTGGGTTAATACGCAGTTATAGCTTATGGGTTAAATACGTAATATATAGTATGAAGTATCGTATGGGCAATATGGATGGACTTGATGTTTAACGGACTATAATTTGTCAGGAATGGTCAGACTAGTTAGGCTGGATAGCATAACTAAGTGAATAAACAAAATAATTTAAGTGCACATGGTAGATAGGGGGTGACGATAATCTCATGTGAGTGCGACACTAAGTGAACATGGGTATTTCTTGCTGCTTTATTATTATTGCATTTAAATAGTTGAAATTGGTTTTCAAATGTTTTATGTGCTGACTCATAGCAAAAATATTTTCAAAACCTTTTAGGTTCTCCACAACAGGTTTACCAGGGATAGCCAGTCCCTTCCAGTCAGATGAGGTTGTAGTAGCTGTGGATGCATGCAGTACTTGATTAGACGTTTCACTCATTTCTATCAAGACATGACTCTATTTTGGTATTTCTTCTTTAGGCATGTTGCCCGTAGTTGGATAGTTTCGTTTCAAACATTATCTACATTTCTCAATTTTAGAATTTGGATTATTGTATTTAGGATACCAAGAATTTATTTCGTTTATTTATTTATTCTATCAGTATTTTTGCGTTTTAGTCATTGTTGAATGGTTTATATTATGCATGTTAATAAGATTTTAAAATTGACATTGGACTTAATAGGTTATTAGTTTAATTAATTGGTTTTCGACAGTGTTGATAAGAATGAAATTAGATATGATTTTTGTTTAATTTAATAAAGGCTTAATTAACCGGTATTAGACTAGGCGAGATGTCACAAATGGTATCAGATCATCAGGTTCTAGTGTTTTTAGGATCTGTGCGATGCCATTACGTTTCCAGCATAACATTCTTTATAATATATCCGTAAAACTAGGATTGTTTTATTCTTATTTGTGCATTTACGTTCTTCTTCCATTTTTTTTTATATTTTATCACTAAATCTTATACAAATTCAATTTGGTTTCAAATGCCAAACAATAGGAGAGGACGACTAGCTCGGGCTGCTATGAGGTCCATAGGAGGGGAGGGGAGGTTAGAGCCGCAGACCGCTTAGGGAATGGTGACATCTACATAGGTTACTCCCATTATTGCACATGCGGTTAATGTCACGATGACTATCATGGCACAGTAATTCCCCTAGGCACAACCACAACAGCCAGTGGAACCAGTTGTCCAGACCCACCCAGTGACACTTTGTGGAAGAGAGTTAGAGAGGCCTTTTCGAATGGTCATCCGCCATTATTCCAGGGAAGTGTGAATGTGGTCGCAGCTAGCCAATAGAAGAAAGAAATCCATAGGCATCTGCGCATAGTTGAGCACAACGACACTCAAAATCAGATACTAGCTACCTTTAAGTTAGTGGGTGAAGCTTTGCAGTGGTGAGAGTCTGTCACCACTTCCGAGGATAGAGACACCATGACTATTTAGGAGTTTTGGGTGCGATTTGACAACATGTACTTCCCATCATCCATCTAGACTGAGATGAGGAGTAAATTTCTAGATCTTGCACAAGATGGTAGGACAATGGTCGAGTATGAAGAAGAATTCACCCTCTTGGTGAACTTTATGTGAGACGAGGTGGATACTAATGAAAAGAAGGTGTTAAGGTTTACGGATGGGCTTACCTAGAGGATCTGACAACATCTGCTGGGTAATTCGTCATTGAAGACTTATGTTGATGTTGTTAATTCCATACTTTTACAAGTATAGGATCATCGCTTCCACCTGAAGGAAGATAATTGAGTTAGGGAGTCTATCCAGTAGGGCAAGACTGGGGGTAGCAGAGCTAAAGGGGGCACCATAATAGCAGTAGGGTAGGCAGCATGAGCAGAATTCCCAATAGAGGGATCTGGCCAAGAGGTTCATATCAGGAGGGTTGTAACCCAGAGATGGTGGGTTCAGGTATTTGCAATAGCGTGTTCCTCAGGGCCAATAAGGGATAGAGACCAGGGCAACCTCGATAGGGCCAATATGTCCAGAGAGTGGGAGACTTTTCGAGTAGGTGCTTCATATGTGGAGAGTAAGGCCACATACGACGAGCTTGCGCGAATCATGCCAGAGTACAGCAAATGGGTGTACAACAGGGGCCACAAATGCCATTACTTCTAGCACCACCAGTAGTTCCAGTGGTCCCACTGTAGCAGGGGAAGTTACATTATGGATATGTGTATAACTTCCATAATGCTATAGTTCAACAAGCGTCTTCAGCCGTAGAGGGTATGTTTCCTATCCATAAGCATGTGGGTTGGGTTTTATTTGACACGGGAGCATCACATTCATTTATTTCCACTAGATTTTCACAAGCGACATGTTTATTAGATACAGATGATAGTATTATCATGTGTGTTGATTCACCGTTGGGTAGCGGGGCTTTCATCCATTCCATTTGTAGGGGAGTGGGTATAGATATAGGGAGACTGTGTTTGGCTATCAATTTTCTTGTATTGGATATGATAGAGTACGATTCCATTCTCGGTATGGACTGGTTGGTAGGTTATAGAGCGATGATGGATTAATTTAATAGGACTTATGTATTCTCCATACCAAGGCACTAAATGTTTTTAGTGCCGATTCCTCATACCGATGGAGGGTCGAGTACACATATCTATTATATTTAGGAGAAGATATTGAAAGGAGTTATCATCTATTAGATTTTATCCCCATAGTGAGGGAACTTGTTGATGTTTTCCAGGATATATCGGGGTTACCATCGAGCAGAGAGATTGAGTTCGTTATTGTCTTAGTGTCGTGGACTAGGCCAATAGCACGTGTGCCTTATCGTATGGCTCTAGTGGAGTTGTAAGAGTTGAGGGACCAGATTCAACAACTCTTAGTGCAGGGCTTTATTCATAGGAGTACATCGTTATGGGGTGCTCCCATATTTTTTTAAAGAAAAAGATGGGTTGTTGAGACTGTGTATTGACCATAGGGAGTTTAATAAGGTCATGATTCGAAACAACTACCCGTTTCTTCATATCGATGATCTGTTCGATCACGGAAGAGAAGAAACCTACTTCCTAAATATTTTCTTGAGGTCGGGGTACCATCAGCTATGTATCAGGGAGTATGACTTCCCTAAGACTGCATTCCTGACAAGGTATGGGTCATACGAGTTTAGGGTTATGTCATTTGGACTAACCAATGCACTAGAGGTATTTATGGATCTTATGAGCAGGGTGTTTAGATATTTCTTAGATCAGTTGGCTATTGTCCTCATAAATGACACTTTGGTTTATTCTCGCACAGAGGGAGATAACGCAGAGCACTTACATATGGTTCTTCATAATTTACAGGACCATCATTTGTATGCCAAGTTTGAGAAATGTGGATTCTGGTTACGAGAGGTGAAATTCTTAGGCCACGTTGTATCAGAACATGGGTATTTTGGTGGACCCGAGTAAGGTAGCAGCGATGAGGGAATGGGGTCATCCATAAAACCTACGGAGGTTCGTATCTTATAGGTTTAGCTGGTTACTATTATCATTTCGTAAAGGGGTTCTCAAATATTATGGGTCCATTGAAGAACCTGACTTGTGAGGGAGTGACATTTGTTTGGGATAATCAGTGTCAGTTGGCTTTTGATGAGTTAAAGGAAACATTAACTTCAGCGCCAGTGCTCGCACTGCCTGGGGGAAGAGTGAAGTAATTTTCTTTATAAATGCATCCTTACAAGGACTTGGGGGAGTGTTACAGTAGGAGGATCGGGATATAACATATGCTTCTCGTAATCTTAATCCCCATGAGAGGAACTAAACCACACGTAATTTGGATCTTGTAGAAATATTTTTTGCCTTGTGGATTTGGAGGCACAACCTACTAGGGTAAAAGTTTATTATATTCATGCATCACAAGTAACTATATTATCTATTCACACACAAGGACTTTAATATGAGGCAACGTAAGTGGCTTAAATTAATGAAAGACTACCGTTTGACATCCAGTATCACCTGGGGAACGCTAACATGGTGGAAGAAGTGTTGAGCCGAAGACCTATGGCGGAGTTAGTGAAGGTTTAGAATGCAAAATGGGGTGAGATTCAGCAGGATGATGTAGTGGCCAGAGCTTGTATGGCAATTTTAACTATCACACCCAAGATCATCATGAGGGTTGTGAAGGCGCCGGCAGGGGATCCATTTTTTTAGAATAAGGTGTGCCAGTTGTTAGCAGAGGGAGCGTAGTCTTACTAGGTCAATTCAGAGTGAGTCTTACGCTTAAACGGGAGGCTGGTTATGCCAGAGGATGGAGATCTATGGCTTGCAGTGATGACAAAGTCTTATAGGTCGTTGTTTTTGGTACATCTCAAAGAGGATAAGATTTATCTAGACATCAGGAGGCAATATTGATGGGCCAGGATGAATCGAGATGTTACTAAGTTTGTCTCTAGGTGCACCACTTATCAGTCGGTGAAGGTAGACCATCAAAGACTACCCAGGATTTAACTGTTATTGGAGATTCCAGTATGGAAATATGATAGACTTTTAATGGACTTCATCACTGGGATACCGATGTCATAGAAGGTTCATGATTCCATCTGGGTCATTATGGATCGTCTGACTGAGATAGCCCATTTCTTTCCAGTTCGAATAGATTATATGATGGGGCATTATGCTCAGCTCTTCATAACAAAGATAATGAGGTTACATGGGGTGCTGATTAACAGTGTGTCTGACAGGGATAAGATCTTAGTGTCCCATTTTTTATTGAGTTTCCAGGAGACTTTGGGGATTGAATTGCGACTGAGTATGACTTATTAGCCACACATAGATGGAAAAACTGAGCAAGTGAATCAGATGTTGGAGGATATGCTGAGGATGTGCATACTAGATTTTATGGGAGGTTAGGATCAAGGGAGTTATGGATTTTCAGAAAAAAAGGGAAGTTAACACCCAAGTATGTGGGGCCTTTCCTGATCATTCAGAGGATATGGCTAGTTGCATATAGGCTCACCCTACCAAAGTACTTACAGAGGATTCATGATGTGTTCCATATATCATCATTATGGAGACACCTCAGCGATGAGTTGACGTATTGTCATAACGCATTAGAGAAGATAAACTTACAACCAGATATCATATACGAGGATAGGCATGCTGCCATTTTAGACCATATCGAGAGAAATCTTAGGTCGAAGAACCGTTAGTTCATGTTTAGTGGGGGCATCATAATGTCGATAAGTCGACTTGGAAGCATGAGGATGACATGAAGGAATAGTATCTAGAGCTATTTATGTCAGATATGTCTGAATTCCGGGAACGAAATTTTGTTTATAGGGGGAGTATGTAACACCCCGTAATTTTAAAGTTTTTTAAATTACATGCGTGTAAGTAATTTTAATTTAGCCGAAAAGTAAATTGGATTAATTAAATATTAATTATCGAATAAAAAGGTTTAATATTTATGTATATTTGGGACATGTAGGTAGAGTCATGTTAGGCATGAGATGAAATTTTATGTTAGGTGACTTGGATGGTATTTTTGAGTGCACCGATGGTCCGGGATGGGTCAAAATAGTCCAGAATAGGTACTTGGGAGTTACAATTGGGTTTCAGGAGCTTTTTAGACTAAGTGTGAACCGTAGGAGGGCATAAGGGTCATTTTACCTGAGAGGACTGACCCTAATTGGAGTTTAGTGAGTTTAAGGTTTATATTTAATGAAGGTGGATAGATTAGGGCTACTATCTATCCACCCTAAATGGCCAGGGTTTGTGAGAGAGTGAGAAAATAAAAGAGAAATTGAGAAAAGAGGAGGAAGAAAGGATTTGGGGAGGAAAGCTATCATCTTCGTGTTAAAGATTGCCACCAAAAGAAGAATTCTAGAAAGATAAACTCATAATTCATCATCTTTAAGGCAAGTATTTACTTGCTTTAATAATCTTGTGTAATTATATTTATTTATGCAACTTCGGTGTAGAACAACATGATTTTCGGGTTGGGAGACTAAGATAAATCCGGGTTTTAAATTATATAAATGATGGAAGATGAATCTAATGATGTTTTTATGATGAATCTGATATAAATCTATAAATAAATATAAGTTTCTGGATGAATTAATAAGAATAAACCAAATCATGAAACTAGGGTTTATTATGGCATGGATTATTAATTATACCCATTATTTGGTGAATTAGATGTTATTTTGGAATGGTTTTTACGTAGAAAACTATTGGATTGTGTTTGGGGTATGAATTATGGTTCATGGATGGAAGTTTAGTGAAGGTTTGAACCACTATGGAAGGAGGTTGGGATGATAACCCGTTAAATGTTCGTTCTGGTAGCCCAGCAAATCGAACCGGCTTACTAGGGGAGCGAATCGATTCGCTAATCGAACCGATTCGGTCCATCCCAAGAACCGGTTTAGTTTTGATGGCCCGCCTTGTTTCTTTTTGAGCTATTTGAGGATTGTTTATGGGACTTTGGGGCCAGGGATGAGTTTAGATTTCTTGTAATTTAGAGTGAGGGATAGGATATGTCGTAGGGTAACCGAGGATAGATTACATGAGAGGTAAAGACGTGAATAGGTGAGAGAAGGTTCACGGGTAGGAATTGAGAAATCGAGTTAGAATTTTTTGATGGTTAGACTAGTACTTGTTGTGATTACATAATGAGTGAGTTCAATTATAAGTAAGGGGATACTTAGATAAAATATTAAAGTCGGGTTAGACTTTAGAATTTGGTAAGCTAGTACTCTGGTAGATGTTACGTACGTTAGCCGACTTTATATATACATATATACGTATTAAGTGTGACCAATATATATATGTCTACGGTGATTGACTTTTTGTGCACATACCTACTCTAATATGCTATCGTTTGAGGTTCCGCATAGTGGGCGATCCACCCTGGTGATGACCAATAACTTTTGGATTATTTCCCAATGTCATAGTATTTTTGCATGCCAGTATCCGTATGTGAGGATAGGCGTTGGTTTTGAGTCCAGTTTGATGTGGTATGGTTATGACCCACGGAAATATGTTTATGACCGCCTCCATTATGTGTTTACATTTTTGGATCAATGGTGAGACTTTGACCCGATGGCCCAGGAGTGGTACATGATGTACATGGCGCCTGATAGAATACTAGGGATGCATAGTATATACGTATAGAGAGTGACATATGTATATGTACTTAAATATTTGTGTTAATAGTCGGATATAGCTTACCTGTTAACTACGTAATACATAGTATGAATTATCGTATGCGCGGTATGAATGGACTAGATATTTAGCGGACTATAGTATGTCAAGAATGGTTAGACTAATTAGGCAAGATAGCATAACTTGGTGATTAAAATAAATACATTAGGTGTGCACTGTAGATGAGGGGTGAGGATAATCTCATGTGAGTGCGACACTAAGTGAACATGGATAATTCTTACTGCTTTATTATTATTGCATTTAAATACTTGCAATTATTTTTCAAATGTTTTGGGCGCTGACCCGTATCAAAAATATTTTCAAAACCTTTTAGGTGCTTAGCCACTAGAGAATGACATTCCAGTTAGATGATGACACAGTAGTTGTGGATGCATGCAGGACTCGATTAGACGCTTCATTCAATCCTATCTAAATAGGACTCTTTTTCAGTATTTGTCTTTGGGCATGTTTCCGAAGTTGGATAGTTTTGTTTTAGACATTATTTACATTTCTTAGTTTTAGCACTTGGATTATTATATTCAGGATGCCTAGGATTTACTCAATTTATTTATTTAGGCTATCACTATTTTTGCATTTCTATCACTGTGGATGTTTATTTATATGTTGTTGAATGGTTTCTATTATGTATGTTAACGATATTTTAAAATTAGCATTGGACTTAATAGAATATTAGTTTAATTAATTGGTTTTCCACAGTGATGCTAAAAATAAAATCAGACATGATTTATGTTTGATTTTATAAAGGCCTGATCAATCGGTATTAAACTAGGAAGGATGTCACACCATAATGAAATGGGAAGCCTTGTATAGCTATTGAATAGGGCAAATAACGTCCACAGCTATGACAGATCCATCAATTATGATCTCATCAATAATTTCCTCAAACTTGCTATAAACATTTAGGGTTTCTAAGATGGAAGCCATTTGTGGTGAAGAAGTTTAGAGAAAAGAAAAAGTAAAGAAAAGGGTTTAAAGAATCTTGGAGAGAAAAAGAGAGCTGTAAAAAGTAAGAGAAGATAAGAGACGAGTTTAAATATCTTAATAAAGCATTTGAAATGCAAATATAATACCAATCAAAAGCCAACACATGTCTGCAAATATTTTCCCTCCAAAAGGCAAAGTTATTTTGAAACATAAAGACCACAAGGCGCCTTTATTGGCTCAATAAATTACAAACTCTCATGATTAAATTTGTGGATTTTAAGTATCCCAAGAACTAAAATCAAGCAATAGGAATTCCAAGACAACCAAATATAGTCCATTCAATTATTCTGGTGAAAGACGAAAAGTTATTATTTGGACACTTCCAAACGTGTAATTGGATTTAGTGGGAGCACTACCAATAATAAGAAATGCATGCAGAATATACCAACATCAAAATATTTAAGGTCTAAAAGTAAGAAAAGATATATAAGTACATGCAACATGCTAAATTTTGTTACAAGATAGAATACTCTTCAAATGAATAAGTTTAATAATGTGCTAAAGTCGTAAAATTTGTTTAATTAAAATTAACCATCAAAATGAATGTAAAAATTTATCATAAAAAGTTGGGCAATATGTAACACATTGGCAAAGACACAAGCATACAACGGTCATCAGAAGAAGAAGTAATTATTTTATTAATTACAAATGTAGGAATTACAAGATTGAGAAAGAAAAAGAAACAATACTTTATGCAGATGGATTAGTAATGAGTAAATGAATAAGTTAAAATTTTGTGGAATGTATCCCATTGATAATTTATATGACTTTCCTCTAAGTACAAATAGGCTTTATCATGGGCCAACTTAAAAAGAAATGGTTTGTGATGCTGGAAGCTTTGACCCACCTCTTGTGCCTTCTCCTTTAATTCCCTAGCTTTGAGGAAAATTCCTTCCAGAGAAATAAAATCAAAAACCTAATATTCTAGGTCACCCTGGACATTCAAATAAACATTCTCAAACTCTCTCGAATCCTCCAAAACCCCACTAGATGGGGTACGAAGATCATCATGAATAGTACATCCAACCTCATAATCATCAAGTTTAAACTCTTTTAATAAAGAAGGGATATGTTTTCAGGAAAGAGGAAATTTAGGCCTTTGAAATGGGAGGAGAGTGTTCAAAGTTTTTAATTAACATTCATTCCCAAGTGAAGTTGTTTTGGTCTTGGACTTTCAACAATACAGAAAGGAGGAATATGAGAGACAACATGTAGACCCTCCAAATATTTTTTAACATTAATGATAGATGGGGGAAAGCACAGCGAAGGATGGCTAATATCCAAGCCGTCTTGAGTGAACATCTCTCGATCACGAATTGGATTCCTAGTTAGCGCGCATGGGTAGACAATTAGATTAGTTAGAGGGACATTCAAGAAGGTGGACTCAATCAACAAAGATTTGAAATAATCTAAACTAAATCTAGCTTCAGCTATAACATAAAAGGTATGCAAGCCATTAGTAATTACATAGTGTGAGGGTTGTACAAAAGTGTGACAAGAAAAACAAGCATCAATGGTGTCATACATAGGGATAGTGAAAGTGGAACCATTCTTGTCATTCAAAAGATTTAAGTTCATATTTTACTGGAATCAAAGAAAAAATAGGGTTTTTTAGCCTTGACTGGGCATAAGCTCCCCTAGGATGCTGAGTGAAAGTGGGGAAGTTCACTTGTGTCTGATACTTAAGTGAAAATAGGGAAGAGTGAAATGCATGTTTTGTCACGAGGATGTTGGTTAAATGCTTGACCTTCTTTAGTACAAGGGGGAACTAGTAGAGATATATTATGAACCAAAGTAGGATGGAGACCATAGTCATTGGACTCAACGGGCCTTGTGTTGTTAGGCTGGGTTCCTTATCCTCATCCACAAAGTCATTAAAGGCCCCAACACTTCTAGCCTCATCAGTGGATTTTACATTTTACATTTTAAATTTGAGTCTCACTATCCTCAACAATGGGTTCCTTAGAAGAACAAATAATTTCCTCACAAGAGGAAGAAAAATAGGGGATTTGGTGAGCCCATCCATTGAAGAATCTGAATTGATATGGCTCATTATAGTTTGAGGAAGACTCAGATGAGACTTTTAAAGGTTTGTTAGCACCTTCATCATCTACAACTAAAAATCCACCCAAAATAGGATGAGGAGGTGGAACCACATAGTAGTGAGCTGGAGTGTGCTTAGTAGCACCAACCTTATCCTAAGTGCCCCAGTCACCAGTATTATCCCACTTATTATCACAAAATTGTTATGAGGGGGAGAGACACGCGACCCAAGGGTCAACACTATTATCAACTGATTTTAGGGAAGATCATTAGCTAAGCTCCCAGTTGTTCGATGAAAAGGCATTATCATCTCCATTGAAAGTCATTTTCTATGAGAGACTAAGAAACTAAACTATCAATGATGAAAATACTTTCACCACTAAAGACGTCCATTTAAAAATCAATAACAATAATAATGACAAAACGTGGAGGTATGGCGTGTGAATATTAATGGTTCATTAATTATTTTTTCTCAAAGAAAATTATTGTGGTGAGTATGTTTACAGCATATTATTATTAACCATTGGAACATCAACACGTGAAAAATATAAACCGTTGTTGGGGATAGAAGCAATGTTTTGTTGATGAGCAAGTATTTGTAGCCAAAATGGTCGTTATGCATGATTTTACATCACGGGTTATTCAAGACAAGGCTCAGGTATTTTATTAAAATGGGTTATGCGGGTTGTGTTGGTAGTAGTTCCCTTCATTCGTTTAATGAATGAAGGAAATTTTGTTTCCAAGGGATATTTCTCATGTTGGAGGGTCCCAAACAATAAAAAGTAGTTATGGTCGAGATGGGTGTTTGTGGTTTACTTTACATCCTCGATGTGAGTGGGTGTATAATAAGTTAAGGAGTTAGAATTGGTGTTTTTTTTTTGTTAGCTTATTTATTAATTAGACGTGCCTCTTCCAATAATGAAGGTTGTGCATAAGGGATATGTGAAAAATCGTAGTTGTTAGTGGTTCTAGTGTGGAAGTGAGACAGTAGATCCTTTGAGTTTTCTTCTGGAGTATTGAGGTCCAAAAAATAAGATATATGACCATCAGGATCATTTTAGTTAGATTGGCCAAGTTATTATGAGCTAAGAGGTAGCTGTTTATCTGTATAAGGGTGTTCGGGATACCTCGGAGGAGATGGTATTCATAATAAAAGGTACAGAGAATTCCAGAGCAGACAAAGGAGCTTTGGAGGCTAGGGAAGGCATGGTTTGGTTTCTGAGGTGGGAGAACAAGTGCTTTTGAAGATCTCCCCGATGGAGAAAATTGTGAAGTTCGGGTTCCAAAAGGGAGTTGGCAACCTAATGTAAGTTCCTTTTTATAATCTTGGATGGGGTGGAATCAATGTCGCTCGACCTTACCCAATCTTTGTCAATGTGTACATGATATTTTACACGGTGGCGTTTCAATGATCAAATTAGTTGGTATGGGTATAGCCGAACGCAATTTACGATGAAAGACCTTAATGTTTATTAGGTCAAAGAATAAGTACGTTATGTATAGTGTGAGGAAGCTACTTGGGAGATATTATCAATCTTTCGAGTAGGAGTATAAAGAATTAGAATTTTAAGGATGAAATTATTTGCTTAAGGCGTAATGTAATACCCCGTATTTTTTGGGCATTATTTAATTTTGAAAATTAATCATGTATGCTTGATGTGACATGTCATGTCACTATTTATATTTTTATGTGTTATATAATTCGTATGTGAATTCGAACATAGTACATGGTAACACATTATTTAAATATTTAGAAGTGACTTAGTATTATGGGTGACTATGGGATTGTCAGTGATTCGGTATCAGTTGTTTTCTTGTTGGGATTACCACCTCGGTATTAAGTTCCATCGACTATGATGTGGTTTCTTATAATACCAAGTCACGTGGAATTAATTAATAAATTAATTTTAGCTAATTTGACTCTTATCGTCTTACAACTTAAAAATAATGAGTTAATTAATTTATTAGAAATTGTATTATTTTGTGTTGAAATTTTGGATTCATAGAATGTCCAATTTTGACTTAGAATAGTGGGTTTTAGGTCTATTGGGTTAGTGTATGGATTGAGTAGAGTTTTTAGCCATTTGGAGGTGTATTTGAGCTCTTAGGGTTGAGTTTATATGGGGCCTAGGGTTAATTTCATGGAAAACTTAAATAGTCATTTGTCATAACCTAAACACATGATGAGGTGCTGTCACTTAGTTTATGGGCATTGTAGAAAGGATAGAATATGACCCTAATCGTTCTTCTCGGATCTCTCTAGTACGATGGATCAAGGTGGTGTGGACCTCCCTTATGCTCTCTTTTTAAAAAGGGATGGATTTTTGAAAAAGGAAGCCTATCCTACAAAGGATAGGGTTATTCGGTGGGTGGGCCCTCCTTCGAGTTCTATTCCATCCATATTTGAGGGGTGGGGATTTCGGGTGGAATTGTCAGCCCGGCGTGGGGGTTGCGAACGGCCTCTCTCCCGTCGAGAGGCGGATAGAGCAGAGGTTTTCCATTTTTCACCCCGGGCGGCAGATTCCTATAGAGGATCTGCACGCCATTGTTCAACTAAAGGGGGATATTGTAGAGCGTATGGACCAATTAGATCCCCATCCGTTCTGGACAGAGCAAAGGGATCATATTATAATGGAAGCTATTCTTCCATCGAACGGATCCTAATATAAGATGACCTTGGGAGAAACCCTAGAAAGCTTGAGGAGAGAGGCACTGGGGCTGGGAGAGGAATTGGGGATTGATTCCTCAATCAAGGCAGGTTTATATCTATTAAGAATAAAAATTGGGGTTGTGTTATGGTGGTAGTAGACAATAGAATCTTGATTAAAATGTGTATAATCTGATTTCTAATCTTGTAAACTTATTTTTTAAAATTGGATTAATGGCTAAATTATGTCTAAAACCTATGGTAATGATTTAAAATTATTTGATGTTAAAGCTCATGAATTTAATTTTATAATATGATTTTAATTGTTAAAAACTAATTCATGTTAATGAATCAAGCAAAAGCATCTTATCTTAATTCAAAATTTTACACAAATCTTAGTTGTTTTGGGTAAAATGTGAACATAGGGTTCTAAGATGTATAATTTGAAATTACCCTTAAATTCTTTATTAAATCACCTAAAACTTGTAGTTATAGGTTGGATGTTGATCTAATAGTGTCCAAGGATCATTATAGTTAGGGTTTGGGGAAGAAGAAACTCGATTTTGGAACTTTATATGCGCACCCCGTGCGCACGGTTAGTAGTCTCGTGCAAATGACGGCATGCGTACGACTAGGATTTGGGCTTGTACGCATAGTTATGTTTTAAGGGCGTGCACACAATTTATGCAAAAAATTAAATTTTGGGTTTTATGTAGCGAAATTGGTTAAGGTGTATAGGAAAATCCAAGGGCGACACTATAAGGCAACTTCGGACTACTACATAGAGTTTTAGTTTCGATCAATGTATGCAGAGTTTGGAGATTAGTTCTTAATTAATCGAGTAAAGTAACCTAGAACTTATGAGACTTTAAATAATCCATTAGTAGATTGGATTCATGTGACTTGGGGACCTTAAGTATAGAAACGAGTGTTGTGATATATCAAGAGGATGATAGATGCATGTGATTAACTAATATAAATATGTGACATTATCTGTAACCCAATTTAGTAGGGCGTGTACTTGTTTAATTTACTCGGTTTCATAGGGCCATACTTGTTTACTTGATTTATGTGCAATTATACCAGGGTGGTGTGTGCCCTCATGGGGATATACTAGGAGAGATTGGATGAGGTGCGTATGATGTTTACCACACGTGGTATTCCTGATGATGTGGCATGCTCTACCTATGTTCTATTTACCCTGATCCTACATAATGAAATTACCCATTTTCCAAGTGGGAATAACGGGAGGATCCTCTTGTACAACCTGTGGTATGTGGCCTGTACGTTTGGTGTGAAGGCATAGTGATTTCCCCTGTTCTGATGATGTTATGACGTTATAGGGTTGGTACGTCCTATAACTAAATCTAGTACCACTACACCAAAACATACCACTTATCAAGGTAAAAAAACTTAAAAAGTCAACGTTATCACGTTCAATGACTGTGACATGTACGGGGGTGACAACATTTTTGTCATGAAATAGTCGCGTTCAAAGTCCGTGACAGGTTTGTCCTTGTTATGGATGTGTCACGACCTAAAACCTTGACAAGTCCATGACAAGGAGAAGTTATCACGGACTTTGACAGTGACATGCCCTTGAGAACTATTAATTTTTCACGAACATGTTACGATCAATGTTCAGGACAAGTTCTCCTTGTAACGGACTTCTCATTGCCAAAGTTCGTGACAAATTCGGGAAGCAATATACAAAAAATTATGGGGACGTATGGCCACTGACACTGCCCAATAGTATATTATCACCTGTAGAAGCAACGTATGACATATTTTCTCAATAAATAACAACAACCAACATTTAAAAACCATATTAATCAAACACTAAATAAAATATAAATAAGAAACTAGGTCATACAATATTCATTCATTATCAAACACTAAACAAAATTTAATATTCATGATAATCAAACACTAAACAAATAATAATCAAAGTATTGCATATTGTTCATTCATTATCAACTTGAAGGAGAAAGCTAGGCCATACTATATAAGAATTGATAAAACCATCAATAGTCCATATGCCGCAATGTTCATTCAACCACGCAACTTCATTATCTTTTCCCACCAACACTTTCGTGATGTGGACCCGAGTCTCGTGTGGTTACAAGAGACGGTTATGCACCAAGAAGCCTGGGCGTATATTCGGGTCCCTAAAACCCCTGGTTACTCCATCGCTTCCACGTAAGTCTACTAAATACACTATATCCCAACCAATTGTAAATGTCATAGTTGGGACGAGGGAGGTATGAGTGGGGTGGCGAATATGTCATATGGAGACAAAGGGGCATCGGTGAGGGTGAAGGTGAAGGTGAGAAAGACGGAGCAGTGGTACCCTCATCCACTACTTTCTCCTTACACTTCCCTGAGCCGGACCCATCTCGGCCTCTAAGATCATGCTTGACAAATGCATACAATTTATGCAATGTTTTATCCGGGTTCTCAAACTTCTCGGCGTTGATGGTTATCAACTCGTCCACCTTGCGTGCTAGCCTAGTGTTTCTCGATGCAATACTGGTGAGCCTTGATTTCCCCATCCGAGAGCTCACCCTATGAGTATGACCTTTGTGATCCTGCTCGAGCACTTGGATAAGTGCGTTCATACTCATAGATGCCTTATCGACATCACTCTGGTAGTTGTGTACTTCTATAAGCTTTTCCTGAAACAACAAAAAAATACACGATTAGATGAATTAATAAAAAAAGTACGTGATGATAAATTTTTATTTTTATAACGTCGTTAAAATTATGACTTACAATAGTGGCAGACACGAACAGATTCACCTCCTTATTTTTCCATTTCTTCGTTCGAATTTCCACATAGACATCGAGCCTATGTGGCTTTCCCGCAGGACCACTCCCCATCTCCTGAAATAAAATAATGCGAAATTAGTGAATTAGTATATAATTATAACTAAATAGAATAAAATAAAACTGAAATGAAATAAACTTCAAAACTTACCATCCTATGCTCCACCTCAGCGTAAGACATATACCCGTAGTAGTGCACGTCGACCTTCTTGGCTCGATTTTCTCTCCTCAATTCACGAGTGGAAATTTGCCTATTCGATATCTTATTATCGACAAACTTTTTCCAGCTTACTAATGAGATTGGTTCCTTCTCGGGTACCGTGTCCCTACATCGTAATACGGACTCCCGATCCTATCCAAAATACCGTGCAAGCATATTTTTCTTCCACATTTTCTATTGGTCTCTTAGTTGTTCCAACGTTGAGTCATGTGCTTGTGGGGGCAAGTCGAATTGTTCCTGTCAAACAAATAAAAAACAAAAAGAAAGTGAGTGAGTAGTATTTAAATTATAAAATTAAAATATAAATATTAGTCAGTCAAGCAAGTACCTATAATGCCCCCCCTACAAATGGACATCTTAAGCTCGTAGGGAACCTTCCTCCAATTAGTCTACCCAGGGCCAATAATCGTTTTGAGCAATTCCAAGGTCGTAGCTTGTAATGTTGCCTTATTCTCCACTAAGATCCCCAACTTGTCCCACTTTGGGGGCCTAGTTCTACACGAGCCTTCCTCGCCCCCGCTTCCCTAATGCCCTGATGAAGACATATCCTGCAAAAATTGTTATTAGTAAAAATATATATATGAGAAAATGATTTAGAAATATAAATAATAAATTAGTTTGAAATATTTACGAAACCAAATTAACGACATTAGAAAAATACAAATCCATATCATAAACCAAAATAAGAATTGTTTCAAATAATTGAAATACTTATAATCTAAGAATTATTTAACATTCGGGTTATGTCACGGACTCTGAAATAATGCTTAAAATGATTAAAATCCAAATTAACATATTCACTAACCAACAAACTAAGATTGATTCAAATGCCCATAAACTAATCAAACTCAAATGACTAAAGCATTAAATTTTCATTCGATAATAACAAAGCACTGGAAGAATACAAATTTAATGACATTAGAATAATACAAGTCCATATCATAAAACAAAATAAGATTTTTTTCCAATAATTGGAATACTTATTACAAAATCTAAAAATTATTTCGAAATAGGGTTATCATCTAAAATTGATTGATATTTGGTAGGAGCGGGCAAGTCATCCACGCTACTGGTTAAACTCCTTGCATGTGTAGGACGATTGACCATGGCTCGTTAACACTTGCTTGACCTTTTGAAAAGGGCAAATAAACGGCTCATCACTCACATGCCCGTTTCTCTTCAACTTGGACATGATCAAATTGGTACCATAATCAATTTTAAAAGCATTTTTATCCCCAACTCTTACCCAATCATAGTAAAACAAAACCTCTTTGAAGATTATATAGTCTAATTCAAATATATTCCGAATGACACCATAGTAAGTCATTTCAGCTTCAATGAGGTTTTTATCTTTCACGGTCGCTCGAAAATAATTAAGAGCCTTGTCTGAAATACTCGAGTTCTATACATTTGTATTTTCATCGTACACCCTTGCACTGAAAACATAATCGTTCAATCGATATGTTTTGTACTCATATGCCATGAACAAGGGTCCATTGGCTAGACGATCAAGCCTTGACGTCACATCAACCATCTTTAAGAGCTATGATTATAGATAAATTAATTAGGTTAGTTTTAAATATTTCTTATAATATGTAATTTAATAAGAGGCATTCTCATTATAATTGCCTCGTGTGACACCCATAGCCTAAATTCACTGTCTAATTGTGCCATCATTCTTTGTCTTTTATTGTTCCCACACGCATCATATTTCCTACATTGACCACGAATGTATTACGAAATTGATTAAGTATAAAAGTTAAAATAATATAAACTTACTTTTTCCATTATTCAACATATTCATCAGTTTCAAATAGATAGCGAGCTACTTGTTAATGTTGTAAACTTATTAATTTCACACACGTGCTCATCACCTGACCACCCTTATCGACGAACTCATCACTATTATTAGGTCGGGTATATATTCCTGAGCGTAGATTGATGACTCCACGATGATGTATTCCTCTGTAATTGATCCTTTAATGTATCGCGTATTCTTGACATAATCGTTGAAATCTTTCATCAACCTTTCAAATGGGTTCATCCATCGATATCTAATTGGGCCACAAAGAGATGCCTCGTCGCATAAGTGTGCCAACAAGTGAATACTTATGTCAAAAAATGATGGGGAAAAGTACTTCTCTATAGATACTTTTGTGACTATTATATGCTTTTGATTGAGTACCTTCTCACACAAAAGTGTGAAGCAGAGTCTAATTTGCATAATGGCCCTTCTTATAACCCTATTCTTAGAGAAATAATGCTTAAACAACAAAGGAACCAATTGCATGATCACTTGCCAATCATGAGACTTTCACTTATGTAAATCATGGGTAACTGGGCTCTCCAAAGATCTCCTCTCTTTGTCTTGCTTCAGAACATTTATGCCACCTAGGAGAGGCTATTTCTCCTAGAGTAATAAAATCTAGGGGGTTATAACCCTCTCCCCTCCCCCAAAAAAAAAATCATGGGTAATATTATTAACATTCCGTTGCAAGTTGGATGAAAAATTAGAGGTAACTTTCAAATTATATATTGTTTCTAAAAGAACCTTTCTTTCCTCACTTGTTAAAGTAAACAAACCAGGGGGAATTATTTTCCTTCTGCTACTATCTTCTTTCAACCATAGTTGTGACATAAGTTTCAAAGATTTAAGGTCTTTTTGGGCATTTTCTCCTTCCTTCGAATGACTCCCTCCAAAGGCATGTGCCCATAATATGTTCAGTGATGTTCTTCTCTGCATGCATCGCATCCCATACATGATGCATCGGGTTACTATTCTAATAAGGAAACTCAAATAAAATTGACCTCTTAGACCATGCCTTTCTTATCTCAGTTTCATTCCCAGTTTGGGTCTTCTTATGATTGACATTGTTCAATTTAGGATTCTTACCTGGCATAATAGGTCCACAATTAGAATATTTACTCTCAATTTCCGAATCTTGAAGTTTTCTCGTAGGTAACCTGTGTTCAATCCCGCTCGGTAAAAATTTGAACCTTTCTCAAATGTAAAACTATGATCGGGAGTAAAAACCTCCTATGGGAATGGTATATATTTGTTTTGCTAGAGCTGAGACACAGAGATTCAGACTTCTCTCCATAAATAGGACACCCCAATTAACCATGTACTACACAATCAAAAAATGTCCCATAAGCTGGGAAATCGTGAAATATACAAATCAATATAGCTTTCAGCGTAAACTCTTCGTTTTTATAAGAGTCAATTGCTTGCACACCCTCTTCCCACAACTCATTTACTTATTCTATCAAAGGATCTAAGTAGACATCGATGTCTTCACTTGGTACCTTTGGCCCATCTATCAATAAAGACATCATCAAAAATTTAGGTCTCATATACTGTGAATGAAGGAGGTTGAGTGGTGCTAGGATCACTGGTCATACACTCTTATTGGTGCTTAGATTGTCAAACAAATTGAAACCATCTGTTGATATTGGCAAATGAATGTTATGCTATTCTCGGGCAAAATTGGGATGATTATAATTTATCCTTTTCCATGCTGTAGAATTAATAGGACGACACATGAGATTATACCCTAATTTTTCCCTAGCATGCCAAGTCATTGCCTCCTCTATCCATGGTACTATGAAAAACCTCTTCAATCTAGGCCCAACGAGTAAATATTTCAATACTTTTTTATGCACTTTTGAGCTTGTGCCTTCCTAACCAGTAGATTGCACATATCTGAGTTCCTCGCATACCAAACACACTTTGAGATTTTCATACTCCTTTCAATATAGTATGTTGTCATACATACACGCATGAATTGATTTATACTTCATTCCCAAATCTTTCAATCTATTCTTTATTCTAGGATAACTATTTGGAAGTGCATTCTGGTTAGGTAGCAATCCCTTCACCCAATTCCGAATTCCTTTTACGCTATTGATAGACAAACCATATTGGGTCTTTAAACTATGCAAACCAACTATGGCATGCAAAGTTGTTTTATCTTTATCACTGTCAAGGTACAACAGTTGGGTCGCCTTAAATTTCAAACTTTGATAGTCATCGTCAAGGTTTATCCCAATATTTTCATGTGTACCTAGACCTTGTACATCGCCAGTGACCTTATTTTCTTCCACTTCATGAACTTCGAACGCATCATCAACTAAATCTTCTAGCATATTATGATCTACATTGTCCTCCTGGCCTTGTACATATAGCCTACTTGATGATTATTATGAAGGTTGCTTAGGGATAAAGGGAACATTCTCCTTGAAAACCCACAATCGACGACTATCTTGCATACCCATTCTTAAATGATGCAGTTCAACTATTTTCTACTCAAACACCTTAACATTCCTACACCTAACACACGAACACTAGAACTCTTCATCATTACGACATCTCTTTACGAATTTCAAAAATTCATTAGCACCTCTATGAAACTCATCCCCTACTCTATTTGTCTCACCCATCCACTCTTTGTATAGAGGATACCCCATCACAACTACTACAAACATTCACTTATTATGGGCAAGAAGCATATATTCATGGATTAGTATAAACAAAAGTGTGAAAAATTCAAGAACCTTATTATGGGTAACAAATATAACATATTAATCCTTTAAGTAGATATATTTGGGGATGGCAAGGAACAAATCGATCTGGTCACCTGAATCGATAGGATTATATATTAGAGAGAGAGAGAACAAATTGATCTTGTCACCTGAATTGATAGGGATATATTTTAGAGAGAGAACAAATTAATATGGTCACCTGAATCGATTGGGCTATATTTTAGAGAGAGGTAACAAATCAATCTGGTCACTGAATCGATATGGTTATATTTTAGAGAAAGTGAATAAATTGATTTGGTCTCTTGAATTGATAGGGTTATATTTTAGAGAGAGAGAAAATAAATCGATCTGGTCACCTGAATTGATAGGGTTATATTTTATAGAGAGAGAACAAATCGATCAGGTCACCTAAATCGATAGGGTTATATTTTGTTTTTGTTATTATGGTCGTGTTAGGCTCAAATACTGATAACAAACAATCGTTGTCACGATCTTTGACCATGACAAACACATTTCCTTTTTGAGTAATTCTAGTCCAATAGTTCATGTACTTAGGTTGAGCCACTACTTGCTCGGCGCCTAATGATTGGGCTAATTCAAGTCCAGTAATTAAAGCTTTGTACTCTGCTTCATTATTTTAGGCTTAGAGTTTAAACCTGAGGGCATATTCTACATCAATATTATCAGGAGTGTTAAGTATGATACTAGCTCCACTAACAGTTGAGCATAAAGATCCATCCACATATAAGTTCCATAATGGAATTTCACTGCTAAAGCTTTCTGTAGATAAAACTCTATGGCAGAATATCTGCTTACTCTCTTCTGCACACTTCTGAACCATTTCTTGAGCAATGGATGTTTCCAGTTAATCAGTTTTGACTTTAGTTTTCTTTTGAGTTAGGCCCTCTTCCGAAGAAGTCTGCTCGGTAGGCAAGTCTGGTTATCAGGTTACCTTTAGATATGTATATTCTGCAATAAAATCTGCTAAAGCTTTACCTTTTAATGATGATCTTGGCTCATAGATGATGTCATATTCCCCCATTTCCACCACTCAATACATCAACCTGTCTGACTTTTTAGGTTTGTGTAGTGCTTGCCGAAGAGGTACATCAGTATATACAACTATGGTATGTTCTTGGAAGTAAGGCTTCATTCGTCTTGAGGCTTCAATAAGGGAAAAAGGCAATTTTTTCCAGGCATGGATACCTGATCTCTGCTCCTCTGAATGCCTTGCTAGTGTAGTAGACTGGTTTTTAAATTCCATCTTATAACCGAACGAGTACCGAGCTAACTGAAGATTCAGAAACAGCCAAATAGAAATATAATTTCTCACCCAGTGTTAGTCGGGATGATAATGGAGAAGATCCCAAGTATTTCTTGAGCTCCTGAAATGCTTCTTCACTCCTCGTTCCACTCAAAATACTTTCTAAGCACATTAAAGAAAGGAAAACATTTGTTTGTTGCTCGATAAACAAATCGGTTGAGAGCAGCCACTTTTTAGTAAGTTTTTAAACATCTTTTTTACAAGTTGGGGAAGCCATCTCAATCATAGCTTTGATTTGGGTAGGATTGGCCTCTATACCTCGTTGATTTACTATAAAATAAAGAAACATACCTTCTTGTACGCCGAACACACACTTGGTTGGATTGAGCTTCATCTGATGCTTTTTCAACTAATCAACGTTTGGGTTAAGTCCGTAATGTGGTCGGCTGAATGCTTGCTCTTGGTGAGCATATCATGTACATAAACCTCAATGTTTTTACCGATCTGTTCTTGAAATACCTTATTCACTAGCCTCTGATAGGTGGCTCCAATGTTTTTCAACCCAAAGGGCATGAGATTGTAACAATACATTCCTTGACTAGTAATGAAAAAAGTATTTTCCCTATCTTTGGGCTTCATCTTGATCTAGTTATATCCAAAATAAGCATCCATGAAACTCAACAACTCATGTCCCGCTGTGGGATCTACTAACTGATCAATTCTTGCCAGAGGAAATTGTTCCTTTGGGCAAGCCTTGTTAAGGTCAGTGAAATCTACACACATGCACCACTTATTATTTTTCTTCTTGACCATCGCAACATTTATTGGGCTTTTTATAATTTTTATACTTCCTCTTAAATGTCATGGTTCTTTTCAGGACTGAACACCCTACTCTTTTGTTTGATCATCTTGGCGTCCTTATTAATGTTGAGATCATGACTGAGGAAGTTGGGATCAATCCCAGGCATATTTTCATGACTCCAAGCGAATACATTATTTCGCTCCCTCAAGAACGCAACCAATTCCTTTTTGAGAAATAGTGCCAATGTGGAACCAATTTGGGTGGTTCTTTCTGGTTTTTCTTCATCCATGATCACGCTTTTAGTAACTTCTACTATCTTCCCTTTGACTAGTTATTTTTCATATCAGGAATCCAAAGTATCAACTTTTGATTCGCTATTGGGCTCCACAATGTCAACTTGGTAAGTGGTGGTCTTTTTCTTTAAGTCTACTGTAACACCCCATATTTTAGAGGATATATAAATTAATTAAATTAGTGAGTTGGATTTATTTAATTTGGAGAAATTCATTTAATTTGGTGATTTAAATTTAATTTATTTAAATTGGAGAAATTATTGAATTTGGAGATTTAGAATTTATTATTTAAATTTGGGGATTTAGAAATTCAAATTAATTCGGGTTATTGAAAATTTACACATGTGTCGCATTTTGAGGTTGAAATTGGAAAATTTTATAAAGTATATCGGATGAAAATTCTGAGTGCACGGTTGAGTCCGGAAGGGTCAAGATAGTCGAAAAAGGGTACCCGGGGGTAGTAAATGGGTCTCGGGGCATTTTTAGACATGACCGAGCCCATACGGGGGCATTTAAGTCATTTTTAATTGGCCAATAGGCTTAATTACGGGATTGAGGAATTTTAACCTAGGTTTAAGTGTGTTGGGCAGCCATGAGTCATTCCAAAACACAAAGGGTTGAGAGAGGAGAGAAAGGAGAAAGAAGAATAAGGAAAGAATGATGACAAGAGCAATCCGGGCAAGAATTTCGACATGGGATCGTCGGATTTAATCTCCCAAGGCAAGTGTTTTCTTACTTTAATTTGAGTTGTAGTTAATGATGTAAATAGTTGTGATTATGTCAATTAATTCTGGAAATTTGGAAGTAGGAATTTGAATTGAAATTTGTGGGTTTATGGTGAAGAAGATGAAGAATAACCATTGATAGGCGATTTTTAACTTTGTGAGAAATTGGGTTAATAGTGAGATTATAACTAAATTTGAGAAGTGAATAACATGATTAGATCTTGGTTTTTGAATCTCCATTAGTGGTATTGTTGGAAGAAATTGTTAATGATGAAGTTTGGGTGGATTTAGGATGAATCTTGGGAGGTTTTTAGGGTAAAAGATCTGAGTATAATCGAAGGTTTTGGAGCTTTAATGGCGATTCTGTCTGCTCTGCCCTGTAGAAAATCGCGTTTTTCTACATTTTGTTGTCTCACGCGCTTCCTCCAAAACTGCTCCAAAATGCCTCAAAACATCAATTTATTAATCTGGGCAGAATGTGGGAAAACTTTTTAAGAAAGGTTTTTTTTTTAAATCTTCTTTGAGGTGAATCTTTATAATGCCCTAACTTTTGGCATACGGACTCGGATTAGTGTGCCGTTCACGGCCACACATAGATAGCGAAGAGTATTATGCTGTCCTGTGAATATTTTTAATTAGACACAAAAATTGAAAGGTCTAAAATACCCTTGAAGACGGAACGAGTTATTTGATTTTTAGCACAACTTTAAATGAGCATAACTTTGTCATACGAATTCGGATTTACGTGCCGTTTGTGGCCACGCATAGCAAATGGAGAGTAGTACGCAGTACTAGGAATGTCATTACTGAGGCATATATTGTGAAATGTCTAAAATACCCTTGGAGTTTTAATTAGTGATGAAACTTTCCCGAATTGAAACTAAAAATTGTTGGGAACTTTGTGAGACTAATATGAACTTAATCAAGTATATCTGAGGTGAGATATATAATTATATAAATTATATTAAATAGTTGGATGTAGCTATTTTGGTATCGGATCGTATTTAATACGAGCGAACTAGTAATAATTGGAATATATGTATATATATATGAATGTGTGAATTATATATATAAATATGGGAATACATAATCCAATAGAAAAATGATAATAGGTTACGGGAATACCTAAAACAATGATAGGTTGTGTGAATACGTAAAACAATGAAATGTTGTGTGAATACCTAATATTTTAATAGGGTGCGTGAATACCTATTTGATTGTTTTATTATGTGTATGACATATCTAGTTGCTTGCTATCGCGGGGGGTTGTGTAGAGATGGTTTTATCCTGAGTGACCTTTGGGGGGATATTTGACTTATATCTCAGAACATAGGACTGTGAAAGACTTATTTGTGAGTTGATAAGTCCGTTGACTATGGGAGCGTAGGTATGTACGTGAGCCATAGGTATGTGAACTATGTTCGCCGCCAATATGTGTGATTTGTTTATATGGTTCGTGGGACATTTCCGAACCGATAGTCCTTGTTTGAGTACGAGACATACCGGGACATGATAGCAGAGTATGCAATGCACTATAGGTGTATCCTTAGGGTGTTGTGTTAGTATATATATATAATGGTGGTGGATATATATGTATACTTGTGATATAATTACAATGTGATAATTGTAGGCTATTAAGATTTTGCTGATACATATATATAATAGTGAGGGATATATGTGTATGCTTATGGTATATCTACAATGAGATAATTACAGACTATTAAGATAGTGAAACTTATATAAACATAAATAGTAAATACTTGACTTTAGTGTGATAACACTTATTTAAAAATGATAATTGTTGAGATCAAATATGATATACTACTACGAGGGGTAACTAGAAGGATAAGCCTTTTTCCTAGTTAGAAGTGTGTCAGATGGCTAGGTGGAATAAATGAATGCGATAGGTGTGCACTATAGAAGAGAGGTGAGATTGTCCTCAAGAGAGTGGGACCGTAAAAGCAATTATGAACATTATATACTACGCATTTCATTTATTGCAATAAAATGCTTGCTAAACATTTTTATATATCGGGCTCTGACCCATTTCTTGTACTTCTTCTCTCTTGTCTATGTATATGTATATTAACAGGTGTCCAGCCACAGGGATGCCATAGTTGACTTATCTATTCCAGGGTTACGCAGCTGCAACATTGTGGATGGTTGCATGATTTGATTTAGACGTATCATTTCTTTATTCCTAGAGTAGGATTCTTATCTCAGTTGTAGATTCATTCAGTTCATGTTTCCCCTTTTACTTTTAGACTCAGTATTTGGTTTATGTATTCATTTATTGAATTATTATTATTAGGATTTTGAGCCGATTGTTTATTCGGCAGGTCATTTAGTATTGTTTTAGACTCATGGTTTGGATGTATGGTTTATTTGTTATTCAGCATGCATATTTAATTGTTTAATAAAAAGATAAAATTTAACATCAGTCTTTTTGAATACTAGGTGGTTAGTAAAGTTTTAAAAAGTTTTTGACAGTGATGCTAAGAATGAACACCTGAGATTCCTGTTTTAAATTTGATATAGGACTGATCACCCAGTATTTATTTAGGCGGGGTGTCACATCTACCAAATCTTCCTGCTAGGTTGAAGGGTAGTAGAATTCTCTGTCCACCTTCTGATCACCCTATACTACGCCGACCCAAAACTGAGTAGGGAACTTTAAATGTTGATGGACAGTGGATGGCACAACTTCGAATTTCTTTAATCATACTCTACTAAGGATCACATTATAAGCAGGCTAAATATTTTTATCCATAACAAAGGAACGTATCTTTTCAGTGCGACTTACTGGCCAAGTGTTGAATAAAACTTCCAACTTATCTGTTACTAGGGGATACACTTTTCCCCCTGAAAATCCAATCAAGGGTTTATGGTATGGTTCCAATTGGTTGAGCTTTAATCACAACCTCTGAAAATAAGGATAGAACATGATATCAGCCGAACTTCCATTTTCTGTAAGAACCCTGGCAATGATGGCCTCCTGGATTCTAAACTTGATGACTAGCGGGTCATCATGATGATATAATACTTCGTAGAGATCATTTTTAAAAATTCCAATGATGAGTTTATCTTTGTTTACTTTCCTGGACCGATCATCATCATTGAAATTGATACGTTGTATGTAGGAGCAAGCTTGTGCTTCATTCAAATAAGCCTTTATCTCAACAGTCAGATCACCTCCTCGTGCATCTCCACATGTGATGACATGGGAATCAAAAGAACTAAAACTTATCATAGATACATCCATTTCTGGTTGCTTTGGCTTATTCGGTAGGTCTGGATCGTCTTAATAACCATCATCATGGCCTCGCTTCCTGATATCCCTTGGTTTGTAGGGAGAATTTGGCCTTCCTCCCATTTCTCGGCTTTCATGCCGATCAATAAATTTGCTCAGCTTCTCTCAGCAAAGGGGGGATTCAACTTCGTTCTTTAAAGAAATATAATTATCGGTCGTGTGTCAATGATCCTTATGGAATTCACAATATTTGGATTTATCCCTCCTGTTGGGGGTGCCCTTAACTTCTCAGGCCACTTCAAATCTTTATTATGCCTAATTTTTTCCAGGATATGGTGGATACTGATCGTTAATGGGTGTATGCTTCTTATTTTTTGGGATTATCCTCTTTCTTATGTTTATGTTCCTTTTTTTTAAGCTTGGAAGTGGGGCTTTACTTTGCAGCCATTGCTTCCTCGGCATTCATAATTTTTCCAGCCTTAGCCATGAGCTATATCATGGTTTTTGGAGGATCTTTTGTCAATGCATAGTACAAATTTTCTAAAAGTAACCCACTCATTAAGGCACTGATGGATATTTTTCCTCATATTCAAACACTTACAATTTCTCATTATTAAAACGAGTGATGTATTCCCTGGTGGTCTCTCTTTCTCACTACCTGACACTTAGAACATGAGCTACTCTCTTAACCGGCTTAGCCCCAAAATAGAAGTTGTTGATGAGTAGCTCGACGAGTTGATTAAAATTGGAAATTTTTCCCCGAGGCAAGTTATTGTACCATATTTGGGTTGAACCAATGATGGTGCTTGAGAAAAGTCTACTCTCATTTCATCAGGAATATAATATATATCGGCATCAGCCTGGTATTGCTCAATATGTAAAGCTGGGTCAGTTTACCATCATACTTGGGGGTAACCACTGGAGTTTTAAACTTGGACGGAGTTGGGAAATCAATAATTGCTTCGACAAAGGGAGACCCCTTAACAAAATTTCATTATAATGGGTTCTTAGCTTTAGCCATTTCCCCCAGCCAACCTTCTAACCGTTTGATCGACCCTTTCCACGAAGGATTACCAGTATTAGATATGTTGGAAGTTTCTCGGCCATCTCTTCCATGCATTTTTGTTGAGCTCTCTTCTTAGGAAGTCTGCACGGTATGCACGAATCCTCATTCAGTCTCCTCTCCATAAATAGGACCCCAAAAATAACTATGTACTATACAATTGGATAATGTCCAATAAGGTTGAAAATCATGAATTGCCCAAATCAACATAGCTTTGAGTATACTCTTATTTTTTAAAAGAGTCAAATTCTTGCATGCCCTCTTCCCACAACTCATTTAATTCTTTTACCAAAGGATACAAGTAGACATTGATGTCTTAATTTGGTGCCTTTGGCCCAGGTATCAACAAAGACAACATAAAAATTTTAGGTCTCATACACTGTGAAGGAGGGAGGTTGAGTGGTGATAGGATCACTGGCCATATACTCTGATTGGTGCTTAGATTTCCAAATGGATTGAAACCATCTCCTGATATTTTCAAATGAATGTTAAACTATTCTCGAGTAAAATCGTGATACTCATAATTCATTCTCTTTTAAGCTGTAAAATTAATAGGATGATGCATGAAATTATCCCCTACTTCTGCCCTAGCATGCCAAGTCATTGCCTCTGTTATCCATGGTACTATGAAAAATTGCTTCAATATAGGCCCAAGCAGAAAATATTTTAATAGTTTTTTAAACATGTTTGACTTGTGCCTTCCTTGCCAGTAGATTGGACATATATAGGTTTCTCGCATACCGGACATCGATCTAGATTTTCATACTCATTTTGGTATAATATGCAGTCATACATACAAGCATGGATCGATTTATACTTAATTACCAAACCTTTTAAACTGTTCTTTATATTAGGATAGCTATTTGGAAGCATATTCTGCTTGGGTAGCAAACCCTTCACCCAATTCAAAATTCTTATCACGCTATTGCCAGAAAAAACCATATTGGGTATTTAAACTATGCAAACCAGCAATGGCATGTAAAGTTATTTGATCTTTGTTACAGCTAGGATACAACGGTTGGTTCGCCTTAAATTTCAAACTTTGATAGTCATCATCAAGGTTTATCTAAATATCTTTATGAGCTCCTAGACCTTATACATCGTCAGTGACCTCATTTTCTTCCACTTCATGAACTTCAAACGCGTCATCAACTAATTCATCTTACATATTATGATCTACATTATCCTTATGGCCTTGTACATAAATCCTACTTGATGATTGTTGTGAAGGTTTCTCGGGGACAAAAGGAACAACCAATTCCTCATGAAAAACTCATAAACGATAACTATCTTGTATAACCCATCTTAACAGATGTAGTTCAACTATTTTCCACTCAAACACCTTACCATTCATGTAACTAACACACGTAAATGAGAACTCTTCATCATTACGACATCTCTTTGTGTATTTCAAAAGTTCATTAGCACCTCTATGAAACTCGTCTCCTAGTCTATTTTCCTCACTCATCCACTCTTTGTATGGAGATATCTGAAAAACGTCGCTAATGCCGTTAAACTCAAGGTTAAACTGTATAAGCAACTCCGAATGTTTGTTGAAGAAACCCTTTTCTTTTGAAAATAAAAATTATAAACAAGATGTGTTTACAAAGAAACTTATGTACGAGAGTAATTACGATTGTGTAATCAGTTTTTAAAACTAAGGCAGTTTCAAAAATTCAGCACACTTAGAGAATGAGATGAGTAGATGAAGATAATCAACACAATGATTTTAACGTGGTAAAACCTCTCCCAACAGAGGAAACATCCACGGTGACTTCTAAGTCACAAAAACAAAAGTCCACTAATAACAAAAATCAGTTACAAACAATACAACATGCAAGCACACAAATCAACCTATTCTAAGTTTAGGAATATACCCCCTTGGTGTCCTTCTAACTTCTCATAGATCTGATTTGTTGATGATGTTCTTCAGTTTGCTAACTTCCTTTGCTTTAGCTTATTTACGTCGACTCAATGATTTCAGATCTTAAACACAACACTTCCAGTGTAGTAGTGTGTTAAGTGTTTGTGAAGTGATTCCTATTCACATGCATGAACTCACACACACTTAGATTTACAAACAGTCCTAGTAAATTACATATAAAGTCTATATGCAGTGATTTTAGTTTATTTCTTTCTCACAGAACTCAAATCCTTTTGACCTTTAAAGATAACCCATATTCCACGGAGATCTTGCTTCAGAAATCGGTTAAGACCTTAATCAATCTCTTTTGAAAACATTTATGAGATTGAAAACCCTCCAAGTGTGAATCCAACTAGGTCAGGATTAAGTTTCGTAAGAAAAGAAACCAGAAAACATTTTAAAAACCAAATCAGTAAGATTTTCTTAAATCAAGTATAAAAATGCAGATCTAGTGAAAATGTAACATATAGTATGTAGATCTAACATTTCTATAAAAGAGAAACTAGATCTTCACACAAATGTTTAAGTTGTGTACAAGATCTAAAGATCAAGAGGTTACAGCAACACAAGAACAAACCACTCTCTCTTTCAAACACTCAGGTTGTGTTTGGAATTGAATGTACGAAGGTTTGTTTCTGAGAAGATGAACTGTTTAGGGTTAGGGTTAGGGTTAGGGTTTGGCTAACAGGTTTCCCTTTCTCTCTCTTCTCTCTTTTTCTTTTCTCTCTTCTCTCTCTCTTCTCTCTTATTTTTTTCTCTCAGAAAGACGAATGACCAAAAGTTCTCTAAGGCTGAGAAGAGGAAGGTATTTATAGGGCTGAGGGAAGGTTCTGGATGCTCGAGGCAAATCAAGGGCTGAGATCAAGTCTTGCTAGGTTTGACTTGATCCAAAGGTTATAAAACAGCGGTGGATAAAAGTAATTCTGATTGGTTCATATGGATAGCACCGGGATTAACCAAGAACACATGCAGACCCTAGATAAGGAATGATCCAACGATCAACAATCATCCATCCAACCCTCTCACATAACAAACACAAATACATTCACCCGGAGGATGACAAGTGTTGGCTTGTTAGTGGCTCACACACGCGCATCAAACTAATTACAAAACATCACCCTGAAGTCTCTAGCGCTTTGAGATCGTACCCAACCAAACATTTCAGTGAAAAATGAAGTTTCCAAAATAGTATATTAACCCCACACATTTTATAAACCCATTTTATTAATAAAAACATTTATTAAAAAAAGTTTAAAAAATGTTTAAAAAGGATTAAAAATTCTCAAAAAATATTAAAGCTCCAATTCAAGGGGAATTAAACACACACTCAATTTTAGGCAATATTAACACATGTATGCACTTCTAATTGTGTGTAGTGTGATTCATTTTATACCATCAAGGATTATAGAAGAGGATTAGAGAGATAGGTTCTGAGGCTTTTTGGTTTCTAGGATGGACTACCAATTTTGTCAATATTTCCAAATTAGTTGAGCACTTATACAATGAAGACTTAAGCAAGTCAAAGGTATAAGGTGCTTCAATATCCCATCACAATTACTACAAATAATCACCTATTTGGGTAAAAATCATATATTCATGGATTAATATAAACAAAAGTGTGAAAAATTCAAGAATCCTATTATGGGTAACAAATATAATATATTTATATTTTACAGAGAGAGAACAAATCAATCTGATCGCCTCATTTGACAAGGTTATACTTTAGAGAGAGAGAGAAAAAAAATTGATCTGATCGCCTCAATTGATAGGGTTATATTTTAGAGACATAGAACAGATTGATTTGGTTGCCTCAATCGATATTTTATGTAGTTCATGTACATGACACAATTTATTCATCTAGTTCATGTACTTGGGTTGAGTTGGACGTTGTAACAACCCGTGTAATTTTGGGGGTATTTTTCAAAATAAAGAGGAAAAATAAATTTTCAGATAAAATTATTTTTATTGATCAAATATGTTGGTTATTTTTTTTAAAGGCGAGAATTTCAAACGGTTTCGAATTCGGAGTTAAAACGGATTTTATATAGAATTTATAATTTGTGTCCCTTATAATTTTTTCAAGGCAAACTGTCAGTTTTCTTGGGTCATCGATCGATCGATGCCTGGGGTTCGATCGATCGATCCTCCCAGAAAATGTGAGCAGCAAGGATTTTGAGGAGTTTTGTTTTGATTAAAACTCTATTGTTTTTAGCTTATAAAAAGGGTTCATTGGTTATTGTTTTGGAGAACCCTTGTGGCACAAAAATACTACATATTTTTATTTCCTCTCTTTTTATACACAAACAAGCCCCATGATTTATGCATTCAGCCTTAGGTTTTTGGAGGTGTTCTTGGGGATGTTTTGAGGTTGTTCTTGGAGGAGTTTTTGGTGATCTTTGGAGCAGATTTTTGATGGCTTAATCTGACTTTTCAGGGCAGAATTATATTGGTTCTTTAGGTGGTTTAAGGTATGGGATTTTACACAATATGCTCCTTAATCTCGTGAGTATTATTCTCATTTTTTTCTTTTGATTATTGACTCATATTTAAATTTCTAAATTCATTGGAACCTGGAAAATATTTGTTGGAATCTGATTTTGATTCATGTGGTATTATTATTGTGTTGGGCATATTATCATGAGATTTTAATATGGCACTGATGTTGGGCACCCACCAATATTCCTGTTTATTTGGCTACTTGATAAAGTATGGCGCGATATGGTGTGGTGAGGCTTGGTGACCCGGTTAATGTGTTGTTGAGAAATTTATTGGTATAAATGCTTATGAGATTCGCATTTGATTTGAATATTCATATTCGTATTGTTATGTTTTATTCATCGCTAACATTTTTGTTGAGCATCTTCCTGTCGTATTGTGTACTTCCCCATATTTTCTTTTTGTGGCAGATTAGCGCGGAATTTGGGCGCTTTGGATTTGATTGGGATGATTTATAGCGAGGATTATTTTGGGAAGATTTTTAATACAAGAGACAAGACTTGTATTTATTTATTTTGATGTATAGATCATTGGAGATTTATTTTTAGTTGTTGTATTTTATTCGAGAGACTGGTTGTATTTGTATTTGAAGAGATTTGAGATTAGTGGTTTCTCTTGTTCTTGTGGGATTTAGATGCTCTATACCTGTGAATTGTGGATTTGGTTAGTTATGTCGACGAGTAGCGCTCCGCTCGTTCTCTCCAGGCGGGCGGGGTGTTACAGACGTACAATTTATTTCATAAAATTTATATTTTAGTAAATGTTTTACTTCAAGAATGGCACAAAGAAATATAATTTTCTAGGGCCAACCAACACAATAGCCACCTAAATGTTCAAATTCACCAGTTAATAACAATTCAAGAACCCCAAACAATAATATGATCACTATTTAGCAGAATCACAACCCTAAATGTTACAAATGCCTAGGGTCAACCAACTCATTGGCCATCTAAATGTTCAAATTTACCAGTCAACAATAACTCAAGAACCCCAAACAATAATATGATCACTATTTGGCAGAATCACAACCAAAAAGTATAACCCTAATGAAATTGCAAAAAATCATTAGCAATAATCCTAGTGTTGTAAACAAGCAAATAGATCAAGATTATCATATAAAATAATAAAACAACATAACTAAATGGATAATGAATTAAGAAAAGAAATAATTTTCAATATATGCCAAGAAATTGTGAAAAGAAAGAATTCATGATTTCTCTACATGAATATACGCCAATCATATTCTAATGCGGGGATAGTTTATGTTTGTTTGGAATAATTTTTGAATTTTTATGTTAAATCTATTTCAATTATGTTCTCTATGGTGTAACTTCTGAATTTCCATGGTAAGTATGTTTCATTTATGTCTTATTTGTAGATCCTTGGTAAGTATGTTTCATTTCTATCTTATTTACCCACGCCATAGTTTGCAGTCCAAAGACCCTTATAAAATGCAGTATCTTGAAAATTCAACATTCTATACTCTGAACTCATAAATCAAACTGTGCATGCATAAAAACCCACATAATTAACTCATTACTAGAAATCCAAACTTTCCATGGGGACTGGCTAGTTTCTAGTTTATAATAATCTTCATTATCAGAGCCAAATAGATCTTTATCATAAACATAAACATAACCAAATTAAAATTATATAGGATTTCTAAAAGTGAAAAATGGTTGAGAAAATACCTTTTTGAAGCTTAAATCGATTCAACCCGCCCCTTAAAATCGATTGAAATAGTAAACAGAACCTTGAATCGATTGGAACAAGAGTTTGAGTTGAGAATAAATTTCTTGAGATAAATCGATTTGAGAACTGTGTAGGTTAGGGCTTTAAGTTTTATTTTATTATCACGGTCGTGTCAAGGTGTTTGACCGTGATAATGTTTGTTCATTGTCATGGTCAAGAACCTTGACACTAGCGTGACAACTACCTTGTCAAGGTTTGTGACCATGACACAACTGTGAGAAGTGGTTGCCACGGTCATGTCACGGTAAAAAACCTTGACAACGGCTCTGTATTTTTTTGTCAAGGATTTTGAACGTGACAACCCTTTGCGGGTGAAAAATGACAAAAAAGGGTTTTTGGTGTAGTGACACATGTTACTCCACATGCTCCCGCACATTATCATAGAGATTTTGAGAGTTTTATAGAACAAGTAGAGTATTTAGTCAAGACTTCACAAAATTTGGAAGAGGAATTTCTTAGGATGTTTTCTCCTTTTGAGAAACCCTTCGGGCCTAATGATTGAGGTTGAGGCTTGTTTCTAGAATATGATGATTATCATGTTTACATCTTATATTCCTATTTCTATATTGTATTATTATTGTACTCATTTATATATTTTGTTTCATTTCATATATTTTTAGAAAAATCCAAAAAGAGTTTTGTTTTTCTGAAATTTTTTGAAAGATACAAAAAGATATTGAATAAATTTTTGAAAAACACAGAAAGAGTTTTGTATTTTTTATCACCATATATGGATGAACATTTAGATGTCCGGATCACCCATTCATTCCATTCTTTCACATGATTTTTTTTGTAGTATTTTGACACATGTCGTTGTTTCATTCGTGTGCTTCATAATGTGTGAAGTCATTACGATGCCATTAGATGACTACTTTTTACATGTTTGATTACTAGTCACCTTTAATGCACACGTGCACAAAGTTGTTTGAACATTTCACTTACTTGTCACTTATCGAATACGATGTTATCATCTCAATTATGCTTTATAATGAACAAAATATAAAAAGAGATAAAATTGTGCATGTAGGATCCATTGCCCGGATTTAAGTTACTTTTTCATAAAATTGTGTTATATGTTAAGCAATGTGTAGAAGGGTGTTTCAAGCATACTCAATATACATTTTGGGGTGAGGAACCCTTAAGTCACTCCCCCCTCAACTTCTAGAAAATATTGGGGTGAGGGACCCTCAAGACCCTCGCCCCCTCAACTTCGAGAAAATATTGGGGTGAGGGACCCTCAAGGCCCTCCCCCCTCAACCTCCAAAAAAAATTGGGTCGAAGGACCCTCAAGCCCCTCCCCCTCAACTTCCAGAAAATATTAGGGTGAGGGACCCTCAAGGACCTCCCCCCTCAACCTACAGAAAATATTGGGGTGAGGGACCCTCAATGCCCCCCTCCCCCTTAACTTCTAGACATTTTGGGCCGAGGGACCCTCAGGGTCCTCCCCCTAAACTTCCATCATTTTGGGCTAGGGACCCTCAAGGCCCTCCCCTTCAGCTTCCAGAAAATCTTGGGTGAGGAACCCCAGGTTCCTCCCCTTCAACTTCCAAAAATTTTGGGGTGGGAGACCCTCAAGGCCCTCCCCCTTAGCTTCTAGAAAATATTGGGTGAGGAATCCCAGGGTCCTCCCCCTCAACTTCTAGAAAACATGCCAGGATGAGGGAGTGGCTACCATGAGCAACCCCCTCATCATGAAAAATCATTCTTTCAAAGAACAAAAGTACTAACACTTACTTTGTTGTATAGGTAGCCTAGTTGAGCAGGCAAAGCTCAAATAGGCAAGTTGGGATGTCTTGGGAGTTTTGGCTTGGCGGCTGAGGAACAAGATTTGTTAAGCAAACTCAACCACTTAGAACTTTAGGATTGAGATAATACTAATAAGAAGACCATAGGGTTTTACACAGTTCACACCTAGTCATAACTTGAAATGAGCAACCAAGAGGTTGTTCACCGGAAATGAACTTCTTTATAAAAATGATTTTAGAGAAGGGGGTCCTCAAGACCCCCACCCTCTCAAGAGGAATAGTTTTAGAGGAGGTGGCCCTCGAGGCCTCCCCTCTCAAGTTCACAAAGTTTGTACCACAAGTTACCATTTTAAAAGATATTTACCAAATCAAATTTTTTGTCTCCATTAGGAGATATATTTTCTTTTTGACTTTGGCTCGCACCAGCTGGCACCTGTCAGAGGGGACAGGCAACTGCACATAAGTAGGGACAAATGGTATATTTCAGAGCTTGTCCCTAACCAACCCTCTCAATTTTGGCCCCCAAAAGTGCCAACTCAATCCTTGTGCCCATGTATAAATAGGACCCGCGAGGTCAAATAACAATCATAACTCATATCATACTATTACTCTGTCAAAATCACACCAGAATTTCCTAGTATTCTCTCCCTGCTTTCTCTCTAGCATTAAGTGCCTTGTTCTTTCACTCCTTACTGACAACCATCATTCTCAGGAGTTTCTCTTGAGAAAAGTTACTATTCTTGTTGGGGAAGTTCATCTTCTTGCATGGAGTGAGTTCCATCTTGAGTTCTATTTTTACCAAAAGGAGAAGGTTTTATCAGAAGCTACTCTAGAAGTTCTTGAGAACCTTGAAGGCAACATCCATTGGAGTGGGTCACGCCTCACCCTTTCCAGTTATTCATAGACTCCAATCTCACTACCCTCCTACACATTGGAAAGGGGCTGCGAAAGATCAAAATATTATTTGCATTAAAAGTCACTATTTGCATAAAAGAGCATAAAAAATTAGAGGCACATAACAACAGAATTTCCAGGCCAACTTTTAATACATTGATGCTTTGCTATATATGAGCATTGGTTTCTTCAAAATTCATTGAGAGTTTATCATCATATATTGTAAGGACATTATTTTACATTGTCCGTTCACAATTGAGTATGTCGTATATCGCTACAACCGTCAAAGAATTATTCAAGTTCATTCAAGCATTGAGACGGATCCGAATATCAAGCTTCTTCAACATTCAAGCCCAACAAGGATGAATTTGGTAAAAAGTGTTCAAGTTCCATTTACATTTTACATAAAAAGTGTTGGGATATTTTTGCAAAAGATAAAAAAAATTTCTATTTATGAAAAATGATTTTTGAAATAATTTTAAATGTTTTTAATTTTTCAAATACATTTTTATCAAATAAGTTTTGGATAAACATCTCTTGATCCTGAGAACAATTTTGGTTTTTGAGGAATACAAGTTATTTAAATATTTAAAAAATTTAAGAGGATCAGTGATTGTCGTTCAAACGACATCACATCTCATTCGAACTAGATGGAGTGTCGCTCGAACGACGTCATCAGTCGTTCGAACGAGAAGGTGTTTTGCCTTGACACGTCACCGCCTTGAATCTTAATATTTAAAGGGTGTCAGGCTATTGAATTTTGTGTGGAGAAATACAGGTTTTAAACAGAATACGATTTTGAGTGTTTTTGTTTATTCTTCAACATTTTAAGAGTCCAGTCTCTTATTTTACAATTCACAAAATCCCAATAGCATTTGTGTGAGTTGTTTTGTGGAACGCAAGAACATTAATTTGCTATTGTTCATACTTTGTGGGGAGATCTCTACAACCGAGAACTGCGTGCTATTGTGGAGTGAGTCTCTACGAAGTTTATGACTGCGGGTCTTCGAGGATCTTCTGCGTGTTTATTCTTTGTTGAAGACTGCATGTCCATTGTGGTATAGCAGCGTGTGAACCATTGTTGATTTCTAGCCAACGCTTTAAAGGTTTGACGAAAACACCGTGCGTTACACTTGAGGAAGTTGTATGTAAGTCAACGGTCTTGTAAACTTGTCAAGGTTCTAGATATAAAAAGGTTTTTCCCTCCGGGGATTTTTTCTGAAATTGGTTTCCTTTGCATGCTTATTGATTTTACGTTATCAAATCACCTAGATGCATGTGTTAGGATTTAACTCAAATTTGGGCTAATTAAAATTGAATTTTATTTGAAAAGTCGCATTTATTCCACTGTTGCACTCTACAAATTGGTATCAGAGCGGGTTACGCAAATTTATCGCGTGATCCTGATTTTTGGACGCGCTTTTGTGACAAAGCCCGTTGCACTAAGTTATTGTGTTTGATCCTGTTTTTCTTAAAAAAAATCTTATGGAGGTTTTGATGATTTTCGATGTCAACTTTTTGAAAAGTCTAATTGGAAAATTCACACGAACTCCTGTTTTATATCTTCTATTGAAAATGATTCTGAGAGGTGTTCGGGATATGAGGGAATTGGTCACATGATAGATGAGTGTCCCATAAATTTAAGGAAGCAATTGAAAAAATCAACGTGTCATGTTTATACCCTTAGTGAGAGTCATTCGGAAGAAGAAGTTCTTTATGCTTCTAGGAGAGAGCTTCCCACCCGTATGATTAGTGATGATTGTGAGGGTGATGGGAGTGAAATGAGCGTGACTTGCAAACGACTTTCAATGAACTTTATGCTGAAGCTTTGAAAATAAAGAAAGAAAATTTGAAATTCAAAGCTCAATTGTAAGAGAGTGCCTTAAAAATGATAAAATGGTTTGGTTGAAGAACTTAGTGAACGAGAGAAAATTTTGAGAGAGAAGTTTGGATATGTCGAGGGTGAGAGAGATGATCTTCGAGGCGTGAAGGAAGCTATGAAAAAGGAGCTTCTTGAGTTTGAGGATTCTAGGCGCTTACTTGAATCTAGGATAGGTGAACTTGAGAAACGTTTTAGAGATTCGAGTAAAGTGAAATTTGATTTGGAGTCTCGGTCCGAAAAGTTAGATAAAATATTAGGGATTGTCCAAATTAAGGAGGATAGGGGTGGTATAGGCTTCGTTGAGAGTGTCGCACCCATTCCCAAAGCCAACCCCACATGTGTGAGAGAGCCTCCTATGGATGTTAAGAGAGAGGCACCTAGGGATATTAAGTGAGATACATCGAGGGTTGTCAACCGAGAGCCACCTAGGAACAGTGTGCTAGAGGCACCTAGGAATTTGAGGAGAGCACCACCTAGGAATTTGAGGAGAGGGCCACCATTAGGTAATAGTCACCGCCCGACTTACACTTGCACACATTGCGGTAAGTAAGGTCATCTTAGGCATTTCTACTACAAACTTTTTAATGAACCTAGAAAGTTTAATAGAAAAGTAAATTCAATTTCTAAAACCCCCACACCTCGTTAAACATCGATTTGGGTTAGGAAATCGAATTTAGAGGCTTATGGCCTAATTGTTCATCACTCTCATTTGCTTGCACGTGATTCACCCCATGTGAGATCTTTTGGTTGATTGGGTTGATATTTATCATACGCTTGTTGTGCCTCATGATATATTCGTACTAGTATTATGACTCACTTTATTGTAATTTAAATTGCTTTTTCTTATGATAGCTACTATTTTTAATATGTCAGCATCTTTCAGGCATCCTTTTCTGGAAATTTCTTCACCGGGCAACACTGCATGACATTTTAGGCAAATTGTGAAAATTTAATATCTCGTTCGAACGAGATTTTATGTCACGTGAAACACTTCTCGCGAGATGCCTTGTCATTCGAACGACAGGCTCTCTTGTTCGAGCGACCTCTAGAGAAGTTTGTTTTTCTCTGTTTGGAGTACCCTGTGTTCATTGGTTACATTATGGGTACTGCTGGTTGCTTCTAGAATAGTTTATATGCAGTTATTCTTGATATTCTTGCTTAATCGATAACTCTGCATATTTTCATTTAATCACACCTGTTTGACTAATGATTCATTTGTGTGATTTATGTTTTCAAGCGTAGGATGATTTATATACTGATATTATGCATATTGTTAGTATGTACCATGTTTGTATTTATGGTTTTCATTTTTGATATATTTTGTGAAGAACCAAAAAGATTTTAGATTTTGAAAACGACAAAAAGATTTTTGTATTTTGTTTTACACCATAAATGAATGAACATTTAGGATAACCAAGTCACATTCTCATTTCATTTATCCATGTGACAATTTAATATTGTTTTGAGACAATATATCTTGTCATTCATGTGCTTTACAATGTTTGGAGTGATTGAGATGTAATTAGTTGTTACTTCCTATACTTTTGACTCATTATGTCCTTTATTGCACACGTGCACGGATTATTTTGATTATTGTACTTGTCTATCAAATGTTGATCGAGTGTTTTCATCTCAATCTTGTCCATAAAACGAAACCAAGTGCAATAATACGTATGCATCGTGCACATATGCTTGATTGAGTTTTATTACCTATTGAATTTGTTCACACACATTCATTCCATATCCCCAATTTGGTTATCTTAGTAAAAATTCATGGTGTGTGATGTTTGTAACATCGTTTTTGCATTGTTGTATGAAAAATTGAAAAATCAAAAAATAGTTTGTGGATCTTTTGAGCAATTCCTCTACATGCACGTAGTTTTATCCATTTCTGCGCTTACTTGTCGTGACAACTCCATGCTTTATTTTTTTATTCTTTTTCTTGTCTATTTCGGACAAATAAAAACGGGGAGAACGAATTATGGGGGAGTTTTTGAATTATGGGGGAGATTTGAGATTTTATATATGTTTGATTTTATGTTAACTTTATGGTAATCACATTTCAAACTTGATACGTTGATAAGAACCTAAAACTGTGCATTTTCTACCCCGAATAGACGTACTTTAATTGCTAATTCTCGGCAATTTGGATCTGATGCGCTTTATTGTGTATTTTGTAGGTTGAATGTATGTTGCAGTGTTCAAATGCGTATTTCAAGGCAATTGTACGCATTATGGAGCTACTTACCTTGTCCCATACCCTAAACCTACCTAAACCTGTCCCGAGCCGTGTGTGTTTAGTTTGTCCCATTTTATTTTATTTGTGTCATTTTATTTTTAGGGTTTATTTTATTATTTTATTTTATTGAGTCATGTATATATTTTTAGGATTTTTATATTTTTAGCGCATTGGGTATTAGTCTTTATATTTTCTTTTATTTTCGTAGCTTTTAGTTAGTTTATTATTATTTCATTTTTTATTTTATTTTATTTTAATTTTTTTATTTTATTAGTTCTTATTTTTATTGTGTTTAGTTTTTAGAGTTTGTTTAGTGTGTCATGTTGTGTCATTTTTATTTTAGTTAATTTTTATTTTTTAGTTTAGTTAAATTTTTATTTTGATTTATTTTATTTTTTAGTTTTAGGGTCATAAGTTAAACACACACACTAAATCCATACACACCCTACACCTAATTAAAACCCTCACCCTCATACTACCACCCTACACCCTCAAACACCATATCCCTCCATTATTTTCATCTTCTTCCCCACCAAATCTTTCTCTCTCTTCCACCTCCATAACCACCAACACAACAGCAAAAACTCACATCTCTCTCTCATACATCTCCACCCCATCATCTTCATTAACCCAACACCTTAAACCCCCTAGCCATACTCCCATACCCGCACCTAACAACCTACCCCCAACCCGTTGCCTCCGTCGCCGGTGGTGACCAAGTGCCGTCGAGTCTGCCCTCCATCACCCCCTCAACTTCCTACTCGTGACCCCACAACCCGTCAGCAAGAATCTCGATCTGCCCCGGCGACTGACCAACCCATCACCGGATGCCTTGAACCAAGATCCCAAACTACCCCCAAGTAATTCATTTAACACAAATACCCAAAACACCCCATAACCATATATGATTTTGTCACGCAATCCCCTCGCCCATATACCTTCTTTACTCCCATGTGCACACACCCCATGCTCTTGCACTCCCATTTACCAATTTAACCCTTTAGCTACATGTGCATATAAAAAAGACCTCAAGACCCTATTTGGGGGGATATCAAATCATGTAAATAGAGAGAGAAAATTCTAGAGAAAAGTAGAGTGATAGGTTACATTAGAAAATAAATTAGGAAATTATTTTTGTAAATAGTTTTTATTTTTTTAGAGAATTGTGAGAAATTAATCGTTGAGTGATTCAAATGAGTATTTGTATGTAATTGAATATTGTGGAAATCTCAATTTGAATGGATGTTGCTCAATTTCAATGGAGGATTAGAGTCAAATTTTGCAAATCAAGGAGACTTGTTTGAAGATTTGTCCTCTTACCCTTCTATTTTATTTTTTTATAGCCTTGCTTATTTGTTCCTCATGTTTAAAATCATGTTAGGCCAGATACCCTTTGAAGGGGTGGGGTGACCATTATTTGATGTTAATCTTACTTTTGTATTTACGGCTCGAGAGAGGGTAAATGATTTTCGAGAGAAAATCGAAATTCTAGTTATAATACCCATTTTAGATTCGAACTAGAGATAGTGGTCTCTCAAGTGCGGTAATATGATTTGAATTTGAACTCTAAAATTTATTTTCTATGATTTAAACTAGTCTACTAGATCGATCCTAGCGGGTGATCTATTAAATGATGTTTAGATCTACTTTTCAAGAGTCGTAGGAGTGTTAAATTTAATTAACTAAAATATTATTATTAAAATTACATTTGCAACGAGAGTTGATTTGTGATTTTGATACTAACTTGGGATAATTAATTTTAATGAACTAATTAATTTTGATTAATTAAAATATTTAGAGTTATCCTAACCCTTGATTGTTCTCACTTTTATTTCCTCACCATTCTCAGATTTTAGATTTTTAGTTAGTTAGATTTACATAATATTTTCATTTACTTTTATTTACATTTTGATTAAGTGTAGTATTATTTCACCTCATCTAAAAAAATTACTTTAATATTCGAAAAAGCTAAAAAAATTAGAAAAAGTAAAATTCCAAAAATAAAATAAAAATTGAATTACAATTGAGTTTTTCTCTAGCGTACCCCCTTGTTGTGGGTTGACATCCTTACTTATCGCTGTACTTGAGTTTGATATTATTTTGTAGGTATTTTAAGGTTTTGATTAACTTGGCTTCAACAACGACCACACCAAAAAGCAAGGTTATCATACGTCATGATAGTATTTGCTGTATCTCATGTGTGTAGGTATGAAGATTGATGATCATTATGTTGCACACACTGATGAGAAAAGCTTAATGGTTTGATGATTTGAAGTTGAAGATTTTTGAAGAAAAGTTTCAAGACTTATACAGTTAATACCTTTTCACTTTTGGGTTCATGTGAGGGTATTAGATTTGTATAGGCATTTTGATTTGATAATTCAGATTGTTTTTATTTTGTACCGGCATAGACATAGGGGGAGATTTGTAAGGACATTATTTTACATTGTCCGTTCACAATTGAGTATGTCGTATACCACTACAACCGTCGAATAATTATTCAAGTTCATTCAAGCATCGAGACGGATCCGAATATCAAGCTTCTTCAACATTCAAGCCCAACAAGGATGGATTTGGTAAAAAGTGTTTAAGTTCCATTTACATTTTACATTAAAAGTGTTGGGATATTTTTGCAAAAGATAAAATATTTTTCTATTTATGAAAAATGATTTTTGAAATAATTTTAAATGTTTTTAATTTTTCAAATAAATTTTTATCATAAAAGTTTTGGATAAAAGTCTCCTGATCCTGTGAATAGTTTTGGTTTTTGAGGATTACAAGTTATTTAAATATTTTAAAAAATTTAAGAGGATCAGTGACTATCGTTAAAATGACGTCACATCTCATTCGAACGAGATGGAGTGTCGCTCGAACGACGTCGTCAGTCGTTCGAACGAGAAGGTGATTTTCCTTGACACGTCACCGCCTTGAATCTTAATATTTAAAGGGTGTTAGGCTATTGAATTTCGTGTGAAGAAACACTATATTTAAACAGAATACTATTTTGAATGTTTTGGTTTATTCTCTAACATTTTAAGAGTTCAATCTCTAGTTTTACAATTCACAAAATCCCAATAGCTTTTGTGTGAGTTGTTTTGTGGAACCCAAGAACGCTACTTTGCTACTGTTCATACTTTGTGGGGTGATCTCTACAATCGAGAGCTGAGTGCTATTGTGGAGTGACTCGCTACGAAGTTTATGACTACGTGTTATTGAGGATCTTCTAAGTGTTGATTCTTTACTGAAGACTGCGTGTCTGGACTGATTGTCTATTGTGGTATAGCTGCGTGTGAACCATTGCTGATTTCTAGCCGACGTTTTGAAGGTTTGATGAAGACACCGTGCGTTACACTTAAGGAAGTTGTATGTAAGTCAATGGTCTTGTAAACTTGTCAAAAGTTCTAGAAATAATAAGGTTTTACCTGTAAAACCCCGCTAAATTCTGGCGTCGGCCGCCACCAAAATTAAGCTGAGCGTTAATAAATTAAATATCATCCTTGGCATGTGAGAGATGTGAGACATATAAATTTTAATCCACAAGTTAAATATTTTAAATAAATCCCAAAGATTATCGATATCCAACTGATTTATCATCAAAGTGTGATATAAAGTCCGTCACATGAAATCTCTGAATATCTAAATTATTACAATAAATCAAACCTGAATGAAATCTTAAGACAACTTTGGAACCGAAAGGCCCAATAAAACCCAAATATAGTCTCACACTAAATACGACTGAATAGGAGAAGAAAATAAATGACTAAAGCGATAATATAATTCCAGCTGTACTTCGAAAGGATCTCCAAAAATATCTATGCAGCTACTCCAATTTAATTCCTGAAAATATTAGTCAACGCATGTGTCAGAGCCAAACCCCGGTGCATGAATACCGGTTACTCCTTTCAATTAGGTTTCTTGAACCCATACAATAGTGCTATACATATCGACCATAACAATAGAATATTTTAATGAAAAGAAAGTCTATAATCCTTAACAATAAAATTTTCTAAGTACCCCCCAAGGTTTAAATGTGCCACACCAATATTATTTTAAATTTAACCCAAGCCCCACGATGTTAATGTTTCTGAATTAACCAGGATGAATTGTTCTCACTTTATTATTAGGTATGGTGGTCCTCCCGCCGTGGGTGATTTACACCAAAATTGATTAATATTACCACACATCCCCTTGTCATAACCGCCGTCTGACCCGATTCGGCCCTCGACATATGACAAGGTTCCACACACATACACATCCCCTTGTCATACTCGCCATCTGTTCCGTTTTTATCCTGCGATCCTCGACATATGACAGGTTCCACACATGACACGACATCAACGCCCTCTGACCCGGTTAAACTGTCGGCCCTGGACACAGGATGTCGCCATTCAATTTTAATGCCAGTTTTAGTCTTGCGGTATTAATTTCCCAAAATTTCTCATACTAGTTATTCACAATAAATTTTCTCCACCCTTAATAACGATGTGAAAATCCTCAAAATAATCCTTAGTCCAAATTAAAAGTTCCCACAACATAATTTCATCACATAATAAATAAATAATGATTTTTAACAATTTACTTCAACTAGATATCAATTCTAGGTTATCTCATCAATGGTAAAAATTAGATAATTTGCCCCCACCCCAATTTATATAACCCGCATAGATTTATTTTAATTAGTCTCATACCGAATTACCATAAATTGCAACTAAGACCCACTTTATTAGTCCCATACCAAACAAGTGTATTATAACAAGGGGTGAAAACTAATTATCTAAAATACCAATATTTTCGAAATATTCAATATTTTAATATTTCATATTTGACATAATTAATAATTTATGATAATAATCCCCACAATATAAATTTCTCAATAAATGATTTTTAATCCAAACATGGAGAAAATTAAGAACAAATATTTATTATAACATTCCCGAATTATTATTCATCGTAAGTCCCAGAATTATTATTTATTTTTGTAGCACCAATATTTTAGTTATAACATCCAATTTAAATTTCTAAATGGTCCTCTACAAGTCCAAAATATTATTTATGGGTCCTTAACAAGTCCACAACGTTTTTAAGGGTCCTTTACAAGTCCAAAGTTTATTTAGAGGTCCTTTACATAAATTGGACCATAATAACACTAATTAATCCAAATAATAACAAAATTATATTTATTTGATAGAATTAAAATATTTTTACAAAACAACCCCATAATTATTTTCTTCAATATATTAAGTTCTTAATTTTTTTTAGAACACAGGAGTTTTAATGGAGGCTATAATCAAGACATATATTACTAAAGGAAAAGAATAGGATAACATGCCTGATTTTTCGGATGATGAAATTGACGAGAGATTCGGGTTCTCCTCGAAAAATTGATCGAAAAGCTCTCTGGCACTATTTTGAAATAATTCTGTTTTGATCCCCAAAAATAAGCTTGAAAACTATTTTAATGGTGTTTTGGGTTTTGGAGGTTGAAGATGAAGAGAGAAGGGTGTGTTTATAATGAGAGAATTCAAGGCCTATTTATAGTTGTTCGGGAGTCAACATTACCATTGGATCAAAACAAGATTGGATGGTTGGGATGGTGTGCCACCAACCATTCCCATCAACCACTCCCACCAACCACACTATTAATTCTTATTTTATGTTATATTTTACTATTTTCACAACTTAAAATAGCTCTAAAACATGCCTAAATGATATTTTTGGAAGATGTCGAAGAAGATAAAGTTGCTCAAAATTAAATTTTGAGTCAATCATGAATTTTTCAGAATTTTTTGAGTACTTTTATTTTTTTTCAATAAAATAATAATATTTAATTTATTTATTCATTTTTCGACTTTTGACCCCATGGAACTCTTAGACCTATTTTTAGCATTCAATAAATATGGTCAAATTATTTTTAACCCCAATAGAACGTTCTACAAAAATCACGCAAGTTCGCATCCTGCGCGACACCTGCTGACAAAAGTCCAATTTTATTTTAAAATACCCATTTAAAAATCCGAGTTGTTACATTACCCTGCGGGGATTTTTCCTAAAATTGGTTTCCTTTGCATGCTTATTGATTTTATGTTATTAAATCACCTAGATGCATGTGTTAGGATTTTACTAAAATTTGGGCTAATTAAAATTGAATTTTATTTGAGAAGTCGCATTTATTCCGTTGTAGCACTCTACATATATATGAGAATTTGAGGGAGTTAAAGCCAAAGATCAGTGGGCTTGCACAACTAAAATGTCTCGAAAAAACATTACATAGTTTGGCGTCATTGGTGTGAGAATCATTTATGTTCATGACATGTTGATCAAGTTGAGTCAATTTCACTCGAGTTTACAAATTTAACACCTAAGGTAGATTTTTAGATCTTTCATTAGAAGTGTTTTAAAACTTTTTGCACACGTGTTATGACTATATATGTTGATTAACCTGTGGAAATTGTTCACACCCTTACATTCCACATTCACGATTTGGATATTTTAGTTTTAATTCATGGTGTGTTGTATTTGAACATCTTATACATTTTTTTTGGAAAAATGAAAATTTTCAAAAATAGTTGGTTGATACATGCCTAAGATTCCTTGATTATCCTTGTATTGATATCTTACTTCTTCGTGTGCTGCCTATACTTATCGACTAGTATCGACTCCTTTGTCTATTATGGACAAAAAGGGGAGAACAAATTGTGTGGAATTTTTTATTTCTATTTAAAACTCTATGCTTCACAATATTTTGGTTTTGTCTCATGTGTGTAGGACGTTCCGCTTAGAAGATGATCATCTGGGCACTCACAAGATGAAGACAATGCGAGCCAAAGGAAATATCCAGTTTCAAGATTAAAGACTAGAACATTTTCTACGTTCCATCGAATTTGTCGGGTCGTTTGGTCTTCCCAATAAGTTGCTCGGTACGCTTAGTAGCTCGGTACTCTGAGTAGCTCGGTACATTGAGTATCTCGGTATATTGAGTAGCTCGGTACTTGATCTTAAGTCATGTTGGAAGACGAGTGTCTCCATATAATTGGTCTACATCAGCTGACTAATTTTTATATCAACAGAAGCCCCCAATGTTTCACAGTTGAGGTTGGATGTGAGAGTGTGGAACATTTTACCCAAAATGTTGCTCGGTCATATTTCTCATGTCTTGATTAATTACAGACCTTCAACACTTGTAAAAATTTTCCACATCGCGTAAAAGTTTTGAGAGCGAAATGGCAAATTTGTAAATATTTTGAGTTCCTGGTGAACGCTTGGGTATTTGTGTCATTTTCCTTTGATTAGCCATCGAGAACGCAACCATCGTCATGTTTGATCATTACATTTCTCGTTTTTTGAGGCGGCATATATAAAGGCGATAAAATCCGATTATCTTCTACCTTTTTGCCATCTTGTTTCAAAAATCCTTGTTTTCTCATTTTTCTTCTTGCGATCGTTCTTTCTGTCATTTGCCTTAGCTGATTCCTTAATCTTCTGTAAGAATTTCTTCCTTCCTTCTTCTTTATTTACTTTAGTCATCATGGTTTACCTTATCGAGTCATTAGATAAGTTTAAAGCCGATTTTCAGATTCCTTCTTGGGTTGATTTGGAAGAACCTGCTTATCCTTCTCATTTATTTTCTTTAGCTGAGGGACACTAATTTCCCTCTATTTTTATAGCAGAATGCGGTTTTTCTTTCTCGCCTAATCCCCTGTGTTTGGAATTTTGCCAATATTTCGATATTGTACCTGCAAAAGTAGTTCCAAATACATGGATGGTAGTTAATGGCGTACATAGGATGAATCAAATTCTTGGAACTCATCTAGGGATTCCTGAAATTATGTTTTGTTATAAATGGGTCACCAGCGACACCACCTTTTATTTAAAAACTAGGTTTTCTAATAGAGCTTTAGTGGTCAATCTCCCTGATTTTAATAGGGATTATTTTGAACATGGGGTTGTGATGAAAAATTGGCAACACCCCCCATTAAATGGGAATGACGTGTACCAAGGTCCCAGATGTTCACCTTATGGAAATGGGATAGGTTGTTCTTTACTTTTTAAACTAGCTCTATTTTTGTTTGATAAAATCTTTTACTAACTTTTCCTTTCTTCAATTTTAATTTGCAGTTGACAGTAAAAGAAAACCCCCACAAGAGAGTGATATTAATATAAAAGATTTGAAGTTTATCTGGGGTTTGCATCAATCAGTTGTTGGGGAGCACATGAGATCTGCTTCCTATTTGTTTAAATTTAGGAACATCACTTCTTCTTTTATTGCTCGGCCTACTTCTCCTCCTTTGGTGATTGATCTTGAGCAGGCTCCAGCATCTTCTTCAAATGTTGAAGAATCTTCCTCTGATTTGAGTGCTGCCATTGCTGATCTGATGACGAAGAAGAAGAGAATGCCTGATCTTTTTGCCAACATTGTCCCTAGTGCTGATGGGGCAAAAAAGAATAAAAAAGATGTCCCAGCTGAAGGGACTAAGAAAAAGGATGCTGCTCCATCTGGGGGAGGAGCAATTACACCTGTTAAGGAGGTTACCAAGAAGCCCCCTATTGTTCAAAAAGAGGAAGCACCTTTGAGAAGATTAAGAAGGGCTCTTACAGTGAAGACCATTGATGTTGCTGCTCAACTTGCTGGGGTTGAAATACCTTCCTTGAGTGCTGGTCCACCAGCATTCATTACTCCTGGTTTGGCCTGGATATTGATCTGGTTTGGAACTTTTCCTGATCACAGAGCTGCTGAGACCTCTACTCCTCGGGGGAAAGTCTCTGATTTGGCATCCCAACACCTTGCATCAGTAAGTGTCATTATACCTTGTCATTTCAGTTCTGCTTTCAATTTTCATATTCTAACTTGATTTTATCTTCGTCTTGCAATTTTTAGTGTATTTTAATAATATCTCGGAGAAGGATGAAGCTATCAAAGCTGCCTCCTCTTCCGGTGAAGTAGAAGAATCACTTGTTGGGTTATCAAAATCTTTAGAGGACTCCCGGCATAAATGTGAAGATGACAAAATTTCTTAGGAGAATAAAATCAAGGCTACTGAGACAGCTCAACAAAAAGCTATGGAAGCTGCAAAGGAGGATGAACTAGCTCGATAAAAAGCTGTGAATGCTGCCAAGGAGGCATAGGAGAAGTTGAAGGTCACCATTACCAGCAAGGAAGAAGCAGAGGGAAAGCTTAAAGAGGTTGAACGACGTATGAAAGATCTTGAACAAAAAGTAAAATCTATTGAAGATCTACTTAGGGAGAATGCTTCCTTAGAGAGGACGAAGAGGAGGTCTACTGTGAAGAAGTCCTTTAGCTCTGGCTGGGACAAAGGGTGGAACAAAGCTCTAACTGCTGCCTCTGCTCAAATGGAGTATGCAAGTTTGAAATTTTTTAGGGATGGATGGGTTACAGCATTAAAAGAGTTGAAGATTGCTGAAGACTCTGAATTATTTCAAAAACATGTCCACGGCCCTCCTCCTTCCATTGGAGAAGAAGAAGAAGAAGAAGAAGAAGAAGTTGGATCTAATGAATCTTCTTCGATGATGGTAGAACAAACACCTGTTGTCACTATCCCTCAGTCTTCTGAGCAATTTCAGCAATTAACGACTTCTTTCTAACAGCGTCAGCGGCCCTCCGAGCAACTTCAACAACCAATTCCTTCTTCAAAATTAGCTGAAGATGTAGTGGGGAATAAGGAGAAGGTGTAATATTGTTTGGCAATTTTTTTTCTTTGCTCTGTTTTTCCTTTGTTTTGTACCTCTGGTTGTACTCTCATCTATTATGATTAATAAAATTGACTTGTTACTTATCCGAATTTCTCCTTTACTGTTCAATATAGATGTGATGTTGTTGATCTATTTTTACTTTTCCTTGCTAGTTTATTGCCAGGATGGAACTATCGTCAGCTCATGATATAGAGTTGATGAAGAAATGTACAGAATACTTTAAAGCTATTCGTGAAGATTTTACTAAGGCAAAAATAATTGACATTCTTGGTCATGATGCCTCTGAACGAGCAATTGAGGCTTACCAGTATTTGAAATGCTTACTTGATCGTGCAGTAGCGAATAACGTAGCTTACTACGAAATGATTGAAGATCTTCAAGGAATGATTGAACAACTTCAAGTTAAACACAAGGAAGCCGCTTCTCTTCTTCATAAAGGTTATGAGATAAGTACCAACAATTGAGTGCTGATCGGGGTTATGACAAATTTATCTCTGCCCATAATAAAAGAGAGAGAGTGATGAAATTTGAGATCGAGGAGCATAAAAATATTACCAAATTGCTGGAGGAGGAAAATAACGCTTTGAGAGAAGAATTGAGAGAACTAAAATTTGGTTCTTCCTCGAGAGCTCTAGTCCCGGTTAATGATGAGGGTATTTCCTTTTTGGAGACTGAAAATGCTTCATTAAGATAAAAGCTGGAGACTTTGAAAAGATTCAGACCTGCATCCACTTCTCGGGGTAGAACAAGAGCTGGTTGGAGTAGCATTCAAGAGACTAGAACTCAGTAAGCCTTAGAAAATCAAGCTTCTCAACTAAAGGTGAAAAATCAAGCTCTGGAAGAGATGTCACAGAAGATTCAAACACTTACAGAGCAATTATCTAATCAGAGTTCTGCGTTTCAGAATAAAGAAAATGTGCTGAAAAAACTTAATCAACATGTTGAACGATTAACTTATCAGTTTCACAAGCAGCCCAGAGAGTTCTAGATTGAGGGATACAATTAAACCTTATATCATCTTGATGCCAGGTTAAAACAATCAAACAGTGAAGGGTACACACATATGGATGGATGCTTTAACTGTAATGAAAGTTGAGCAAGGAACAAAATTATGGGATTGGTATGACCTTGGGCTACTTGATCTGCCAGTACCACCTTTCCATCTAGATGTTAATTGGATTCCAGTTAGCTCTATTCCTCAGTGTTTGATTTCCAAATACCTTGGTGATTATAGTCTTCACGAAGAATTTGAGATATCTCGACCTCCTCATTTTCTAGATCGACCAAGTTCGAGCAACACCAGAATGCTTAAGGACTTGAAATTTATCAATTCTTCTTTTACTTTTGATGACCCTTCGACTGGAATGGATCCTGTATCTGAAGGAAAGAAACCAATAGAATAGGCTATTTGTATTTTGTTAGTAATTATTGGTGGAAATGAAGAAAAATCATCCTCTTGTAATTTTGTTTCCTTGGAAATAAAATAATTGCATAATGTTTATGCTGTCAATATTTGTTCATAACACGAGATCAAAAATATTAGTACTGTACTAATAACAATAATGGGTTACTTTTTAATCAATGAATATATATATTTGAATGGACATTTTTCCCTTTTTGATTTGATTGCCTAGACAATGGAACTTTTGCCCCATGTGTTTGTCTAGTTGTAGTGACTTATCACCCATAAGTGCCTAAGGAATGGAATGTTTATCCCATGTTCTTGCTTAGTTGTAACAATCATTTAAGTAAATAATTGCCCTAGTCCCTAGGCAGTGGATATTTTACCCAACTTCTTGCCTAGTTTAGATGCCTCTTGGGTCACCCATAATCAAGAAGAACTTGCCTTGCTCGATTGTTTTACCAACATTATTGCTGTTTATATTGATGCCGACTAACATTTAGTTGGTGGTTGCTGATGTCGACAAGCTTTTAGTTGGTGGTTGTTGATGTCGACCAACTTTTAGTTGGTGGCTGTTGATGCTGACCAACTTTTAGTTGGCGATTGTTTCAAATGCGTTTTCAAATGTTGCATACTGCAAAGTCTGTTAAGTGTAGTGTGTAGCACTAGTACTCCAAAAAAAATGAATGGAGAAATCATCGTTTTCATCCATACTGAAATAATTGAGTACATGGGTTGTTACATTACTAGTAGTATTTTCGCAGGTGCTCTGCATTCCAGGCATTTTTGAATTCTTCCCCTTCAAGAGTTTCTATTCTGTAAGTGCCAGGTCGAACAGCAGTTGTGATATGATACGGACCATGCCAATTGGCCTCCAACTTATTGTGCTTTTGAATTACCTTCTTAAGCACATAATCGCCTTCCTTTAGATCATATTTCTTGACCCTTTTATGATAGAACATGGCAGTTCTTTGTTGATAGGCTGCATTTTGGATCGATGCGTCTTCTCTTACTTCTTCGAGCATGTCCAAAACTAAGCGTCTCATCAAATCACTCACTGGAGAATTTAAATTAAGCACCCTATGAGTAGGTAATCCTAGTTTAGCAGGTATCACTACTTCACTCCCAAAATCCAACATGTAAGGGGTTTCCCCAGTTTCTTGTTCGGGGAGTTATTCGGTAAGCCCGTAATAATGAGTGTAACTCATTAATCCAATTCCATTTAGCATCATCTAATCTCTTCTTCAACCCATTCAGTAGAGTTATGTTCGTCACCTCTGTTTGACCATTACTTTGGGGATGACGTGGAGCATAATGGACTTTTTGAATGTTGGACTGTAGGCAGTACGCTGCAAACTCATCATTGTCAAATTGGGAACCATAATCAGTGATAAAGGCATGGGGCAGACCATATCAGCAAATAATATTCTTCCAAATGAATTGATAAACCCTTTCATAGGCCATATCGATGAGAGGTTCAACTTCCATCCACTTTGTGAAGTAATCAACAACTACCATCAAATATTTAAATCGCCCTCTTGTGGTTGGCAGAGGCCCAACTAAATCTATTCCCCACATAGAAAATGGACAGGGTGAAGTGATTGGTGTTAGAAGCGCCTGAGGAGTTCTTCGTATAGTAGAAAATCGTTGACACTTGTCACATCTTTTAGCATAAGCTGTACAATTAGCGTGCATTGTAGGCCAGCACTATCCTTGCGTTCTCATTCTCTGTAGTAGAGTTCTTCCTGCTACATGAGCCCCACAATATCCTTCATGAATTTTCTCTATTAGGTCCTTTACTTCTGCGGGATGAACACACCTCTGTAAACTAGCTATCAAACCTCTCCTATACAGAACTCCATTATTTAAAATATATCTGGCAGCCTTGTACTTCAACCTTTTATCTACAAGTAAGTTGGCTGGTAAAATGCCTTCTTCAATATAGGCCCTGATGGGATCCATCCAAGATGATCCCATATCCAAGGCGATAAAATTCACCATCAGGTCTTCATCAATACGTCTTCTTGTAAGTACTTCAATGCGGATTGTTCTTCATAACTCGGTGCGAGTAGCTGAGGCTAACCGAGCAAGTTCATCTGCCCTTGCATGCTCCAGTCTAGGTAAACTAACCACCTGAACAACTGCCAAATTGGCTATAATCTCCAGAGCCTTGGTTAAGTATCTTGACATGAACTCCCTTTTTGCTGCATAAAGACTTAGCATCTGATTCACCACTAATTGTGAATCACTGAACGCCACAACTTGCTATGCACTAAATGATTTAGCTAAGTTTAGTCCCACAATCACATCTTTATACTCAGCTTCATTATTGGAAGCTTGGAAGTGGAAACGCATAACATATTCAATGTCTATCCCATTCGGACTGTTGAGAATAATTCCAGCTCCGCAACCTGTTGCACATGAAGAACCATCGACATATAAATTCCATATAGGAATATTATCATCAAACCCTTGGTCTCAAAAAATCCCTTGATGGAATATCTTTTCCTTTATTTCTTCATACTTCTTCTTTAACTCTTGTACCTTACCAGAGGATTCTAGTTGATCGGTGGTCACCCCTTCTGGAAATTCTCCTGCAGGGAGTTGATCGGGGATATTTTATGTTGATCCTCTAACATCCTTGCATTGCTCTGCATTAGCCTCTTGTTAATCAGAGACATCTGGGTAGGTAAACTCAGCAATAAAATTCGCCACTGCATGTCCTTTGAGAGAGGATCTTAGCTCATAGATAATGTCGTACTCCCCTAACTCCACTACCCAATACATCAACGCTCCAGACTTTTTTGGATTATGTAAAGCCTGTCTGAGTGTCATGTCAGTATATACCACTATTGTATGGGCTTGAAAATACGATTTCATTCTCCTGCTCGCTTCAATCAATGACAATGACAACTTCTCCAATTATGGATACCTGATTTTTACTCCCTTGAATGCCTTGTTAGTATAATAAACTGGTTTTTTCACTACGTATTCTATTCTTATCAAGGCTGAACTGACTGCACTTTTTGAAATATCTAAGTACAAGTATTGCTTTTCTCCCGCTACTGGCCTGGACAATAAAGGAGGTGTCCCCAAGTATCTTTTCAACTCTAAGAACGCCTTCTCACATTCGTCGTTCCATTCAAAGGTCTTTTTGAGCACCTTAAAGAATGGAAGACATCTATCAGTTGCTCGGGAGATGAATCTATTGAGAGCTGTAACATGCCCCGTAAGGCTTTTCACTTCCTTCTTAGTGGTTGGAGATTGTAAATCTAGCAAGGCTATTATCTTGTCATAATTTGCTTTAATACCTTTTTGATTCATAATGTACCCAAGGAACATGCCTTTGTGTATGCCAAAAATGCACTTGGTCGGGTTCAGCTTCATCTGGTACTTCTCCGATTGATCAAATGTTTGGCATAAATTAGTTATATGGTCAGCCGCTTTCTTGCTTTTAGTCAACATGTCGTCGACATATACCTCTATATTTTTGCCAATCTGCTCCGTAAATACCATGTTTACCAGCCGTTGATATGTAGCACCTGCATTTTTAAGACCAAAAGGCATAACATTGTAATAATATATTCCTCGTAGGGTAATGAAAAAGGTACTTTCCCTGTCTTATGGCTTCATTTTAATTTGATTATATCCAAAATAGGCATCCATGAAGCTTATCAGCTCATGACCCGAAGTTGCGTCCACTTGCTGATCTATTCTGGGCATAGGAAAATATTCTTTCGGGCAAGCTCTATTCAGATCTGTGAAGTCCACACACATTCTCCACTTATTCTTATTCTTCTTCTTGACCATCACATCATTAGCCAGCCAATCTGGATATTTACGTCTTCGATAAAAGAAGCTTTTTTCAGCTTTTCCACTTCTTCTTGAATAGCCTGGTTCTTCTCTGAACTAAAGACTATTCTTTTTTGATCCACTGGTTTGATCTCCTTGTTGACATTGAGCTCGTGGCAGAAGAAAGCTGGGTCTATCCCAGGTATATCCTCGTGACTCCACGCAAATACCTATTTTCTTAGCTTCAAAAATGCTACCAGCTCCTGCTTTAGCACCGGATCAAGTGAAGCACCAACCTGAGTTGTTATTTCTAGTTGCTCGCTATCCAAAATAATACTTTTTGTTGTCTCCATGACTTGGCATTTAACGAGTTTCGTTTCATCTCTTGGGTATAAGGTTTCAATCTTAGACTCATTAGATTCATCCACTTGAAAGGTGGTTATTTTCTTCCTAACATTCTCTAATTCCTCTTGCTCGACAGATGATTAGTATCATTCCCGAGATACTTTTTTTATCTCCCTTTACAATTCCAACCCCGCCGTTGGTCGGGAACTTTAAGCACTGATGTACAGTGGATGGAACTGCTTCAAACTTTTTCAGGCCTAATCTTCCCATGATTATATTATAGGCTGATTGGACATTCTTTTCCATTATAAAGAAATGCACCTTCTCTGTTCTGCTAGCTGGCCAGGTACCAATCAACATGTTTAACTTGATCGTTCCAAGTGGAAAAACTTTTTCTCTAAAAAAAAGCCAATGAGGAGCCTGTGATACGGCTCCAACTGACCAAGTTTTAAGTTCAAACTATCGAAACAAGGGTAAAACATGATATCTGTCGAGCTAATATTATCCACCAGCACTCTTGAAACGATTACATCCTTCATTCTCATTTTAATCACCAGAGGATCATCATGAGGACACAAAATGTCTTCCAGATCATTTTTAGAAAATCCAATGACCAGCTTATCTTTGTTGACCTTCCTCGGGCGATCTTCTTCTGTTAGATTTATTCGTTGTATATAGGAACAAGCTTGAGCCTCATTGAGGTAAGATTTTCTTTTAATAGTATGATCACCCCCTCATGCATCTCCACCTGTAATCATGTTATAATCAAATGAACCAAAACGAATAAAAACTACCTCACATTCAGGTTGTCTTGTCCTTTTGGGGAGATCGAGATTATCTTCAGGGACATCTTCATGGTCCATTTTCTTATCTTCTCTTGGTCGGCAAGGAGATTTGGACCTCTGCCGAGCTGTGTTGTTAGTCCTTCTACTGTTATGACGATCAACAAAGTTGTTCAGCTTTCCTCGTCTAATGAGTGACTCTATCTCATTTTGGAGAGCTACACACTGCTTGATCGTGTGACCATCATCTTTATGGAACTCGCAATATTTGGGTTTGTCCCTCCTCTCAGGGGCTGTCTTTAGCTTTTCTGGCCAATTCAATTCCTCGTTGTTCTTGATTTTCTCCAGAAGGTGGTTTATATCCACCTTTAAGGGAGTATAATTTGTATACTTCCTTAAGTGATCCAATGTTTGTTTGCCTTTCGACTGCTTTCTCCCACCATTACTCTTGTGATCTTTTTTCTCCGACTTGCCTTCAGCTTTAGCCTCCACCTTTGACTGAGCATTCTTCTTTTTAACCATTGCCTCCTCGACATTCAAAATTTTTGCTGCTTTAGCCATCAATTTAGCCATGGATTTAACGGGATCCTTGGCCAAGGTGTAATACAACTTGTCTGGCAAAATACCACTCATGAGAGCTGTGATGGTTGTCTTCTCCTCATTGTCTATGACCTCAAGTTTCTCGTTGTTGAAAAGAGTGCTGTAATCCCTGGTACTTTCACTTGCTTTCTGCTTAACACTCAATAAATGTTCTACCCTTTTAACTGGCTTTGCACCAAAATAAAAATTTCCTATAAGGAGCTCTGCCAGTTGGTGGAAGGTTGCAATCTGCCCCCGAGGAAGGCTATTGTACCATATCTGAGCAGATCCAATAATGGTTCCTGGGAATGCCCTGTACCTTATTTCATCTGGGACTCCATAAATATCTGCTGCAGCTTGTTACCGCTCTATGTGAAGAACAGGATCAGTTTTTCCATCGTACTTTGGTGTGAGCACAGGAGCCTTGAACTTTGTTGGTGTGAAAAAATCCACAATCGCTTGTACAAATGGAGATCCCTTAATAAAGGTTCTTTGGAGAGGGTTTTTGGCCTTAGCCATCTCTCCTAACCTGTCTTCCAACCTCTGAATAGATCATTTCCATGTTTTATTTCCAGCCCCTGATTTATTTATGTATATCCTAGAAACAAATCACACAGAATTCTCCTCTTGGGATCTTTCTTTGCAAGCTACAGGTCTTGGGTTTGGATGTGATTGGGATGAGCCTTCCCTCAAATCATTTGGTCATTGAGAATTTCTTGACGCAAATCAAGGAGGATTTATGTTACCCCTGGGGCCCAAACGGTCGAAGGGAGAGTCTTTGCTCAACCTTTCCAGAACACTTGGTCTCTATAGAATTAGAATGATGTTTTCCTAAGAATCCAAAATTCTTATAGGAGAAGTCAAACCGGGGTGATAGGATGGATCACTTGAATTCCCAGAATAATGGAATTCAGTATGTCTGGATCATGACATAGATCGTGGTTGTCGTGAAGATGGTGGATGCATGTTTCTTTGGATGCTTCGTTGGCCTGTCTGGGTAGATTCTCCATGTTGAATAGTCTGAATGAACCGTCGCATAGTTTCCTACATAGCCGTTTGTCCCCTGGCTAAGCTTGCCAAGATTCCTGTGATATCGTTTGCATTTGGAGGGGAAGAAGGTTAGGAGGATTCCCTTCATTATTCCTATTGATAGATTCTGGGATATCAACCATTTATGATGAGTTTTTAGTGAAAACGCTATGTACAGTGGTTTCCCACGGACGGTGCCAATTTGTTGATGTAAAAAACCAGATTTGATCTAATTAATTAATCACATATAAATATGAGTAAAGAAATAAGATAAGATATTTTTAAAGTGGTTTAGCCTTAATGAAATGGCCTACGTCCAATGTTTTGCATTACGGGGTGTCTTGCGTTGATCTCAATTATGTTTTCCTGGTTGGCTTACCCTGCCATGAGGGTATTATAAAGTATTTGTAGCCCTTGGGTTGTCAATGTGAATATATAATATGCCTTTATCGAATAGGCATATACATCTGTACATGGTAAGGAATGATTTTAATACAATAAACATTGAATCCGTCTGGTCGTTTAGTCTTCCCAATAAGTTGCTCGGTACGTTGAGTAGCTCGGTACTCTAAGTAGATCGGTACTCTGAGTAGCTCAGTACATTGAGTAGTTGGGTACTTGATCTTGTGCCATGTTGGATGACTCATGTCTCCATATAATTGTGCCACATCAGCTGACTAATTTTTATATCAACACATTACATAAACACGTCACCGTCACATCTTCTCAGTACTCGAAGACAATTATTGATGACCGTCAAATTTTGCAAGATTTGATTATCTGAACAATCATAGTAGAACTATGTGATCTTTATTGGTAAAGTTTTTTTTAAAATATCTTTCGGTGTTTAGTTATATTTTATGAGGATTGTTTTTCATAAATAAACTCAAGTTTTTATAAGGAAAATTTTCAAATAAAAAAAATGACGCCTCGTTCGAACGAGGTTGATCGACGTTTGAACAAGATGCTAAGGATATGCAAAACACGTTCCACTATGACCTCGTTAGAAGTCTATGTTCGAAGTTGTTCTAACGAGTTCAGGATGTTGTTCGAATGACATCCCTTTTCGTTCAAATGACCAAGCGGATTTTTTTAATGATATCCATCCCAAATCTTTTGTGTTTATCCTTTTTTCTTATAAAAGGCTGAATGGGATCAGCTAATTCAAGAACTCTTTTCCAAAAAGAAAAATACCTTTTGATTTCTCTTTTGTGATCAAAACTCCTCATAATCATATTCCTCAAACTTTAGAAATTATTCAAAATCAATTTTATCAACCAAAGAATATTTCTTGTGATACACCCTTCTAGAGACTTTTTTTATATAGATGATTTTGTGAAATGAGATTTCACTGCTGAAGAAGAAGGATGAATCTATGGATATCGAGGGTAGACCGCTACTTGTTGACGGCTTTGGAGACGAGTCGTATCAATTTGAGTTTTTTTATAAATATTTACAAGTCTAACTTAGTGTAGCTATGTATCTTATAAGTCGTTTGTATTCATAAATTTCCAATAGTGCTGAATCAAAGGTTTTACCCTGTAAAGGGAATTTTCCTCATCTTAATTGGTTTTGCATGTCTGGATTGAATATTGCAAATCAATATTTGGACACATCTCGTACGCACCCTTAATTAATTGAAGATTAAAATTTGATTAATAATTGAATTTGTATGTTGGGGCATTTAATTAAATAAATTAATCCATTAGTTCTTTCACACTCTTAGGGCTCAAGACAACCCTAGTCTGAACTTCTTTGGTGGGATCATCCTCATCACTGCATATGGTGATCAACAGTTGGCTCACCTCTTTGTTCTTACCGTTGTTGCGCTAACCTCTATCGGTGTCTTTGGATATAAATTCCTTAAAGTAACCCCTCTTTATTACCCCCCTCGACGACTTATTTGAGCTTGAAGCAATCACTAGTGTTATGATCATGGTCTCTATTAAATCGATAGTACTTTGACTTATCTCTTTTTCCTTCACTAATACTCATGGGCTTTAGGGGAGGAGAGAGATCTTGAGCTTATCCTATTACGAAAACATCATCTACGGTGACTGTGAGTGGAGTAAAATGATTTGCCTATAGAGGCCCATTATTTTTACCTTTGTTCTTCTTCTTCTTGGCCTCTGTGGCCTCAGAGGATTCCCAAGGATAAGAGAAGACATTTTTCCTCTTTCCCTTCTAAGGGGTGGTTATGCCATATTTTGCTGAGATTGCATCCTTAGTAATCATATATTTCTAAGTCCTTTTTGAGAAGCTCAGTAATATATTATAAATGCTTATTACTATAAAACCTTAACAAGTCTTCTCAAGTATGGCCTGAGATGAAATCCTCCATGCAAATGGTGTCATTCAGATCGTTCACTTTAAGATCTTCTTGATTAAGTTTGTTGGCATATTCCTCGAGAGACTCTATAGTCTTTTCTATAAAGCGGAGGAGGGAGATGACAATCATCCTCATCTTCTGTGCCTTGATGAAATTGCTGATAAAGGACCTTGCCATCTCAGTCAAGCTTGTAATGGTCCCTAGTTCGATCTTGGAAAACCAGTGCCTAACCGTTCCCCTCAACTGGGGAGTTTTAAGGAGCATGAGAGATATATAAGTCTCCAAATGATCAATAGTAGGTAACTTCCAATTTGGGGAAAAGAATAATCTCGAAGATCATTGGAAAATTGAGACATCGTCTTTTAGAGAGCCAAATTTATGGTGCTATGAGTTTTGCACATTCAACTAGTTGAGGAAGTTCCCAATCTTTCTTGCATCTTCTTGATCTTATTGTACCTGGGCCTAGCCACCCTGGAACCTTTTTGAGATTGTTCTCTAGAATGTGATAATATGACCTTGACAGGAATGCGGGTTGCTGATCGTTGGAGGGGACCTAGGCACACCCTTTAGATCATTATCCACCTCCAAAGCAGGCTCGTAGTTCTCCCTAGTACCACTATGCTTGGGTACAACAAATTATTCTTCTACTGGGTAAAGGAAGTCTACTGAGTATGGTAACTATCTACTCCTGGAGCTTTTTTTGTCGAGCTTCCATTTCTTTGAAAGAATGGGAGAAAATGACATTGGTTGGCATCTTTAAAGGAGTAAGATGTGTGTTTGAAAGCAATGGAACTTGTCATTCCCACAGACAATGGAAAACTGATGGATGTTGAAATCGTAAATAATCAAAGAACCAAAAGGCTCGCCCCTTTATACCTCAGATAGGTTAGATGAAAGAAGTGTCAAAGTGTGATATATATATATATATATATAATGTGGTTCGGACCTCAAGACAGGGTCCTACGTCTATTGTCAAAGGATGATATGTTATTTTTTAGGTCATAAAAAAGTTATTACAATCTATTAGACCTCTTGAGCTTACCCAAGAGAGTCTGAGTATAGAGAACAACAAATAAACACTTGTGAATGCGAAATGTTAGACCTGGCAACGAGTAGTGTCAAGTCGTGTTCATGTCAATTTTTATCATGTTCGGGTCTAATCGGGTTTGTGTCTAAATGGGTGAATTTTTTATCGTGTGAAAAATTCATATTTAAACCCGACCTATTATCTTAAAGTTCGTGTCATGTTCACCTATTATTACCTATTAAGATAATGAATTTATTTGAATCGTATACAAGTTGACATAAGTGATCATTTTTAAACACAATTAGACCTATTAATCATTGATATTACTAACTTTCTCGTTTAGTAAAAAATTTTTATGAATAAAGTAACATTAACATACATAAACTCTTTATAAGTATGAACAATATATCTTATTTAATTAAATTGGCGAGTTTTAACCGGCATTATTGGGTATTAACATGCGAAGGAAATCAACCCTAATCCGACCGATTTGACCTAAAACCATTAAGGGTCCACTCGTTAACTTATAACTTCGTATCGATTCATGTCGTGTTATCGTATTGTCCCACGTTTTGCAAGGCCTCCATCCTTCCCTATATATATGAATTCTTATTTCCATGCATACTAAAGTAGTGACATAACAAGTCAAGTGTTGTCCACCCCGCCACCCTTAAACGGAAAGCTTTGATATTTTATGGCCCTTTTACGGTCTGATCCTTGAACTAACAATTTTGGACAAAAAATCGGGCCTAACAAATTTTAAATGATTAGGTTCAACATATAAATACTCCCGAATTAAAATAAACACACACTTCACATAAATTCAAGCGCCAAAAACTAGGTATTATCTCTTCGATCAAAACCCTAACCGTACTGTTTCTTCGATCAAAACCCCAAAGTGATTCTCATTCTCAATCAAATTTTGGTCCAACAACAACCTATAAATACCCTTGAATTCCAAAAAAAATACACTTCACAGAAATTCAAGCGATCAAAACCCTAATCATGGAAGTTCTAACAAACATTTCACATTCTCAATCAAATTCTACCAAACAACACTAACAAGTATGGATACGTGCTCTCATATATGTATTTGATGTAATATATTGTGAATTAAAAGTAATATTTTGTTCTTAAGTTTTGTTCTCAAGATTATATCATACACTTTGTATATGTTGTGTTCTTAACATTTTGTTTTTGATATCACTTGTTTGTCCTTGTATTTTGAGTGTTATCCCATGTACTATTTTTCTGTCCTTAGGTTTTTTATAACATTTTCCTTATTTTATTGTGTATTTTGTGTTCTCAAATGTATAAATTTGTAGACATTATACATGAACTGATGAAATCACATTATTCTTGTTCATGATATGAAAAAATATATTTTTTGCCCTAATTTTAAATGCAAAACACACTTTTTGCATGTTGAGGCTTGCACATTTATGTATTTTATCATTGTACAATTCCTCGTGTATACATCATTTATTGAGGACTGGGAATATATACATGATTGGAATATGTTCATACTCTTTGTATTTGTATATGTCCTATATTAATTGTGATCCGAGCCAGATGCATTTATTTAGGGCATCATGTACTTTATGAATTTTGGTCATGTATTTGCATACGTAATGTATTATGTGCATGTACTTTATGATTTTGAGTGTGCTTTCAAACAGTACACGCAAATTCATAAAGTACGTGCACATTGAAATTGATTTGGTTCAATCAATTATGCGTGTACTTTTATATACTATGCGTGTACTCTATGTAGTATATATGTCATCTCCATATTTAATAGATCCTATGTTATTGTGGTCTGCGCCAACGACATTTGAATGGTATTCCTCTCCATTCTTGTGGTCCACGCCAACGAAATTTATTTAGAATTGTATGTACTTTATGAATTTAGGTCCTGTATTTGTATAGGTGTTGTATTGTCTGCATGTACTTTATGAATTTGCATGTACTTTCAAATAGTTATGCAAATTCATAAAGTACACGCACATTGAAATTGATTTGGTTCAATCCAAAGTGCGTGTACTTTTAAGTATTATGCGTGTACCTTATGTAGTTGTTGATACAAAAATTAGTCAGCTGACGTGGACCAATTTTATGAAAACACACATCATCCAGCATGGCACAAGTTCAAATACCGAGCTACTTAGTGTACCGAGCTACTCAGCGTACCAAGCAACTTATTGGGAATGCCAAATGACCAGACATATTCAATGCTTATTGTATTACAGTCATTCTTTACCATGTACAGATGTAAATACCTATTCGATAAAGGTACACTATCTATTCACATTGACAGTCCAAAGGCTATAAATACATTATAATACCCTCTTGGCAGGGCAAGCGAGAATAATCGAAACCTAGGAAAGACATCAAGTAATACAAACCAGTGGACATAGGCCATTTCCTTAAGGCCGAACCACTTTAAAAATCTCGTCTTATTTCTTTACTGATTTTTATTGTGATTAATTAATTAGATAAAATCTAGTTTTTTACATCAACAGATTGGCGCCGTCTATGGGAAATGACTATACATAGCATTTTTCATGAAAAACTCATCACAAATGGCTAAAATCCCAGAATCCAACAATAGGAATAATGAAGGGAATCCTCCTAACCCTCCTGCCACTCCAAATGAAAATGATTTAATAGGAATCTTAGCTAGCTTAGCCACAAGGCAAGAAGCAATGAAAGTAACTATGCGACGGTTATCTCAAACCTTTCAAAACGGAGTATCTGCCCAGACAAGCCAAAGAAGCGTCCTGAGAAGCATGCATACGCCATCTTTGCAAAACGTTGAGCCACAACCTCTGTCACTATCCAGGCATACTGAATTCAATTATTTCGGGAATTCAAGAGATCCATTATATCGCCCTGGTGTAACTTCTCCTATAAGAATTTTAGATTCTCAGGAAGATATCACTCTAACTCCATAGATACCAAGTGCTCTGGAAAGGTTGAGCAGAGCCTCTCCCTTCGACCATTTGGGCCCCAGGGGGAATAAAAATCCTCCTCGGTTTGCGTTAAGAAATTATCAACGAATAAATGATTTAAGGGAAGGCTCATCCCAATCACACCCAAACTCGAGAACTGCAGCTCGAAGAGAAAGATCCCAAGAGGAAAATTCTATGCGATATGTTTCTCGGGAAAATAGCAATAAGTCATGGGCTAGAAACGATGTATGGAAAGGATCTATTCATAGGTTGGAAGACAGATTAGGAGAGATAGCCAAGGCTAAGAACCCTCTCCAAAGAACATTTATTAAAGGATCTCCATTTGTATAGGAGATTGTGGATTTTCCCACACCAGCAAAGTTCAAGGCTCCTGTGGTCACACCAAAGTACGATGGAAAAATATTTCATGCCCTTCACATAGAGCAGTACCAGGCTGCAACAGATATTTATACAGTCCCAAATGAAATGAGGTGCAGGGCGTTCTGAGGGACCATTACCGGATATGCTCAGATATGGTAAAATAGACTTCCTCGGGGTAGGTTGCAACCTTCCACCAACTGGAAGAGCTCTTTATAGGTAATTTATATTTTGGTGCAAAGCCAGTTAAAAGTGTAGCACATATGTTGAGTGTTAGGCAGAAAGCAGGTGAAAGTACTAGGGATTACATCACTCATTTTAACAACGAGAAACTGGAGGTCATAGACTATGAGGAGAAGACAACCATCACAACTCTCATGGGTGGTCTTTTGCCAAACAAGCTATATTACACCTTGGACAAGGATCCCGCCAAATCCATGGCTGAATTGATGGCTAAAGCAAAAAAAATTATGAATGCCGAGGAGGCAATGGATGCAAAGAAGAATACTCAGGCAAAGGTGGAGGCTAAAGCTGAAGGCAAGTCAGAGAAAAAAGATCACAAGAGTAACGGTGGGAGCAAGCAGTCGAAAGGCAAAGAAACATTAGATCACTTAAGGAAGTATACAAATTATACTCCTTTAAAGGTGGATATAAACCACGTTCTTGAGGAAATTAAGAACAATGAGGAATTGAATTGGCCAGAAAAGCTAAAGACATTCCCTGAGAGGAGGGACAAATCCAGATATTACGAGTTCCATAAAGATCATGGTCACAGGACCAAGCAGTGTGTAGCTCTCCAAAATGAGATAGAGGCACTCATTAGACGAGGAAAGCTGAACAAGTTTGTTGATCGTCAGAACGATGGAAGGACCAACAACAGAGCCCAGTAGAGGTCCAAATCTCCTTACCGACCAAGAGAAGAGAAGAAAAGGGACCATGAAAATGACCCTGAAGATGATCCCGATCTCCCAAAAAGGCTAAGACAACCTGAATGTGAGGTATTTTCGATACGTTTCGGTTCATTTGATTGTAACATGATTACAGGTGTAGGCGCAGAAGGAGGTGATCATTCCATTGAAAGGAAATATTACCTCAATGAGGCTCAAGCTTATTCCTATATACAGCGAATAATCCTGGTTGAAGAAGATCGCCCAAGGAAAGTTAACAAATATAAGCTGGTCATTGGCTTTTCTAAAAATGATTTGGAAGGAGTCTTATATCCTCATGATGATCCTCTGGTGATCAAAATGAGAATGAAGGACACAATCATTTCGAGAGTGTTGGTGGATAATGGTAGCTCTGTAGATATCATGTTTTACCCTTGTTTCAATAGTTTGAACTTGAAACTTAGTTAGTTGGAGCCATATCACATGCCCTTTATTGGGTTTTCTTGAGAAAATTTTTTTCCACTTGGAATGATCAAAATAGACATATTGATTAGTACCTATCCAGTTAGAAGAACATAAAAGGTGAGTTTCTTTGTGATGGACAAGAATGTCCAGTCAACCTATAATATAATCATGGGAAGAGTAGGCCTGAAAAAGTTTGAAGCATTTCCATCCACAGTACATCAGTGTTTGAAGTTCCCGGCCGAATTTGGGGTTGGAGTTGTAAAGAGAGATCAAAAAGTAACTCGGGAATGCTACTACTCATCCGCCAAGCAAGAGGAATTGGAGGATGCTAGGAAGAAAACAATCACTTATCAAGTGGATGAATCTGATGAGTTTGAGATTAAAACCTTAGACCCAAGAGATAAAATGGAACTCGTTAAAGGACAAGTCATGGAGGGAACATAAACTATTATTCTAGATGATGAGCAACCAGAAAGACCACTCAGATCGGTGCTTCACTTGATCCAGTACTGAAGTAAGAGCTGGTAGCATTTTTTAAGTAAAGAAAACAGGTATTTGCATGGGGTCACGAGGATATACCGGGGATAGACCCAGCTTTCTTATACCACGATCTCAATGCTAACAAGGAGATCAAACCAGTGAATCAAAGGAGAAGAGTCTTTAGTCGAAAGAAGAACCAGTCTATTCAAGAAGAAGTGGAAAAGTTGTAAAAAGCTTTTTTCATCGAAGACGTGAAATATCTAGATTGGTTGACTAATGTTGCGATGGTAAAAAAGAATAATAATAAGTGGAGAATGTGTGTGGACTTCACAGATCTGAATAAAGATTTCCCGAAAGATCATTTTCCTCTGCCCAGAAGAAATCAGCTAGTGGACACAACTTCAGGACATGGGCTGCTAAGCTTCATGGATGCTTATTCTAGATACAATCAAATTAAAATGAATCTAGAAGACAGGGAAAGTACCTCTTTCATTACCCCCTGAGGAACATATTGTTAAAATGTTATGCCTTTTGGTCTTAAAAATGAAGGTGCTACATATCAGCGGCTGGTAAACAAGGTATTTGCGGAGCAGATTGGCAAAAATATGGAAGTATATATCGACGACATGTTGACTAAAAGAAAGAAAGTTGTCGACCATATAACTGATTTGAGCCAAACATTTGATCAACTAGAGAGGTACCAGATGAATATGAACCCGACCAAATGCATTTTTGGCATACGAGAAGGTATTTTCCTCGGATATATTGCGAATCAAAGAGGTATTGAAGCAAACCCGGATAAAATAACAGCATTATTTGAGTTACAATCTCCAACCACCAAGAAGGAAGTGCAGAGCCTTATGGGGCATGTTGCAGCTCTTAATAAATTTGTCTCCCGAGTAACTGATAGATGTCTTCCATTCTTTAAGGTGCTTAGAAAGACCTTGGAGTGGAACGAGGAATGCAAAAAGGTGTTTTTAGAATTGAAGAGATACTTGGGGACACCTCCTTTATTATCCAGATCGGTGACAGGAGAAGAATTATATTTGTACTTGGCTGTTTCAGAAAGCACAATCAGTTCTACCTTGATCAGAGTAGAGAATGGAGTATAGAAGTCGGTTTATTATACTCGAAAATCATTTTGGGGAGAAAAAATAAAATACCCCAAATTGTAGAAGCTGGCGTTGGCGTTAATTGAGGCGAGCAGGAGAATGAAACCTTATTTTCAAGCCCGCACTATAGTGGTATATACTGACATGCCAATCAAACAGGCTTTAAATAAGCCAGAAAATTCTAGAAGATTAATGTATTGGGCAGTGGAGTTAGGGAAATATGACATTATCTATGAGCCAAGGTCCTCTCTCAAAGGACAAGAAGTGGCGGATTTCATTGCTGAGCTTACTTGCCCAGATGTCTTCGATCAACAAGGGGCCAAGGCAGAGCAACTCAAGGAGGGCTGAAAGTCTACTGAAAATACCCCCGATCAACTCCCAGCAATAGAATTGCCAGAAGGGATGGCAACTGATCAACCAGAATCCTCTGGTAAAGTACAAGAGTTGAAAGAGAAGTATGAAGAGATGAAGGATAAGATATTCCATCAATGGATTATGTCAGACCAAGGGTTTGATGATAATATTCCTATATGGAATTTAAATATGTTGAGGGTTCTTCATGTGGGATATATAGGTAGACAAGATAGAATTATTCTAAACAGTCCAGATGGGATAGACATTTAATATGCTATGCAGCTGAGTATGAAGCCGTGATTGTGGGCCTCAGCTTAGCTAAATCATTAAATACAGAGCAAGTTGTGGTATTCAGTGATTCGCAATTAGTGGTGAATCATATGCTAAGTCTTTATGCAGTAAAAGCTGAGTTCATGTCAAGATACTTAGTCAAGGCTTTGGAGATTGTAGCTAATTTGGCAGTTGTTCAGGTGGTTAGAATCCCTAGATTGGAGAATGCAAGAGCAGATGCACTTGCTCGGTTAGCTTCATCTACTCGCACCGAGCTATGAAGAACAATCCCCATTGAGGTACTTGCTAGCAGAAGTATTGATGAAGACCTGATGATGAATTTTATCGCCTATTGAATAAGGTATTTTACCAGTCGACCTACTTACAGCCAAGAGGTTGAAGTGCAAGGCTGCCATATATGTTTTGAATAATGGAGTTCTATACAGGAGAGGTTTGATAGCTGGTTTGCAAAGGTGTGTTCACCCAGCAGAAGTTCAAGACCTAATAGAGGATATTCATGAAGGATCTTGTGGGGCTCACGTAGCAGGAATAACTCTATAACAGAGAATGAGTACGCAAGGGTACTACTGGACAATAATGTGCGTTGATTATACAACTTATGCTAAAAGATGTGATAAGTGTCAGCGATTTTCTACTATACGCAGAAATCCTCAAGCGTTGTTAACACCAATCACTTCACTATGGCCATTTGCTATGTGCGGAATAGATTTAGTCGGGACTCTGTCAAGTACAAGAGGATGATTCAAATATTTGGTGGTAGTTGTTGATTACTTCATAAAGTGGGTGGAAGCTGAACCTCTCCTTAATATGGCCTGTGAAAGGGTTTATCAATTTATTTGTAAGAACATCATTTGCCGCTATGGTCTGCCCCATGCCTTTATCACAGATCATGGTACCCAGTTCGACAATGATGATTTTACAGCGTACTGTCTTCAGTCCAACATTCAAAAATTCCATTCGGCTCCAGGTCATACCCAAAGTAATGGGAAAACATAGGTGACGAACAGAACTCTACTAAATGGGTTGAAGAAGATATTAGATGATGCAAATGGGAATTGGATTAACTAGTTACAGTCAGTGTTGTGGGCTTACCGTGCAACTCCCCGAACAGCAACTGGAGAGACACCATATATGCTAGCTTTTGGAAGTAAAGCAGTGATACCTGCTGAACTAGGATTACCTACTCATAGGGTGATCAATTTTAATTCTCCGATGAGTGATTTGATGAGACACTTGGATTTGGACATGCTCGAAGAAGTCCGAGAAGATGCAACGATCCGAAATACAGCCTATCAGTAAAGGACTGTTATGTTTTATAATAAGAGGGTAAAAAATGTGATCTAAAAGTAGGTGATTACGTGCTCAAGAAATTAATTCAAAATCATAATAAGTTGGAGACCAATTGGCATGGGCCTTATCGCATCACATCAGTTGTCTGACCTGTCACTTACAGAATAGAAACTCCCGATGGGGAAGAATTCAAGAATGCCTAGAATGCAGAGCACCTACGAAAGTACTACCAGTTATGTAACATTTAATATACTCAATTCTTTCATTATGAATGGAAAATATGATTTCCCCATTCATTTGTTTTATTTTTTTCAAAATACTAGTGCTACACACTACACTCAACAGCTTGCAACATTTGAAAAAGCACAACCACCAACTAAAAGTTAGTTGGCATCAATAACCACCAACTAAATGTTGGTCGGTATCAGCAACCGCCAGCCAAATGTTGGTCAACATAAACAAAGACACCAATAATGTTGGTAAATCAATCGAGGAGGGCAAGTATTGCTTGACTCAAACATGGGTGACCCAAGAGGCATCTAAAATGGGCAAGAAGTTGGGTAAAATATCCACTGCCTGGGAACTAAGACAATTATTTATCTATACGTCTAGATAAGATTGTTGTAACTAAGAAGGAACATGGGATAAACATTCCATTGCTTAGGCACTTATGGGTGATAAAAAATCACTATAACTAGACAAACACATGGTGCAAAAGTTCCATTGTCTAGCAATCAAACCAAAAAGGAAAAACTGTCCATTCAAATATATATATTTAACGACTGATTAGATAAGTGACCCGTTATTGTTATTAGTAAAGTACTAGTATCGTTGATCTAATGTTATGAAAAAAGATTGATGGAATAAACATCATGTAATTATTTTATTTCCAAGGAAACAAAATTACAAGAAGATTATTTTTCTTTATTTACAACAACAATTATTAACAAAATATAAATAGACTATTCTATTAGTTTCTTTCCTTCAGATTTTGATACATGGTCCATTCTAGCTGGAGGGTCATCTAAAGCATATGAAGAATTGATAAAATTTAAGTCCTGAAGCATTTTGGCGGTACTTGAACTTGGTCGGTTTAGCAAATGAGGAGGTCAGGATATCTCAAATTCTTCATGAAGACCATAATCACCTAGGTACTTGGAAATCAAACAATGAGGAATGGAGCGAACTGGAATCCAATTAACATCTAGATGGAAAGGTGGTTTTGGTAGATCAAGTAGTCCAGAGTCATACCAATCCCACAGTTCAGTTCCTTGCTCAACTTTCATTATAGTTAAAGCGTTCGTCCATCCCTGTTTGTACCCTTCATTGTTTGATTGCTTCAATCTGGCATCAAGATGATATAAAGCCCCATTGTATCCCTCCATCTAGAATTCTCTGGGATGCTTGTGAAACTGATAAGTTAGCCGTTCAACATGTTGGTGTAGTCTTGTCAGCACACTTTCTTTATTCTGCAATGAAGAACTTTGTGTGGACAGTTGTTCTGTTAGAGTTTGATTTTTCTGGGACATCTCTCCCAAAGCTTGATTTTTCATCTTTAATTGAGCAGCTTGATTTTCTAAGACTTGTCGAGTTTTATTCTTTTCAATGCTACTTCTACTTGCTTTTGTTCTACCCCGAGAAGTGGATGCAGGTATAATTCTTTTCAAAGTTTCCAATTCTTCTCTTAATGAAGCATTTTCAGTCTCCAAAAAAGGAAATACCTTCATCATTAATCGGGACTATAGCTCCAGGGGAAGAAGCAGATTTTAAATTTGTCAATTCTTCTCTCAAAGCGTTATTTTCCTTCTCCAGCAGTTTGTCAATATTCTATTCTCCTCAATTTCAAATTTCAACACACGCTCTCTTTTATTATGGGCAGAAATGAATGTATCATTTCCCCGAGCAGCGCTTAACTGTTGGTATTTTTTCTCATATCATTCATGAAGAAGAGCAGTGGCTTTATTGTGTTGAAGTTGAAGTTCTTCAATCATTCCTTGAGTTCTTCAATAATTTTGTAGTAAGATATGTTATTCGCTACTACATGATCAAGTAATCATTTTAAGTACTGGTATGCCTCAATTTCTCGTTCAGAGGCATTGGGACCAAGGATGTCAATTATTTGTGCTTCGATAAAATATGCACGACCAGCTTTGAAGTAGTTTGTACATTTCTTCATCAACTCTGTATCATGACCTGACAATTATTCCATCCTGGTAATAAACTAGCAAGGAAAAGTAAAAACAGATCAACAACAGATATATTGAACAGTAGAGGAGAAGTTCAGATAAGTAACAAGTCAATTTTATTGATCATAACAAATGGGAGTACAACCAGAGGTACAAAAAAAAGGGAAAATAGACGAAAGTAAAGAAAAAAAAAATGTCGAACAACTCTACACCTTCTCCTTATCCCCCCACCACCTTCTCAGCTGATTTTGAAGAAGGAGTTGGTTGCTGAAGTTGCTCGGAAGGCAGTGAATATTGTTCGGAGAAAGGCGTTATCTTCTGGGCTTGCTCGAAAGGTTGAGGGATAATGGAAACAGGTGTTTTCTCCACCACCATCAAAGAAGATTCATCATATCCAAATTCATCTTCATTTTCCTCTCCAATGGTAGGAGGAGGGCCATGAACATGTTTTTGAAATAATTCATAGTCTTCGGTAATGTTCCATTCTTTCAGCGCTAAAACCCATCCATCCCTGAAGAATTTAAAACTTGAATACTCAATTCGATCAGAGGCAACATCTAGAGCCTTATTCCACCCTTTGTCCCAGCTAGAGCCAAAGGCATTTTTCACAGCAGATTTCCTTTTCGTCCTCTCCGAGGAAGCCTTCTCCCTAAGTAGATCTTCAACAAATTTTTCCTCCTGTTCAAGATCTTTCTTACGTCGTTCAGCCTCTTCAAGATTTCTCTCATCTTCTTCCTTACTGGTAATAATGACCTTTAATGCCTCCTTTGCAGCATCCATGGCTTTTTGTTGAGCTACTTCAGCATCCTTGATTTTATTCTCCCATGAAGTTCTATTATCTTCATATTTTTGTCGGGAGTCCTCTAAAGATTTTGATAACCCGGCAAGGGCCTCTTCTACTTCATTGGAAGAGGAAGCAGCTTTGATAGCTTCATCCTTTTCCAAGATATTATTGAAATACACCAAAAACTGCAAGACAAAGAGAAACTCAAGTTAGTATATAAAAATTAAAAGCAGAACTGAAATGTTAAGATAAAATAACACTTACTAATGCAAGGTGTTGGGCAACCAAATCAGAGACTTTTTTCTTGAGGAGTAGAGGTCTCAATAACTCTGTGATCTGGGAGAGTTCCATACCAGATCAATTTCTTGGCCAAACTATGAGTAATGAAAGCTGGAGGACCAACACGCAAGGAAGGTAATTCAACCCAACAGGTTGAGCAGCAGCATCAATGGCCCTTTCAACAGGACCCTTTCTTAGTCTTTTCAAAGTGCGGCCTCTTCAATTAAAGGTACTGCCTCTTTTTTAGCAGCATGGAGCTTCTTGGTAACCTCCTTACCAGATATAGTTTCCCCCTCAGATGGAGCCACGTACTTTTTCTTAATCCATTCAGTTGAGACATCTTCTTTGTTCTTTTTTGCCCCATCAGCACTAGGGACAATCTTAGCAAAGAGATCAAGAATTTTCCTCTTCTACGTCATCAGATCAGTAAGGGAGGTACCCAAATCAAAGGAAGATTCTTCAACAACTGAAGAAGATGCTAGACTTTGCTCAATATCAATCACCAAAGTAGGTGGTGCAATAGGCCGAGCAATAAAGGAAGAAGTAGTGTTCTTCTATTCTAACAAATAGGAAGCAGATCTCACGTGCTCCCCATTAACTGATTGTTGAAGACCCCAGATAAACTTCAACTCTTTTATATTAATATCACTCCCTTTTAGGGGTTTTCTTTTACTATTAACTGTAAATTAAAATTGAAGAAAGCAAAAGTCAATGAAACATTTTATCAAACAAACACAGAGCTAGTTTAAAAATAAAGAACAACTTATCCCATTATCATAAGGTGGACATCTGGGACCTTGGTACACATCATCACCATTTAATGGAGGGTGTTGCCAATTTTTCATCATAATCCCATGATCAAAATAATTCCTATTAGAATCAGGGAGATTGACCACCAAGGCTCTATTAACATACCTAGTTTTTAAATAAAAAGTAGTGTTGTTGGTGACCCATTTATAACAAAACATAATTTCAGGAATCCCTAGGTGAGTTCCATGTACTTAATTTATCCTTCGTGCTCCATTAACTACCCTCTATGTATTTGGAACTACTCTTGCAGGTACAATATCAAAATATTGGCAAAATTCCAAACACAGGGGATTGGGCGGGAAAGAAAAACCACATTCATCCATAAAAATGGAAGGACACTAGTGTCCCTCCGCTAAAGAAAAGAAATTATAAGGATAAATAGGTTCTTCCAAATCAACCCAGGAAGGAATCATAAAGTCGGTTCTAAACTTATCCAATGACTCAATAGAATAAACCATGGTGACTAAATCAAAGAAAGAAAAAAGAAGGAAGAAATTCTTACAGAAGATTAAGGAATCAGCTAAGACAGATAACAGAAAGAATGTTTGTAAGGAGAAAAATGAGAAAATAAAGACTTTGGAAACAAAGATGGCAAAAGGTAGAAGACAATCAGATTTTACCATCTTTATATATGCTGCCTCGAAAAATGAGAAAAGTAATAATTAAAAGCGACAACGGTTGCGTTCTCGATGGCTAATCAAAGGAAAAAGATGTAGATACCCGAGTGGTTATCAGAATTCAAAATATTTACAAATTTGCCATTTCGCGCTCAAAACTCTTACGCAAAGTGGAAAATTTTTACAAGTGTTGAAGATCTGTGATTAACCAAGACATGGAAAATATGTACGAACAACTTTTTGGGTAAAATATTCCACACTCTCGCATCCAACGTCAACTGTGAAACATTGGGGGATTCTGTTGATACAAAAATTAGTCAACTGACGTGGACCAATTATATGAAGAGACGCATCATCCGACATGGCACAAGTTCAAACACCGAGCTACTCAATGTATCGAGCTACTCAGCGTACTGAGCTACTTAGTGTACCAAGCAATATATTGCTAATGCCAAATGACCTGACATATTCAATGCTTATTGTATTATAGTCATTCCTTACCGTGTATAGATGTAAACGTCTATTAGATAAAGGCACACTATCTATTCACATTGACAACCCAAAGGCTATAATTACATTGTAATACCCTCTTGGCAGGGCAAGCGAGAATAATAGAAACCTAGGCAAGACAACAAGTAATACAAACTAGTGGACATAGGCCATTTCCTTAAGGCCGAACCAATTTAAAAATATCTTGTCTTATTTCTTTACTCATTTTTATCTGTGATTAATTAATTAGATCAATTCTAGTTTTTCACATCAATAGTAGTATATATGACATCTCCATATTTAATAGATCATATGTTACTGTGGTTCGCGCCAACGGCATTTGAATGATATTCCACTATTTTAAAGAAGTATTATGGTTGTGTTATTATTTAGGAATCATACTATCAAGCACGTTCAAGTACAAAATTATTGGTTGCACCTTTGAAGATCTTAGCAATACAAAACCTTTCACATTGACACTCAATACTACTTATGATGACGAAATTCATTTTTTGCTTCGCATCAATGATAAAGCGAAAAGGTTACTTGGTGTTTTCCACTAATATGAAGACATTAAGTTTACTTTTAATGTACAAAAGCTTCAAGTAACTGTATCAAAAGCGAATGATTTAGCAAGACGAATTGAGCAGTATTGCTTAAGAGGTTTTGAAAATGCTGGCGCATTTGACATGGATATATTGTATCACTTCTTTTTTGAATATGTTAAAAATAGAGAATCTTGGTTTATAACTTGTCAAACAACATTTCTTAGGTATTACCATGTAACGGACGATAGGTATTACCGTGGTTAGCATGTATTTTATATGAAGTGTTTATGGGAATATTGCATGTACTTTTGTTAAATACACATGTACTTTATTGGTTGAGCCTGTATTTTATTCCAATTCCCGTGTATTTTATTTTTTGTACATATAATTTATCATTATAGGTTTGTAATTTAAATTTTATATGTTTAGATTATTAGAATGGGGATGAAGATGAGGTCAAGAAAAGGAAATAACAACAAAAAGAGCAGTTCTGAAGAAAGTTCTTCAAGCAGTGATGTGGGATATACTCGTGGTATGAATAAACACGACCAATATAGGTCAAATGTTGTTAGATTTTATCATGATTTTTCTACTATTAAAAATAAAATAAATGATAGGCATATTGAACTTCTTAAGAAGACTCTATTCTGGCAGCTTTTCAATGCTTACTACAACGAGGAAGTAATATAAATGAAGCACAAAAAAACCGATAAAAATATTCTATCCATTATCAAGCTCTATAAAATGGAAATGGGGAGTTTTGAGATGAAGAAGAGTGCCAAAATAAGCCCAAAAGATATAAGTGAAATATTTGGGATCCCAATGATAAAGGGGTAACAATCAATAGATCTGAAAAGCAGATTGGTTGCGTCTCAAAAACCTAAATTTCTTGTCCAATACTTCAAAGCTAAAAAACTTGAAAACTCAGACATAAATAAGGGTTTGAAGAAATTGGTAGAGTTTGACATAGATGAGGGCATTACAGATTTAGTAAAACTTGTTTGTTTTCACATTAGGAGAATTTTTGACATCGTACATCAACAGTATTGATGACATGATTAAATATGATTGGTCATCTACCATGCATGGGTTTCTCATCTATTCACTCAACAAAACAACAAGTTCACAACCTTGTACAACAAGTGGATGTGTCATTTCACTATTGGTGAGCAAAACATACTAATGCAGTCCAATAAACAAATTGTAAAAATTATTTAAAAACCTGAGTTCACGTGTACTTTGTAAATATCGGGTGTACTTTCAAAGTACACGTGATATTTATAAAGTACACGCGTGTAGTGATATTTAAAAAGTAAACGCGTTATTTTATTGACGACTGTTGATACCAAATATTATCCACCTACGTGAACCAATCAGAAATAGACATTTGTCTCCTTACGTGGAAACAATCCTACTCAGCAGTTATTTATTCAATTCCAAAAATAGTTACTCGGCAGGCATGACGACCAACATGAAGAATGTCGATCATCAATACTAATGAAGTGCTACTATACCAAAGGCCCTGCTACAAGTTGTTTTCATAACCAACCATCATATTCATTATGTACAGGTGTAAATGCTTGAATATATAAAGGCATTACAACCCTTGATCTCCGAGTGACTATAAATACATTGTATTCCTTTCATCAAAGGCAAGATAGAATGGATTCTAAGATATCCTTCTTAATAAGGATATCTAGCTTTCTGTAATCACCCAAATCAATACAATAATAGTGGACGTAGGCTTTATTTATAGCTGAACCACTTTAAAACTCTTTATATTTTATACGATTATTGAATTACAAACACTCAACACCAAATACAACAACATTCAATACCTAAAATAATTAACTAATAATATAAATATAAAAAACTAAATAAACTGTAAAAACATACTAAAAATTCGAAATACTCACTTGATTTGGGACCCATTGACGTTGAGTGCATCATTTTGTTCCATCGTTCAAGGTTGAGGTTAATCCGGTCGAAATCTGAAATGGATTATTCAGAGGAGAGCAGAGATGGGTTGATTCGGTCGAAATATGAGATGTGTTGAGGTTATTGAGGTTTATCCGGTAAGATATAGGGGAGGGAAGAGGCGAATTATGGGGAGGAGAAAGAGGGGGAAATATAAGAGGCAAATAGGTCCTACAACAAAGTCTTGAACACAAACCGCTTAACTTAGCCCCTTCCCCTTGCGATGTATGAACACAGCCCCTTCCCCTTGCGATTTGAACACAACCCACTTAATTTAATTTCTAGATGGAGCTAAGTCTCCTCTCTATTTTAGATGGGTCTATACCGTAAGCAATCGGATTACTTTTATGATTGGTTTCCCAACACAGGATTAATATATATATATATATATATATATATTCTATAATATTATAATAAACGGTCCGGTCCAATCCTAAGATCAAATTTAAAATGTACATTTTAGACCGAACCGAATATATTCGGATCTCTTAAATTGGACCGAATTAAGATCGATTTATAAAAAAGCCTATATTTTGGGTTCAGTCCAATGGGGTCGGGTTTTTTTTGTCCACCCCTATCGCTCTAATGAGTGGACTGATTCTCAAGAAACTGTATTATACTCTGGCTAAAGATCCTCCTAAAACTATGACTGAGCTCACTGCTAAGACAGGAAAAATAATGAACGTCGAAAAGGTAATGGCTACAAAGCAAAATCCAATTAACAAGCCTAATAAGAAGGATCAAAAGGAATAGAAGCCGAAAAAGGAGGACAAGCTCAGAAAATATGAAACCTATACCCCATTGAGTGTTGGCATTCACCATATCCTAGAGGAAATCAAACACAATAAGGATTTGAGATGGCCTGAAAGATTGAAGGCACCTCCTAATAAGAGGGATAAATCTAAATATTGTGAATTCCATAGGAACCATGGACATACGACAGATATCTATATCGCATTGAAGAATGAAGTAGAATCTCTTATTCGCCAAGGAATGATGAATAAGTTTGTTGATCGACAAGAAGACAGAGAAGCAAAAGGAGGATCAAATTCTTCATGCAAACCTAGAAATAATAAGAAAATAAATTATGAAGATGGATAAAAGATGATCCTGACCTCCCGAAGAATCCTAATCAACCATAACGTGAGGTATATATGATAAGTTTTGGTTCATTTGACTATCATGTAATTACAGGTGGCGATGTAGGAGGAGGAGATCATACTGTCGAGAAAAAAGCCCACCTGAATGAAGCCCAATCAAGTTCTTCTATCTAGTGAATTAATTTGAATGAAGAGAATCATCCTAGAAAGGTCAACAAAGATAAAATCGTAGTCGAATTCTCTAAGAACGATGTCTCTGGGGTGGTTTATCCCCACGATGATCCATTGGTCGCCAAATTCAGGATCTAGGATGCCATCGTTGCTAGGGTTTTAATTGACAATGAAAGCTTTGTAGATATTATGTTTTACCCTTGTTTTTAGAGTTTGGATTTGAAACTCAGTCAATTAGAACCTTACCACAGACCACTAATAGTGTTTTCTGGCCAAAAAGTTTACCTTCTTGGGACAGTCAAGCTAGAAATGTTGTTCGACACTTGGTCGATAAGCCGTACAAAAAAAATACGCTTCTTCGTGATAGATAAAAATGTTCAATCTGCCTATAACGTGATCCTCAACGGGGTAGGATTAAAAAACATTAAAGCTGTACCGTCAACAATCCATCAATGCTTTAAGTTCCCAACTCATTTTGGGGTAGGTGTTGTGAAAGACGACCAAAAAGTGGCGAGAGAATGTTACTACTCTTCAGCCGAGCAAGAGGTCTTGATAGAATTGAAGAAAAAGACCACCACATACCAGGTAGATATTACTGAGCCCAACGGTGATTTTGAAGTTGAAACTTTAGATCCTCGGGATGAGACATAATCAGTTAAAGGGGAGATTTTGGAAGATACTGAAAAAATTATCCAGGATGACAACAAACCCGAGAGGACTACACAGATCGGTTCAACACTGGCTCCTGTCTTTAAACAGGAATTGATTAAGTTCCTGAGGCAACAAAAAAATGTATTTTCTTGGATCCATGAGGATATGCCTGGGATTGATCCCAATTTCTTCTACCATGAGCTCAACATCAATATGGATGCCAAGCCGATCAAATAGAGGCGCGGAGTTTCCAGTCCAGAAAAAAATCAAGTTATTTAGGAAGAAGTAGAGAAGCTTCAAAAAGCTCAGTTTATTAAAGATGTGAAGTATCCGACCTGTCTAGCAAATATTGTGATGGTGAAGAAGAAAAACGATAAGTGGAGGTAGTGTGTATATTTTACTGATTTGAGTAAGCTTGCCCAAAAGACCATTTTCCCTTGCCTAAAATTTATCAATTGGTGGATGCTACATCAGGACATGATCTCTTAAGTTTCATGGAGGCTTATTCTGGATATAACTAGATCAAGATGAAACCAGAAGACATGGAAAGCACAACCTTCATCACTAACCGAAGAACTTATTGCTATAACGTAGTGCCCTTTAGGCTGAAAAATGCTGGATCAACGTATCAAAGGTTGGTGAATAAGGTATTTGAAGAGAAGATAAATGAAAATATGGAGGTATATGTGGATGATATGTTAACAAAGAGTAAGAAAGCCTCATACCATATCAGCGATCTCAATCAAACGTTCAACCAGCTAGAAAAGCATCAAATGAAGCTGAATTCGACGAAGTGTGTGTTCGAAGTACAGGTAGGAATGTTACTCGACTTCATAGTTAATCAAAGGGGAATTGAAGCTAATCTATCAAAGATAAAGACTATGGTCGAAATGCAGTTGCCGACTAGAAAGAAAGAAGTGCAAATGCTCACTGGTTGGGTGGCAGCTTTAAACAGATTTGTTTCTCGAGCAACATATAGATGCTTGCCTTTCTTCAGGGTGTTGAGAACGACTTTCACTACACCAAAATGAAAAAATTGTCACCTTTCATCCGGCCACCTTTGTCAAGGACATTGACCGTGACACAAATCTTGCGTTTTGTGTCACGGTCATTGACCTTGACACGACCGTGACAAAGAATTGTCACGGTCAATGACTGTGAGAAGGCCATGACAAATGTAGTTGTCACGGACTTGTCACCGTCAATGACCGTGACAATTCTTTAAATATTTGTCACGGTCAAGGACCATGACACGACAGTGACAACTTCGTCAGCAAAAATCCTTACCCCTTCTTTTTTCGCGCCGTTCCCTCCCTCTCTCTCTCTACGCTGCTCTCTCTCTCTCTCTCTCTCTCTCTCTTCCATTTATATATATGTTTGTGTGTATATATATGTGTGTGTGTGTATATATGTGGGTGGGTGTGGGGGGGTGGGGCAGGGTGGGGGTAGGTGGTGGGGCAGGGGGCTGTATTTGGGGGGTGGGGCAGGGTGGGGGTGGGGGTGTATGTGGTGAGGGGGGGTGTGGAGGGAGGTGGGGGTGGGGTGGGTGTGTGTGTATATTTGAATTAACCCATGAATTTGTATTTTTGTATTTGAATTAACCCATGAATTTGTATTTTTGTATTTGAATTAACCCATGAATTAGCCCATGAATTTATTTTTGTATTTGAATTAACCCATAAATTTATTTTTGTATTTGAATTAACCCATGAATTTGTCAATTTGTTTGTGGGGGGGGTGGGGGTGGGGGTGGGGAGGCGGGGTAAGTTAAGGTACCATTGTAATTCTCTTAATATCGTGCAAGTACCATATGAAAGTATGATTGCCCCTCACTGTAAATTTGTAAATTAATAATTCTATACGTTAATTGTTAGCTTAATTGATGAAATGAATTAATTGAGTAGATGAATTAGAAGGAGTACGGGATACACATTTGTTGTTGGATTATTTTGTTTAGTAAATGTTTGGTTGGTTAGTTTTAAAAGTGGCATGACCACTGGATTATTGTACATATGGGGTTGGGAATTTTCAACTTTTTTTGAAAATTACTCTGTATATCGAACAATATATATATATATATATATATATATATATATATATATATATATATATATATATAGTATGATAATTAAATGAAACATACTTGAAATTAAATATAGTGCGCATAGATACTAGCCTTCTAGTTCTTATGCGTACGTATTCAATAGCCCTTAGACCCGTTCGAGAGTCATTACCCCTGTAATGAGATCTCTCGAATTGTCCCGTTTGGACAGTTTGAGACTGTATAATTTTTGTATAATATTCTTATTGGCTTACAGTTGTTACTTTTGGAGGAAGTTTTACAGTCGTATCTTAATGTTCTCTGGGTACATACTAGATTGACAAATGTGACTGTTATTTCAATTGCTCAATTGAAATAACACTCACACCTACCAATCTACGTCGTGTACTCGGAGAACTACGTGGATATGCTGTCGAATTTTTTTCAAATCGTACCAATGTGCATGAGCTGTTAAGTATATTACAGAAAAATGCAGTCTTGAATGGGATAGGACCACTCACCCTTTAATAGGATAATTAAATGATGGGATAATTAAATAAAACATACTATAAATCTAAGTTTTGTTTACCTTTAATAGGTGTTTAGTTGTGGTAGCTGTGATGGGATATCCGAAATACAAAGAGTGGATAGGTGAGACAAATAGAATGGGGGATGTGTTTCGCAGAGGTGCTAACGAATTTGTGAAATATGCAAAGAGATGTCATAATGATAAAGAGTTTTCGTGGCCATGTGCTAGGTGTAAGAATGGTAAGGTGTTTGAGTGGAAAACAGTTGAACTACATTTGTTAAGATCAGGTATACAAGATAGTTATCGATTTTGGAGTTTTCACAGTGAATTGAAAGTTCCTTTTGTCCCCGACCAACCTTTACAACAACCTTCAACAAGTAGAATAGATGTAGAAGGGGACGACGTAGATCATAATATGTTAGAGGATTTAGTTAATGATGCGTACGGAGTTTATGAAGCAGAGGAGAATGAGGTTACTGATGATGTAGAAGATTCAAGTGCTCGTGAAGATAACACGATAAAACTTGACGACGACTACCAAAGTTTAAAATTTAAGGCGACCCAACCGTTATACTCTGGCTGTGAGAAAGATCAAACAACTTTACATGCCATGGTTGGTTTGCATAGTTTGAAGATGCAGTACGATTTGTCTGGCAATAGCGTGACGGGAATTCTGAAATGGGTGAAGGGCCTATTACCCAAGGTGAATACACTTCCAAATAGCTATCATGTTATGAAGAACAGTTTGAAAGGTTTGTGAATGAAGTATAAATCGATTCATGCTTGTGCGTATGACTGCATACTATACTGAAAGGAGTATGAAAATCTCGATCGTTGTCCGGTATGCGATGAACCTAGATATGTCCAATATACTAGTAAAGAAGGCACAAGCTCAAAAGTGCCTAAAAAGTATTGAACTATTTTCCCGTTGGGCCTAGATTAAAGCGATTTTTCACAGTACCATGGATTGCAGAGGCGATGACTTGGCATGCTAGGGCAGAAGTAGGGCGTAATATCATGCGTCATCCTATTGATTCTACTGCCTGGCGGAGGATGAATTTTGAGTATCCCGATTTTGCTCGAGAACTACGCAACTTTCGTTTGGCTATATAAGCTGATGGTTTCAATCCATTTGGAAATCTAATCACTAATCAGAGTGTATGGCTAGTGATCCTAGCCCCACTCAACCTCCCTCCTTCATAGTGTATGAGATCTGAATTTTCGATGATGGCTTTGTTGATACCTGGGCCAAAGGCACCAAGTGATGACATTGACGTCTACCTGGATCCTTTGGTAGAAGAATTAAATGAGTTGTGGGAAGAGGGTGTGCAATCATTTGACTCTTTTAGAAAAGAAGAGTTTACGCTGAAAGCTATGTTGATGTGGGCAATTCATGATTTTCCAACTTATGGGACATTATCCGGTTGTGTAGTACATGGGTATTTGGGGTGTCCTATTTGTGTAGAGGAGACTGAATCTCTTCATCTATCCTCTAGCTTAAAAAATGTATACCATTGCCACAAGAGATTTTTACCCCCAGCTCATAGTTTCAGATCTGAGAAAGGTTCCAATTTTTTATTGGGCGGAGTTGAACATAGGCTACCGCCGAGACAACTTTCGGGTTCAGAAATTGAAAGCAAATCTTCTGAATGTGGCCCTAATATGCCAGGTAAGAATCCAAAATTTAATAACATCAAGCATAAGAAGACCCCAACTGGGAATGAAACTGGGATAAGAAAGGCATGGTCTCGGAGGTCAATTTTATTTGACTTGCCTTATTGGAAGAATAACCCGGTGCACCATGTATTGGATGTGATGCATGCAGAGAAGAACTTCGCTGAACATATTGTGGGTACTTGCCTTGGGTGGAGTCATTCGAAGGATGGAGAAAATGCACGAAAATACCTTAAAACGTTAAAACTTAAGCCACAACTATGGTTGAAAGAAGATAGTAGGGGAAGGACAATAATTCCCCCTGGTGCGTTTACTTTGACGTGTGGGGAAAGGAAGGTGCTTCTAGACACAATATATAATTTGAAGGGCCCATCTACTTTTTCGTCCAACTTGCAAAGGATTGTGAATTATGCTACTCATGATTTACATAAGTGTAAGTCCCATGATTGGCATGTGATCATGCAATTGGTTCCTCTATTGTTTAAGCACTGTTTCTCCAAGAACAAGGATTTGTGTAGGGCTATTATGCAAATTAGTATTACCTTCTCCCTGTTGTGTGAGAAGGTAGTGAATCAAGAACACATAGTGGCCGCCAAATTAGTTGTGATCGAAGAGATTTGTGTATTGGAGAAGTACTTTCCCCCAGCATTCTTTGACATAAGTGTTCACTTGTTGGTACACCTATGTGATGAGGCACTTCTTTATGGTCCAACTAGATATCGGTGGATGTATCCATTTGAAAGATTGATGAAAGTTTTTAAAGATTACGTCAAGAATACGCGATAAGTTGCATGATCAATTGCAGAGGAATACATCACCGTGGAGTCATCAATATATACTCGGGAATATATGCCTGACTCGACCAGCATTGATGACACTGACGAATTCATCGATGATGGTGGTCATGTGATGGGAAAACGAGTGAAATTAATGAGTCTGCAACATGAACAAGTAGCTCGTTATCTATTTGACACACATGAAGATGTTGAAGAATGGAAAAAGTAAGTTTCGATTATTATAATGTTTAACATTATTTTAGATTATTTTATACGTGATTAATTTTGTAATATGCAGAAAATATGAAGCCTGTGAGAACAATAAAAGACAAAAAACAATGGTACAATCAGACAGCGAATTTAGGCTGTGGTTGACACAAGAGGTAATTATAATGAAAACAGTCGTTATATAACGTTACATTACACTCAAATTTTACCACTAATATAATTAATTTATCTATATTCTTAGCTCCTAAAGACGGGTGATGCGACATCAAGGCTTGCTCGTCTAGCCACTGGACCCTTGTTCATGGTAAAAGAGTACAAAAAGTATCGATTGAACGGTTACATTTTTGGTGCTAAAGTGTACGAGGAAAGTACAAATATACAGAACTCGGGAATTTCATACAAAGCTCTTACTATCTTTCGAGCGAGAGCAAAAGATAAAAACCTCGTTGAAGCTGAAATGACTTACTAAGGTGTAATCCAAAATATATTTGAATTGGATTATATAAGCTTCAAAGAGGTTGTATTTTACTGTGACTGGGTAAGAGTTAAGGATAAAAATGCTTGTAAAGTTGATCCTGTCACCAATTTGATCATGGTTGACTTGTCCAAGTTGAAGATCAACGACCACGTGAGCAATGAGCCGTTTGTTTGTTCATTTCAAAAGGTTAAGCAAGTATTTTATTCGGAGTATATCAACAACGAGCCGTGGCCAATTGTCCAACACGCTCCAAGGCGTCTAAATAGTAGTGTGGATTACTTGGCTGCTCCTACCGAATATCAATCCATTTTTTATGATAACCCGAATTTGAAACAATTTTTCAATTTGTAATAAATATTTCAATTTTTACTAAAACATCCATTTTTAATGCTTTTAATTGATTTGCACTTTATCGTTTTCACTCTTGTGTGGTGTGCGTGTGTGGAGAGGAGATTAATACATAAATATTCCAACTACATCTGAGTTTTCTTTATACTAATCCATGGATATATGCTTCTGACCTTTAATAGGTGATTAGTACATAGTTATTTGGGGTGTCCTATTTGTGGAGAGGAGACTGAATCTCTTCGTCTATCCGAACACTAAGAAATGCCATAATCCTATGGAGTATGTTCTGCAAATTCCTCCCAACCGTTATGTAGCCAAACATCACCGGTTGAAGTTGTCAATTCCACTTTCCATACCCTACCACTTGGAACCTCTAGCAAAACATGAGAGACCATTGAAAGGTGGAATTGACAACTTCAACTGCTGATTTTTGGCTACACAACGCTTGGAAGGAATTTGCAGTGCATAACTCCATAGGATTATGGCATTTCTTAGTGTTTATATATGAAGAGAATTATATTTGACACGATTGCCCGGGGTACATTAATTGGAAGGAGGTGCCATATGAGCTCAAGTTAGCTGTTTGGGTGACACTACAGGTAATGTATTTATATTTATATGTCAATTTCGATTTCGATTTATATTTATCTATATTTGTGGGACGGATACTAATTTTACTTTATTTCAATTCAGAGGACATGCAGTGACCCTGAGGGTAGGCCACATATGCTCGATAGTTATGTGGCTATTCGGACGAGAAGGGAAGGATAAGGAGGTGTCCCCAAGCGTCGCGATACAAAATCTCTTTTCCAGCTAACTAGTTTGAGATAATTAATGGTGATGTTGTTTCTTCTTAAATAGTTTCTATTTTGAATATATACTTGCATTATCTTTAGTTTGTTTGGATATATGATGTTTGAATAGGTACAACGTTGCTATAACAGGTACAAATATACTGCTGAGCAGTGACAGTGGCCATACTTCCCAGCAGATTTTTTTAAAATTCTGCCCAGAATTGTCACGGTCATTGACCGTGACAATTTTTTTTAAAGGTGGCAAGACTTTGTCACAATTGTTAACCGTGACAAAACGTGTCACGGTCATGGCCCGTGACACGACCGTGATAATTCTAACGAACTTGTCAAGGTCAATGACCGTGATAAAAAAAGTTATCTCGCCCAATATTGTCACGGTCATTGACCTTGACAAGTACAACTTGTTAAGGTCAATGACCGTGACAATATGGCAGATTTGGTGTAGTGTTTTGAATAGAATGCGGAATGTGAAGAAGCATTTTGAGAATTAAAGAAGTATCTGGGATCACCACAATTGTTATCCTGATCAGTTTTGGGAGAGAAATTATACTTATACCTAGTTATTTCTGAGTTTGCAGTTAGCTCGGCTTTAGCTAGACTGGGTAATGGGATCTGGAAACCAGTTTACTACACCAGTAAAGCGTTTGGGGGACCCGAGATTAGGTATTCGCGCTTGGAAAAGTTGGAATTAACGCTCATTGAAGCCTCCAAACGCATGAAGCCTTACTTCCAAGCACACACAATAATTGTGTATATTGATTTTCCTCTTCGGCAAGCACTCCACAAGCCTGAGAAGTCAGGAAGATTAATTTATTGGGAGGTAGAGTTAGGAGAATACGACATTATCTACGAACCAAGGTCTTCATTGAAATGCCAAGCTTTGGTAGATTTTATCATTGAGTTCACCTATCTAGAGGTTACCGACCAACAAGACTTGCCTGCCGAGAAGACTTCTAGTGAAGAGAGCTCAGCTCAAAAGTAAGTCGAAGTTATCACCGATCAACTCGAATCATCCAGAATTCAGGAAATGGCTCAGAAGTACACAGAGGAGAGTATGAAGATATTTCGCCATGGAGTTTTGTCAGATAAAAGTTTCAATGATGATATATTGTCGTGGAATCTATATGTAGATGGATTTTTATGTGCAACTGGAAGTGGAGAAGGTATAATACTCAATACTCTTGATAATATTGGTGTTGAATATACACTCAGGTTTCAATTTTAAGCAACAAACAACGAAGCCGAATATGAAGCTTTGATCGCTGGGATGAATTTGGCCCATTCCTTGGGCGCCGAACAAGTAGTGGCACATGGTGATTCGTAACTGGTAATTAACCAAGTGCTTCATTTATATGGAGTTAAAGGAAAGTTGATGACCAGGTACTTTGCAAAAGCCATGGAAGTTATTGCCAAGTTTCCAGTCGTGCAAATGAGCAGGATACCAAGAATAGCTAATGCCCGAGTTGATGCACTGTCTCAGTTGACTTCAGCAACTAGAGTTGAACTTCGAAGGAGCATCCCGCTTGAAGTCTTGGAACATAGGAGCATATATGAGGATCTAATGGTGGGTCTAATTACTGTCGATTGGGACCTTCTTGGATGGATCCCCTCAAGGCTTATATTGAAGATGGAATCCTACCAATGGATCCTAAAGAAAAAAGAAGTTTTGGTACAAAGCAGCTAGATGTGTGTTAGATAAAGGAGTTTTATACAAGAGGGGATTAACTATCTCCTAATTATGATGTGTTCATCCATTAGAGGTGGCATATTTGATTAAAGAAGTGCGTGGAGGTTCTTATGGAGCTCACTCAGCTGGTCGGTTGCTGCTCTAAATAATTAACAATCAGGGATATTATTGGCCAACCATGAGAGCAGATTGTACAGCCTTTGCTATAATGTGTGACAAATGCTAGAAGTTCGCTGCAATTCACAAGGCACCCAATGTCGCTCTAACGCTAATTACCTCTCCTTGGACATTCGTTATTTGGAGAATTGACTTGGTCGGCCCACTGTGGACTACCAAAGCCAGGTTCAAGTACTACGTAGTCGGTGCTGATTATTTCACCCAATGGGTGGAAGTAGAGCCATTGATTGAGATGCCATATGAGAAGGTATATCAATTCATCTAGAAGAGAATTATATGTAGATATGGGATGCCTTATGCCTTTATTATAGACCATGGAACCCAATTTGACAACGATGAGTTTAAAGCATATTGTGTTCAGTCCAAGATCCAAAAGCTCCATTCTGCACGAGGCCATCCACAAAGCAATGGTCAAACATAAGTAACAAATAGAACTTTGCTTAATGGACTGAAGAAAAGGCTTAATGTTGCGAAAGGAAACAAGATCAACGAGCTACATTCTATTCTCTGGACTTACAGAATGATGCCGAGGACAGTCACTGGAGAAACACCTTATAAGTTGGCATTTGGGACATAAGCTATGGTACCGGACGAGATAGGCTTACCAACTCATAGGGTTCTGAATTTTGATTCTCTAACTAGTGATTTGATGAGACGATTGGATCTAGATATGTTGGAAGAAGTTCGAGAAGATGCTGCTCTCAGAAATGTTGTGTACCAACATAGGACAACTGCTTCTACGATAAAAAGGTCAAGGCGACCAATTTAAAAGAAGGCGACTATGTCCTCAAGAAGGTCATCCAGAAGCATAACAAGCTTGAGGCTAATTGGCATGGACCATATCGCATTTCTGCAGTCATCCAACCTAGAACCTATCGGCTTGAAACCTTAGAAGGAGAAGAATTCAAGAATCCCTGGAATGTCGATCACCTCTGAAAGTATTATCAGTAATTCAAGGGATTGATACTCTTGTATTCCTTTTGCCTTATGTTTTGCAAAATTATTATTCAGGTTTTAATAAAATATTGATTTCAGTCCCTTTAATTTTTTTGATTTTCTTTTGGAGTATGGCGATATACATCCCCCTAGAAACAATAAGAATATGATCCATTGGTCTTCAGAACTTGCCGATCAACAACACATACATACTTAATCAGGTTGAATTTATCAAAATTCTAGATGTACCAACAACTTTCTTCCTATATAACGTCGTATAAACAAGTTAAGAACAAGAAATTATTTACTTCATGTATGACTACAAGTCATGAACGAGAAGTTTGTAAAACTTCGTATACAACTCAAGGAGTTACAAATAAGTTTAACCCGACTAAATTAAATGCAGGAAGGCATGTTTACATTCCTAAATATAGGAACACATATATTCCTCACACATTTGGTCCCGACTAAGTTAAATGCAGGAAGACATGTATACATTCCTAAATACATGAATACATACATATATTCCTCATACACTTGGTCCTCGGCTATAGTTAAATGCTGGAAGACATGTATACATTCCTAAATACAAGAATACACACATATATTACTCATACACTTGGTTGCCAATGGTAATTAATGCTAAACTTGGATTAACAAAACTATTTACAATGTTATCTAAGTGCATTAGTATAACTTATGGCATTATAATTAAAGTATAAGTTATCAGACAATAGTTCAGCTAACCAATTGGTTAAATGATCATAAGTTGACAATAAAAAAATAAGAACTTTCATTCATATAAACTTTATTACATTCAAGTGAATAACAAAATACATGGAAATTATTCAGCGGGACATTTTCCTTTAGGACGGTTACACTCTTTCCATACCATCTGGAGGACCATCTAGAGTATAAGGGGAGTTGATGAAATTGAAGTCTTTCAACATTCTTCTATTGTTTTTGATCGGCGCATTAATCAGATGAGGAGGATGAACTATCTCATGAACATCATGTAGACCGTAATCTCCCAAATATTTGGTAATCAAGCATTGAGAAATTACCATAGGAGGAATCCATAACTTATTTTACTTAAAATGAGGCTTGGCACAATTCAGCAAACTAGGCTCATTCCAATTCCATAACTCGTTGTTTTGATCATATTTCAGGAAAGTTAAATAATTAGTCCATCCCCACCTATAACCTTCACTATGGCCTTGAGCAAGATGATCATCAATATGGCCAAGGGCCTCATTCTAGCCTTCCATCCAAACCTCTCTGGATTGCTTGTGAAATTGTAATGTCAGCCTTTCAACTTGGTGTTGCAACTTCTTCATCACATCACCTTTTACCTTTAACTGAACATCTTGATTAGCGATGGCTTTATCTTTAGCATCCAGCTTCATGGACAATTCAGTGATAGCCTCACTCTTTGCTTTCGGCTGAGCAGCTTGATCGAATAATGTTTTATTAGTTTTGGCCTCATCAATCGTTATTAGGCTAGTCCCATGCTGTCTGGAACTTCGCCCAGGTTTGGTTTTCTCTAAAGCATTAAGTTCCTCTCTCAGCATAACATTCTCAGTCTCTAGAGACATCTTATTTGGCACCAGTAATAAAAGATTATTTCAAAGTGTTTAACTCATTCTCAAGTTTATTATTCTCTTCCTCCAGCAGTTTAGTAATTACTCTGGCCTCATCTATTTCTCTACTGAACAAAAATTCCTTTCTTCTGTATGTAGAGGCATATTTTTCAAGCTTCTACTTCAAAGCCCCACCCTTCACTCAGTGCCTTGTATTTAGCTTCATAGTCGGTGTAAAGTAAAGTTTTTGTCTTATTATGGGCTGCTTCCAAGTCTTCAATCATCTCATAATAGGCAACGTTATTTACTACTGCCCTACTCAGCAAGCCATATATATGAGTGTATGACTCTTTAACTTGTTCGGACACATCTAAACCTAGTATGGCGACTAAGTCTTCTTTAGTTAAAGCAACATAGCTAGCTTCCAACAGACTTCTAATCTGCCTGAGTAGGTCAGATTCAACAAAAAATATGGCCTCTTTCCTAGCATCAAATTAAAGATTGCAAATTGTAAGAAGACAAGTATTATTATTGGGCAAGACAGGCACAAAATATGATAGCTCATTCAACCAAACAAGAGTAGCAAAATTTATAATGAGTACAACACATATAGCATATGATTTTATTGATGGCCAAAAAGGTATTACAACTTGTCTTGGTCCCATTATATAGCAAATAAACTAAAAGTAGAAAAAGAAAAGAATAAAAGAATTAAACCTTCTCTTTGTCCTGAATAAGGCTCCCATAAGGTTGGTCGGTAGAGGGGGCAACTTTGCTAATGGTTTTCAAAGCAGACCCAGTAGGCTGAAGAGAAGATTCCCCATACCCCTCTTTATCATCGAACTCTTCCTCCAAGATGGGAGGAGAACCTGGATCATGCCTCAAAAAGAGCTCGGACTTAGTTGGGGTGCCGACCTCCTTAAGTGCCTCTGACCAGCCATCTTCAAAAGACTTCTTCCTCACATACTCAATTTGAGCAGAGGCAGCTTAAAAGGCTTTGTCCCATCCATTGTTGAAGGAGTCTTCTTTAATTCTCTTATTTTTGGCCTTCTCTACGACCAACTCAGAATATAGGCTATCACCTCTCTCCTCGGCAGACTTCAAAAAACCTTAATTTGTAACTAATTTTTCCTCGGCCAGCTTGGCCTTATTCTCAACAGATGAGAAGTTGGTCTCATCAACAACCAACTTCTCCCCAACAACTGTCAAATTGGATTCAGTAGTTGCCAATTTTCCCTCAACAATAGTAGCTATATCAGTAGCCTTCTTCAACTCATGTTCCCAAAATTTTTGCTTCATTTACAAAGACTTTTGGCCATCTTCCAAAGATTTTCTCATATCCTCAAAGGCCTCTTCAACATCTCCTCAAGAAGAATGAATCTGATCATCCTTCTCCAGCGGTTAGTTGAAATTGGCCAAAAACTGCACAGAAGACAATATCAGATTAAAAGAAGTATTAGGAGAGAAATAAGATCTTAAAGGTAAGTCATGGAGAAAAAGTAATTACCATAGCCAAACTTTGGCAAGAATTATCTGCCAATTGTGATCTTGGCACGGGTGAAAGAATTTCCCTATCATCAGAGCAGGTACCAATCTTAATTAATCTCCTAGAAGCTCCAGGAGAATGGAAACAAAGGATGACCCAATAATAGTCAAGTCCTCCTGAAATTTCGCAACCAACTCCTGGTCGGCAGAACTCTTTTCAACCTACTTCTCGGGCAAGCCCTTCTTCAACCGACTAAATTGAGGAGCAACAGTATCAACTTGCTCAATTATGATGATTTGAGGAACCTTCTCTTTCTCAGCAACCTTGGAAACTTTTTATGGCTTCTTGGCATCAACAACCTTGTCAGTCTTCTCAGCAATCCTTTTAGTAGGAGGAGGAGATTGAGCCCCGCTCATCAAGTCAGGAATCTTCCTTTTTCACATAACAACAAATGGAGAAAGGGGAACAGTAGATGTATTTAAATAATCAAAAGTAGTTTTAACACCAGCAAATTCTTCAACCGAAGAAGTTGGTATTGGTTCTTACTTAAAATTGATAGGGACTACAGCTGTAGACGTAGTGGGCTGAGCAACAAACGAAGTTATGGAACTCTTGTATTGCAAAAGATGAGAGGCAAATCTTGGGTGTTCCTCGCCAATTCTCTGGTGAATGCTCCAAAGGAATTTCAATTCACAGATATTGATGTCACTTTCTTTGGGACACTTCTTTTTTCTCTCAACTGTGCACAAGAATAAACAAGTCGGCATATCAACAAACAGTTGGTTAGGAAAAAATAGAGAAGTACAATAAAAAATTTAATGACCTATGCCATGACCCACTTGTGGGCACCTGGGCCCATCGTACACCTCTTCTCCCTACAGAGGATTATTTTGCCAGTTCTTTGCAATAACTCCATAGTCAAAATAATCTTTATTGGAGTAAGGCAAATTGATAACTAGGGCTCTATTAACAAACCTAGTTTTTAAATAATATGTACTCTCACTAGTAACCCACTTATAACAGAACCTCATCTCTGTAATGCCAATGTGGGTTTCATAAATTTGATTCAACCTATGAATCCCATTTACCACTCTTCAAGTATTGGGGGCTACCCTAGCTGGGATAATATCAAAATATTGACAAAATTCTAAACAAAACCTATTGGGAGGGAATGTGAAGCCACACTCAGCAATAAAGAGAGAGGGAATTCAATGATCCTCAGGTAATGAAAACACATCTACAAGTGGCAGGGGAATTTCTAAATCAACCTAGTCAGGGATATTTTGTTCCTGCCTAAATCCATATAAGGAATCCCCAGGAACAATGTAAACCATAACTACAATAAAAGAAAGAAAGAAGACAAAATGAAAAAGGAAAGAGAGCTTATAGAAAAATGAAGACTGAAGCTAAGGAATGATGCAATAAAAAGCTTAGAAATAGAGAACTTGGGAAAGAAGTAGACTTCGAAAGTTTAAAAAGATTTGGTAAAAGAAATTCGGCAAAATCTCACCTTTTATAGCTTACTTGGGAAATCGTGTAGGAAATGATTACTTTATATCGACGATTGACATTATGATGGCTTCACGGTATAAAAGGTGTAAAATGTCTATTTACCCTTTGGCGGTTCGTTAATTTTCAAATTATTTACAAATGTGCCATCACAAAATCAAAGCAAGGACATTTGACAAGTCCCACACGTCGGCAAGTGCCGACCAACTCTGAAGAAAATATACCCCCTCCTTTCAACAAAGTATCAATAATGGAGTATTTTTTTTTGGGAGGATAAGAAAATTATTTCATTACGATAAGTAAAGAGTATAAGATATCCACAAATACAATACAAAAGCATTAGAACTCTAAAATGATTTTCCCGCTATGTTACAAGAATCAGAATATATCAATAATGGAGTATTGGGGGCTTCTGTTGATACCAAAAATTATCCACCTACATGGACTAATCAGAAATAGACATTTTTCTCCTTACGTGGCAATAATCCTAGTCAACAGTTATTTATTCAACTCCGAAGATAGTTACTCGGTAGGCATGCCGACCAACATGAAGAATCTCGATCATCAATACTAATGAAATGTCACCATACCAAAGGCCCTGTTACAAGTTATTCGTATAACCAACCATCATATTCATTATGTACATGTGTAAATGCTTGAATATATAAAGGCATTACAACCCTTGATCTTCGAGTCAATATAAATACATTGTATTCCTTTCATCAAAGGAAAGATATAACGGATTCTAAGATATCCTTTTTAATAAGGATATCTAGCTTTCTGTAATCACTTAAATCAATACAATAACAGTGGATGTAAGCTTTATTCATAGCTGAACCACTTTAAAACTCTATATCTTTTTATGTGATTACTGAATTACACCTTATATTTTATCTGTAATTAGAAAATTGGAGTCAATCCTTTTTTTAACATCAACAATGACGATCAATGGAATAACTACATATCACATGTACTTTCAAAGTACATGTGATATTTATAAAGTATATGTGTGTAATTTATAAATATAACGTGTACTTTAAAAGTACACGTGAAATTTATAAAGTACACACGTTATTCCAATTACGAAAACTAGATAATACAATTATTAATATCATATTTTCTTGCATGATCACAGTATTGGGTATGTGAGAAGTTTGATATCATTCCAACTGTTAAAGGGATGGAAGAGAAAACACCAAAATTTCTTAGATGGAACTTATCATCTTTGAAAAATTGGTGAGAATGATATCGCTTCGGGAAATTTAAAGACGGAGACTACAAATAAAGCAGCCAGTTGGACAGTGCAATGGAAAGTGAAACTGATATCAATAAGGGCATTAAAAAGAGTAAAACTCAATGCGAAGGCCCCAATTTCTCTTTGAACATTTCTGAATCAAGTCCCAAACATACTGATTCATCGCCGAAAAAAGTTGCTAAAGAATGTGATGACAATGCCTTTTCGTCAGGTTGGAATATTCCCCTTAAAAACTTTGTGACTCCTTTAAAAAAGAAGGGAAATGATCAACCAAAAGATACTGGGAATTTTGAATCGATGGATCATAAAAAGTTTGAAAATGTTGGGAATTATGAACCAACAGATGATGAAAACTTTGAATCAAAAGATTCTGATAATGCTGAGAAGGTGAATTTAGAGGAACAAAACGCTGCATTGAAAATGGAGTTGTTGGAAAAAAATACCCAACGATCTGAAGCAACTTAAGAACTTGATTGTGCACTAAAGAAGGTGAAGACTTTGGAGGCTAAGAATGCCAAACTTATTGTTTCGAATGTACAGTTGGAGATAGATAATTGTCAACCTGTGGAAACACAAGAGGAAATTAAGAAGTTGGAGGTCAAAAATTCACAACTTTTGAAACAAGAAGAGTTACTCAATAAGTTGGAGATGGAAAATGTCCAACTTGTTGACTTAAACAATTGTTTAAATGAAAAACTTGTTCATTGTACTAAGGCATGACGTAGGACATTTCACATTAGTTACGATATACAAAGACAAAAAAGAAAGTCGTCCATATGGATTCCTTTCGACTGGACGACAAGGAACAAAACACAATATATTTTGATGATGCTAAAAAAATGGTTAGAGACTAAACTTAATTAGTCAGGTTACCTGTAATTTTATGATTCACGTGTACTTTACCATATCATGCGTGTACTTTGCATTAATTGCAAATAATCAACCAGGGTATCAAAGTACACGCATTATATTTTAAAATACACGTGAAATGCACAAATACTAAGCACGTGTACTTTAATATTATGGGTGAACTTTGCACTATTTAATCTATTTATATTTTTTTATTTGTATACACTCACTATTTATCCTCTTAGCAATTTTCTGTCTTCCAAAAAACACTGTACTTATTGAAGGCTGAAGCAGAAAATAATGAAAAAAAGGGTTTCATAACTCAGAGAACAATTGATGGAGGTATAAAAAAAGAGTTTATAATCGAAGATAATCCATTGATAGAACAAGAAAAAAGAACAGTAGATTTCATGCTGGAAAGTGATGTTGAATTTAACCTAATAAGAGATCATGAATGCCCTAAGCAATATAATGGGTAAGCAAAAACTTTATTTCTATAAAGCACTAATTTTTATACTTGCAACAAATTTCATTCACATCATACTAATTTGTATATTTATTTTATATTAATTTTAGGGTTGACTCCGGTGTCTTCTACATCTACTTCATTGAACAAATTAGCAGAGACAAGGAACTACAAAAATCCTTTCAAGACCCCAAAATACTAAAACACAAAGCATATGTACTAAGTGAGATTCTAATTTCAGAATAGTTCTTCCCCAAAAAGGATTACCACGCGCGAGAACCACAATGCACATAAGGTATAAACAATGATAACTACATGTCCAATTTCTTCAAAGCAAGTGTTATGAAATAAATTACACACATTTCAATCAAAAGTACACATTTATGAACAAAGTACACGCAATATAAACAAAGTACACGCATGGATGAACAATTTCTTCAAAGTAAATGTAATGAAACAAAGTACGCACATTTTAATCAAAAGTACACATTATTTACAAAGTACACACAATATAAACAGAGTACACGCACTGATTAATTAAAAAAATTTGATTTTGCAATTGAAAATTATTATTTGTAATTATTCAGCAAGACACAATAACCAAAAACCATTTATTAAGCTCAACTACTCACTATCCCAACTACATACGGTCAAAGAAATAAATAGATTTTATTTGTCATATAAAAGAGTAATATTTGTTCATTTCTTAACCATTGCATCTCAAGTAAAAATTAGATAATGAGTATCCGAACAGAAAAGCTGTGAGCTACTTTAGAAAAGGAAGAAAGAAACAAACAAAAAAAATAAGGAAAATTGAGGAAACACTTTCCTTATATGAATCTGCATTTGATCAGTTTCAAGTATATGCTAGGTAAGTCTACTCTGGATTTCCTTCCAGTTCCATATATTTATTTGATGTGGATGAGGATCTTCCTCAAATACATGAAGGTCTCATGTCTTTCTATACACACGAGGTTATGTAATACCCCGTAATTCTATTTAATTAGGAAAAATATGTTTTATTTAAATTACGTGAATAGAGTAATTTAATACGATATAAGTTTTATTTAAATTACGCGAGTAGAGTAATTTAATGCGATATAAGTTTGATTTAAATTACGTGAGTAGAGTAATTTAATGTGATAAAATACGTTTTACTTAAATTACGTGAGAAGAGTAATTTAACGTGATATTATGTTAATAAAGATTAATACGATGATTAAAAAAAATTACTATATGTGAGTAGTAAATCTTGAATGTTTATATGTACGGTCTAGTGATTTTATGAACGTACCTGAGTTATCTCAACCGAGTGTCACGCGTAGACAAAATTTGAAGATGAGATTAGAAAAATATTTTAAGAGACTCAAAAGATAATTTAGAGTCCACAGATGATTCCGAAAGGGTCGAATTAGTCAAAATAGTGTACCCGGGGGTACTAGTTGAGTGTCGGGTCATTTTCGGGCTAAATCGGGACCATTTGAGGGCGTTTTGGTCTCTTTACATTTATGGGTAAGTAGACCTACGAATTTTGAAACCCTGAATCAAATTATAAGAGTTGAGGCTAGGGTTAAAAAGAAAGAAAATACACTATATCCATTAGAGAAGAGAGAGAAGCAAGTTCCTAAGGCAAAAGAAGGAAGGAGGGGAAATTCTAAGGAGATTTCACCACAAAGTTGTTGGGAAGGAGGATTGAAGGATCAAAATCATCAACCAAAAACAACAACCACGAAATCAGACCCTACAAATCATAAGGCAAGTGGTTATTTGCAAAATAAATTGAGTTATAATACCCATATTTAAGCTTTATGAAGAACATGGTTTTTATGATATTTTTTGGAGTAAAACAATTGATTATGATCCATGATTGGTAGGGATTGAATGTTGAATGTTTTTGGATCTCCAAATATTCTGATATCATAGAAAACTAGAGGATTAAATCGAACTAAAAATATGGGATAATGATGAAAGATGTAAAGAATGTATTTTTAGGGTTCTTGAATATTATTAAGATTTTTAGTTGATTTGGCCAAGATTTATAATGATTTTGTTGTTTCAAATCGTTAGTGATCATCCCAGAACATGTATGAATGATTAGAAATTGTTGGTTGCAGTTATGGTGGATTGTCATGGAAGATAGTTAGATAAAAATGGTGAAACCCGTATGAAGAAGATGAACCGGGTCTGTCACTGCTTGATTAATCGATCGAGCCTTGAATGTCGATCGATCGAGTAGTCGATCGATCAACCTTATCCCATCGATCGATCGACCCTACCTGGATTTTAGAAAATTCAGTGAAAATTGCCTTTTAGTTACCGTTGCTTGATGGGAACCTTAGTGATGATATTTTACCTATGAGGAGACTTCATAAATACCAGTAGGTGTACCATTAGATTTCTTCATAAATGATTGAGCGGGAATTTTGGAGAAATGAACTGACGGGAGAACGATTGATAGCCGTATGTTGGAATTGTGAGGATTTAGCTACGGAAAGAGTGAGAGTAAATTCCAGAATAATACCAGTATGTTAAAGCTAACTTAACTACTGAATTAAGGGAGGGGTAACTAGGGCCCTTAGAGTTGCGTGAATACTCGAATAAATGCAATAGTGAAATAAATTCTAAATTAATGAGTACGGTGGATATAAGTAAAATATATTACGTACGTGCATGAGTTGATGGGTCGAGTGTGTACCTACTAAATTATATAAAAGTTTACGTTAAGAGAATTTTACCTAAATTAATTATGTTAGGGTCGATGAGACATTCCGAACTAACGTAAAGTTATTATAAGTTTGGGGTCGATGAGAAATGCCGAACCAAACCTTGAACTGGTGTCGCGATGAAAGAGTCCCAAACCAGAATATATGTATGTGTATATATATATATATATATATATATATTTAAAAGTAGTTGGGGTCGATGGATAATTCCGAATCAACTCTCACTTCGGGTCGATGAATCATTCCGAACCAAGAGTCCTTTATGTGTAGTAAAAGGATATGTTGTGATAACTAATATTCAATACATGATTATGTGATAAAATGTATTCTATGTGCATAATCTACAAACTGAGAATAGTAGTTAATGAGATGAATTGTAGATATCTTAGTAATAATTTATAGCATGATGTAATTATTACAAGAATAAGGATAACAAGCAGTAATTAATTTACCTACGCTTATGGGTAATATAACCAAGTGAACTAAGTATCCTCTTTAGACATGCGCTATAGAAGAGAGGTGAGGAAGTTCAAGGGAGTGTGTGAATCTTTAATATGTGTAATCAATACCTCAATTCTGATAACTGCTTGCAAAATATTTTTAAAATGTTTTGAGTACTAACTCTTGTTATGTAAAAAATTTAAAACCTTTTAGGTGCCCAGCCACAGGGACACCCAGCATGATTTCATTCCAAGGATTTGGGAGCTGCAACAAATGTGGATGTTGCAGGGATTGTTTAGATGCTTACTCCTTTTCAGTTCTAGGGCAGGATCTCAGTCTTAGTATTCTTAGTTAGGATATGTTGTCCTATCTTTACTCTTACAGTTATTCTGATTCTAAATTTTGAATTGTCTGTTATTGGCCGTGGTTTTCGGCAAGACTTATCTGCATACAGTTATTTACGTAAACTGTTTTATTACTAGACTTGTAATGTGCTTGTATGGAATATTTGTTTTGCTTAAGAAAGATAAAATTTGGCAATCGCTCAATTTCACTTAGGTGGTTAGTAACTTAAAAAGTTTCGACAGTGATGCTAAGAATGAACCATTTAAGAAACCTGTTTAAATTAAATTAAGGCTTGATCACCCAAAGTTTAATTGGGCGGGGGTGTCACAGATGGTATCAGAGCATTAGGTTCTAGTGTCCATAGGATCTGTATGACTTACTACGTTTCAGCGTAACATTTGGTTGTATTAGAGCCCTACTATTAGGATTGTTGATTCATTATCCGTTTTTGCGTTATCGTACATCTGCTCTTAAAATTTGTAGAAATGGTGTACTTATACAATTTAATCTTATTTCAGATGCCACCAAGGAGATAGCGAGCGGAGAGGGCTGAAGCCAGAGATGAGGTGAGGGAGGCTCATCAGGAGCCACAGGTGTCGATACCACCACACCCACCCGAGTTAATTTCCACTACTCAGGTTGCAGTGATAGTGGCTCAGGCTGTCGAGACAGCTATGAGGGCCATGGCAGCCCATTTTCCTCAGCCCCAGGTACCTCCTCCCGTGTCACCGGTAATTCAGGCTCCAGCAGGACCATCTATTTGGCAGCTAGTCAGAGAGTCATTTCAGAAAGGACACGAACCTGAGTTTCAGGGTAGTACCAATGTATTGGAGGCGTGTAACTGGAAGAAAAATATCCAGCGCCACTTGCGCATGCTAGAGTGCACCGAGGTACAGAAACAAATGCTAAACACTTTTCGTCTATCCGGATAAGCCTTACAGTGGTGGGAGTCAGTTACCACCACCGAAGAAAGGGACACTATGGGAATTTCTGAGTTTTGGGTGAGATTTGACCGCAAATATTTTCCTCCAGCAGTAGAGTCAGAGATGAGGAAGAAATTCAGTGAAGTGGTTCAAGGTGATCGCTCAGTTGCTGATTATAAGGAAGAGTTTACCCACTTGGCTAACTTTGTGCCAAATGAGGTGAGTGATGAGGAGAGGAAAAAGTTAAAATTTATGGATGGCCTGACCTGGAGAATCAGATAGCATTTGATCGATAATCCGGCGTTGGTAACCTACACAGATGTCGTCAATGCCGCTCTACTACACTGTCAGGATCACCGCTTCCATGCGAGGGGAAACAAGAGAGGTGAGCCTAGCCAACCGGGCAAGGTAGGCAGAAGTAGCGACAGTAACACACCACAACTGCAAACAGTGGGCCAGTTAAGGCAGGATTCCCGACAGGGGAACTCTATCAACAAGTTTAAGCACGGAAGGCATCACTTTAACAGACAGGGCTAGCAGGGTCCCCAACAACCAGTTCCTCAGGGCCGACAGGGCCAAGGGAATCAAAATGGAGGACAGCAAGGTCAAGGGCGACAGGGACAACGTCAGGGCCAACCAGGCCAAGGGCGGAGACACTTTCCAGGTCAGTGTTTCACTTGTGGCCAGCAGGGTCATAAGAGCAGGAATTATCCACAGGCAGACAGGGCACAATAACAGAGTGCCCAGCCGGGGCAGCAGGCTCCATTAGCCCCAGTAGTAGCACAGGCCCCACAGCCAGGACATATGCAGTACGGGCGTGTGTTCAACGTCCGTGATATTCCTTTTCAGCCAGCACCTCCTGCACCGTCGACAGTCGCGGGTATGTTTCCTATTCATGGACTTGAGGGTAGTATTTTGTTTGACACGGGGGCGACGCATTCATTTATTGCCACGAGATTTTCACGGGCAGTCGGCCTATTAGCGACAGCTGATACTCATCTTATGTGCGTGGAGTCACCAATGGGTAGTGGGTCCCTCATACACTCGATTTGTAAGGGTGTGGACATTATGGTCGGGAGATTGAGTCTAGCGGCGGACCTCCTAGTGCTGGATATGGAGGGTTATGACGTCATCCTAGGCATGGATTGGTTGGCGCATTATAGGGCAATGGTAGATTATTATGAGAGGACTATCATGTTCTCCATCCCAGGACAAGAGATGTTCCTTGTGGCAATGCTACTTCCCGAGGGAGGATCGCGAACTCATGTATATTATATTGAGGAGGAGACCTCACATGAAGTTGTCGTTTCTTTGGACTCAATTCTGGTGGTGAGGGATTTTGAGGATGTCTTTCAGGAGATACCAGGGTTACCACCCAGCAGGGAGATAGAGTTCGTTATTGAACTAGCACCGGGGACGAGACCGATTGCCAGAGCACCGTATCACATGGCTCCTTCGGAGATGCGAGAACTGAGAGAACAGATTCAGCAGCTATTAGGACAGGGTTTCATTCGACGGAGTACATCGCCCTGGGGTGCGCCGGTATTATTTGTAAATAAAAGGGATAGTTCACTTCTTTTGTGTGTAGATTACTGAGAGTTGAACAAAGTGACAATACGTAATAAGTATCCGTTGTCGAGGATTGATGATTTGTTTGATCAGTTGAGAGGGGCTGCATACTTCTCAAAGGTCGATTTGAGATCGGGTTACCACCAATTGCGCATTTGTGAAGAGGATGTACCCAAGACCGCTTTCCTGTCGCGGTACGGGTCATACGAGTTCAGAGTGATGACGTTTAGGCTAACTAATGTGCCTGCAGTATTCATGGATATCATGAACAGGGTATTCAGGGAGTTTTTGGATCAGTTTGTGATTGTATTCATAGACGACATTCTGATTTACTCTCGCACGGAGGAGGAACACGTTGAACATTTACGAATGGTTCTACGAACATTGCGTGACCATCAGTTGTACACCAAATTTGAGAAATGTGGATTTTGGCTTCGGGAGGTTCAGTTCCTAGGCCACATTGTATCTAGCAGAGGCATTGTTGTTGACCCAAGTAAAGTATCGATGGTGAGGGAGTGGGGACAGCCCATGACACCGATCGAAATTCACAGTTTGTTGGGGTTGTCCGGTTATTATCGTCGCTTCATCAAGGAGTTCTAAAAAATTATCATACCTTTGACGAGCTTGACTCGGAAGGGAGTGCCCTTCATATGGAGTGACAGTTGTCAGTTAGCATTTGATGAATTAAAGGACAAGTTGACATCAGCACCCGTTCTTGCCTTACCTAGAAGTGGAGTGGAGTACCGAGTCTATACTGATGCGTTCTTACAAGGGCTTGGGGGTGTGTTACAGCAGGAAGAGAAGGCTATAACTTATGCTTCCCGAAAGATTAAGCCACATGAGAATAATTACCCCACCCATGACCTCGAGTTGGCAGCGGGCATTTTTGCATTGAGGATATGGAGACACTATCTTCTGGGCGAGCAGTTCACTCTATTCATGGATCATAAGTCACTGCAGTATCTGTTCACTCAGAAGGATCTGAATATGAGGAAAAGGAGGTGGTTTGAATTCGTGAAGGACTACCAGTTTGATATACAGTATCATCCTGGTAAGGCTAACGTAGTGGCAGATGCGTTAAGCAGAAGACCTACTGGGGAGTTGGCAGAGATTTGGAAGGCAAAGTGGATTGAACTTCGACACGAGGATGAGATAGCTAGAGCATGCATGGCAGTTTTAGCTATCACTCCCGAGAGTGTTATATGGGTAGTGAGGGCACAGGCCGAGAACCCGTTTTGTCGGGACAAAGTATGACAGTTACTGGACGAGGGGGCAGAGTCCTACTCCATCAGCTCAGAGGGCGGACTACGGTTTAATGGTAGGCTGATAGTACCCGAAGATGATGATTTGAGGCATGCTGTTATGACGGAGTTACACGGGTCAAAATTTTCGATACATCCAGGTGGGGACAAAATGTACCAAGATATGCGACGATTATATTGGTGGTTAGGTATGAAACGAGATATTACAGAATTTGTCTCAAAGTGTTACGTGTTAGCTCGTAAAAGTTGACCATCAGAGGCCTTCAGGGATGCTACAACCACTGGAGATTCCACTGTGGAAGTGGGAGAGTATCTCAATGGATTTTATTACTGGGTTACCAACATCACATAAGGGTCACGATTCCATATGGGTAATAGTGGATCGGCTGAGTAAGGTAGCTCATTTCTTACCGGTTCATACGGATTATGATACGATGCGGTACGCGCAACTATTTATTTCAGAGATTGTTAAGCTAAACGGAGTTCCTATTAATATTGTGTCGGACCGAGACAAAATATTTGTGTCACATTTCTGGCAGAGCTTTCAGGATGCCATGGGCACCGACTTACGGTTGAGTACCGCGTTTCACCCACAGACGGACGGTCAGACTGAAAGGGTAAACCAGATGTTGGAGGATATGCTAAGAATGTGTGTCCTAGATTTTGGGGGAGGTTGGGAGCCATACCTTCCTTTGGTGGAGTTTGCCTATAATAACTCTTACCAATTCACTATCGGCATGGTTCCATTCGAGGCACTTTACGGGAGGCCTTGTCATTCGCCTGCCTGTTGGTTAGAGGTGGGGGATAACAAGCTATTGGAGCCAGAGATGATACAGGAGACTTCCTCCAAAATAGAGTTGATTCGAGGACGTATTCTAATAGCTCAGGATAGGCAGAAGAGTTATGCTGACGCCGGTAGGAGACACGTGGACCTAGATGTGGGTGACCAGGTGTTAATTCGGGTATCTCCTATGAAAGGGATTATGAGGTTCGACAAGAAAGGGAAATTAGCACCGAGATATGTGGGACCATTTCCTATCAATGAGAGGGTGGGACCGATAGCTTACAAATTGGGACTCCCTGAGCATCTTCAGCGAATACACGATGTATTCCATGTGGCATCGCTGAAGAAATACAAGAGGAGCGAGAGAGCCTTCTGGCACATTCCACTGGAGGAGATCGATTTGCAGCCAGATGTCTCGTATGAAGAAAGACCTGTGGATATTCTGGATTATAGTGAGCGCAAACTACGATCCAAGGTGGTACCCTTAGTGCGAGTACAGTGGGGACATCACAATATGGATGAGTCCACTTGGGAACGGGAGGAGGATATACGAGAGCAATATCTAGAATTATTCATCGCATGTATTTTCTAATTTCGAGGACGAAATTCCTTTTGTAAGAGGGGAAGTATGTAATACCTCGTAATTCTGTTTAATTAGAAAAAATAAGTTTTATTTAAATTACGTGAGTAGAGTAATTTAATGCGATATAAGTTTTATTTAAATTACGTGAGTAGAGTAATTTAATGCGATATAAGTTTGATTTAAATTACGTGAGTAGAGTAATTTAATGTGATAAAATACGTTTTACTTAAATTACGTGAGAAGAGTAATTTAACATGATATTATGTTAATAAAGATTAATACGATGATTAAAAAAAAATTTACTATATGTGAGTAGTAAATCTTGAATGTTTATATGTACGGTCTAGTGACTTGATGAACGTACCTGAGTTATCTCAACCGAGTGTCACGCGTAGACAAAATTTGAAGATGAGATTAGAAAAATATTTTAAGAGACTCAAAAGATAATTTAGAGTCCACAAATTATTCCGAAAGGGTCGAATTAGTCAAAATAGTGTACCCGAGGGTACTAGTTGAGTGCTGGATCATTTTCGGGCTAAATCGGGACCATTCGAGGGGGTTTTGGTCTCTTTACATTTATGGGTAAGTAGACCTACGAATTTTGAAACCCTAAATCAGATTATAAGAGTTGAGGCTAGGGTTAAAAAGAAAGAAAATACACTATAGCCATTAGAGAAGAGAGAGAAGCAAGTTCCTAAGGCCAAAGAAGGAAGGAGGGGAAATTCTAAGGAGATTTCACCACAAAGTTGTTGGGAAGGAGGATTGAAGGATCAAAATCATCAACCAAAAACAACAACCACGAAATCAGACCCTACAAATCATAAGGCAAGTGGTTATTTGCAAAATAAATTGAGTTATAATACCCATATTTAAGCTTTATGAAGAATATGGTTTTTATGATATTTTTTGGAGTAAAACAATTGATTATGATCCATGATTGGTAGGGATTGAATGTTGAACGTTTTTGGATCTCCAAATATTCTGATATCATAGAAAACTAGAGGATTAAATCGAACTAAAAATATGGGATTATGATGAAAGATGTAAAGAATGTATTTTTAGGGTTCTTGAATATTATTAAGATTTTTAGTTGATTTGGCCAAGATTTATAATGATTTTGTTGTTTCAAATCGTTAGTGATCATCCCAGAACATGTATGAATGATTAGAAATTGTTGGTTGCAATTATGGTGGATTATCATGGAAGATAGTTAGATAAAAATGGTGAAACCCGTATGAAGAAGATGAACTGGGTCTGTCACTGCTTGATTAATCGATCGACCCTTGAATGTCGATCGATCGACCCTTGAATGTCGATCGATCGACCTTATCCCATCGATCGATCGACCCTACTTGGATTTTAGAAAATTCAGTGAAAATTTCCTTTTAGTTACCGTTGCTTGATGGGAACCTTAGTGATGATATTTTACCTATGAGGAGACTTCATAAATACCAGTAGGTATACCATTAGATTTCTTCATAAATGATTGAGCGGGAATTTTGGAGAAATGAACTGACGGGAGAACGATTGATAGCCGTATGTTGGAATTGTGAGGATTTAGCTACGGAAAGAGTGAGAGTAAATTCCGGAATAATACCAATAGGTTAAAGTTAACTTAACTACTGAATTAAGGGAGGGGTAACTAGGGCCCTTAGAGTTGCGTGAATACTCGAATAAATGCAATAGTGAAATAAATTGTAAATTAATGAGTGCGGTGGATACAAGTAAAATATATTACGTATGTGCATGATTTGATGGGTCGAGTGTGTACCTACTAAATTATATAAAAGTTTGGGTTAAGAGAATTTTACCTAAATTAATTATCTTAGGGTCGATGAGACATTCCGAACTAACATAAAGTTATTATATGTTTGGGGTCGATGAGAAATGCCGAACCAAACCTTGAACTGGTGTCGCGATGAAAGAGTCCCGAACCAGAATATGTGTATATATATATTTTTAAAAATAGTTGGGGTCGATGGATAATTCCGAACCAACTCTCACTTGGAGTCGATGAATCATTCCGAACCAAGAGTCCTTTATGTGTAGTAAAAGGATATGTTGTGATAACTAATATTCAATACATGATTGTGTGATAAAATGTATTCTATGTGCATAATCTACAAACTGAGAATAGTAGATAATGAGATGAATTGTAGATATCTTAGTAATAATTTATAGCGTGATGTAATTATTACAAGAATAAGGATAACAAGCAGTAAATAATTTACCTACGCTTATGGGTAATATAACCAGGTGAACTAAGTATCCTCATTAGACATGCGCTATAGAAGAGAGGTGAGGAAGTTCAAGGGAGTGTACGAATCTTTAATATGTGTAATCAGTAACTCAAGTGTGATAACTGCTTGCAAAATATTTTCAAAATGTTTTGAGTACTAACTCTTGCTATGTAAAAATTTTAAAACCTTTTAGGTGCCCAGCCACAGGGAGACCCAGCATGATTTCATTACAAGGATTTGGGAGCTGCAACACATGTGGATGTTGCAGGGATTGTTTAGACGCTTCCTCCTTTTCAGTTCTACTGCAGGATCTCAGTCTTAGTATTCTTAGTTGGGACATGTTGTCCTATCTTTACTCTTACAATTATTCTGATTCTGAATTTTGAATTGTCTGTTATTGGCCGTGGTTTTCGGCAAGGCTTTATCTGCATACAGTTATTTACATAAACTGTTTTATTACTAGACTTGTAATGTGCTTGTATAGAATATTTGTTTTGCTTAAAAAAGATAAAATTTGGCAATCGCTCAATTTCACTTAGGTGGTTAGTAACTTAAAAAGTTTTCGACTGTGATGCTAAGAATGAACCATTTAAGAAACCTGTTTAAATTAAATTAAGGCTTGATCACCCAAGGTTTAATTGGGCGGGGTGTCACAGGTTACAAAGAAAATTGTGTAGCTGAGAGAGAAGAAGGCTTACCAGGTAGGACTTGTAGCTGGATTGGAAGAACAAATTCGAGTCTACTCAAATTTAATTAACTCTATTCCTGACATCACAGAAGCCCTTAACAACTTTCCCAACTAGCAGTATTCTTCATTTTTTTCCAGCTTTTGTTATTGATAAAAAATTGTACTCTTTTTATTTGTTTTAATAAAAAATTATTTTCTTTCATGCGTGTCTTGTGACTTATATCATACACTAGTACCCACATAATATACTGCTATATCGAACCATGATTCATATATAGAGTTCAAAAACTTAAAGTACATGCAAATTTAATAAAGAACAGGTGAACTTTAGAAAAAATATTCACGCGTACTTTATAAAATATACGTGTACTTTTCTGAACTGTCATACAAAAAACAAATTAAAAAATAGAACTAAACACTAAATAATAATATTGCATTAATTTATTCAAATAAATCGGTTATTAAATAATTTATTCAATCAAAAAGTTATAATGAATGAATTAAACAATCATATATAGAGTGCAAAAATATAAAGTACACATAAATTTAATAAAGTACACGTGATCTTTAGAAAAATGATCACGTGTACTTTCTAAATATTACGTGTACTTTATTGAACTGTCATTCAGTAAACAAATAAAAAATCGGGCTTTTATCAAAAAGTTCCTCAAATATTTTTTTAATACACATTTAGTCCAACCCTTTTTCTTTATTCCAAAAAGTCCCTCACAACATAGATACATTAAAAAAGGAAGTACGGTTAAGTTAAGATGGTTGGGGGGGGGGGGGGGGACGAGTGCTGCTAGCGCGGACTTTTAAAAATAGGAAAATATTAGTTAAATGTGTGTTTGAGGGAATTTTTGGAACAAAGTAAAAGACTTGGACTAAACGTGCATTAAAAAATGTTTGAAGGACTTTTTGTTATTTGATCCTTCAAAAATAGAACTAAAAAATAAAATTACTTTCCTTTATTAAATTAAATGAGGTTTTAAAATAATTTTATTCAATCAAATGGTTACAATGAATGAATTAAACAATCATACATAGAGTGAAAAATATAAAGTACTTGCAAATTTAATAAAGTACACGTGAATTGTAAGAAAAATGATCACGTGTACTTTCTAAAAAATACATGTACTTTTTTGAACTCCTATACAATAAACAAATAAAAAATTGGGCTTTTATCAAAAAATCCTTCAAACATTTTTTAATACAAATTTAGTAAAACCCTTTTACTTTATTCCAAAAAGTCACTCACAACATAAATATATTAAAAAAAATGTAGCACGGTTAGGCTGAGATGGGGGGGGGGGGGGGGGGGGATGAATGCAGCTAGCGCAAATTTTTAAAAATAAGAAAATATTAGTTAAATGTGTGGTTGAGGGAATTTTTTAAACAAAGTAAAAGACTTGGACTAAGTGTGCATTAAAAAATGTTTGAAGTACTTTTTGTTATTCGATTCTATAAAAATAGAACTAAAAAATAAAATTACATTCCTCTATTCAATTAAATGGGGTTTTAAATAATTATATTCAATCAAATGGTTACAACGAATGAATTAAACAACCATACATAGAGTGAAAAATGTAAAGTACACCTAAATTTAATAAAGTATATGTGAACTTAGGAAAAATGATCACGTGTACTTTCTAAATAATACGTATATTTTGTTGAACTACCATACAAAAACAAAAATAAAGATGAGACTAAAAATTAAATAATAAAGTTACATTCATTTATTCAAACAAATGGGTTATTAAATAATTTATTCAATCAAATGGTTGCAATGAATGAATTCAATAATTTTAAATGTAATCAAATGTTTTTTTTTACATGTAGACCTGTAATGACCAATTTTATTACATCTAGAGTAAGTAACTTCCCTAACTGTGATGTCACCAGCAGACTTTATTCTTTTATTTCTCGGCCTGCCTGTCGGCCTCTTTGTCATTGGAGGAAGGATAAATGGATTTTCAAGTATATGAATATTCAAGGAAATCAAATCAGGTATAGAAACTATAGGTATCAAATATGATTTTCTCTAGAAAGATACCATGTAGTTTTCCTCAATATACTCATAAATACTGGTCTCTATCCTTTGTACAACATAAACAATATGAGAACATGGAAAACATCTTATCTGCCAACTCTTACAAGAACAAGTTCTTTCTTCTAAGTCAGTCGCCATTCACACTTCTAAATGAGGTTCAAATACATGTTGACTCGAGCGACTAATAGTCCAATGTCGACTTTTGTTCCAATTTCATTCACTAACTTTTGAAAAAAAGGACATAGCTCATTTGTCCAAGTGTCAGACTCAACAAGTTTGTTGCGTTGAAATTAATATTTTCACCCTTAATTTGTCGAGCATATTCATTATTGGTAAATGCCTTTCCTCCAAAATTCATGAATTGAATGACTCCGCAACACTAGATGCCACGTCACCATACCGTTTACCGGGAAAATATGCACATGGCCAATTATCAGGAGGCAAGTTATCAATGAAATCAACAACACCAGCTCCTCATTCATTTTTCAATGATTCAATATTATTGTGAAATTCATCTACTGAGATAGCATATGCACAAGAAAAAAAATCTTTAACTATTTTTTTTTTAAACCCACCACAATTCCCACAAATTCTCTTCTTTATATTCCCTTGTAAATGATGTATACAGTAGGAATGCGCAAACATTGGGAAAACCCTCGAAACAACTTTAATTAATCCATTATTTCATTCAGATATAAACATTATGTTTCGATATTGATCAGCTACTGTATTATGCAACTTGACAAGAAACCACATCCAGTTATCTTTGCATATCCATATATATCACACCGTAAATTTATGCTTTTGGCGCACACCTTACAATATGTAGGAATTATATTAATATATTATGTGTTTACTTTGCAATGATTGCAAATAACAAGACAAAACATAAAAATACACGCATAAAAATGTAAAGTACACGTGATCAAGATACCAAAACATGCACGTTTACTTTACAAACTTTTACGTGTACTTTGAATTGGTGGCAAATAACAACACAAATCATAAAAATACACGCATAACAATGTAAAGTACACGTGAACTATACAAAAACATTCAAAGGTACTTTACATTTTTATGCGTGCATTTTGATGATCTGCAATGGAGCAAACAAATGTGAATGCAATACACAAAATAAAATATTTAGAATTAATTTACCATTATTCTCATTCCTTGAGGTTGCTGACAATATTGTTCTGCGGTAAAGACTCTTCAAAAAGGCACCATCTAAAAATAAAACAGGTCTACAGTATTGAAAGCCATAAATACATCCTCCAAACATTAAAAAAATTCTCTTGAATTTTTTACTATCAGGTTCCACGTCAAGGATGCAATGCGACCCAGGATTATATTGGAATAGAAGTTACCGATAATTATTCATTAATGCGTAAGAAACCTTTTCATCACCATGTATATAAAAAGTAGCCCTCTATTTTTGTACGCCATGCATATTGATAGGCTGTACGAGATCGTAGTTCTTCTTCATATCTCTAACTAATTCAATTGGTCTCAACAATGGTTTATCTCTAAGATCATCAGCTACCATTGTAGAAACCAACTAGGAGGCTATCATTTTGGCTGATGGACTATGAAAGACACCTCTGCATGTATGCTCATTATTCAAACTTCGTATGTAAAAGTATCCATTTATTGTAGATAATGAAGCATGAATTCTCCATACGCAATTCTTAGTAGTCCTTTTAGAGCATTCGACCGTCACCCGAGTTTTATCATTCTTTAAATACACATACTTGAACACAACCTCAACGACATACTTTTACAATTTATCTAGAAATTCCACTACACCTCCTTCAAAACACTATTGCTCATGAGTTGTATATGTCTTCCAATCATTGAAAAGATAGACTTTCGACTTACTTGGCTCCACACCTTCAAGAAAAAAGTCATTTTCAATGCCACTATTAAAATCATTTGCAGTTCCCGATGATAAAGACTCTATCATCTCTATATTTGTATCACCACTTGCAACCCTCTCAGAACTTGTATTACTGCAGCCAACCCCTTCATAAATTCGATTAGCGCATTTAGTCCGTTCATGACATGTATTACTCGGTAATGCTAATGAATCAATGACATATATCTAAATGAAATCAACTTTGTCGATCAATTGGGACCGTAACATACAACGAGCATCGTTGTCACAAACCAACATGAACCGGCATTCATCACCAAATGAAAACCTCAATGAAAAACTTCCAATTCTCAAATCAGTAAACCTAGTACACAACTCATTGCATATAAAATCTAATAAGTTGTCTTCAAATATTTCAATACAAGCCATATTATCTAAATAACAACACCTTGCTATTCTACTACTTACCATAATGGCTTGTATTAAAAGAAAGACGGAAATCATTTACTTCAAGGTCAAGAATTGTAAAAATGTGTGTAATAGTTAAACAATAATAGTAATTTAATGCGTGAAATATCAAAATATTTATATACACTTAAGAGTAAATTTAAAGTACACGTGAAGCTATAAAGTACATTTATATTTTTTTCAAAAAACATTCATGTGTACTTTATAAACAGTGCGTGTATTTTACAAACTGCCAATCACAAAAAGAAAGTAGCAATGAACACTAAAGAAGACTTATAAATGCTGCTGACGCGAATGCACGGACACATTCACAATTAAAACATCAGTGATTATACACACCACATTCTGATACCCGATTGAAAATGAATGTTTACATGGCATGTCAAATTGGTTAATTCAGTTGGCACGGACCCATATCTATAAGTGATTCAACTAATCTTCACACATAACATATAAATGTTGTTTCAATGCCAACTCAAAATCAAGTGCACTTACAATTAATCTTAAATATCAATAATTCTACACGTAATGCGTTTTGAGACAACACCGAAATATAATGCTTACGTGGTGGGTAGAGATTCTGTAATACCGCTGGCGCGAACCAATGTCCATAAGGGAACTAAATAATTTCAACAACCACCTAGGCATGCGATTCCAGTGCCATCTAAAAACGTGTCACAAATAAAATTAGTCTTAAAACATGTCCAGTATATTTGCATTGTGTTTTGATTTTATCTATTTATACATCAAAACACACAACATTTTACATAAATACATAAAAAACCCAAAATTAAATCATTTAAAGAATATTGAAGTTCATCCCGCCTATACAACTAAGCACACTTAGAATTAGTCTTAAACATCAATAATTCTACACGTAGTGCATTTTGAGACAATATTAAAATAACATGCTTACGTGGTGTGTCGAGATAGTGTAATTCCGTTGGCGCGGACCAACGTCCATAAGAGAACTCATCAATTTCAACAACCATGTAGGCATACTGTTTCAATGCTGTCTAAAAATGTGTCACACATAAAATTAGTCTCAAAATACGTCCAATATATTAGCATTGTGTTTTGATTTTATCAGTTTATACATCAAAACACACAACATTTTACATAAATACATAAAAAAAACACAAAATCAAATCGTTCAGAGAATATTGAAGTTCATCCAGCGCATACAACTAACAATTACAATGATGTCATTCACTCGAAATGAAACACATACATTAAACTATTGTAAATGATCAAGATAGAAAACAATTATTAATAAATATAAACTTATATATGATAGAATCAAAACATAAATGCATAAAAAACACAAAATCAAAACATAGTCATATAAAATGTATAAAAAGTTATTCAATTACATGAATTACACAATTAAAATGATTTCATTGAATCAAATCCAAGTACATTGACCTATTGTAATTGATCGAAAATAGAAAAAACAATTGTTGATAAAGATAAACTTACAAATGATAAAGCCAAGAGATAGAAGTAGAAACGATTAAGAACGTTATAATCGATTATTGGACAGACGAAAAAAGCAGCAAAATTGATATTATTTTCGATTCTTAGTTGCAGAAAAACCCTTCAATAGTCGATTAGATCTATGAAATTTTTTAAATTTGGGATATTTATATGTGGACCTAATCGTTTAAAATTTGTTTAACCGTTTTTTTGGTCCAAAATTATTAGTCAAAGGACTACATCGTAAAAATCTCTCTCTCTGAGAGAGAGAAATGTAATCGGCGGGGGTGCAATCTGAGACTAAAGTTCTCTGATTTATAGCTTTAAAATGGTCACGATTCAAAATCGTGACCCATACTGTGACTAATAAAATACTGAAACTTTGTCACAGCTCTAGACCGTGACCCCTACTCTGACCAATTAAATATCGAAAAATAGTCACTGTTTTGGATCGTGACCAACTAAAGGTGACCATTTTGAACTAGGGTTGGGGGTCACAATTCTGAACCGTGACCATAATTCACTAGTATTGGTCAGGGGTGGGTCATGGTCCAAAACCATGCCTATCATGAAAATAATTTTAGCAAAAAATTTAGCTCCTTAAGAGTTACGAATTAGTCACGGTCTGGAATCGTGACCACTGTTGTCATGGTCCATTACCGTGATCAATCACCTGTTGGCGTCACTATTTGGTTTGGTCATGCGGTTGATTACGGGTTTTGGTTGTGGATCATGATTTTGGACTATGATGACCTCGTCACGACTCTAGGTCATGATCAATTGACTGTGACAATCTACCTATTTTGATGTGGTGTATTTTAACCCAAAATTACTATCAATATTTTAAAATAGTGATGTGATTAACTCTTCGTGTTAGCTCGTCTGGCCCCAATGGATGGTTTTAATTACAAAATCACATTGTTTTAGAACACGTGATAATTCTTTTAAAATAAGTGTTACATGTGTTCGATCCCCCCAACGAAAAAGTTCTATGTGTACACGTTTAATTTTAAAGAATTGACTGATGAAAATTTATTAACACCTACGATTGGTTGATGACACTCAAGTGAAAATCATGTTCTTCGAATGATTTTATCATTGGTTGAACAAATGATTCTTTGGATTAGACATGCTAAAAAAACGGGTTACCGTTTCATAATCCGGGAGTGAGGATCATCGGTAGCCAAAGGTTGGTGTTAGTTGTTTGAGAAGAGATTTACTTCTCTCCCGAAAGAGAGGTAGGAGGATGTAGTTGTTTAAGAAGAGATTTGTTTAAATTTCATATTTAAAACAAAAACAAAATAATATTAATAAGTGGATTGGAGCTTGAATAGTGTAAAATATATGTAGTTTGAATTTGAACTTTTATAAAAAAAAATGAATACTATCAAAGTTTAATAACAAAAGAGCACTTATACGGGAACTGAATTTTTGATCGAATTTTAGCCGATACTGACTTATCGTGTCGATTTATTATTAGTTGATTTTTAAGTTTCATTGGTATGAACTCCATAAATTAATCAATAACAGACCGACACGACAGGTCTGGTCACAATAGAATTTTTCATAACAAAAACTCAAAATACCCCATTTTCATTCTAGAAATTTTGTAAAGAGAGACACCCACACCCCGCTTGTTTCCAAGCTTAGTAAAGCAGTGAGTTAACGACTATTATTGTCCATCCCCGCCACCCATAAATGGAAAGCTTTGATATATTTATTTCCAAACCCTCTCTCTGTCTCTCTCTGATGCATCCAAAATGGAGGATTCAAAACCCATTAAGCCTACCCCATTTTCTACTATATGGCCCCATGTGAAGCCATTTGTTAACGGTGGCCTTGCTGGGGTTATGACAGAGTCTTCATTTTATTTGGGATGTGTTGTTTCATATCACACATTAAATCTTGTAACCAAATATAACGTTGGTGGTCCTGAGTGTGCTGCTAAGGCCAAGGCTCACTTGCATTCCACCATTCCTCCCAAAATTATTGATTTAGCTTTCAAGGTAACCCTCTTTTTATTTCTCTATCTATCCATTTATTGTTCCATATTATATTACCCTTATTACTAGGGTTTATGTTGTTTTATAATCATATTTGTTTTAAATCTTTACTTAGCTCACCATTTTTAACCAAACTGAAACCAAGTACCAAATGTTTGTTTGTGACCCCACTATTTATCCACTTTTTATGCACTAAAACACAACCTTATTGTTTATTAACACATGCATTTGGTTTAAAATGGCTCTCTGCACTAAAATTATATAGGCCAATTTGGTTGCATAAATTATTTGATTATATAAATTTTAGTAAGTTTGATTAGGTCCACTTTGTACAGTTTTTAGAAAACTAAAATAGAAAAAAAAAATATATATATATATAAATAAAACTGCAAAAGTTTGACCGATTTTTTAAAAATAACAAAAAAAAAACTTTTTTTGAGTTGATTTTTATTATATGGGTCCGTTGAAATGTTTAAATATCATATAAAAAAATCAACTCAAAAATATTTTTTTTAATATTTGAAAAAAATAGGTGTGTGCCAGCACATGTGCAAACTTAGTGGGCACATGAGCCTGCCTCTCTCTCTCTCTCTATATATATATATATATATATATATATATATATGAAGGCTCTCTTACATCACACTGTCTATACATCACACCTACTTTTAGGCTATAAAAATTCTTTTTTTTCATTTTTTTAATTTTTCTATTGAAATTAATCTTTCAATCAACAAATGTTCAAAAAATTAGGTAAAAATACATTTTCTAACTATTTTTAAAAAATTCACAAAATTTTGTTGGCGTACACCCAATAAGGTATTTTTAGCATTTTTTGTTGGATTTTTAAAAAATGGTTAGAAATTGTATTTTGATTTTATTTTTTGAACACCTGTTGATGGAAGGTTAACCCCATGGATAAAATAAAAAAATTGAAAAAAAACTTTTTTAAGGACCTAGAACTAGGTGTCATATATGAATGATGTAAGAAGCATGATGTATAGGAGCCTTGCTCTCTCTCTCTCTCTCTCTCTCTCTCTCTCTCTCTATATATATATATATATATATATATATATATATATATATATATACTAGGGTATGCCCGTGCCTGAAGGCACGATGTTAATTTTCAAAAACTTACGGCGTTGATAGGACAATACATTGTATTTAGTTCATAACAGATAAATAATTTTTGAAATAACCTTTTGTACGAACCTATTAAGGTATATTAAGGTATACCACGCCTAGGACATACTAATGTATCACGCCTATATAGTGTGTAGTAAACATCATATATCATGCCTAGGATACATCATTTATATTGAATGACAATTTCAATCAGGAATCCAATAAGAATTGAATAAAAAAGTAGTCATGCTATGAGAAATTGATAGTCCAACATTGTTCTCTTTGTTCACATCAAACATGATATCATAATATTACCAATAATACACATAGTACCATGGAATTTGTAAAACACAGAAATTCAACTTCCATTTATTCACTTTTTAAGAGTTCACATGTGTCTTGAGTGTACGGTATCTAATAGTATCAACATCACCAAACCGAAAAACTAAAAAAATATATATTTGAACGTAATTCGCTTGATGGAATTTCATTTTGATGACTTGACTAACCATGTCTTTGGAGCTAGCCAACTTGTCTTAAAGAGGGCGGTAGGAGCGGTATAGGTAAGATGGAAGCCATGTGTGGATAATTTGTCATTGGACACCCTATCAAGCTGCTACATCGAACGAAATCAGATATTAGTTTCAACATCCTCAAAAACCAAAAAGGAATCATTCGTGTATACTCCAAGTCATGTCAAAAGAAGTTTAAAAATGTTCCCTAAAACAGTAAAAGCTACGTGCTGCTGCTGCGTGCTTAAAACAGTAAAAGCTACGTGCTACTGGTGCGTGCTTAAAACAGTAAAACAATAAAAGCTACGTTCATCAAAACAGTAAAACAGTAAACTGCTACGTAGAAGCTATGCGCTGATGCATAGTGGTTACGTAAAGGACAGTGGCACAAATTTGAAATAGGAGCCATACCTGTTCAAATTCGAATTGAATAACCCAATGCTTCTTAAATGCAATCCAATAACTACATAAATGCAATCCAACAGAATCTCCCAATCGTCTTAAACCATTTGTTACAATCCTTGCCAATGCCATATCAAAAGGATCTCTAAATTAAAAAAAATCAACGCATGTAATATGTTTGAATTGTACCTGATATCAAAAGGTGTTCAAAGTGACCTATATGATTTTTTAGATATTGCAAAAACAATATATTAGGAACTCATTAACTCCAAACAATTATGAAGGTAAAGACAATAGTAAGAAAAATTGGGGCTCTAGTAAAAAGGAACATGACTGAGTGTAATCATGTACCTGAACTGAATGTATTTGAACTGTATGTCATCCTCTATCATGTTTTTAAGTATTTGAACAGAATGTTAGAAAATCGGATTCAAATATCTGAACAGAATGATAGAAAACCAAATTCTAACTCAGTTACTATTACCATATCAATTTGATGAAATTACTGATGACTATTGAGCACGGAGAAATTAATGAACCAAGTTTTTTTAATGATTAAAATAAGAAATACAAAAAAATAAAATTAGAAACTCATATCGAAACTCAATCATACCAAATATAAAATAAATAAGCAAAAAATACACAGAGATAATTAATATTAAAGTGGTGTTTTTGAAAAAGGAAAAGTAACAATTTCCAAGAATGTGGACACCCATACACAAAGAAAAAGGGTAAATTGAATGGTTGTTTTTAACTAAATCCCAAAATGAAAGCATCGAAGTGAACAGAGTAACTAAATAAAAAAAAATGTATCGAACCAATATGATAAGAAATACCCTGCTTTCAAACAAGAAAAAAAGCCACACGGGATGACTTTACATAAGGAAAAAGTTATTTATGAATATCCAATTCAAGTTTTCAGTTGCAAACCATATGTTCATTGCTGATCCGAAATGAACATAATATGTTGTATTGGGGATGGGATTTTATGACAATTTCTTCATTGTTGATCAAGTATAATAAATATGCAATGTATTTGCAAAACGAACTGCAACTTCCTTATCGATTAATTATGTATATAGATCCAGTAAGAAGTTTTTAGAAATAAATTTATGTTAATTATGTGGGCTTCAAACAAAATACTATGTGTGAAATGGTTTGAGAATTCAAATTCTATTTTTCTCTCAATATGATTACATTTGAACTAAACTGTAGAAAAAGTGATTCCTGAAATATGTAGGAAAGTGCATCTGCAAAAGTGTTAGTTCGTGTGTAGAGAGGGAGTTCGTGGGTTAAGATTCATGTGTAAGAGTAGGTGTAAGAGTGTGATAAATGGTGGGTGGATGAGGCAGAGTAGGTGGAGGCAGTCGGGCTGCGAACAAAGGAGGGAGAGGGAGAGACAATATAAAGGCAGCGATTGAAAGGGTGCCAAACCCAATGTGAAGACCCAACCTTCAATGTCACCACAACGTTATGCACCTAAATACCAAGCAACACTATGTAAATCAGTACTTAGATGCCTCACCAGTATAATGCATGTAATGATCAAGTTAGTTAAGCATAAACAACAAAGTATATTAACAACGAAAATTTTAATTACACAAACTAAAATTATCTACAGGAACCTATCAAAAATAGTATTATTCGAATTAGTATTTCGTTGCCAATTTGATCGGGGAACTTGAATTGTAATCATAAAATGCATCATCAATAGAGCTTTGAGAAGTAAACCTTCAAGAATTGCAGTGGAGCATAGGAATTACGTAGCACCTCAGAATCTGATCCAATAGACGTTGTAGTTCTTCTTTTTATCTTCACTCTTTTGTACGTACAAATATTTAAGGCCTTAACCATTCACAAAACAATCCTAAAGCATATACATTAAGCAAACCTGATCTACTGTATATTTGTAGCCAGTTCAAGACCAACATTGAAGGATGGGTTCAAAGGACTGCCTGATCCTACTCCATAGCCAGTGGCACAACTCTAATTCTCTGAATTTTTATATATTGATCCATCCTTCCTTCCAAATTGTTGCTCATATTGCACCCCAGCAGTTAATCTTCCCATCTTGCTTACCGACCATGCACTTCTAGGAATTTCAACTCACAATTCAATGTGCTCTATTTCGCTGTACTTACCAACTGACAGTTGGATCCACACTTCCCATTCATGCCTTTCGTTAAGTGTACCGGGTACAGATCTTCGGTTAGACCCAACCGAGTACTGTTCCCCAGCAGTTGGATGTGCCAATTCAATATGCTCTATTTCCCCAGCAGTTGGATCCACACTTATGCCTTTCGCAATGGTTGGATCCAACTGACAAATTTGCTGAGCCACATCTTAAACCCATCGCACCATAATCTTCAGAAAATATTCTCTTCTTTAAAAGCACTGGAGAAATGCCAAATGCACCAAATCCATATTTGGGGTAGTATCAACATCACTTTGCCAGCGAAATAGGGCATTTCCCACCACTTTGTCCTCGGGCTATTGGTCAAGTTGACCTGAAACAGTTGCAACCAAATCAATATAAGGATCGTCAATTGGCTTAAGCATGATTCTTGTGCTAAAATCATTACTATTGTTGCTAATGCAACACTATTGCTGCTAATGCAACCATAAACAGACATATCTGAAGTTTAAATATCAAACAAAATAAATGAGAGTAATATTTGTAAATAGGCTAAACTGATGCTTAACTAATGAAGATTGTAAGATTGATGCATTTTTTCTTTTCGTTTCTTTTTTGTACCTTAAACCTAAGTCTGTAAGAAAAAGAACTGTGTATAGCCACTTGTCTCTTAAAGGGGGATTATATAGGTTTACACAGAGGCATAAATAAAGAATTATCAGAATTTACTCCAATAATTGAGCTTTTAAATTAGCCTTTAATCAAGCAATGAAATTTGTACAAAACTTCTAGTGTGCTATTAGGTTACTTAAAACTCCCCTACAAACTCAAGAATCTCGAATGGATAATTTAGGAATGAAGAAGCTGAAATGTTGCTTGTGAAGATCATAGTCACGAAATAAACTATCTCGTATGCAGAAATAACAAACAAAACATGATGGCATCCCAACAGAAACTGCTCGCGAATGAAATGATAATCGAGCACAATGTTGCGTGGTCCGAGCATATAAGACTGGGTTGGAGGCCATATAGGTCATCCTGAGATAATCACAGTTAAGTATGATAGGCTAAGAAACCAGGAGATGGACCTCACCAAATGCATAATCAACATAATCTAAGCAAAAAACTCAGGAAAAGCGCGATACTATGACTCGGCACTCAATCGAGAGGTCATGGGTTGTTTATTGGCACTCCACAGATCAAATTAGGGCCGAAGAAACACATAATCCCAAAATAAGCGTATGGTGCTGGAATATCAAGCCAACTCAGCATCAAAGAAGATACGAACATGGTAAACTAAAATCAAGAGTTCCCTTATGATAGCACATAATCATAAGAAAGAGTTGCATATTTTGTCTATCAGTTAGTCTCAAAGTCAATTTAAGACCTTAATTTATAACAAACACATGAGAATATAACAACATTGGAAAGAAAAATGGTCAAGTCATTTGTATGTTCATTACCATTAAAAACTAAATGTTATGAAAGAATTATATATACAAAATTTGTTTCTTGCAATTCGCTATATAAAATATCACTCTTGATATTTAAAAGCATAAACACAGATGGGTGAGATTTCAAATTTTATTTCACATTACAACAATGAAATATGAAAAATAAGTACCCAAATAAAATAAAGCTGACAGAAAAAACAAAACTTGACTTCCTAGTTCAAATGCCTCATATATAAGTCAATAGGCCTTGCATTCGTGTTGTTTCAAAAGGGAAGAGATCTTAAGTGTATCAAATTTAAATAAAAAGAATGAATCAATAATATACTACCCGTTGAAATGTCATTTCGACATCCTAGTTCCTGAAATTCTACACCACAGTACACGACGCCGCTTATCTATATGAATTCAAATATTAGCACACTACACCATACGACCCCATTTATCCATCTGAATTCAAAGATTATCCATCTGAATTCAAACACTATCGTACACTATCATAGGCAGAATCACTATAACAAAAAATTACACATAGGGACATAAACTCTGTGTGATCAACATTTAAACCAAACCATATATGAGAAAAGAAATTGTGAAAAAAGAAATTGTGGCTTTAAGGATAATAAATCCAAACATATGAGTGATCACTAACTTACTATGAGAGATCAGCAAGAGGGAATGGAAACAACACCGAGTCCAACTTTGAGTGAAGTTTTGTCACTATTAGTTCAATAAAGCTCCATAAAGACCTTTTTTTAATGTAGGAAAAGAAAACATTAAAATTAAATAAAATACAAATATACCAACCTAAGTATCAATTTAAAATTGTTACCAAAAGTAGTGTACGAAAAGAATACCTAAAACATGCACTTCATTTCTTCAACATCCAAAAAGATCAGGAAAAAAAAGCCAGATAATCTTCAAAACCGAATTAAAAATATCTCGCACATGATCATATTAGAATTAGTGTGTGTGTGTGCGCGCGTGTATAACAGAGAGATAATACCTCTTTTCTAGCAGGACATAAAACCCCCATATGTCTACGGCAATAAAAAAACCTCAAAAATCTCAGAAATCAACCAACATAGAAAAAATCCATCAAAAACACAGGCTCTAAGTTTGATCTAAAGTGTACAAATACAACACCAAAACATTATGTGTGCGTGTGTGTACGTGTGACCACGATTCAAGGACTGTCGAAACTACACCGACATAATGACCTTTATTGAAGTTTTGTCACTATTAGTTCAATAAAGTTCCATAAAGACCTTTTTTTAATATAGGAAAAGAAAGAATACAAATTAAAAAAATACTACTATACCAACATAAGTAACAACTTAAAACTATTAACAAAAGTAGTGTACGAAAAGAATACCTAAAACTTGCATTTTATTTCTTCAACATCCAAAAAATCTATAAAACAAAAACCACATAATTTTCAAAACTGAATTAAAAATACTGTGTTTGTGTATATAAGAGAGAGAGATTACCTCGTTTCCAGCATCAACTTGAAACCCCAAATGTCTACTGCAATAAAAAAAAACTCAAAAATCTCAGAAAGCAACCAACATAGAAAAAAACCCATCAAAAATACGGATTCAAAGTTTGAATAAAGTGTACAAATGCAACACCAAAATAGTGTGTGCGTGCGCCTGTGTGTGGGGGGGTTGAATCGCGCCTGTGTTTGTGTGGATTGAATCGCGATTAGCACTCCAAAGTACCTAAAAGCAAAAAAATAAGATAATATGTTAGATCCGAAAAATAGCCATGGCGTGTGCGTGTTTACAGGTGTGAAGAAATAAATGGGCCGTGTGTTCATTTGAGAGAGAGAGAGCTTACCATGGGGGGGGGGGGGGGGAAGATGGGGAGAGGGTATGTGGGGGAGGGAAGGGGAAAGGGAAGGTGAAGAGGGAAAGATCGGGGAGTGAGGTGTGTATGAGGGTTTGTGGTGAGTGTGTGTTTACAAAGATACCCCTTTGTTTGAATTAAAGTAAAAGAGGGGTCAAATTATAGAGAGAAAAAGAGGGGGAAATTAAAAATTTGAGGGACAAAGTGGGAAGTGTAGAAAATCTCATAAAAATGACATCATCAAGCAAACTTATGACATACATAAGTTTCCTACTTTATTATATATATATATATATATATATAGTAAGAGAGAAAGCCAACGACAATCAAGATCTAAAGCGGAACAAAAAGAGGGACAAAAAAATCGGACCAATTTTTTAAAAATACTAGAAAAAATGAATATTTCAATCATCCATAGATAAGTTTATCAGAAAATTCAGTGCAGAAGTGAGTAAAATGCAAAGTTAATAAATATGTTAATTTTTGGTGCTTGAAAGTTTTGATTACCATCTCACCCACCTTCCAATTGAAAATTTTGAAATTATTTGTAGATGATATCCTCATTATGGAGATCATATCGACCAAGTGAATTTTTTTATTTTTTTACTATTTTAAAAAATTGACCGGTTCTCTTAGTTCTTTCTTTTAGGTCCGCACTGCTGTAAACACACACACACACGTTATATTATAATGGATAAATCATTCAATGAATTTGTTTATATGTGCGTGTGTTTTTAAACATTGACTACATTTTCAAGATATATTTTCATCAAATTTTGACAAAGAAAATTGGTACCGCTCTTATTTATTATTCGTTTTTTCTTACTTTATAATAAACTCTACAAATGAAATACATATACATTACACAATAATTTCTCAAATATAACAATGTAATAGTGCTATATTATAATCTGAGAATGTCATGTCCCAAATTAAGAGTCTACTTTCTTTTTTTGGACATAATTAACGAACCACATTCCACGATAGTGAACAAGAATAGACATTCCATGATAGTGAACGAGAATAGATCTTGGTCATTGATTGAGCGTATTCTTAATTTATGCAAAAAATAAATATGAACTCTTAATTTGGGACGGAGGGCGTATTATGAAATATTACTTCTAAAGGGACTATATACTAAAGTTGTTGAACCACACACAAATGCCCCTTTCCTGAGGGCTTTCGAAAATTCTATTAATTTATTATTCCATATTAGGGTTTTTCTTGCTTTGTAATCATGTCTGAATATGAAATGCAAAGTCCATATATGTGTGTATCTCCGGCATTGAAATTTTGATTTACTTTTTCACATACTATATAGTTAATTTTGTTTTTTTGATTAACTTGGTGTATGTGATTTCTCACTATGGAGATGATTTTCATTAAATTTCAGAAAAATATTGGATTGTTTTGAATCTAGCCTTAATAAATTGTTTTTACCTGGCTACAATGTGTTATAAAAAGTCATTTTGAGGGCTACTTTTATCTTACTTTATAACCATGTGCTACATATGAAAGGCAGGATTAATGTTTATGTGTTATTCAGCCACTGAGAATTTGATTTGCTTTTGTAACTACTAAATAGTTAAATTTTTTGGATAAATTTGGCGGATGTGATTTCTCACCAACTCGTTTGAGAATTATAAAAATGATAGAAAGACGAGAAAGTGTATCATTTCTTTCAACTAGGAAACTTTCTTTAACTCAGAAAGAAAGGGAGAAATCAGAAAATTTTGAGACCTTTTTATTCATAATAATTTTCAAGTCACCATATCGTAGCAGTTCTATCTTTCTCTGTTTTCTTTTCTTCTCAACTTGCAAACAAGGAGGACTACCTGCCATTTTCTTGTAAACACAAAGACATTAGTTATTAAGGATACCTATGAAATCTTCCTTCCCTACCCCTAAAAAAAGAAGGGGAAAAAGGATTAAGGCTATGAAGAAATAAACAAATTTAGTGTACTCTAAAGTAAATTCTAGTTTTCTAGCTAAGTAGGAGTGTCAATTATGACAGCAAAAAAGTGTTGGATTGAGCAAATGGAAAAAGGCTTTGGTGAGTGAGGAATGGTTCATGTGGGGGCAGAAATGTGTAAAATCCTTGGTGTGAACATAGGTTTCATTGTTGGGAGCTTGAAGAAGAAAACTAATAATTTGAGGTTGGTATTCCTAAAGGGGAAGGGAAACTCTTATCTCGAACGGTGGTGGTAGTGGCAAGTTTATGGTATAGTAGCTTTACTTATCTTCCAGGCAATACCACCTTGGTGTTGGAGGGGAATATGGGAGACTAACTCCCCTATAAAGGTGGCTTTCTTCTTCACATGGATTGCCGTGAGAGGGGATAATTTTGATGGTTGACAATCTTCAGAATAGAGGAAGATGTATATGATGTAGGTGTTGGAGGTGCAAGAGTGCCAAGAAAGCGAAGGGACTGGTTGACCACATTCTACATCATTGCGAGGCCGTGAGGAAGTTGAACCTTAAAGCTATTTTTGATATTTTTTGGTGATGTTGTAGTCGTTGGAGTCATTAATTATTTTCTATCCTTATAATGCCCAAACAACTGATCTCCTATTTTTTTGTCATATACATGGCAAAGTGCGTAGTTTAGCCATCATAAAAGAATTGACTGCCATAATTCATGAGCAAGTCACATGCTTTTTATTTATAAAATTGAATGGAACCTAACATATTTGAGGTAAAGTGAAACGAGTCTAACCTATAAGGAGTTTTTTGGAGGGGGGTCTCAGCCTAGTGTGTTCTAAAATTCATATCCTCTTTTGGGGCCACCTCCTATAGTGTGTCCTAGTGTGTGCGAATTGGAGGGTCTAAATATACCTTTAAGGAATACCATAATATATGCAAGCACAAGGGGGTGCATACAAACCTGAAATACCACTGGGGTTATATTTAATTTACCCCGACTTAGAATCATCATTTAAGGTTTCTAAATTGTATACCAAACTAGCATCAGTGAAGGTTATTTGGATTCTTATTTTTTTTTAAGATCTGATGTAAATACTGCTAAGTGCTAAGAGATGCCACGCGTGTGACATCACCCATGTCCTCACAGAACCTTCTGGATATGGTTATCACCTTTTTTGGAATATTCCCCTCTCTAGGCCTATAAATGTACACATTCCCCCGATGGGGCTGATCATTTAATACAGCTGTGAGAATTTGTGCTAATTTGTTATTCTTTCTTTTGGTACTATTCACATATCACGTCATTTGATATCAAATCGAATTTTGCTGAAATCGTCTGTGTGTAAACCCTAAATCGATCACACCTACAATGGCTCTAAAGAGAACGTTATAGCCTGGTCTCAAACGCTGCACACCTATAATGGCTCTAAAGAGGACTGTGATGTAAATAATACAAGGGGTGTATTTGTACCTTTTTTCACACTTGTCCTATTTTAGTGCATAGATAATATAGTTAGTAATAGTATGCCACCCATGAGTCACCATGACCTTACTAATGCTCACTACTGCTAGAATTGTCTAGATATTGTTAGCACATTTTTGGGAACATCCTATAAAAATATACACACTCCTCAAGGGGGAAAATCATTCAAGATGTGAGAGTTTCTGTGAAGTTGTTATTCTTTCTTTTTGGTGCCATTGGCATGTCACATCTTTTTTCATTCAACCATATCAACTGATTTGGCTCGAAATTTGATGGGGGAAACGGATAGTATTAGGAATGATGACCAAACCATTAAAATTATAGCATCTTGTCTTAAAGATCCATTTGATTTGGGTTGAAATATTCCAATTGGGTGAGAAGCGTTTTCACCTATATGGGTTCAATATTTTTTTTGTGTGTAATTGTGAAAAATTTTAAACGCTATAATTATACTTCGACCTTGCAGTGATGTATTTTTCGGCCAGTCTAACTTGTATAAATTGTTATACTTTTGCACGTTATAATTATCCTTCGGCCTTACAGTGTTATATTTATTGCTCAGTCTAAATTGTTATATTATTTCAGAAATTCTCAGTTGGGCTTCTCCTTCAAGCTACGTATACAACTGCAAGACTTGGATCATACGAGTGAGTGTCCTTCTGCCTTTCATACACTATTAACAATATACTTTTTATAATTAAAAAAATTAAGTTATGCCTTTTGTAGATTTGTTGAATATTTACACTATTATATTTTTGTGGTTGTTAAAAAATTTATATTGGATTAGAACAATATATTTATGTTTCCTTCTTGTGTCCACCTGCAAACTATTTCTAATATTATGGGCTGAAGTTCTCTTTTTTATAGAAGTTAGAGATGAAATATTCAAAGAGGTGATCGTTACACTTAATTTTGTTGAATTTTTAAGCTGTTCTGGAGTCTTATCTTTTCAATGTTTTTGTATGACCATTTTTTAATCAGATGATCAGTTACTAAGTTGTCTTTTTTGATCAATTGATCTGTATTGTTTTCCTTCAGCTGATCAGTAAGTTCACTCATGTTTTGACCCGTTGTTGACTTTCTGTTTTAGACCACGCCTAGTGATTAGTATTTATGCAATTGTGAATTATGAAAAATGTTCAGTTGGACATCTCTTATTACATATTTAACAAGTTAAGTATGATTTCTTGTAGTATTATATTGAAAACAATTTTTGTTTTCATGTTTAAATTAATGTTAAATCTTTGGTCATACAACTTTTAAGCACTTTCAATTAGTATTTCTTATTGTAAAAAGGCCGTGCACTGGGAGAGGCGGATGTTGGCTGGCCTTACCCCCCATATATGGAGAGGCTGCTCCCATGTCTCGAACCTGAGACCAACCATAATTTGGCGAGGGCACTTGCCATCGCACCAAGATATGACCTCTAATTAGTATTTCTTGTTGTATTATATAAAAAATTAAATACGCGTAGGCACCTAGCATAGTGCTGTTTGTGTGTGTGTGTGGGGGGGGGGGGGGGGGGGGGGGGCAGTGATCTGTAACTACCACACTATTTCGACGGGTAAAGTAAAGACCCAAAAAAATATTGCTCATACATACTCTTGCCCATGTGATAAATCATATCAGATTTGCCCCTGCTATTACGGTAACCCGTGTCCTTATTTTTTTTATAGAATATTAACAAAACGTGTTGAAGCTGCCAATGATGGAAGGCCTCTAACCATCTATCAAGAAGCTTGTTGTGGGCTTACTGCTGGAGCTATTGGAAGTTGTTTTAAGTCTCCAATACATTTAGCATCTGGCCGTATGTTAGCTGCGAATCAATATAATTACAGAAATGTGGTTCGTGAGCTATATCGTACTGTTTCAGATAATGGGGTTTTAGCACTGTGGAAAGGTGGGGCTCATTATACAATTACAGCTATGGCACTAAACATGGGGATGCTGGCATCGTATAATCGAAGTTTCAGTTATTTGAAAAACTCCCTTGGTTACAGTGATTCTGATGCACAGTTGGGTAAGGTCCATTGCTAAAACCTATTTCTATATCAATTACATCTACTGGTGTTTTTATTCATTTAACTTCCCATTTTTTATTATCTGATCCTAATTTGGAATAGCATCTTTAACTTTCCAGTTTTTCCCATGTCCGGTTTTGCCAAAATTCTGGTTTCTCTGAACTTCCAATTTTGAGAAAAAGGTTTCCCAGAAATTGGAATCGGCAAGGATTTTTTTCACCGAAAAATCAGAATGTTTTTGAAAGTGCAAATTTCGATCCGATCCAGCGAAACACAGCCATATTTATAACAGAGTCTAACAGAAGTCTTGTACTTTTCACTGGCTCTACTTTTATACTATGTACCGTTTAGCCTACAATGGACATAACATTGTCCTATGTTATGTCTTTTTTTGTTTACAACAAAGGCCCGAAGGCCAAGACAGTTACATTACAACAGCAAAAAGTAGAGCATTTATATCAGTTGGACAAACCAATGGCCATCCCTTCTGAATAGAGCTTTTGCGTCCGTTAACGCTACACAATGTGCCGCCTTGTTTACTCAGCTAGAGGTCACCATAGCAACACAATATTCTTGTTTATGTATTAGGAGAAAAGTGCATTAAAATGTTGTACCCCATGTGTAAGTACAATTAATTAATGCACTTGGGATACAAACTTTGTAAAAATACTTATGTATCGCATTACTCTCTCTATTAAGGCTAGTCTAGCGGCCACATCTGGAGGGGTAATTATTATGGAAAATGCTTTTGTTTCTCGTCAATCCTGGGATCCTCTTATCCTCCCAAATATGAATTTTTGAACCATTGCCTACCTGCCATTTGATTTCTCTAAGCAAATTCCTTCCTTGGGGGAGGACGATTTTGACCTTTTCTTCATCCTTAGAAAGGTTCCTTAGACCATCTCCGGAGTATCGTGCAAAATAGCGCTATTTTGCACGATGGTTTTAGCAAAAGGAGCACTCCATAGTATTAAAAAGAATAGCCTCTGGTTTAAAAAGTGGCAAATTTGAGACTATAATGCTCTTAGATTTAGATTTGCCACAGTAGGTGTGGCAACTCTTACTAAGGTCCACCAAACCAATTGCCGCGGGAACCCTAGGTGCTGCAGGAGGAATGTCGCGGTATCGATGGATGAAGTTCAACCTATATGTTTTCCTCCGATTTCTGACTTGTCACCAGAACTTCAATATTCATCCATTTGTTTTGCACCTTAGGCATTGAGTGATTCGAATGTTACATTCTTTGCAAGGGCTTTTGCTTCAAAATTTACAATTGGCAGACAGATGGGTATGTGCCGAATGAAAGCCCTTGGGATTATTGAACACTAATATATACACAGCCTATGCAAACAGATGGAGCATAAAAAATTCTGAGAATGCATGCTCGTCATCCGATGTAATTAAATGGTTATGTTCTCTATCTCTATGTCAATAACCTTTAGGCCGGGTAGGTATAGAGCCCCGACGACGAGAACAGTTTTGTTTCTCTTTAGCTTCTAAAAAATGGGAAGTGCAATTGTCATTAAACAAAGCACGTCTTCTTTGTAATCGTCATCTAGTCGTTAAGAATTCTACTAGGGAACTAGGGAGTCATCGGATGAAGAGTAGGAAATTTATAAAGAATAGTTATATGAGTCCAAGATTGAGACTAGTGGTGAAAATTGAGGGATATGTATAGAAATTTTGGAAATTTGATCATTGACACACAAATAAGAGCTTTTGAATTTGTGATTATCTGTTAAATTGTCGCGGGAAGTAACCATTAACACAATGCTCTGAGTTGAGCAATGCTTTCAGTTGGGTAAGTAGCTTTGTGGTTCCACAATGCTTTATAGGTGATCTTAGCGAAATAGATGGCTTTGATTGTCCTGGCTCAGAGAGTCTAGACCCCTATTTTGTGAGGAGAGCCAAGTTAACCCAAATTTTTAGGGGTTGTTAACAACTTCCAATTTTCCCACTGGATTTCATTTTTATCCTTTGCACTAACCCCACCAAAATTATTTAATAAGACATTCATTTTGTTGTGTATAGCCTAGGGAAATAGAATACATGGAATAGAGTAGCTTGGATTAGCTTGCAATACTATTTCAACCATTGCGTTTTGCTAGCCAACCTTGAGAATTCCCGTAAGGAGGCCTAAATATTTTGATTTAGGGTCTAGGATTTTGATTTTGAGTTCATTGCTGAGAGAGGACTTATTGTCTTTAAGAGAGTTGGTGAGAATTCCCGTAAGGAGGCCTAACTTGGTAAAAATTAACCCGTTGATTTGATGGCTTGCCATACTTGTCAAGTATATCCAACACCACCTTACATTAGCTGAGTGGTGCCTTGATGATGAAAAGTGTAGGGATCTATGAAGCACGAACTCGACACGTAATACGTGTTTCTACATGACGCGCGACATGTGATTTTTTCAAAAACTAGGATACGACACGCTATGATATGTATAATATATAATATATATTTAAACATTTGAATATATATATATATATATAAACTAGGATACGACACGCTATGATATGTATAATATATAATATATATTTAAACATTTGAATATATATATATTAATGAAATAAAAACAAAATTTTCTCATAATATACATTATTAGAGTATTCTTAACATTCAATTAAGAATATGGACCATATAAAACAAAATCTAAATACTTTAACATTAAAAATCATAAATAAATTAGAATCACCATCACATAAGAATTTTTTTTAAAAAAATAAAAATAAAAAACAAAAAAACATGCCTTTTTACGTGTCCCGGCGTGTTCTTGTACGTGTCCCATCGTATCCTTTTACGTGTCCCAACGTGTTAGCAACGTGTTCGAGCATGTCGACAACGTGTCGGAGTATGTCAGAGCGTGTCGCATGTCGGACTCGTGTCAAAGTCGACTCATGATTTTCGGGAGATTGTCTGTGCTTCATAGGTAGGGATAGAATAACCATTCTCTCCATTCCTACCTACACAAGCAAACAACTCACAAATAACATTGGAGCATAGCAAATCCACCTTCGAACAACAAGGACATTTTCGATAGTGTTACACACTTGAAGTACAACTTAGCAGGCAAGAACAATTATTGACAAATAAAACACAAGGTGTGAATTTTGATAAAATCTTAAGGAAGATTGACTCTATAACATCAGGTTGGCCTAAACTAGGCATTGCTTAAGGATGACAAGTATGCCCAAGTTTTGATCTTCCTTCGAGAACCTCTAGGGTACGTGGATTGGAGAGTAGAGAATAAGAGCTCAATTAGGTTAACAAAGTTGGTCCCTTGAAAAGAGAATATGGGCTCTATATATCACCACTCCATTCGAAACCATCTTACATCCCCACATTCGATGATTAATCTTATACCCACTATTCAGGAACATTCTCATACCCCCACTCAAACATCATCTACAAGCACCCATTCGAAATAACCCATTGATAATCCACTCGAAACTATGTCACCAAACCTTAAAAGATAACCAATTGCCTCGGTTAAATCTAACAAACAGTAACATCACAAATACTAATTGACTTTATCCCTTAACAAAACTGCAAACCAAATCTTACTTTATGTCACCTAATCCCCAACAACCACCCTCTTGTACTTTATTGGGTACCAGAGTCACTCTCATTCAATGCACCTAATATTACCTCTGTATACTAATCTTACCCCTTTGATATCTAATGGCCAAAAATACATCCAACCTCACAATAAAATACCTCCTATCTGCCAAATTAATATGGGTTAATCAATCTTCACCTACCTAGTAATCCTTCATACTTCAAGAACATAATCATTGACAACATGCATTAAAAACCACCTTCTCGAACCTTTAAATGTTGAGATTGGATTCTTGATCTAATTCTCTATTGAGGTGCTTACTCTATCACCCTCCATTGCATATACTCTAATAGGTTCTCTGTGAATTGGCCTTAGTACAAGCTCTTTAAAATGAGTAAGATCTAGGTTCTTGAAGAGCACTCCTTCAAAGGATCACTTGATTCATCACCCTCCTACATAAATGATACGTCAACAAAAAAAGGGGAAATTTGGGTTACAGACACGCTTAGTCTTCAGGCTCGCCAAGGTGCAACATTGGCACCTCGCCTCAACGCCCGAGGTTCATTTCCAGGCTTAGGTCATAGCTTAGGTACGCCTAGTTAAATTTTCAGGACTATGCCCTCATATGTTGACTTTACAGGTTTTCTAATATAATATGGAGAATGGATCATTCCCACTAACCAAATTCAAGCATAACAAGTCCTAAAGTCCTAGTGACATGTTATCTTTCTCACTAGTCACTACTTGGTCAAAAGAAATAAAAAAAATCTGCAACAATGTTAACGTTGCATCTCAAAATAATTTAGATGTTGATTTTGACATTTATTTTCACACATCGGAGTACATTTGTTTTAAATATGTGAATATCTTTACTTTGGTTGATTGATTGATAATTGAAATGTTAAATAAATTCTATTATTTGAATATATAATTTTTTTCGTATGGAGTATCAAGGCATATTGTTTTCGGTCTCTTCGTAACCTCGTATAATACTCTCTGCATCACAAATTAAGGGCCTGTTTGGTTCTCTATTTTGAAAACTCGATTTAAACGTTATTTTTAAATACAGTTTTAAAATTCAATTTTTTGTGTTTATAATTATTAGTGTGCATTTGGTAAACTTTTTTTAAATATAATTTTTTGAAATTTTGACAAAATTGACAAACATGTATATTTATATTACACATATATGTGTATATATATAAACACATACATAAAACTTTCATACATACATGATACATGAATGTATACATACATACATAAATTATATACATATACATTTAATATCATGTATTTTTTTGTATATTTAATGAGGTATGTTGGGGAGTTTAACTACACACACACACACACACATATATATATATATGTGTGTGTGTGTGTGTGTGTGTATGTGTTTGTGTGTCTATATATAATGATATTGCATATATACTTCACAATAAAATTATATACATACATGAATTGATAATATTTTTAATACATATGTAGTATATATAGATTTTATATTATTCAATAAATTAATAATACATGTATAAAATTATATATAAGTTTTATGTATCTATTCATATTATTATTTAACATATGGATCTTAGTATATTATATTATTTAATGATATAAATATGTGTAATTTTGTGTACGCGTACATATATATTTTTTATTTGTAAGAATTGCACATATATTAATGTATTATGTATGTATATTATATATTAAGGTATAAATGCATTAAAATATTAAGAATGGATATTTCTGAGTTAAAAAATAAAAAACAGAAGTTATAAAACACCATTTTGCTATTTTCTGAAAAACTTGATTATAACATAGAAATATTATAATTCAGTGTTTAAAAACGGGTTGCCAAACACAAATTTTTACCAGAATTATATTTAAACACAGAAAACAGAATTATAGTTACAAACCAAACATACCCTAAGAGTCCACTATTTCTTTTTTGGATGTCCAAAATTAATGGTCCACTTCATGTTTGGACATAATCAACGAACCAAATTTCATACTTGTGAACAAGAGTTGATCTTAGCCATTGATTGAGTGTATCCTTAATCTCAACTCAACTCAACACAACAAAGCCTTTTCCCAATTATTCCAAAGTGTATCCTTAATCTATAATAGAAAATGACAAGGATTCTTAATTGGGATGGAGGGAGTAGTAATTTAAGCTATATATTTGAAATTTTGGATCATAAAAATATCTTTGTATTACAAATATACAATTTTTGTATGTTTTATAGACTGTTTGTCTCTCGTTTTAAGCTCAGGGGAGACATTGGCACCTTAAGGCGCCTTGCGCCTTAAATAACTATACACATGCTTAACTAATAATGAAAGGGTGGCGTTGACTCTCCATTACTTGGTCACTGATGTATTTGTGTACGCTCCTTGGGGAAATCCTTGGAATTTGTCTTTTTGGGCTCTGGTAGGAAATTGGAAAGGTAGCACAGAAGAAGGGAATGTTTACTTTGGTGAGGTTGGTGCTTGGAAGTTTTTCGATTAATCATTGTCTTTTTATAAAGTTACCAACCATGGTGCAAAATATTAGTGAGAGACTATTGAGGTATTTTTTGTTGGGAGGAATTGGAGAAGGTAAAAAGTAACATCTTGTGAATTGGAAAGTTGTAACAAGATCAAAAAATAAACCGGGGTGGGACTGAGTAGTTTGATGCAAAGAGATGTTGCAGTCTTAAGGAAATGGCTTTTGAGATTCCTCCTTGAACGAGTTCACTTTGGTGCTCTATCAATAAAAGTAAATATGATCTGGATGGGTCTGTAATGTGGCTTTTAAGGTAAGGTGTCTTTTTGCTACCCATAGAATCCTTTACTCAAGGGTTAAGAGTCTTTTCTTCAAAAGTTCGCTTTGTTGTGTTTGGTTTTGGGTTTTGTGGGTGGGTGAGTGGGTGGGTGGGGGGTGTTATAAAACTTCACCTTTAGGAAGATGATTGGGTTTCAGATTCTCCTTTGTCCCCTCTTAACTAGACATTACTGCATTCTCATGCATCCTCAAACTCCAATTGGATCGTTAGTGTCTTTTGCATCTTTTTAGAAGGATGGATTAGGGATTTGTTAAGAGTGTTTTCTGGCAAGCCTGATTTCTATTCCGTGGTAGATTCAACTTCCTTCTCCATATTTAAACCTCATAAGTTTATTTCTAAGGCAATGGTTCTTGCGAAAGTGCAATATTTGCATGGCTGGCCACCTCAAAAAATAAATAATCAGTACTTGTGACTTTCTCCAAAAAGAGGGGCATCACCTCAATTTGTCTCAGCAACCTTTAATTTCATAAGAAGAAATCTATCTTCTGAAAGTTATATATATTTATGTTTCCATACAATTTATCTTCTCATTATTGTTTATTCTGTTTACGTCATGTTATTGCAATAAGTGTATTTGTATACTTGTATAACATTTGCATGTTTGTGTTATTTCTGTTGGAATTTGTGTATAGAAAGAACGAAATAATAAATTAATTTCTCCAAGGCATGTTTTGGGAACACTGTCTTTTAGGCAAAATTTCTTCCAATCCGGTTGAGAAAGAACCGAGTACACAATGGATTTTATGGAATCTGCCTTCAAAATACAATGGAGTGTATGAAAAGTTTGTTTGATTTAAACTATGTACTGTTTGATCAAACCGAGAACACTTTGAATTTATAATATGATAATGCCAAAAGGTAGATGGCGAAGAGAGGAGAAATTAACAATTTTCGGTGTCCAAAATAGAGGCCTGGAACTCTTTTTATAGACATTTTTGTGACTGTTCTTCAACAGTCAAATCTCTTCATGTAGCGACTCAACAATCGTTGGATCGTGCCCGTTTGGAATAGCTTTGATCTAACGATTCTGATTAGGCGTCCCATCGTAAGCGAATGGACATCCCCTACATGAAATGTTATGAGTTCATCTAACGCTTCATATCAAGTCGTTTCGGATTTTAAACCATTTGATCGGATCGTTTAATTTAAACCGTTGATCTTTTTTTACCTCGTCAAAACTTTAGGCTCACACGCTCCAAGCGTGAGTGCCAAGTGCGGGTCAAAGCGCGCAATGCGCCCTAAGTCGCCCAATCGCACTTTCGCGAATCGCGTGTCTCGCTTACGCGTGTCGCGATTGGTGGTGCTTGATCACCACCACGATGCATGGGATCATTGCCCCTCATTTGACTTGTCAACTAGAAGTTTAGTTGTCGTTTAGTTGATATACCACCACTTTTTGAGGTACTATTTCAATGTGGGACAATATGAGATTTTGAGCACTCCCATATCTTTCACACCCATTTTCACATGTTTCTTCCTTCTAAAATAAAACCCAACAATGTTTAAAATAAAACACCAATTAATAGAATAAAATATTAACAACTAATCTTTAAAATAAAACATCAATTAATATAATTAAAATATTATATTATATTGAAATTTATCCAACATTCCCCTACCAATTTCAATATACACAAGAGGGGATGCAAATTATTGATTACTCGAAACAAAAACATAATAAATTACTTTTGGCACTATCGCTAAAATCTAGTACATAAATGAGAAATGTCTTTCGGACTTGAACTTCCATATAATGTAAACAATTCAAAGCTTTATCAAGGTGCTGTGCTGAACGTATCTTGAATCAAGGACCTTTTGAGACGAGCCGGAACTATCACACATACTGATTTTTGAGTTTTTAAGTGTTCCTCTAGCATGCACTTTTATGGTCTTGTGTTAATCCTGATTTCACGAGCGCTTTAGGATCAGTCTAGATTCCATAGAAAGCGGTCACACTTTCGACACTCGTATAGGTAAATTAACTTTAGTGATTTTGCGAGTCACAATTATATGATTTATTAAGAAGTAACCTTCATCCTCTAACATGCAGAAAACCAACACTAGGCACATAGGAATGGAACTTTGGTTTAAAATTCCTAGTGTTCCATAACTATAATTTAACTTGTTTGTTTTGAACTCTTTATATATTTTCAAGATATGAGTTGGGTTCCCATTAAATATAGTTATGTTATTTAATAGACCTTAGTCCCATTCCTTTTGAGGTGATATATATCATCTCCCTAACAAGACCTTTAGTCAGAGGATCTGTTAAATTCTTATTCGTTTTAACATAGTCAACTGTAATTACTCCTTCCTTGAGTAATTTTTTTATAATTTTATGCCTTAGACTAATTTGTCTAGATTTTTCGTTGTAAGTTTTGTTCGAAACTTTATAAAATGTGGCTTGGTTATCACAACTTATCATAATAGAAGGAGATGTCTTTTTCCATAAAGAAATATTATAAAACACATTTCTAAGCCATTCTGCTTCTTTACATGCATCTGCTAGGGCTATATATTCAGATTGCATTGTTAAATCTGACACACATGGATTTTGATTCGACCATTAGTTGACTTGGATTTTGATTCAAGATTATTCCAACTTGAATCACTATATCCTTTTAAAACAGATGGATATCCTACATAATGTAAGTCATATCCAAAGTCCTCTTCAGGTATCTAAGTACCCTAGAAATCGCATTCTAATGCTCTTGTCCTGAATTACTTGTAAATCAACACAAGACACTCACTGCATAAGCAATGTCTGGTCTAGTGTAATGCATGGCATTCATTAGATTCCCAATAATACTAGCATATTTAAGTTGGTCCATAGCAGCCCAGTATTTTCATTAATTTGATATTAGGATCCACTCGTGTAGCAGCTGGCTTAAGATTAAAATGATTATATCTTTTAAGAACTTTTTCTATATAATGAGATTGAGATAATGCTAAAGAATTATCATTTCTCATAATTTTGATTCCTAAAATCATATCAGCTTCTCCAAGATCTTTCATATCAAATTTTGATGAAAGAAACCTTTTGGTTTCTTTAACATATTTGAGATTAGACCCAAATATTAGCATGTCATCCACATATAAGCAAATAATAACACCAACACCATTTTCAAATTTACTATATATACATTTGCAGCATCATTCACTTTATATCCATGGGATATAACAATATTATTAGACTTCTCATGCTATTGCATAGGAGCTTGTTTAAGGCCATAAAGAGATTTAACCAGTTTACACACTTTCTTTTCTTGGCCAGGCAAAACAAACCCATCAGATTGTTCCATATAAATCTCTTCTTCTAAATCACCATTTAAAAATGCAATTTTAACACCCATTTGGTGAATAACTAAATTATGAATAGAAGCAAGAGATATTAATATCCGAGTGGAAGTGATTCAAGCAACAGGAGCATATGTATCAAAGTAATCAATTTCATATTTTTTCTTATAGCCTTTAGCAACTAATCTTGCCTTAAATTTATTTATAGAACCGTTCGGATTTAATTTCCTTTTAAATATCCATTTGCACCCAATAGGTTTAGCTTCGGGGGGAAGATCGGAAATAACCCAAGTTTGATTTGACAAAATTGAGTTCATTTCATCATTGATTGCTTCTTTCTAAAAGACAACATCCCTAGATGTTACCGCTTCATGAAATGTTGTCGGCTCATCTTCTATATTAAGAACAAATTTAGTTTTATTCTTAGTTTCATTTAAATCCCCTTCAACTAGATAAATAACAAAGTCGGGCCCAAATGTTTTTCAGTTCTTTGTCTTTTACTTCTTCGCGGGTCAACGTCATTTGTTGGTTCTGAAGAAGATTTTGTTTGTGAAGTTTCTTCTGAAGGTGAGGAGTCAACAGTCGGATTATTATTTTCTAAACCTTGATTCAATGTACTAAACTTTGTTAGATGCTAAAAAAATTGCACATCTACTGACTTAATGATTTCTTGAATATCAAGATTTAAAACTCTATAAGTCGTACTATTACTAGAGTATCCAATAAAAACACATTTGTAAGTCCTATTTCCTAGTTTAGGTCTTTTAGGTTTGGGTTTTCTTACATAAGCAAGACATCCCCAAACTTTAAGACGTCTGAGATTAGGCTTACGATTAAACCATAGTTCGTATTGTGTAATATTCTTGTTTTTCAATGGAACTCTATGTAAAATATAACATGCGGATAAAACCGCTTCATCCCACATCGACAACGGTAAATCAGAACTGATTAACATTGCATTTATCATTTCAACTAAAGTCATATTTTTCCTTTCCGCCGTTCCATTTTGTTGTGGCGTATAAGGCGCTGTAACTTGATGAATTATTCCATGAGTATTACAAAATTGTATAAACTCACTCGGGTAATATTCACCACCTCTATCGGATCGTAGGACTTTAATTTTTCGATTTTATTGAGTTTCAACTTCTGCTTTAAAATTAGAAATTTCTCGAAAACTTCATCTTTACTTTTAAGCAAAGATGTATATGCATACTTAGAGAAATCATCAATAACAGTTAAGAAATATTTATTTCCACCATGAGTCATATTACTCTTCATATCACATACATCACTATGAATAAGATCAAGCATTTTGGATGTCCTCTCAATAGATTTGAACGACTTTCTAGTTATCTTCGATTGAGCACAAATTTCACATTAAGAAAGGTTATCTAATTTACAATCCGAGATTAAGCCGAGATTAGTCATATTTTTAATACTTTTATAATTCACATGACCTAATCTACTATGCCATAAAGAAATTAACTCAACCATATAAGAAGAACTAATATTATTGATTACATTAATTTTGATCATGCTTTTATAAGAGTTCACTTTGCCAATAATTTACCATTCTTAGATAAGACAAATTTATCAGACTCATACACTAGTTTGAAACCTCTCTTATTGAGAAGATCCCTAGACACAAGATTTTTTACACATATCAGGTGCATGAAGTACATCCATTAAAGTAAGAGTCTTTCCATAAATTAATTTCAATTCCACAGTGCCTTTCCCAACTACATTTGTGTGAAGATTATCTGCCATCTTCACTTTTTTTTTCCATGAATTTCTTGATATGTTTTGAATGAAGATCGGTCTTTACATATGTGGACCGTTGCGCCGGTAACTAGCCACCATCCACTTTCATTTTCAATTGAATTCGCTTCCATACAGTAGCAATAAGATCTTCAACATTGCTGGTTTCCTTCGACCCTTGTTTTTCCTTGAATGCCTTCTTTTTAAGACAACATTATCGAGAGTAATGTTCCGATTTGTCACAGAAGAAGCATTTGCCCTTCTTTTTATTATTTGCACCTTGGTTCTTGAATTTTGAATCATTCTTTGCTTTAAATTTTGAGTATTTGGTATTATTGGATTTTTTACCCTTAACCATATTGGCTTTTGAATGACTCTCACCTTGCTCATCTTTCTTTTCTCGAATACGAGTATCATCTTCAATACGAAGGTGACGAAGAAGGGATTCTATAATACAAGTCTTTTCATCATGATTAATTTTCTTCTTAAAGCCGTTCCAAGAGGATGGAAGTTTTGAAACAATCACCCCTACTTGAAATTCATCTTGAAGATTAATTCTAGCAGCTTTAAGGTCACCAACAATCTGTTGGAGTTCATGTGTTTGTGCAACGACAAATTTATCATTACTCATTCTAAAATTCATACAGTTTGAAATCAGAAACTTACGGTTGCTCGCTTCCTCGTTTTGATATTTTGTCTCTAATGCTTTCCATAATTCTTTTGACGTCGAAATCATTCGATAAGCACTATAAACAGTTTGAAACAAAGCATTGAGGATGTGTCCTCGACACATAAACTCATCTTCTTTCCTTTTCGCACGCTTCTATTTTATTTCTTCGGTGTTTTCGGGTGTGGGTTTGAGAATTTGTTCAAGGTTGTCATCTAGAATGTATGCTAGTTTAAGTGATGTCAGGAAGAACATAACTTTCTCTTTCCAACGGGTGAAATTTCCACCATCAAAACGGTCAAGTCGAATTAAGTCTTGACTCATGACTTGGATAGATTGTGCCACTTTTCCTTCCATTGGAGTAATAAGAATAAATTTTTGCCTAAAACTGTTGGAATTTGTCTATAGAAAGAACGAAATAATAAATTAATTTCTGCAAGGCATGTTTTGGTAACACTATCTTTTAGGCAAAATTTCTTCCAATCCGGTTGGGAAAGAACCGAGTACACAATGGGTTTTATAGAATCTGCCTTCAGAATACAATGGAGTGTATGAAAAGTTTGTTTGATTTAAAATATGTATTGTTTGATCAAATAGAGAACACTTTGAATTTATAATATGATAATGCCAAAAGGTAGATGACGAAGAGAGGAGAAATTAGCAATTTTCGGTGTCCAAAACAGAGGCCCGGAACTCTTTTTATAGCCATTTCTGTGACTGTTCTTCAACATTCACATCTCTTCATTTAGCGACTCAGCAATCGTTGGATCGTGCCCGTTTGGAATAGCTTTGATCTAACGGTTATGATTAGGCGTCCCATCGTAAGCGAATGGACATCCCCTACACGAAATGCTACGTGTTCATCTAACGATTCAGATCAAGTTGTTTCGGATTTTAAACCCTTTGATCGGATCGTTTAATTACAACCGTTGATTTGTTTTACCTCGTCAAAACTTTAGACTCCCACGCTCCAAGCGTGAGGGCCAAGTGCGCGTCAAAGCGCGCAATGCGCCCTAAGTTGCCCTATCGCACTTTCGCGCGCCGTGTGTCGCGATTGGTGGTGCTTAATCACCACCGCGAGGCATGGGATCATTACCCCTTATTTGACTTGTCAGCTAGAAGTTTAGTTGTCCTTTAGCTGATATACCACCACTTTTTGAGGTACTCTTCCAATTTGGGACAATATGGGATTTTGAGCACTCTCATATCTTTCACACCCATTTACTTATGTTTCTTCCTTCTAAAATAAAACTCAAACTATGTTTAAAATAAAACACCAATTAATATAATAAAATATTAACAACTAATCTTTAAAATAAAACATCAATAATATAATTAAAATATTATATTATATTGAAATTTATCCAACAATTTCAGGGGCAGGAGCTATTTCAGGATTCTTCGCTACAGCCTGCGGTCTACCATGTTTCATCATTCAGAAAACCTTGTTTCATATGCGACCTGACGCAAATGGGAAGTACCCATTCACTGGCTTTCTAGATTGTACCTTTAAACTTTTTAAAATAGGACCACCCTCCATCTTTTACACGGGATTTCTCGAACATTTCGCCGCACTCACCCCCCGTGTCATGGTACTCTCTCTCTCTCTCTCTCTCTCTATATATATATATATATATATATATATATATATATATATATGTTCAATACAAGTAATAGACTATTACTTGTGTCAAGTTATTGATGTGTTCATTTTTCTCATCAGACGGTGAGATAGAAAATATCACAGGTTGAGGGAACTCTCTAGGTGCGTTTGATTGCAAAGGTGGAATGTATTAAAAATTAGTTTAAATTATGAGAAATTGGAAAAAGCATGGAAAAAGATATGGATGACTCGGTGAGATGTGTACTTTCGTAAAAGCAAAAAATTAACATATCATCTCCACGAGTTGTCCATCCTTTTTTTCACATTTTCTCAAACTTTTCATAAAATTGAATTGTTTCAATATTTTTCCACCTTTGCAGTCAAACGCACACTATATTGAATGGAAAATGCTATGTTTGTCAAGATATTGCACCAAAAGTTACACCAAATGATGTATCAGTGAAATAAATTTTCGTACATTGTCATAAAATCATTCGTCGTATGCAGTCACATCATTTAGTGTACTTTGGGTGCAATTCTTTGGTACACATAGCATTGTCCATATTAAATTTTGAGTAAAGTACACTGGTGGCCCTTGCCCATTGTAACATTTTGGTCTTAATTTTTTTTACTTGCTTAAACCCCTAAAGTATGTTATATTTGCACCGTTGTTCTTTCCGTTAAATCTAATGAAATTATTTTGTGAAGGCAAAAACGTTGTTTATCACCCCATAGTCAAACCCTATACCTAAACCTTGCCCAAACCCATTATAGGGACAAAAAAAGACTTGGATAAAACTTGTTATTACTTTCTAAATAATTAGTTGGGGTTTGGGATTTAGCTACGGGGTTGTTGAAAAATGATTTTTTTCTAATTTACAAGTCGCACAAAAACATTCAGTGAAATTTAACAGAAAAGTTAATAAAAGGGCCAAGTTTGGGGGCTTAACTATTACAAAAAATAAAATAAATTTGAGGGCTAAAGTGTTATAATGAACAAATTTCAGGTGCCACTTATGTAATTTACTCAAAATATTTTCTCCTCTCTCACACACATACCAAAAGAGGAAATGCAATTACTCATTCTTTTCAATATCTTTTTTTGTGTATTGTACTCCAGCTGACATGGGCATTTTATGAAGAATTCCAGAACTTTGAGAAATCTAAAGGATTATAGCTATACAATACTTGAAATATTTGAGTGATGGCACTTTCTGGCTGTGCAACAGTCTAATGAAAGTTGGTCTATTCTAACCATGAAATTTTAAGTGTCAAATACATTTTTAGTGCTACTGCTGCAATTGAAGATTAGTGTAATGGGTTGGGTGTATATCTGATTTCTCCTTAACACACCCTTGTTCTTAACTTTTTATCTTTTTATAGACAGAAGTAGGAAAGTTAAAAGAGTTGGTGATCTATTTCTCTTTGTAAGTTTATCAATTCTAAATTGAACATTAGTTTCGCTCATATAATGGATGTTGATTAATAGTTATATATTTTAGAGGTTCTTGGCCATAAGGTCTTATTTTTTCCTCGGTGAGAGGACGCTTACGTAAAATGCGGATCACTGCAGTGCATGGTAAAAGTACGAGTATGTGGTAGGATACTCTGCTCAATAAATGGGCTAGCATGGTTGGACAGTGTTATCGATCGCAAGTTGATAGGATTACGGCTGATAATTTTTTATGCGATAACTCGTTTACGGTAATAACCCATTATGACCTAAAGATAACATGATTAGCTTGTGTAGATTTAAGAGTACTCAAAACAAAAGCAACACAACTTGAAAATGACACGACTAACTCGAATTTCCACCCGTCCTAGATAGAAACAATCATTTATGATTTTTTTTTTTTTAGCTAAACACCGATGGAGATCTCCACACAGGTAAAAGAAAAATGTCATAAAAAATTTCTGTCGGGAAGTAAGTGAGATAATCGTCAAAAGTTCAACAGTTGAAACTGCACACATTTATAAGTTTTGCATCTCACCCAAAATTGTTTGATAATTTTTTTAGGAGATCTCATTCTTGATGAAATATGCAACAAGTTCGAACTCAACTTGTTAGTTTCTTAAAAAATAGGTCGAACCTAATTGTCCCTATGTGTTCTAAACACACATTTGCTTATTTTATTATTATTTTTTCATTTGTATTAAGCCAAATATGTTATTTGCTCGGGATTTTGAGCAACTCGAGACGTGTAACATTTTTTTTCTCTTTGTCATTCAATTTCTATGTAAAAGAAAATAGGGCATGAGATTCAGATTTATGGGGCGCTAAAGTATCTCAACTGGGTAGACAAAATCTACAAAGGGGAGAGTATCTTGTAAGATTGAATTAAATTATAAAATTAATCTGCTCAAATTTGAAGGTTTAATTACACCTACGCTTGAAATTTACGCATTTGTTCACTTCATCACCTGAGCTTTCATTTTTTGATTTAATTTCCTAAACTTTCAAATCGACTTCAAGTAATCTCCAAAAACTAACACCATTAATTTGTTGGACATAAAAGTGCTCATATGCGCGATACATGATCACTTTTAAGTGTATTTTGGTCAAATTTAAATTAAAAGGGTAAATAGATAAAAAAAAAAAAAAAAACCTAAACCCTCTCTCTCTCTCTCTCTCTCTCTCTCTCTCTCTCTTCCTGAGGGTTATAGGGTGGAAAATTTGAGATCTGAGGGTTATAGGTTGGAAAATATTAGATTTGGGGGTTTGGTGTTGAAATTTTTTAGATATGTTTTTGGGAGATGGAGTTGTTGGTCGCCGGGTGTGTGTGGGGTGGGGAGGTGGGGGCATTTGGGATGTTGCTGCTGGATGGTTTTAGATGTCTTTTTTCAATGTTCTTTTTGAATATATATATATATACACTAATTTTTAATATCATTTCTATATTTTGTAAAAAGCTTTTAGTCCTATTCAATTTGTTTTTGTAATTTTCAATTTTTTTTTCAAATGTTGTAAAATTTTGAATCATTTCCACTTTATTAAATGTTTATTAAGTTGTTTTGCAGATTTTTTTAGTATTTTCTGGATTTTAAAAGATTTTCTTTAATTTTCAGAATTTAAATATATATTCTCAATTTTGCAATGTTGTAAATATTTTTTTTCAATTTCCATTTATTTTAATACAAAAATCAAATATTTTTCTTATTTTTATTATTTTTCTAAATTTTTTTTGTAATTTTTTGAATTAGATTTTTTTTTCAATTGAAAGTCTATTTTCAATAATTTTCAAACTTTTTCAACGTTTTTTTTATTCCAAATTATTTTAAAGTTTTTTTTCAATATCTTTCATATTTTTTTTATAAGTTTTTCAATAAATTTTGAAATATTTTTTCTACTATTTCTGGATTTCTTAGAAATATATATTTTTCATATTTTTATTTTTTTTAATTTATATTTTTTTCGTGATATCTAGATTTTTAATTTTTTTCCTCTAATTTGTTTTTGAAATGTTTTTCTAAAATTTTTAGATTGTAAATGTTTTCTAAATGAATTATTTTGAAAATTTTATTTTTCAAAATTTTATATTTGTTTGGACAAAAATACCCTAATGTAATTAGCACACGACCTCTTTCCCATCCAAAAAATTAACCGTGTTAGTGAAGTCGTTTTGAAAGTAGAGTTAAATCGAGAAAATAAAAATTTGGATGGTGAAATGAAAGGGGGTTTATTGGTGTTGAAGTTCATGAGTAAATGTAATCAATCCAACTATGAATATAACAATATTCTTTACTATCTTTCATTCACTCATATTCTACTCTTAATTTAATATTTTCAAACTATTTATATGTGAGTACTTAGAAAGAAAAATCAGCATCAAGAGCTTGTACATGTGACCACTAGGAGAGCTGAGAATGCATTTCCACGTTAATGGTGTGTATTTGTAATTGTGGAGTAATGGGATAGATTGACTGGATTGTCCAATTCATGAACAAAACTTTTAAGTAACATGTAATTATTTTATCTCAAAAGAATAAGAGAAAAATACTCTTAGGTCCTTCCCAAACAAATTCTAAACACTAAAAGAATTTAGACAAATTTTAAATATTTAGGGCTATTAATTCTCTTATTGTGAAAGTCAACGCTAGTGGCATAGCATAACAAGTGGACCTACTAGTAAATTATAGGTCTAGTAATTCTTTTCTTGTGAAAGTCCACGCTAGTGACATAATAAGTGGCCCTCATAATAAATTATTCTTAAATATTTAAAATTTATTTGTGAGGAACTTAATTGTAAATTGCCCAATGAATAATTGATTCTTGTATATCAATTATAATTTTTGAGATTCCAAAATTTCTTGTGTAAGAATCTGATTTTATTAGTTGAGTTTTAATTTAGTTTGATTTTGAGATGAATTAATTTGATTTAAGTTTGTTTTGTATATTTTTTAAGATCTAACAATATTTTGTATTTCAAACCCAAATATATAGGTTCTAGTATTGCATAATTAACTTTACAATCTTAAGGTTTGGTCAGTGGCTTACTCCAAGTTGCAGGTAAAAAAAAACACAACTTTGAGATTGAAATTCATCAACGATTGACAACAGTGTTATTGCAATTGAGTGCAAGTGACATTCTTTAGCTTTTCAGGATGTAGTCCCATTTCAAAAGTTTTACTAACCAATCATCTCATGTATTTTTAAAATTATAATAAGTCTTATAATTGCCCATATTCATTTGCTTAAGAAAATAATACATGTACCATGAAATTTTTAATAACCGATCAACAAGACTAATAACTTAAAACAAAAATACGTGGGATTGAATGCAACTAAATCATCCCATATGATACTAAATACATAAGATCCCTTTTTAAAAACGGTATAACAATGGTTTAAAAAAGATAAAAAGATGAAAAGATGTGATTATAGACAAATAACAATATTAGTTGATTGGTAGAAAAAGAAAGTGGTTAAATTCATAAAAAACCAAGAAATTGTCATTTACTGAATTTATAATATATAAGACTTTCATTGAATTTCACGTTGAAATCGTCGAGTTAAGTTTCAATCAAGCTTATAGAATATTTAATGTAATGTATATAAATTTTATATTGTAATTGTAAGCCAATTTAGAATTCTGACTCATTTTTGCGATTCACTGATGTCAAAACTGTATTGGTTGGTGTTTGGAATTCATTTATTATCATTTAAAACATCAACGAATGTGTAGGTGAAAAAATTCTGTAAGTAGTGTTCAACACAAATAAAGCCGAGCAGAAAAGAAATAAGTCACAATCATATAAGAACAATATACACGTGGTTCGACAGTATACCTACGTTTACGGGGGGTTTCTCTCTCCTTATTGATATTGTATGAATTTCAATGATTACATGCCCTTTTTCTCTGGGACTAGGGTTATATTTATGGAGGAAGAAAAGAAGGTTGAGCCATGCAAGACTTCATGACTTTAGATAGCTATCCAGACTGATCGGTTGTATTTAATATTGAGCTTTTCGTAGGTTAGCATCATTAATCTTTCTCTTCTCTTTGGAAATCTTTGATAAGGTCAATGTACACATGTCCTCTTCTCATATGTGTTCAAATTATCCCCCACAATTGACCCTAAAGTTTTTCAATTACTTGAGGGTGGAGAGATTTGCTCGCTCATTCAGTTGGATCATGGTCGAGATTTTTGATAGGGCTTGGTCATCCATAAATGCCACGGTCGGAGGATATTGTAATTACTCATGTTTAAATTTGATGACTTTATTTTCCTAGTTAACTTTGAAGGTCACACTGGTACATAACTAGTCGCTAACCTAAAGGGTGGATGGGTGTTCACGTCGTCATTTGGGGCTTACAATTAATGATGAATTTTGTCTTGGGAACCGTTCCAATCGACTAATACTCTCGTTAATGTTAGTCTGATTCATTATCCGACACTTTCATCTTCAATTTCAAGAGCTTCAAAGTTCATATACCCCTCTATAGTTTGTAAGTATCTTTTTCTTTGTCTTATGCTCTTTGTATTCTTTATAATTTCTTAGAAAAAATCTTATTTTCTTCCAATTTTCTATCGTTTGTTTGCAAAAATAGTTTACATCATCAATGAAAATATTATTGAGGTTCTTAGAAGCCGACACATCCCAAATTGGGTAATTGTTGAGTTGTGGGAAGGGCCCTTGAGTTATTATAACATTGAGGTAGGACATTGGGTTTTCTCCTAATTTGTGGCTGAAGACAGAACCATTTTCCCTCATAGCCAACTTTTTCTCTAGTTTTGTCCTTTTACGTCATTCCTGCCAATGTTCGCCCAAAACTTAGAGAATTGTCGATGGCGTTAATAGGATAAAAAAGATGTGTGGAACCTAACTTGGGATCCCTGAGATACGATATGTTACATGTGGGTGATATGTAATGAGCACTACACCAAAATGGCCAAAATGTCACCTTTCAGCCGGCTACTCTTGTCAAGGTCATTGGCCGTGACAAAAAACACGCGTTTTTTGTCACGGTCAATGACCGTAACACAACCATGACAAATTGTTGTCACGGTCAATGACCGTGACAATGTTTAAAATAATTGTCAAGGTCCTTGACCGTGACACGACCGTGACAATGTTTGCAGCAAAAAAGCCCTAGGCTTCTTTTTTCCCACCGTTTTTTGGATTTCCCCCCCCCCCTCTCTCTCTCTAAGCGATTTCTGCTCTCTCTCTCTCTCTAAGGTATATTTTTTTCTCTCTTTCTCTTTCATTTCTATATGTGTGTGTATGTGTGTATATACATGTGTGTATATGTATGTGTATGTATGTGTATATGTGTGTGTATGTGTGTGTATATATGTGTGTGGTGGTGCGTGGTCGGGGAGGGGGTGGTGGAAGGGGGCAGGGGGTGTGGTGTGGTGTGTGTGCAGGTGTGTGCGTATGTGTGTGGCGGGGGGAGGGGGGCAGGGGGTGGGTGTGGGTGTGGGTGTGGGGTGGGGTGTGTGTGTGTGGGGTATACTCAATATAAATCCCTCACTACCAAATAAAAAAATAAAGGTCATCGAAGGGTTTTTGAAATGATTCCAAAATCACATAATAAAAGGAATTCAAGAATTTATGGTTTGTCTTGTGAGCATCCTCATTTTATTTTAGAACTATTTTTCCTAGCACTCTAGTTTTGAAAAATAAAACAAAGTATTTCATTCACATCGAACGATACATTATAATTCACACGATATAGCTTAAAATATGTATGTTGCATAATGGTACTCATATTTTAATCTTTAACATTATGGTATTTGCATAAACTTTATGCTTAATCCGTTTAAGAATTCTTCAAATTGTTAAAAGAGTGTCACACACTAGTTTATTCATTAATAGTGGGTTCCTCAAGTTAAACTAAATTATAACGATTTAGCATTTTAAGTGAAACCTAACTTATTCATTTCATTTTAAGAAGTTAGTTGCGAGAGTATTAAAATGGATAAAATATGAAATTTTACAGAAATAAATAGATATACAGTTAATGAGACAAATAGCTCACTACATTAGTGGTATAAGTTGACAACACGTATATTAATAATATTTTATAAATGTGGACATTCTTTCATAATAACTTTGAATATTTATATATGACTTTATTGGGTAATATGTTGTGTAATTTAGATGGACATGTTATCTAGGATAACCTTTCACCACCTAATTGCATAATTCCTTAATAATTATTCCAGTTACTCAAAATCAATTTTCTTTGAAAAATTATTTTGCTTGACAAAATAAAGAAAATATACTCTGCACTGAGTATGTATGTGTATATGTGTGTGTATGTGTGTGTATATATGTGTGTGGTGGGGGAGGGGGGTGGTGGAGGGGGGCAGGGGGTGGGGTGGGGTGTGTGTGCAGGTGTGTGTGTGTGTGTGCAGGTGTGTGCGTGTGTGTGTGGCGAGGGCAGGGGGTGGGGGGATGTGGTGTGTGTGTGGTGGGGCAATCTTAACAATTGTATAGCTTTAATTGTAATTTTAATTGTATTGTACCCAGTTCATATGAAAGTAGGATTGCCCCTCGTTGTAAATTAGTAAATTAATAATTGTATACTTTAGTAATTGCCCATTTCATATGAGTAGATGAATTAGAAGGAGTACGGGATAAACATTTGTTGTTGACATTGCTGTTAAATTATTTTGTTTAGTAAATGTTGGGTTGGTTCGTTTTAAAAGTGGCATGACCACTGGATTATTGTCCATATGGGGGTGAGATTTTTCAACTTTTTTTGAAAATTACTTTGTATATCGAACAATATATATATATATAGTATGATAATTAAATAAAACATACATGAAATTCACAATATATATATACACATGCATGTTGTTAGAAAGTCTTAAATGTAATTCTCACTTTATTCATGCCAAACCCGACTCTCTTATAAGATATGCATATTGTGATAAAATATAATGAGGATAAGAGACTTTTGTAGTTGTTACGGTCGTGGTGGGGGGAGGGGGGGAAGGGGTGGGATGGGGAGGGTGGGGTAGTGGGGGTGGGGTGTGGTGATAATATTATATCTGTACTAATAACATTTTTTTACAGCAAATGTCTCCTTCAGATATTAAGGTGAAGATGATGATGTTGTTTATGATGATGTCGTCTGGGCTCGGTGGTAGTGGAGGCGACGAGGGCTCTTCCGCCCCTAGGCTCCCCAAATATGGGAAATTTGTGAATACCGTCGAGAACAAATCGGAGATATTAGTGAGATCCCTCGTTCTACTAAAGACGGTCATCGGCCCGGGGTTTATGAGTTGAAAGGAGGTGCCGTATGAGCTCAAGTTAGTTGTTTGAGCGGCACTACAGGTAGTATATTTATATTTATATTTATATTTATATGAATATTTCAATTTCAATTTCAATTTCAATTTCAATTTCGATTTCGATTTCATTTTATATTTATATTTATTCGCAACTAACATTGTATTTGTTGGACAGGAACAATTCAACTTGGATCCAAAGCTACGCGATCCCGTTTTGGAGCAGATTATGGAGCAACTCAAGTCGTGGAAGAAAATTATGCGGGCACGGTACTTTGGGAAAACACGAGAGTCCATTATCCAATGGCGTGAATCCGTCCCCCCAAGGAGCCGATCTCATTGGCACAATGGCAGAAGTTCATTGACAATGAGATCGAGGATCGACAATTGGCATCTCGCCAATCGGGGAGGGAAAATCGGGCAAAAAATACGGACGTGCACTACTCCGACCGGACCTCTTACGCCGAGGTGGAGCATAGGATGCAGGTAAGATTTAATTTTTCTATAACTACAGAAATATATTATTCTTCATTATTTTACTTTGCGGGGCCGATACTAATTTTACTTTACTTTATTTTATTTCAGGGGGTAGGGAGTGGGCCAGGGGGTAAGCCACATAGGCTCGATACTTATGTGGCTCTTCGGACGAAGAAGGGGAAGGACAAGGAGGTGTCCCCGAGCGTCGCGGCCACGATTGTAAGTAATCTGACAGTTTAATTTTTGTTAATTACGTTATAATTTTTTAGTTTACTTATTTTACTAATCATGTGCTTTTTGTCGTTTCAGGCAAAGCTTAAGGAAGTGCATGAGTCGTAGTCTGATGCCGACAAGGCATCTTTGTCCACAGACGCACTCAGCCAAGTGCTTGGCTCTGATCGCAAGGGGAGGACAAGGGGGGTGAGCTCGCGGGTGGCCAAATCTAGGATCATCGGATTGGAGACGAGCGACACCGGGTTGGATCGAACGGTGGATTCACACGACCCGAAGCTGTCCCGTTTGGAGGCAACGGTCCAAGATATGTACGCATTCATGAAGCGTATGTTGGGTGGAGACCGTAAAGGGAAAGGGAAAGGGAAAGGGAAGGAGAAGGCGGTGGAGGAGGAGGTGCGGGAGGATGAGGCGCAGGATGACGATGATGTGGACCTCGCTTCTTCATCACCGACACGTGCGTACTTCGATGATCCACTTCCCTATTTGTCTCCCTTCCCCAGACCGATGTCGACACTTGGTTGGCCGAGCGTGCTCATATTGGACGTATTTGATGGCAAGCAGATAGGGCGGGGGTTGAGGGACTCGAATATTGTCCAGGGTGGAATAGTTCATGGACGTGAGCTTCAAGAGCTGGAGTCCAGGGTGCTCGTCACGCATGTCATACCCGGGAAGGAGAACTCCCTATTGTGGTTGCGCGAACAATGCGGCACGACGTATATTAGTGGGTGCGTCAATTCGTATATCGTGTGGCCTACTCACCTCCTCAGTTTTAACAATACACCAGACATGTAGTGACATTGTTTTAAGTTTGAATTGAATTGTTTTACGTTGTTACATTTGAATTATATCGTGATGCATATTGTCTCTATTTGAATGTATATTTGCATTATCTCTATTTTATTTGAATATATGATGTTTGAACAGGTACAACGTAGCTATAACAGCTACAAATATACTGCTGGGCAGTGGCAGTGGCCATACTACCCTGCAGTTTCTTTTTCAATTCTGTCCAGAATTGTCACGGACATTGACCGTGACAAGTCCGTGACAAAGTTGTGTCACGGATAGGGCTGTGTTTCGGCCGGATCGGATCGGAAAATGACCTTTCGGAAAAAATTCCAATTTTTTCGGAAATAAAATATTTGTTCCAATTTCCTATCCAATTTTTTCGGAAAATCAAAAAAGTTTCCGAATTCGGAAAAATCGGAAAATCGGAAATTCAAAACATATACTAAAAATTCAGAAATTTTGTAAATTCCAAAATTTAAAAAAAATTAATATAGGATTTTCGATTACTCGAAATTCTCATTTTAAAGAAATCGAAAAAAATATTTAACCCAACATGTAAATATGTAAGGATTTAATCATTTTTTCATTTGTGTAGACTCTACAATTAACCCAACATGTAAATAGGTATAAAAACATATATAAAGCAGGTATAGAAACAACAGGTATAAATCAGCAATTAATATTTGATCTCAGTATAAATCAGGAATTAATATTTGATCTCAATATAATACAGTTATAAAAGAGGTATGGAAACATGTAATTAAACGATCGTTACACAATATATAATCTTACATATCCTATAAACATGTATAATCTTATGGAAACAAAAAACCATGTATAAACAGATCCTATAACAATCCTATAGAAACAAAAAACATGTATAATCTTACAGATCCTATAAACCGCTCGTTACATAATATAAAGTTTATCCCATAACGAGGATATGAAAGCTTACTGATCAAAACTTTATATTATAAACATATCATATCCTATAACAATCTTATCGTTACATATCCCATCCAATAACAATATAAACAGATCAGATCCTATAACAATATAAACAGATCAGATCGTCACAGATTCGATCATTACAGATAAGGGAAACAGATAAAAGGGCTTACTGATCCTTCGTTCGACTTGGATATGAAGAGATTTATTCTAATCGTTACAGATCCGTATCTGAGAAGCGTAGAAAAAAGAGAAAGATAGGTGAGTAGACGGACAAGAGTTGAAATAGAGAGAGGGGACTCGACGGTATGCGCCGTATTGAGAGAGAGAGGAAAGATATGTCTAACCCTAAAACTAACAACATATATATATGGGTAAGGTAAAAAATAAGGGAAATGTAAATGTACACATTCTTATTATTAGACAAGGGAAATCCAAGGTAAAAAATATATATAAAATATTTGGAATATTAATCGGAAAAAATATTCGGAAAATTAATCGGAAATTATTTCGAAAAATCGGATCGGCTAAAATATCGAAAAATCGGATCGAAAAAATCGGAAAATCGGAATTTAAAACATAGTTCCAATTTCCTATCCAATTTAATTCGGAAAAATCGGAAATCGGAAAATCGAAAATCGGAAACCTTATATATGTTCCAAAATCGGAAAATATCGGATCGGACATCGGAAAAATCGGAATGTTCGGAAAAAAAGCACAGCCCTAGTCACGGACGTGTCACGGTCAAACTCTTTTGAACAGAGCCATTACTTTGTCCCGGTTGGAAACCGTGACTAAACGTGTCACGATCATGGACCGCGACACGACCGTGACAAAAAAATTTGTCTCGCCTCGAAATGTCACGGTCATTGACCTTGACAAGTTAGATTTGTCAAGGTCAATGACCTTGACAATTCGACAGATTTGGTGTAGTGGAGGGTATTTATTATTTGAAGGAAAGGAAGGCCGAAAGAGTTGTTGTAGTTAAATTTTTGGATTATAATAATGGCTATTGGTCCTGTGGATTTGTTGTGAAGGATTAAGAACACTTTCCCATCCTAGAGAGTGGTGATACCTACAAGTAACCTAGGTTCCCCAAGATTGGTTATGAAATAGGTCTAGTCTACTTGAAATGTCTTTCCTCAATTAAGTTCTTTATGATTTCTCTATTTTGTAATTATTATGATATTTTGACCTTATACTATGAAGATCACCAAAATAAGAAAGAGACTAAACCTAGAGACATAAACCTTATTGATGAGAAAAAGGATTGGTTTCTCAAAGAACCCTTAACATCTGCCAATCATCCTAGGTTGGCTTCACTCTTGCTATATTATACCTCTAGCGCCACATCGTTCGTTACACGCCCAGTGGATAAATAACCCTAGATCCCTGAAGGTTTTGCCGAGCATGATCATTTAACAACCACCACTTCAGGATCTTTTGAGTTTGTCGGTATCTTTACCATCCCAACAATGACTCCCACAATTTCAGAGAACGATATTGAGATAAAAAGGAAGATCCCTAAGCTGATGGGAGATGAATTTGTACCCACTTCACCAACCTCCTAACCATCCAAAGGAAGGAGGCCAGGGGTCCCTCTGACCCTGTGACTTATGGGAATTCCTCCCGGTAAGACACAATATCATCCTTCTAAAATAAGTAAGGGGAACACCAACCTTTCTATCCACTGCTTACCCATAAATTGCTCGATACCCCCAATAATAAAGGAAGGCCCCAAATAAAGTGTCAGTGGACAAGCATTTAGACTTGGATCTTAGTCTCCTGAAGGGAGCTTATCTCCCTACCGATCAAACTTTGGTCGTGATCATTTCTTGTGATATGTTGGACCAATATGCTCCCTAAACTTTCTCTCTCTCTCTCTCTCTCTCTCTCTCTCTCTCTCTCTCTCTCGTAGGTGTTAAACTTCTTCAGTTGAAGTTTTTTTGCTTTAAATTTTCTTGTTATGATAACTATCTTCCTTTCCTCCATTTTGTAGTTCGTGGTGGAGTTTATAACCTTGATTAATCGGAGGTTCAACCAGAAGAAATAAATGGACGACCTTGGAAAGCTCTTGGATGGGGTATAAAAAGGTTGTGGCAGCTTCCCAAAAGAAGGCCTTGGAGCATGATGTTGCTGTGAAGTCCAAGGATATTGAAGTGGCCACTTTAAAAGTTTAAACAGTTAGAGAAGGACAATAGGGAGTCTGCCTAGTCTTTACGACGATGTTGGAGGCCTATATTACTACTTTTGACAAAGGCTTGGATAAGACCTTTGCCAATGCCCAGAAATAATTAGGTTTCGTTTAGAAGGCCTTCTTCAATAGGGGCTCGGATGATGCCTTGGAAATGGTTGGGATACCTATTGAGTTTGAGTTTTTTTCCACACATGCTCTTGGTTCTCCCAACTTGGAGGAAGAAAAAGAAGAATAAAAGGCTATCGACCAGCCTAGGGAGGCTGCCGAATAGATTAAGGTTGTTCTAGAAAAGGAGACTCATATTAAGTAGTTTAGCATATAATATTCTTTGTATTTTCTAGAATATCTTGTTTCTTTCCTTATTTTGCACTCTTTTGTAAGGGTTTACCCCATCGTTTTTGAAAGAAATGATAAATTGCTCTTGATTTTATTAGAATATGTTTGGCTTCTATTTTATACTTGTTTGTATATGTCTTGTTTTATTATTTTCCTTAGATTTCTGAACACTTGTTTCGGTATTTTAGTCTGATACAAACTTGGCCTTGGTTCCAGTTGTCCAGGGGAGTGAAGATATGGACTTTTTTGGATGCGATACTTCTGAGAGAGCTCGGACAACCTTTGTTGTCGTTCGCCATGCTTTGCCTTAAATGACAAGTGCTTATGGAAATCAGACAAATGTGGTTGTCAATATTAAGGCCGAACTGGGGGAGGTCAGAAAGATAACTAGTATTCTCTAAAATAAGAATATATACTTAAGAGAGGAGCTCTACAAGATCGATAGTAAAATGAAATAATTATATATGGGTTGCACGAGAAGATTATGAGGCTGATGCATCTGTTCAGAAAGGGGCCTGTGTTGTTTAGTCAGATGGTTATGATAAAGGTTATATGGATGCCACATTGCATTAATATGAGTCCAAGTAAGTGGCCTATAGGCACGGCTGGCTGAACGCCCTGTCCATTTGCAAAGTCCCTAAGGATTCTCAGTTATGGTACTGGTACTATGTGGACTAAGAATTATGGATTTTTCCTTATGTGATCTCCAATGCAACTGGTAAGGGACTTACTCATCATTCGTGATAATGATGATGAGTTCCATCCCAATTCTGACGATGGTCGATGAGAAGTAATGGATAAGCAAGTAAGCCATTGAAGATGATAGTGTTGCATATACCATCTTATAATTTTCTTATTCATTTTATAATTGGTCGGGCATAATCGACCTTGTAATTAATAAATATTTTGAATAAATTTTAAATTATTCTTCATTTTATGTTTACATTATCCAATTTCGCTTTTATGTCGAGCATGTGTTTTTTTATCTTACCTTTTAGGAACGTGACATCACACTAACTTAGGCCTCACATTAAGTTATAGGGAGAATTCACCTTGTCGCTAGGTGACCATGAGGTTCGAGATTTTATTCAACTAATACTCATTGGATCACTTAATGCCTAGGGATCCCCCATAGTTATTTATCTTGCATGGAAATTCTTAATGTTTTTCGTGTTGTGAATGACGAAAACATGTAATATAAAACATAACTAGATGTAATCATACCTAATAATGTATAAAAAAAACAATCATAATTTAATCAGACAAAATAAGATGTCTTTGTAATAACATTGGCCTGCCATTTGGAACAATTTGAAAGCTAATCGCATTAGTTAAACCTTAATAATTAAAGGGTTTAATGGAAATAACAAATAAAAATTTGCATAATTGGTTAAACCTTAAAACTTATAAATAAAACTTCCTAAGGTTGGCTGTATTCCATGCCTTAAGTCCTCCCTGCCCTGCATTGTTTATAGATGGTAGTCTCTATAAAGGTCGTCTCTGATGACTTTGAATGGGCCTTCCCAGTTGGGTCCCAACTTGCCATCTAATGGCTTCCTTATGTTTCCAAAGACCTTTCTTACTACATAGTCCCCGATCTGGAAACTCCTTAGATCTATTTCTATATTGTACTTCTTTGCCAATTGTTGTTGGTAGGATATCAGTTTGTTCAAGGCTTGTTCCTTTCTCTCTCCAGCTAGGTCAAACTTAGTTCTAATGATCTTATCGTTCACATTTTGATCGACAATGATTATTCTCATGGTCATAAAACCAACCCCCAGCGGTATCATAGCCTATATTCCATAATATAAATCAAATGGAGTTTCTCCGATCGACCTCTCGGGAGGTTATCGATATGCTTATATGACGTAGGGAAGCTTATCTATTCAAGAATTCTTTTTTCTTTTTTTGACCTTTCCTTCATTTCTTTGAGTACCATTTTATTAGAGGCCTCAACCTTTTCGTTACTTTCAGGATAGGCCACCAAATTATAGTGTTGCCTGATATCATGGCTATTGTAGAAGTATTTGAATGGGTCGTGCTACAAAATTGCATTTCATTGTTGGTGTTAAGTACCCTTGGCGCACTGAAACGGGTCACAATATTTCTCCAGTTGAACCTGATCATGTCGACGTTTCTTATATTCGCCAAACGTTCCGCCCCTATCGATTTAGTAAAATGATTTGAGAAGGCTAGGAGATACTTTCAATTTTTAGGTGCTATAAGCAATGGGCCGATAATATCCACCCCCATTGAACAAAAGGCCATGGACTGTTCAAGGTTTTAAGGTCGTTGGTTCGCTGGTGGAGCATTGACGAGAAAATTTGACATTTCTTATAGTTTTTTACGTAGGAGATGGAATCCCTTTGCATGTAAGGCCAATAATATCCCTCTTTTATTAAATTGAAGAGTGATATCCCTCCGACATGTCTTTCATAAATTCCTTTGTGTAACTCATAGAAAACTTAATCGATGTCGCTGGGATGCACACATTATAATATGGACCGATGAAAGATCTCTTATAGAGTTTCCCCTCAGTGGATAGATAAAATAAAGCATCCTTCACTCTTATTTCATTAACTTTCTTCTTGTTAGTAGGAAGGGTGTCCTCGTGTAATTATGCAATGATTGGTCCAATTAACTGGGAGCCATATGGATGGCAAGTACTTGGTTATATTTTTGTTTGTTAAGGATGCTCGACTGAGCCAAATAATCTACTTTAATTTTTCTCTTGATATCGGAGTCGACAATCCAAGCCAAAGTGGCTAAGGCATCTGTGTGATTGTTATTTCCCGTAGGGAATCGATAAACTTGAATGCGCTTGAACTTGACAACCAAATCCTAGGCAATCTGGAACCAGTATGATATGCGTTCATCTATGACGTTATATTCTTTTGATATTTGGTTAAATACTAGCATTGAGTCATAGTATAAGTCAACGTGACTAGCGCCCAAGGAAAAAGACTTTTTTAATCCACTTATGAGAGCTTCATATTCTACTTTGTTATTACATGCCTAAAACCCTAGTCGGATTCCCTAATTGAGGATGATCTTATTTAAGGTATTTAAGAAAATTACTACTCCTGACCCTTTTGAATTGGATGCACCATCTACATAGAGGGTCCATTTATCATGTTGGTTGGGCTCTTCGATGGTCACTTAATCGGTGAGTTCCATGTCATCAAGTTGATACCCTTCGAAGAATCTAATAATGAAGTTTGCCAAAACCATTCCTTTCAAAACAGTTATGGGTTTATAATGGATATCAAGCCTCCCTACTTCCACTAACTATTTGGAAATTCGTCAAGAGAGGTCGACCTTTTTAAGGACCGCCTTTAATGGAAATGAAGTTATGACTATAACGGAGTACGCCTCAAAGTAGTGCTTTAAATTACGCAAGGCAATCACTATTAAGTAAAGCTAGATTTTCAAGTGGGATATAGCATTTCTCGGTTTCTAGAAACTTCCAAATGACATCATAGATCGTGGCCTCGTACCCCTCCTCCTCAAATATTAAGGTCGAGCTAACTGCGTGGTCAGACACCGAGAGGTATATGTAAACTGGATCATCCAAATTCGGGAATGTGAGGAAAGGAGGTCAACTTATATAGACTTTGATTTCCTAAAGTTCCATTCATCATTCTAAACCTTATTTTTTCTTCATCATATGAAAAAAGGTAGGCACTTCTCGGACGACTTAGAAATGACGTGGTCGAGTGTCGCAAGCATCTTGTTAAATTTTGAACATCCCTAATTATTTTAGGTGGCTGAATAGTTTTTATCACTTCAACCTGGTCAGGATTTAACTCTATTCCCCTCTAGCTGACCAGGTAACCTAAAAATTTGTTGGAATGAACTCCGAAAGAACACTTGGTTGTATTGAGCCTTATTCTATAGTATATGAGAATCAAAAATTTATTTTCCATGTCCTCCAGATGGTTTCCATTCTGTTTTCTTTTCACAAGCATGTCATCGATATACTTTTTTATGGTTTTACTCACCTGCTGCTTAAAGATCTTGTTGAATAATCGTTGGCAGGTCGCCCCTACATTTTTAAGTCCAAATGGCATGACTGTGTAGTCGTGGAGGCCAAAGATAGTGATGAAAGATGTTTTTTCCTGGTTGGGACCAAATATAGGGATTTAGGATAGCCGAAATAAGCATCCAGAAAGCTCATTCCTCCATGGCTAGTTGTAGCATCGACTAGATAGTTGATCTTTGTTAGGGAAAAAATATCATTGGGATAAGCTTTATTTCCATTGATGAAGTCTATACCGACTCTCCACTTTCCATTAATTTTTCTAACCAGGGTCAGGTTTGAGAGACACTTGGGTAGTTGAACTTCTTTGATGGACCTTCCCTCCATAAGTTCCCCCACTTCCTGTTACATTGCCTTTGCCTTTTATGGGGATGTCCGTTGACTTTTTATGTGTTCGGTGAGAATGCTGGATCTACGTGAAGTCGGTGACACGTCATTTCGAGGTTGATGCCTGGCATATCATATAACTGCCAAGAAGACACATATTAGTTCTCTTTGAGGGAATAAAACAACTTTTCCTTTTTGTGACTAGTAAGTGATATTTTGATCTGAAACTTTTTTCTAGGGTGAGAGTTCTCAAACATGACTTCTTATTATCATTCCACGACTCTCTCTGTGAGGGCCACCCTTGTGTTTTCTAGCCCCGATCTTCCATACTTTAGTTATTTTTCCATATTCTCTTTCTTATTCTCCTATTTAGGTTTGATAGTAGCGATAAAGCATTGCCATAAAGAAGATTGATTCCTATGTATCTCCATTACCCCTGGTCGGTAATGCATTTGAGCTTTTGGTGGTAGGTGGATGGTCCTACCTTTATGTTATGGAGCCATCCTCTCCTTAGAATCGTGTTGTATCATGACTCAATGTCCACTAATAGAAATTCTATCAATTTGGATATGCTTCCATTTTGTACTAGGAGAACAACCTTTCCTAGAGGCATCAACATTCTTCCTGCAAAGGTGACTAACGGGATCGTCACTTCCTTAAAATATTCCATCTTAATTTGAGCTTGTTGAAAAAATTTAAATACATGACTTGCGAAGAACTCTCCTGGTCCACTAGTATCTTATATAACTAGGTTTTCCTTAGAAAAGGGGATGTTCTTGGTATAATTAATATATGTAGGTCGATGGTGTATGTCGGCAATGGTTTTAACAGGGTCGATCTGGAAAGCTTCCATAACCGCAATAATTTTCTTCATCTCCTCCTTATGGTGTTGCCTTAGACCTGCTTAGGACTTGAGGACCCATGGATTATCACAAACTCTTGTCCCATCTAATAATCATCTAGGACATCATATGGCTTCTGGTCGAGTTCAACCGGGGCCTTTATGTTTTCTTCTCCACATAGTCATTAAAATGACCTGGTTGAGCCACCTATGAAAGGCATGAATTGAGTGCCTTAAACTTCTCTGTCTTGTACCCATTCTCCTTGTGGTAGGAATATATCAGGGTTGTGTTTATCTTTGATGTGTCCCCTTTCATCTTTCTTGGCCACTTGAAGTAATATGGCTCCTTAATTTTGTTAAAGATCTTGTGTATCGTCTCTTTCAATCAAGTGTTAATGGGGGTGTTGGGACTTGCTAGTATCCGACATATCGTTGCCCTCGGATCCATTGTTATGATTTTTTCTCCCTTTTTAGGGGTGTTCTCCTTATCTCCATTATTGGTCGCCTTAGGCTAACTACCCTATTGAGTGTCTGCTACTATGTCTTCCACCTTTGCATATTTCTCAATTTTAGACATCAAGTTGTCTATAATAGCAACTTCTTTCTTAGTGAGGGACTAATGCAGTATGGAGCTGTTCGGTATGGCGATCTTAAATAAGTCCACTACTACTTGTTCAGAACAGTCTCTCATTTCATTATCGGTTCTCTAATAACTTAGAGCATATTCACGCGAGTTTCTTAGGGATTCTTGTTCATTACTAGGAGTGAATCCATCCTCTTTGGATGGGTGTTATTGGTGTTGAACCTTACAGTGATGGATTCCTCGAGTTGTTTGAAACCGGTGATCGACTAATGTGGTAATCTATCAAACCATTTTTGTGCAACATCCACTTAATTGGAAGGAAAGATGTGGCACATGAGATCCTTGTTATTTCTCCAAAGGGTTATCTCCTGTAGATACTAGAGAACATAGTCGGTGGGACAAGTCTTCCGACCATAGATATTAAATCAGGGAGAGATAAATTTGTTAGGCGACTAAAAATCCTCAATAGACCTCGATTAATGAAATTCTATATGACTAATGAGGGGCCTAACCAGGTCCTTGGTGGACCTCTCCCTTTAATGAGTTGGATGCTCATCCATCTATCTTCAAATGAGGTTGCGAAGCTCCTTCTTGTTACAGAAACTGATGTTGTGATTTCTTCTGTCTGTCAATCCCGCCTGACTAAATTGATCCTAATTGCGCCTCGAATCCTTCATCGCTTGTGAGTTTTACTCGCATGAGGGTAAGGGGTCCGGGTAGTCTCGCGGTGTTTGCATTTGTCCCCGTGGAGTTCATGCCCAATCTTTTCCATGTGATGTTGGATACAGGAATTCTCATCCTCCCAGGGATGCGTAGTCGCTTCCTGCTGTCGAAGATGTTCATAGGTGTTCATGAGTCGGAAGATCTAGTTGAACCAGGTTGGCTCATTACTCTCAACATTTTAATCCTCACCTATACGGTATCAAGAACTGGGAGTATAATGACTCCTGTTAAGTTAGATCTCAAACCTAATCCTGGGAGTACGTCGCAAAAAATGAGTCGAAATCCTGAAATGGTATAGAATTACTCAATATATATATATATATATATATAAAGTATATTTTAAACTGAAACTATACATTCTTTTATTTTTACAATGATAATTTTCGTAAATATGAGTGAAAAATTAAAAGGAACAATAAGACAATTTTATAAAAAAAGATAGATAATTTTTTTATAAATGTGTACTTAAAGAGTAAAAAATACAAGTCAAACGTTATAAATAAAAGAAATAATAACTCAAGGTTTTTAGTTGAGAGGAAGCTGATGTGACAATGTAATATTACAATGCATTTGACACTTCCATTCTACATCTTAAATTAGAAATGGCTTTTACATGTTGTTTAAATAAAAAGGGCAATTTATACTTAGGTCCCTTGTTGACAATTTTTAAACATTTAAGGACAATTTGCTATTAAGTCAACTTGTTATACCACTAGCGTGGACTTCTACAAGAAGAGAATTAGCGAACCTAATTATTTAAAATTTATCAAAATTTCTTTAGTGTTTAAAATTTGTTTGAGAGGAACCTAAGTGTACTTTTCCCAATAAAAAAATTATCTTTTTTGGACTAAATCCTGTTTTGAGGATTCAACTTGTTGAAAGTCCCTCCCACATTCTTTTTATTAGTAGTCCTAATATTTTGAGTCTAAATCGAAGGCCGAATAAAAAGACCAAGGGAATTTTCAAGTAATCAAACTAAAATAACATCAAATAAGGATTTCCCCCACCCCTTGAAAGGGGATTTATCCTAACATGGTATGGAATTTAACAAATTAATAATCAAAGGCATAAAATAAATGAGAAGAGAAAAGAAAATCAAACCCAATCTCTTTATGCTTAATTGAACTTCAATCCATGAGTTGAAATCAACATCCCTCAATTTGAATGTCCAAACAAAATTACATCACAAACTTCACTCAAATTAATTCTCACAACAATTTATTTTTCCCTCACTATCTAAAAAAAATAAAATAAAAATTATAATCTAAAACCTACACTAAAATTGTATTTCTCTCTCTACAATTCTCTTTACTAATTCCTATTCTAAAAGCTCCTTTTCAAATTGAATCTTCATCTTCTTTTTATAATAGTTATGGAGCATGGGGGTAATTTGGGTAGGTTTAATGTGCATGGAAATGGGGTGTGTACACATGAGGTAAGAGAGGTGTGAAGTCATGTGGAAAGTGAGGTGAGGGAATAAAATCAGATTTAGTATAAGGGTTATTCAGGAAGTTGGGTTAAAATGTGATAGTTGGGGGTAGTTTGGGAAAATTGGTAAAGTGGGTTAAGTTGGGTTATTAGTTTTTTTTTTACTTAGTCTTTGTCTTGGTTTTGAACAGGTCGTGGCTTGTGGAGAAGAGGGGAAATGGATTTGAAATGGGTTTAAGGTCGGATGGGAGAAATGGGCAATGAAATGGTGTGGCAGGAGTTACTCGCCGATAAAAAGGGCTGGAAGAGCAGGAGGCTGGGGTTGAGTCAGGGACGGTTTCGGAGCGGGTTAAAGGTTCTGACCAGGGGCTGACCGTGGTGGAAGGGGTAGGGGTTGTCCTAGGTTCGGTACAGATCGGCGGTTATGGGGTTCGCGACCGGGCTGGGCGGAGGAAGGCAGTGGGTTAGCAGGTTTTGGTGCCGGAGTTGGCAATGCCGACAGGTTGGATTATGGGGTAAGGTGGGATTTGGATTGCACAAAGGCAGCGCGGGTATGGAGCCGGGGAAGGGGATCACTGGGGCGATGTCGAGTTTGGGTTGTGGGTGCCGCCGGTGTTAGCGAGAAGGTGGGGGGTAGAGGTTGGGGGGTTTTGGTTGTTTGTTAGTGGTGAGAGGAGAGAGGAGAGGGGATGAGTTGTCGGGGAAGATGGAGTAAGTTTGGTTAGGTGTGAGTGAGGAACATGGAACTAATGTGTAGGTTAGGGAGTATTTGGGTGTATGTATGGCATAAGGTATTTAGGATGTGAGGGGTTGTGTGTGTGTGTAACTTATGACCCCTAAAAAAATAAACTAAAAATAAAAATAAAACAAAATAAAATTTCAACCAAAATAAAAATCAAATAAAAATAAAAATGACACGACACTATACAAACTCTATAAAAAAACTAAACACAATCAAAATAAAAACTATAAAAATAAAAGAATGAAATAATAATAAACTAACTAAAAACTAAGAAAATATAAAAACTAATACATGACGCGCTAAAAATCCTAAAAATATATACATGACTCAATAAAATAAAATAATAAAATAAATCCTAAAAATAAAATGACACAAATAAAATAAAATGGGACAAACTAAACACACACGGTTCGTGACAGGTTTAGGGTAGGCGAGGACTACGAAATGGGTAATTAGCTCCATAATCTGCACATTTGCCTTGAAATATGCGTTTGGACACCGCAACGTGCATTCGACCTACAAAATAGACAATAAAGCGCATAAGACCAAAATTATCGAGAATTAGCAACTAAAGTAAGTCTATTCGGGGTATAAAATGTATAGTTTTTGGTGCTTATCAGTCAGGAGAAGAGAAGGACTGCTTGATCCCCACTCTTTCGCACTATTTTTCCAAAGATATATTCTTAACTTGGGTTCCATTGTCTGAGATGAGGGTGTTTGGAAGACCATACCTGCATATGATGTTCTTCCAGATGAACTGGACAGTCTTTTTCTTAGTGATTGTGATCATTGGCTCAGTTTCTTACCATTTGGAGAAATAATCAATTGCCATTATTAAGAATCGATAGTTGTTTACAGCTCTTGGCAGGGATCCTACCAAATCAATGCCCCATATTGCAAATGTACAAGGGGAGATGATTGAAGTCATAGGTTGGTGAGGATGATGAGGGATGGTGGAGAACCTTTGGCACTTGTCACACTTCTTCACATACGCGACTGCATCTTTGTCCAAGGTCGGCCACCAGTACCCCTGAGTGATTATTCTCTTAGCCAACAACCTTCCTCCTATGTGACCGGAACAAGATCACTCATGCACATCATGAAAGATGTGTAGAACCTCTGAAGGGTTGACATATCTTAGGAGAGGGAGCAGGGACCCCTTTTTATACAGGACGTCTCCTACAATTGAGAATTTAGCAGCCCTGAACCTCAGTTTTCTCCTTTCTAACTTTGACTCTGGTAACTCTCCCTCTTTGATGTATCTGATAAGGGGGTCCATCCATGAGGCTCCCATATTCAGATTAGGCAAGGTCAAGCAACCTCTTCCTCTTCGATGGTCGACTTGAGAAGAATCTCAACTGGTATCGTTCTCCTTATGTCTGTCCTTGAAGCTCTCTAGCATCGTTCTCACCCTTTTCAGGTATGTGGCCATCCTTTCATCTTTGGCTATCGTACTCACATGAGATTCTCACCTCTCATCTATTGTGTACGCCTAACATACATCTAACCCACACTAGATAAGCTACCTGACCTAACTAGTTTGAAATCATAATATCATCATCCACCTTCTCCAGTAGTATACTCGTATCGCCCATACAATATGTTAAAGAAATATTTTATCTCACATAGCTAAAAGTTCCATTATTCAACGTTCAAATGGTTAATCTTTTACCCACTAAGATTATTTTATTTCTCATTGATACAATATCTACTAATTTCACTAAGTAGAATTTTCCCAATTGTTTTCATAAATATATATAGTCACATCACCCCTATATATATATACTTATCAATCCTCCACCCTTAGGTTAACACCGCTTGGCACAAGGCATTTTATTATTATCACTACATCTACCAGTTTCACTCAGTAGGAATATTCTCAAGTTCTATTTATATATACATATAGTCCCATCATCCCTATACATATATATATACTGTTTGTGCACCCCCGGGCTAAGACCCATTAGCGCCCCTTATCATAATAATCCTGCACCCTCGGCTTAACACCCAATAGTGCAGTTAATAACAATATCATATAATAGGTATACACACATACTATTAGAAATTGATAGGTATTCACCCAACCTAAATTATATTCATCTCATACGTATTTTATTCTCATCACTACGTATTGGTATTCTTTTTTTTATTCAATTACTATCACTCATGTAATTCTTGTACCCCTTGGTTATCACCCATTAGTACACTTATCAATAATACTCTTGTACCCTCGGGTTACCACCCATTAGTACACTTAACAATTATATTCTTGTACCCCGAGTTATCACCCATTAGTACACTTATCAATTTTACTCTTGTACCCTCGAGTTATCACCCATTAGTACACTAAACAATAATATTCTTGTACCCTCGGGTTATCACCCATTAGTATACTTAACAATAATATTCTTGTACCCCCGGGTTATCACCCATTTGAACACTTATCAATCACAGCATATAATAGGCATACACACATCCTATTAAAATTTATAGGTATTTATCCAACCAAAATTATATACATCGTATACGTATTTTCATCTCATCATTACGTATAATATATTTAATTTGAGTACTATTGCTCACATGTTCTTGTACCCCCAGGTTATCACGCATCAGTACACTTATTAATCATGACATATAACAGGCCTACACACATCCTATTAAAATTCATAGGTATTCACCCAACCTAATTATGTACTTATTATATGTATTTTAATCTCATTACTACGTATAATATATTGAATTCGATTACTATCACTCACGTAATCTCAAAGGCCAACATACCGTTCCAATTATATAAAGTATTATTTCCCAAATACTTCCCAAAAATTCTGCACTAGACTAAGTCCATCGAATAGCAGTTTTCTCACCGAAATATATCGCGTAACTTAATTTGGGGGTCAAAATGGAAATTCCTAGAAATTGAACTTGTTGCTCGAACCAGAAGGACATGTCGCTCGAACCATAAGCAAACCTCGCTCGAACGATAAGAGATGTCGCTCGAACGACTGCCATGTGTCGTTCGAACGACTTCGCGTGACATATGGATCTCATTTGAACGACCCTTCGCACAAGACCCTATTGTTCGTCTTCCTCCCCAAAAATTCAGCGTTTCTCAATCATTTTTACATCTAAAACCTTTATTTTCCAATCCCAAATGCCCAACAACAAATCCAATTGGTGCCCTAACATTTATAGATGATTCCTAACAACCTAGAATCATTAAATCTTCCTCATACATCAAATAAATTCCAAAATCCCCAATTTATTTAACAAGAACCCTAGTTCTTAAATTTTGAGCTTAACTCCAAATTAAACTCGGATTTGTTCATGGAAAATTATCATAAATCTGTGGATGATATCCGTGAAATTAATCTCCTAAAATTTCAGTCCCAAAATAAATCAAATCATCCAATTTTCATCAAATTAATTCTAATAAAGTTGAGGGGTTAACACCTACTCTAACATAAACACAATTATTACCAAAACACACAAGTAATAAAAACTTGCCTCGAATATGACGGTCTGATCCGTTTGTGATGTTGGTATAGATGCGTTCCTCGTCTCACGATCTACGCGATGGTGGTCTCGGTGGTGGAAGATGGTGCCGAGAGGCTTTGGCCCTTTGGGATTCTCTCTCCCTCTCTCTATAACCCTCTCTTGAGTTTTATGTTTGTGAGCTCTCATTCCTCACGCAAGGCTGATATTATACACCCCCAATTTTCGTCCATTTAGTTTCTCTAAAAATTAAAATTACAAAATTACCCCTACGGGGTGCCGATTTTGGCCTAAAATCACCCGGAGTTCAGATAAAATACTCGGATAGTGTTTTTTGACTATCTCGACCCTCCCGAACTCAATGGCGCACTCTAAATAACCATATGAGTTACTTTAAAATAATTTACTTTTATATTCCATTCAATTAGTCCTGACACGACTCACACGCGTGTCCCGACCTAATTTACCAAACTGCCGTATATTTCACTCTCCGCAATTTATCAAATTTCATGATTCCATATTTACATATTACACGGTAATATTCCATAATTTTCAAAAATAAGTATTAACCATTGTCACGCTAGTTAATAATTATTTCAATCCGGATTAATAAAAATTAATTTCTCGCATTTTTAATTTAATTAATCCAACAACAATAATAAATCACATAATTATTTGAATCATTAAAAATACGGGGTATTACAGGAGTTACCACCACCTCCTCCACCATCTGGTGTTGGAGGACCCATTTCCAACAAGGCACCACCCCAATCCGAGATAACTGAGGTGGCAGCAGCCTTGAAGTCCTTGGGTGCAATTCAGTAAGTGATGTAGGAGAAATTTTCCCAGCTAAGCCAAAACATAATGAGACCACCTAGGGTCTCACTGAAGATGATTACTCCGGTGGCTACTCATCCATAGCATGAGGCTAGGGGACCACCCCAGGCACCATGAAAGGACTAACCTACTCCTCAACGGAGGAGGAAGTTGCTGACCCTAGGCGTTTATGCCTGGGGAGGTAAGGAAACCCTTTCCCTGAGGATAGGTATGATGACATTGAGGCAGAGGATGCCCCGACAGACTGTTGGGAGCCATATGAGGTCTTAAACAACACTTTACGTCCTATACAACAGAGCCAAGGTCAATATGAAAGATGAGATGGTGATGTAAGACAGAGAGGGTAAGCTTTTGATTGCTTAAGGAGAGGGTCGGCCTTTGAAAGGCTCTGCCCAGTTAATTATCCGAGGCATAGGGTATCCAGGTTAAGAAACATGGTTAGCTCACAAAGGGAAGGTGGTGATCATCGGCCTCATCATGTCCGACCCCCACATGGTCGAGACTGTGGCCAAGGGGAGGTCAATAACCGACGTTGTGCAGCGGTTGGGGAACCCTCAGTTCACCCTTTAAAAGTGGTTGGGGACAACCTCGGCCAAGACGACATTGCCAAACCACGGAATGATTTTATTCAGAGGTTAGAAGAGAATATAGGGAACCTCATAAAAAGTCGAGACCCATTACAGAGGGGATACTCAGAGGGCTCACCATTTGTGGCAACGATTGTTAACTCCCCAACCCCTGCCAAATTTAAACCTCCGGTGGTGTCTCCCAAGTACGATGGTAGTACTAACCCAATCCACCATATTGAAATGTATCAATTTGCAGCAGACATTTATTCAATCTCTGATGAGATGAGGTTCTAAGATTTCTCATTCACTTTGAATAGGGCTGCACATATCTGGTTCACGTCTCTTCCTAAAAACTTAGTTGAAAATTTCAAAGGTTTGGCCGAACGATTTATTCATAACTTCTGTTTTGGGGTAAAACCTCAAAAGAAGACGACCCACTTGCTTTATGTAAAGTAAGGGAATAACGAAAGCCTCAGAGAATACATCGTGAGGTTAAACAAGGAAAAATTGGAGGTAGAAGATTATGAAGAGAGCATAGCCATGACATCCCTTATTGGAGGACTTTCGAAGGGGAAAACTACTTTAGAAGCTTACTAAAGACCATACCAAGTCTATGGCTGAGCTATTAGAAACAAATGGAAAGGTCATGAATGCAGAAGAAGAAATGGTTGCGAAGTATGAGGATGATAATGGAATAGTGGGAAGTTTCAAAGGAAGAAGGATGGAAAGAAGAGAATTGTAGACGATAAGTTTGTGCACTACACTCCTTTAACAGTGAGCTGTGAACATATCCTCAACAAAATAAAGAATGATAGATCCCTGAGATGGACGGAAAAGCTGAAGGCTCCTCTATATAAGAGAAATAAGACTCTATGGTGCGAGTTCCACAAAGATTATGGCCATCAGACTGACAAGTGTTTTTCCCTGAAGGACGAGATTGAGAAGATGTTGAAGTTTGGAAAGCTCAGAAAGTATGTGGATGGTAGAGCTTCTAAGTGGGGGAAGAGACGACCTTAAAAAGAAAATAAAGGATAAATACCGGGAAGATGTCCCTGCCAGAAGAGATGATGACTCAGATGATGATGACGATGACCCTGACCTCCCACCAAAATATGATAATGCCCCCAGTGAAGAGGTTCAATACGATCTCTTTCGATGTGAATACTATTTGTGGGGGACTAACATGGGTGGCTCAGAGGTAGTTTATCGCAAGGATCATGTGGCAGAGGCCAAAGCAGTGACTAAAGCCAAGGTTGTGAACTTGGCATCTACGGAGGTTAAATGCAAGAAGAGAAAGAAGGTAGATATAGACACCCTCATGGTCGGCTTCTCACGACTTGACTTCAAGAGCATCTTAGCTCCCCATAATAACCCTTTAGTCATCACCACAAGGGTGCATGGGTGTGAAGTTCAGAGGATCCTCATTGATAGGGGTAGTTCTATAGACGTTATGTTTTGGCCTTATTTTAAGAACCTGTATCTCAGCAGAGCTATGCTTGTCCCTTATCATCATCCATTGATTGGCTTCAACGGTGAAAAGGTTCATTCATTGGTTATGTATGAAATAGATGTTAGATAGGGGGATGAATGGCCTAAGAGGTTGACCAAAAAAATTAATTTCTTTGTGATGGATGAAAATGTCTTCTCATCTTACAACCTCATCATAGGACGAGTAGCCCTCAAGGAATTTAAGTTCGTGCCTTTAACGGTTCACCAAATGCTAAAATTCCTGAATCCTTATGGAGTAGGGGAAGTGCAAGGTGACTAAACATCGGCACGTGAATGCTACTTCAACTCTACAAAAGAGAGAGAGGCTCATAAGAAGGCAACAACCATGTACAACATCGACACAGTTGATCCTAGGGATAAAATAAATCTCAAAAAGGGAGAAGTCGCATAGGAGTTAGAATCCATCTTCCTCAAGGAGGACGAGAAAGAAAAAACCATCCAAGTTGGCAAAACCCTAAGACCTAAGGTCAAGGAGGAACTGGTAAAGCTATTCAGGAAGAGACAAAGTATTTTTTCCTGGATCCATACGGACATGTCGGGTATTGATCTCGAGATTATGTGTTATAAACTCAATGTTGTAGAAGATGTCAAGCCCATCAAGCAGAGAAGAAGAGTATACTCAAGGGAAAAGTATGATGTCATCATAGACGAGGTTAGAAATATTGAAGAGGCCAAGTTCATCAGAAAGGTTATATACCCTGAGTGGTTATGTAACGTTGTCATTGTGCCCAAAGCTAATGGGAAACGGAGAATGTGTGTAGATTTCACTGATTTAAACAAATCTGACCCAAAAGACAGTTTCCCCTACCTCGTATTGATTAGATGGTGGATGACACAACAGGAGATGAGCTCAAAAGCTTCATGGATGCATATTCCGAGTATAATCAGATCTTCACGGACTCGGCAGACTCAGAGAAGACAGCCTTCATTACAGATAAGGGGACCTATTGCTACAAGGTCATGCCATTTGGCCTAAAGAATGCAGGGGCAACTTACCAACGTCTTATAAATAAGATGTTCGAAGATCCGATAAGCAAATTTATGGAATTTTATGTGGATGACATGCTGATGAAGGCTTAAAGGCCGACACTCATGTGGCCGACCTTGAAAGAACTTTTGACACCATGGACAAATGTAGAATGAAGCTCAATCCGGTCAAATGTGTTTTTGAGGTAGGAGCATGAAAGTTACTGGGATTCATCGTCAACTAAAGGGGAATATAGGCTAATCCTGAGAAGATAAAGGCTTTTTTCGAAATGAAAACACCCAGAACTATCAAAGACGTTCAAAGACTAACCGGGAGAGTTGCTGCACTTAACAGGTTCGTCTCAAAAGCTATACATAAGTGTCTTCCTTTTTTCAAAGTTCTTAGAAAGGCCTTCCAATGGAATGAGGAATGTGACATTGTTTTTAAAGAGATGAAGTCCTACCACGGGTCTTCCCTATTACTATCATGGGTAATTCAGGGTGAGAGGGTATATGTATACTTAGATGTCTCAGAGTCAGCCATCAGTGCTGCGATAGTAAGAGAAGAGGATGGAGTATAAAGACCAGCCTACTTCGATAGCAAGGCATTTCAAGGGTCTGAGCAGAAGTACCCTCTGATAGAAAAGTTAGCCTATGCTTTGATACATGCTTTTAGGAAAATGAATTCATACTTCCAAGACCACTCCACGGTCGTCCTCACTCATTCCCCACTCACATAGGTCCTCCATAAGCCTGAGAAGTAAGGACGGTTAATGACCTGGACAATCGAGTTGGGGGAATAAGATATTATTTATCAACCCAAGGTTGCCATCAAGGGACATGCACTCACAGACTTTGTAGTCAAGTTTACCTGGAAGAGGCTGATGTTAAGGAGAGTCACGGGGCCGCAGATGAACCAAATAGAAACGTCTTCTGAGATTCAGATGAGATTGAGTCAAGCAAAGCCAAACAAAGAGTAGTTGAGAATGAAGAAGAAAGATACCTCTTCAGACTGGGGACCCTAGCCGAGGGTAACTTCTCTTCATGTGAAACCATTTGGAACCTATTCGTTAATGGGTCATCTTGTGAAAGCAAAAATGGAGCAGGGCTGATAGTGTCAGCACTGGATAGTACCGCTATTAAATATGCACTGAGGTGCAACTTCAAAGCTTCCAACAATGAGTCAGAGTATGAGGCATTAATATCATATCTCTACATAGTAAAAGCCCTTAATGTCGGCCAACTCCTAGTCCATAGTGATTCCAGGTTAGTCGTGAACCAAATCCTGGGGGTGTATGAGCACTACACCAAAATGGGCAAATTGTCACCTTTCAGCCGGCCAGCCTTGTCAAGGTCATTGACCGTGACAAAAAACACGCGTTTTATGTCACGATCATTGACCTTGACACGACCATGACAACTAATTGTCACGGTCATTGACCGTGACAAGCCCGTGACAAATTTACTTGTCACGGTCGTGTCACGGTCATTAACCATGACAATACTTGTCACGGTCAAAGACCTTGACACGACCGTGACAATGTTCGCAGCTAAAACCCTATCCCCCTTCTTTTTTCCCTCCCGCGCCGTTCCCTCCATCTCTCTCTCTCTCTCTCTCGACGCTGCTCTCTCTCTCTCTCTCTCTCTCTCTACTTTCAGGTCCATTTTCTCTCTCTCTCTCTCTCTCTCTTCCATTTATATATATATTTGTGTGTATATTTATGTGTGTATGTGTATATATATGTGTGTGTATGTGTGTGCGTGTGTGGGGGGTGGGGCAGGGGGGGGGGAGGTGGTGGTGGAGGGGGTGGTGTGGGGTGGTGGTGGGGTGTGTGTGTGTGTGTGGTGGTGTGTGGTGGTGGAGGGGTGGGGGGAGGGGGTGGGGGAGGGGGGCAGGGGGTGGTGTGTGTGTGTGTGGTGGTGTGTGGTGGGGGAGGGGGTGGTGGAGGGGGGCAGGGGGTGGGGTGGGGTGTGTGTGTGTGTGTGGTGTGTGGTGGGGGAGGAGGTGGTGGAGGGGGGGGGGGAGGGGTGGTGGAGGGGGGCAGGGGGTGGGGTGGGGTGTGTGTGTGTGTGTGGTGGTGTGTGGTGGGGGAGTAAAACATGATTCAAACATGATTACAACATAAAAAACCTAATATAAATTCAATATTTACTCATAACACCCAATTCTCTATCAAGAACCATAGAAATTCAATCTCAAGCAATTTAATTTCAATCACTACAAATTTATGCATGTATTCAAGGGATTTATGAAGGATTAATATTAAAATTCAATTCCTATACATAATCTAAAAATTCTAACTCAGATTCAACTTGAAATAAACCAAACCAAAGTAAATTGCCACCAATTTCAACTCTATTAGTTAAATTATAAATGTAATAGAATTAATCCATATAAATCAGATTTTAATCACAATTAGGTTTTAGAGTTACATAAATAGGCATAATCTAAATCAATTTCAGTCCTACAAATATTCTAATTAACTTGCCTCAAATTTGATGAATAACAAGGGCTAAAAGTAGGTGCGTGTGTGTGTGGCGGGGGGAGGGGGGCAGGGGGTGGGAGTGGGGGGTGGGGCACCCATTTAATAACTCTTTAAATATTTGGAAAAAATATAATATTACAAAATTGAAACGAAATGGTATTGACGAAACTTACACATACGTTATGTACTGTGCTCTTGCGTTGAAAATTATTAGATAGAAAAAGAAAAATATAAATTGAGATAACCTTAGAATCTAATTAGACTAAAAATATAATGGCATCAACTAACATATATACACAACACTAAAAGTAGACATCAATTTTATAAATAATTGATAATAGTTGGATAATAATTGGATAATAAACATCGGGAGGGGGTGGGGGTGGGGGTGGGTGGGGTTTTGAATATTATTTACATTCAAAATAAATAATTGATAATAGTTGGATAATAATTGGATAATAATTGATATTTTCATTCAAAATAAATATTTCATTCAAAAATATTGGATAATAATTGATATTTTCATTTAAATTGATAATAATTTTATTCATGAAATTAATTCAATTAGGTAAAATCCATGATAATGAAATTTATGCTACAATTATAATTATCTCATGTCATAATATTATTGATAAACAATATATGTAGTTGTCACGGTCGTGGTGGGGGGAGGGGGTGGGGGTGGGGTGGGTAGGGGTGGGGTGTGTGTGTGTGTGTGTGTGTGTGTGCGTGTGTGTGTGGCGGGGGGAGGGGGGCAGGGGGTGGGGCACCCATTTAATAACTCTTTAAATATTTGGAAAAAACATAATATTACAAAATTGAAATGAAATGGTATTGACGAAACTTACACATACGTTATGTACTGTGTGCTCTTACGTTGAAAATTATTAGATAGAAAAAGAAAAATATAAATTGAGATAACCTTAGAATCTAAATAGGCTAAAAATATAATGGCATCAACTAACATATATACACAACACTAAAAGTAGACATCAATTTTATAAATAATTGATAATAGTTGGATAATAATTGGATAATAAACATCGGGAGGGGGTGGGGGTGGGGGTGGGTGGGGTTTTGAATATTATTTACATTCAAAATAAATAATTGATAATAGTTGGATAATAATTGATATTTTCATTCAGAATAAATATTTCATTCAAAAATATTGGATAATAATTGATATTTTCATTTAAATTGATAATAATTTTATTCATGAAATTAATTCAATTAGGTAAAACCCATGATAATGAAATTTATGCTACAATTATAATTATCTCATGTCATGATATTATTGATAAACAATATATGTAGTTGTCACGGTTGTGGTGGGGGGAGGGGGTGGGGGTGGGGGTGGGGGTGGGGTGGGTAGGGGTGGTGTGTGTGTGTGTGTGTGTGTGTGTGCGCCTAGGTGTGCGTGTGTGTGTGGCGGGGGGAGGGGGGAAGGGGGTGGGGGTGGGGCACCCATTTGATAACTCTTTAAATATTTGGAAAAAACATAATATTACAAAATTGAAACGAAATGGTATTGACGGAACTTACACATACGTTATAATATAGACGAAACATTTTTTTATCTGTACTATTAATTCAATTAGGTAAAACGAAATGTGTACTATTAACATTTTTTTTTATCTGTACAAATAACATTTTTTTTACAGAAAAAATGTCTCCTTCAGATGTTAGGGCGAAGATGATGATGCTGTTTATGATGATGTCGTCTAGGTTCGGTGGTAGCGGAGGCGATGAGGGCTCCTCCGCCCCTAGGCTCCCCAAATATGGAAAATTTGGGATTACCGTCGAAAACAAGTCGGAGCTTTTAGCGAGATCCCTCGAGCTGCTAAAGACGGTCATCGGCCCGGGGTTTATGAGTTGGAAGGAGGTGCCGTATGAGCTCAAGTTAGCTGTTTGGGCGGCACTACAGGTAATATTTATATGAATATTTCAATTTCAATTTATATCTATATTTATTCGCAACTAACATTGTATTTGTTGGACAGGAACAATTCAACTTGGATCCAAAGCTACGCGATTCCGTCTTGGAGCAGTTGAGGGAGGAACACAAGACGTGGAAGAAAAATATGCGGACACGGTACTTTGAAAAAACACGAGAGTCCATTTTACAATGGCGCGGATCCGTCCCGCCCAAGGAGCCGATCTCATTGGCACAATGGCAAAAGTTCATTGACAATGAGATCGAGGATCGACAATTGGCATCTCGCCAATCGGGGAGGGAAAATCGGGCAAAAAAGATGAACGTGCACTACTCCGGCCGGACCTCTTACGCTGAGGTGGAGCATAGGATGCAGGTAAGATTTAATTTATCTATAACTACAGAAATATATTATTGGATATTATTTTACTTTGCGGGGCCGATACTAATTTTACTTTACTTTATTTTATTTCAGGGGGTAGGGAGTGGGCCAGGGGGTAAGCCACATAGGCTCGATACTTATGTGGCTCTTCGGACGAAGAAGGGGAAGGACAAGGAGGTGTCCCCGAGCATCGCGGTCACGATTGTAAGTAATCTGACAGTTTAATTATTGTTAATTACGTTATAATTTTTTAGTTTACTTATTTTACTAATCATGTGCTTTTTGTCGTTTCAGGCAAAGCTTAAGGAAGTGCATGAGTCGCAGTCTGATGCCGACAAGGCATCTTTGTCCACAGACGCACTCAGCCAAGTGCTTGGCTCTGATCGCAAGGGGAGGACAAGGGGAGTGATCTCGCGGGTGGCCAAATCTAGGATCATCGGATTGGAGACGAGCGACACCGGGTTGGCTCGAACGGTGGATTCACACGACGCGAAGCTGTCCCGTTTGGAGGCGACGGTCGAAGATATGTACGCATTCATGAAGCGTACGTTGGGTGGAGACCGTAAAGGGAAAGGAAAAGGGAAAGGGAAGGAGAAGGCAGTGGAGGAGGAGGTGCGGGAGGACGAGGCGCAGGATGACGAGGATGTGGACCTCGCTGCTTCATCACCGACACGTTCGTACTTCGACGATCCACTTCCCTATTTGACACCCTCCAACAGACCATTGTCGACAATTGGTTGGCCGAGCGTGTTCATATTGGACGTATTTGATGGCCAGCGGATAGGGCGGGGGTTGAGGGACCCGAATATCGTCGAGGGTGGAATAGTCCGTGGACGTGTGCTTCAAGAGATGGAGTCCAGGGTGCTCGTCACACATGTCATACCCGGGAAGGAGAACTCCCTATTGTGGTTGCGCGAACAATGCGGCACGACGTATATTAGTGGGTGCGTCAATTCGTATGTCGTGTGGCCTACTCACCTCCTCAGTTTTATCCAAGACATGTAGTAACATTATTTTCAAGTTTGTCCATTTTAATTATATTTGGATTATATCATCATGTATATTATTTTTACTTTGAATATTTGGATTATACTGTCATGAATATATATTTGCATTATCTTTAGTTTGTGTTGGATATATGATGTTTGGAACAGGTACAACGTTGCTATAACAGGTACAAATATACTACTGGGCAGTGGCAGTGGCCATACTGCCCAGCAGATTTTTTTTAAATTCTGCCCAGAATTGTCACGAGCATTGACCGTGACAATTTTTTTGAAAAAAGGGCACGGCTTTGTCATGGTTATAAATCGTGACAAACGTGTCACGGTCATTGACCTTGGCACGACCGTGATAAAAAAAGTTGTCTCGCCTCGAAATGTCACGGTCATTGACCTTGATAAGGTGGATTTGTCAAGGTCAATGACCTTGACAAATGGGCAGATTTGGTGTAGTGTATTAGCCTGAAACTATAGATGTTATAATAAATGTAACATAAATTATGTGAGAACTATCATACCTATAGCTGTTCGCAGATACTCAAATTATATGTTATCCAATGGTTTGGTAAACAGATCAGCGAGCTATTCTTAAGTGTTCAGATATTCAATAATGAGTTCTTTAGATTCTACAAGATCACGAATGGAGTGATGTCTAATCTTAATGTGCTTAGTTTGGGAGTGCTGTACCGAGTTTTTTGAAATATTTATGGCACTTTGGTTATCCCAATACATGGTTAATTGATTTTTCATGATACTATAATCTCTAAGAATCTGTCTAATCCATAATAGTTGTGAACAACAACTACCTGCTGCTATGTATTTTGATTCTGCGCTGGATAAGGAAATACAATTCTGTTTCTTACACAACCAACCAACTAGGTTATTTCCTACGTAGTAACAAGCACCATACATGCTTTTGTTATCGTCAGAACACCCTGCCCAATCAGTATCAGTGTGACCTACAATAGAACTAGTTGTGTCCTTTGTGTACCAAATACCAAATTTTAAAGCACCCTTCACATATTTAATAATTCTCTTCACACTCAATTAGTGGGTCTCCTTAGGGCTACTTTGATATCGAGCACAAACATAGACTGCGAAGGAAATGTCGGGTCTAGAAGAAGTAAGATATAAGAGACTCCCTATCATACTTCGATATAGAGTAGGATCAACATTTTTCCCATTATCATCCTTAGATAGTTTTGTTGAAGTACTCATGGGGGTTCTAGAAGGTTTAGCGTTATCCAATTCAAATTTTTTAACAAGTTCTGCAACATATATGGACTGAGTGATAAATAAACCATCATTACATTATTTTACCTGTAGGTCTACAAAATATTGAAGTTCACCCATATGCGACATCTGAAATTCAGCATGCATGACATCGAAAAATTCTTAACTTGTTTAGAATAAGTGGATTGAAATATTATATCATCAACGTACACTTGTGCTATCAAAATATGTTTTTCTTCTTTCCTAACGAATAAGGTTTGATCGTTTCCTCCATGAACAAATCCTTTTGAAACCATAAACGTAGACAATCACTCGTACTAAGCTCTAGGAGCTTATTTCAAACCATATATGGCTTTATTAAGCCTAAATACGTAGTCTGGGTGTAATGGATCTACAATTAGGTTGTTCTACGTATATCTCCTCAGTCAAAATTCCATTTAAAAATGCGGACTTAACATCCATTTGGAATAATTTGAATTGCAGGTGATATGATATGGGAAGAAGGAGACGAAGTGACTCAAGACGAGTAACAAGTGCAAAAGTTTCATCGAAGTCAATTCTCTCTACCTGGGAGTAACCTTGAGCTACCAACCTAGCTTTATTTCTAATGACCTCCCCATTTTCATCTTTTTTGTTTTTGAAAATCCATTGTGTGCCGATAACTTTCAAGTCTTTTGGCCTGGGAATAAGATACCACACATCGTGACTCTGAAATTGGACAAGCTCTTCTTGCATATCATTGATCCAGAATGAGTCAGAAAGTGCATCATTTACTTTATTAGGTTCCTCAAGGGAAACAAAACATGCAAATTGTGCCACTTTTCGAAGTTGGGATCTTGTTCTAATAGGTTCATAGTGATTACCAATTATAGTTTCAATGGGATGGTCTTTAGAAACCCAAATGGGTACTAAAGGATGCTCGGGTGGCAGTTAATCAGGTGCCTATTAGGGGTTCAATTGTAAAATTTGGTTCATACTCATCTAATGGCACTGATTGACTGGCACTACTCCCTACACTTGTATCATCTACAATTACATTAAATGATTCCATTATAGTTTTGGTTCGATAGTTAAATACACGAAAATCCGTATTATTTTGAATAACTAAGAAAGATTACTTTCTTTCCTCGAGTGTCAAATTTTGAAAGTTGTTCATGGTCTTTACATACATAACAGACACTCCCAGAGGTTTTAAAATATTTCAAGTTAGACTTTTTGTGTAACCAAAGCTCATGCGATGTTTGTTTGAAATTTTTCTTAAGGTATACACGATTAATAATATGACAGACAGTTTGAACGGATTCTACCTAAAAGTATTTAGGAATATTTTTTGCATGTAGCATAACCCTAGCCATCTCTTGTATAGTTATATTCTTACGTTTAACGATGCCATTTTGTAGGGGTGTTTGAGGAGCACTAAACTTGTGTTTATATCCATTGGCTACGCAATATTCAGTGACATTAGAGCCTTTGAACTCTCCACCTCTGTTACTCCTAATACGACACACTTGGATATCCTTCTCGTTCTCTATTTTCAAAAGGATTTTTAAGAACTCATCGAAGGTGTCTGATTTTTGTTTCATAAATGCAACCCAAGTATATCACGTATAGTGTACTATAACTAGAATATAAGAATTTCCACTAAAACTAACAGTCCATGAGGGACCCATGAGGTCCATATGGATAAGTTATAATGGTTTTGTGGTCAAGACGTCATTTACTTTCTTATGAGGGGATTTACTTATTATTGAAGGTCCCTATATAGAGCACACTTAGGATTTGCTTTCCGTGCTTTAGCTATATAGGACTTCATTTAGTTGGAAATGAATTTTGACAAAATATTTTTGTAATTAGGATTGTGTGTCCCCCTATCGACGCCAAGCTCTCCTTGTTTATCTACATCAAATGACCACTCGATTCAGTCTGCCCTCTCAGAAAAAGGTAATTTTCATTTTCTATGGCTCATAAGAATTTTTGTCACGTAAGACACGACGCGACACCACATTGCATTTGCATTATGTTTATCATATCTTATGATAGTTGTGTGTTTCCTCATAATAATTATTTGAGTTTATAATTTTAAACTTAAGTTTTTATAAGAAAAATATTTTTGGTGAAAATAATTTTTTGTCATTAAATATTTTTATATAAAATTTACAGAAATAATTTTTTGAAGTTAAAAAGAATTTTTCTTATATATATTTATATGAGTGTTTATATATTTGTTGGCGTGTTGCCTTAGCCTTGGCAGATATGCCCATAGCAAATCTTTTAAAAGACCTTATACTGGCTAGCTGTCGCGTACCTTTTAATAGCCCTTGCATAGTTGTCATGCTACCAGCGTTATAGCTGTCATCACTGATGGCTTAACCTTTGGCACGTTATGACCCAGTAGACCCATAGAGTAGATGCATTATGTTTCGACCTTAAAAGTCGTGTGTACCTGACAGTTTGGACCTGCCTTGTGTCTATACCTATCGGAAAATGATGTATGTGCCGAAATTGAGTATCGAAAAATTACCGAATGTGTTTTAAGGGTATTGTATTATAGTGTGGGTCTCGTCAGGACACAATCTCTTAAAACATAATTTTGGTAATTTTGGGATAAATTTTGTGTGTATCATTACTCATACTTATCAGTTAGTATTTTGACGCCCCTTTGATTTCTTAAGAAAAGAGTCCTGATATGCTTACCGATCCATATTACCGGTCTTTTACCGGAACCCCTTTTTTCCTTTTTTTTTTCTTTTTTTTTTCAGTTTCTTATTATTTATTTATTTTAAACAGTTTTTTATACATAAAAAAATAGATTTTTATTAATAAAAAAACAGTTTTTTTTTTAATAGTTTTTAACTATTTTTGTAAACTGTTCATAAAATGATTTTATGAAAAAATTAAAATCAACGACACACAAATCCGACTAAATCCGTGCGCGACACTGATGTGTCGCATCTGTATGGGTTCATTTTTAAGTCCCGATGTGACTCACACCATATGACCCCTCAAAACGAACCAATCACGACGCAACACGTCAGTGAGATGCATAAGAGAATATTGGAGGGGGAGGGGGGAGTGCCGCTGGCGCGGAACTTTAAAAATAAGAGAATATTCGTCGGGCGCGACACACTGAAATGACATGTCGCGATTGGTTAGTGCCGCCGGCGCGGACCCACATCATCAACGCAATTGACATCGCTATTGGTTAGTGCCGCTGGGGCGGACCCACGTTCTCAGATCCATGTTTAACAAATAATTTTAATTTTAATAAAAAATTATCAGAAAATAAAAGTTAGTTTAATATAAAAAAATTAAAACTTTTTTTCCACATTTTTAAACAGTTTAAGAAATAAAAAATAATGGGTGCCGCTGGTGCGGACCTTTAAAAATAAGAGAATATTGAGTAAATGGGTATTTGAGGACTCAATGAGTTGACATCCAGTAAAAAAAAAGGACGGACCTTTAAACAATTTTAAGAAATACAAAAATTGTTTTAAATGTTGTAAAATTAAAAACAAAATAACTTTAAAAATAGAGGGTGCCGCTGGCGCGGACCTTAAAAATAAGAGAATATTAGGCAAATGGGTGTTTGAGACATTAAATGAATTAAAAATAATATAAAAAAATAATTTCTTATTATATTAGTTTTTAAGTCGAACTTTTAAAAAAAACTATTCTAATACGAAATTAATTTTTAAGTCAAACTTTTAAACAAAAATTGGTTTAAAATTAAGGGGTGTCGCTGGCGCGAACCTTTAAAAATAAGAAAATATTGTGTAAATGGGTGATTAGGTACTAAATGAGTTAACAATATTATAAAAAAACAAAAATACTAATTAAAAATAACAAAAAAAACTATTTTCAGAAAATTAAAAAAAAACTATTTTTTATATTAATAGGAAAACTATTTTTAAATGAAAAACTGTTTTTTTTATATAAACAGTTGAAAATAAAAGAATAAGAAACTAAAAAAAAAAAGAGGAAAAGGGGAGATCCGGTAATATTCCGGTAAAAGCCTCCGGTACATATCTCATTAAACAAAAATTAATTTAAAAAATAAGGGGTGCCGCTGGCGCGAACCTTTAAAAATAAGAGAATATTGGGTAAATAGGTGTTTGAGGGACTAAATGAGTTAAAAATAATATAAAAAAAACATACCGCGCCATATTCAACACACAATTTGATTAGTGTCGTTACCCAGATCCACATCGAACAAATGATGTAGGTGTGCAAATGTAGGGCCGCACCAGCAATACTAATCAATTGCGATATCATCTCAATAAATATAATTTTTTTTATTTATGAAAGAAATATTTTTTAATTTAATTTTAATAAAAAACTGTTTAGTTAATATAAAAAAAACTTTTTTTTATATCAATAGGGAAACTGTTTTTTTATATATAAAAAACTGTTTTTATTTCAATTGTTCAGAACAAAAATAATAGAAACTTAAAAAAAAAAAAAAAAAAAAAGGATGATTCGGTAATTGTCCGGTAAAACCATCCGGTGCATATATAGTTTTCCTAAAGAAAATGGCTCAGGGTTTTGCTTTTTATTTTTTTTGGTCTAGACCACAGGTTCCCCACGTTTTTTAGGCGTGGGACTAATCCTGTTCGAGCCGGGTAGGACCACAAGGGCGGCAAAGCTCTCCCTCCCAAATTTTAACACAGCTGCATTCCCAAGACTCGAACCCGAGACCTTGGTTAAGCTAGGACAGCCCCTTACCAGCTGACCTACGTCTAGACCACAAGTTCCCCACGTTTTTTAGGCGTGGGACTAATCCTGTTTGATGCTTTTTATCAAAAATGATTTTCAATCTTTGTAAAACGATGACGTCAACCTGTTTTATGACCACTGATTTTATAATAAAACCAAAGACGATATTTACTTTTATTCCCATACGATGTCGTGTGGTTTTCACCGTCCGCGGTATTGCAATAAAACCAAAAATGGTTTGTTTACTTTTTCCAAAACGACACCGTAGCTATATTTTCAAACGGTAACATTTTTTCTTTTCTGTTACGCAATTATGTCTGTTACAACTATTAGTATACGTGTCTATTTTTTAATGGACGCTTTTGTGTTTCTTTGTGAGCCTTTAGATCTGTTTTAATCAATGGTTGTGGTGAGTATTTTAGTGATCCTTGTGAATCATTTTTCACCAATTAGACATGATCCTATTTTTCTATAAATAGAACTAGTTGGCTGCGTTTGTTTGTCAGGAAAGGAAAGAAAAATTTGGCTGCGTTTGTTTGTCAGGAAAGGAAAGAAAAAGTGAAGGAAAACAACTTTTCAGTATTTTTTATTGCGTTTGGTTAGCAGGAAAGTTGTGAGAAAGTGACCCTAAAATTTTCTTGCAGGAAAAAACTTTTCCATAAAACACGTCCTGCCAAAGACCTAGGATTTTGTAGGAAAGTTTAAGAAAAATTGTTATATTACCATATAAATTATTATTATTATTATTATTATTATTATTATTATTATTATTATTATTATTATTATTATTATTATTATTATTATTATTATTATTCTATAAAGTACGGACACATATATGGGTGTTGTGTCTGACACGACACGGACATACTGACACGACAAATCTAAAAAAACTAGGATACGATACGATACGACAAAGACACCGTGAAAAATAAATATATTGAAATAAGAAATATATAATGCTAATATTTATTATAAAATTATAATTATAATTATATATGTGTATATGTATATAATTTATTTATTTATTTTTATTTATAATTTTCTTGCAATTTTCTTACTATTAACCAAACACACACAAGAAAATATTTTTTCTTTTCCTTTATTTCACTTCACTTGACTTTTCTTGGGAATCATTTTCTTGCTTAACTTTCCTGACAAACAAACGGAGCCTTTGTGTTTTTAAGATGAGTGCTTCTAGCCTTACCGGCCATTAGCACACTCTTAGTACACATTGCTAGGTGTCACTTTTTTATTGGATATTTTTTTTTTCTTTTTGAGAAAATATGATATAGTTTTAATAAGGTTTTTTGTTTGTTTTTTTATTTTAGAAAAAAATGTTCTAATAAAAAAAAATATTTTTCACAAATTAGAAAAAAAGATATTATTAAAATACACTATTTTAATATAATAAATAATTTTTTTTGAGAAAAACTGTTTAAAAAAATAAAAGTTAGTTTAGTATAAATAAATAAAAAATTTACATTTTTAAACAGTTTTAAGAAATAAAAAATATGTTTTAAATATTGTAAAATAAAAATAAAAATTAAGTTTAAAAATAAAGGGTACCCTTGACGCGGACCTTTAAAAATAAAGGAATATTGGGTAAATGAGTGTTTGAGGGACTAAATGATTTAAAAATAATTAAACAAAAACAAGTTTAAAAATAAGGGGTACTGCTGGCTTGCACCTGTAAAAATAAGAGAATATTGAGTAAATGGTTGTTTGAAGGACTAAATGAGTTAAAGATAATTTTAAAAAATTAAGTTTAAAAATAAGGGGTGTCGTTGGCGTGACTCTTTAAAAATAAGAGAATATTTAATAAATGAGTGTTTAAGGGACTACATGAGTTAAAAATCATTTAAAAAAATTAAGTTTAAAAATAAGAGGCGCCGTTGGCGCGGACCTTTAAAAACAAGAGAATATTGGGTAAATGGGTGTTTGAGGGACTAAATAAGTTGAAAATAATTAAAAACATAATTTTTTTAGATTAGTTTTTTAATGCAAAAATACAGAAATTATTTTAAATGTTGTAAAATTAAAAAAAAAAGTTTAAAAATAACGGGTGCCGTTGGCGCGGCCCTTTAAAAATAAGAAAATATTGGGTAAATGGGTGTTTGAGGGACTAAATGAGTTAAAAAAATTATTAGATTAGTTTTTTAATGCAGAAATAAAAAAATTATTTCAAATGTTGTAAAATAAAAAAAAAGTTTAAAAATAACGGGTGTCGCTAGCGCGTATCTTTAAAAATAAAAAATATTGAGTAAATTGGTGTTTGAGGGATAAAATGAGTTTTAAAAAAATTAATTGAAAAAAACAAATAAACTATTCTAATAATTTTTTTTTACTCATTTTACATGAGAAATAAAAAAAAAAGAAAAAAAAAAGAGGAGGTATCCCTGTACTAGTCCGGGGTTAACACCCGGGTAGTGTAACATTATTCTTTTAAGATATATTTCAAGAGTGTATTTCGTGGAAAATATTATTGATACATTTCAATAAACTTTGAAGAGTCTAGAGGTTCAAGTGCTTGGTTGTGTAAAAATCAGAACCTCATCTCTACGTTTTTGGTATTTTCTATTATAAAATGGTTGTAAGTATTTTTGTTCATGATATGCTTAGTATGTGTTCTTTTTAGATCTGATTTCTTGTAGATCTAATTTGTGTTGTATTATTGCTGAATTTAATGATTGATTTCTTGTTCTAGTTCCAGCCTTATTTTAAAATATTTTGTTTTAAAATCTTTCAAGAAATTTTTATTAGTCTGAATTTTCAAGAGGTTTAGAAATCTGAACCTAGCTTTTATAAGGATTGAATTTAGTTGAAAAATATTCTGATATTCCTTATAATTTATTTTGGACTGAAACTAGACATAAAATTGATTATATAAATTTTTAGTCTTAATATTCGTGTGTATTTAATTATTTGCTTGTTTAAGTGATTTTCAGGAATTGTTTTCATATCGTATCAATCACACATATTCACTCACGTTATATTCACGTAGACACATTTAATTGTGTAAATATCTGAACAAGTCTAGTGTTCAAGACTTAAAAAGAAAAGAATTATTTTCAAAAATGATTTGAAAGTCAAGAGGATTTGATTTAAGTTGACATAAGACTTGCAAAGATATATAAGAAGATATAATTGTTGCATAACATCCGGTGTGTAATCATTTAAATGTGAGTGTGTCATCTAGGATAGAACACCACACACATACACTTAACTAAGAACTAGAACAATAGGCACTGAGCCAACCGGTGCTTAAGAAGCAATATGGGAGGGGAAGAAGTGAAGAAAGCAAAGTGAACAATAGCTGCATTGTGAGGATAATTGTGGAAAGGCAACCAGAGCGGAGAGAAGCTTGGTTGAGATAGGTTATATCTTGTTCTGATTCATCTTGCTTTGAGTCTTGTTGCATGTTTGTATAATCGTTCCTATTTCGTTTGGTTTTAGTGGAAGTAGATTAGGTAATTCCTAAAGGAAGTTCGTTGTTTTTTTCAGGGAAGGGTTTTTGCGACGTAAAATAAATACCTTGTGCTTTACTTTACTAATTTATAATATCCTGCCTTATATGAAAAAGGTAGGTTAAATATTAGAAACGTATATAATTAATTGAATCATATATTATCTATTTTGACACCTAGTTAATTCAAGATAATAAATAGGACTATTAATAGACTTGGCAAACTAAAATTTGTTTTAGCTAAGTTAGCAATTCAAGAAAAGTTTGAATGGGTCCCCTCTTGAATTATATAGATAACTCATAGGTAATTGGAGTTTATTTTGACATATAGTTTAGTTCCGTATTATAGTCTTGCGCATCGTGGGTGCTAACAATTATCCCTTCCTGACATGGTCCACATGGAGGATTGAAAGTATTTTTTATTTTAGGTAATCCTCTAACTCTTTCTTGGGAGCTTAACCTTCTAAGATTATAAAATTTTGCATGTCCCAATCTATTGTGCCAAAGGTCCGAATCCTCTAATCTGGCAACATGGCAAGACTCAGATATAGGAATTAATGTGTAACAATTTTTCTGAGTTCTATTTACCATAATTATACAGTTTCCTTTTTATAAATAATTTTGTAATCAATTTTTGAAAAAGTAACATTATAATTGGAATCACATAATTGGGACATACTTAAGAGATTAGCTTTGAGGACTTTAACTCAAAGAACATCATTTAAATCAGGAAGCCCATCCTCACTTAATGTTCCCTTACCTACGATATGAGATGAAACACCATCTCCAAACATGACACTACCTCCTAGGAAGTATGTCTTGTTTTTCAATTTGGTTTTATCCCCGGTCTTATGTTTAGAACATCCGTAGTCTAAATATCATCCAGTTGAAGTGCTTTGTGCCTTTAGCGCAGAAATGGAAATATTGCACTTTAACTGGTGTAATAGATCATCTTTTCTAATCCAAATAAATTGAGTTTTAATCGTCTTGAGGCCATTTGATTTAGAAAAGTTTTGTTGGATCTTTCTAAATGGTTTTTTTCTTAGTCTTGGAACCTCCCTTTTTCTTTTTATACCTAGAGTTGTTTGTGGTCTGTCTAGGGAGAACATTAGTATTTTCCCTCTCTTTTCTTGAATAATTAATGTTAAGGTAGGTTAGTGTATACATCCCTTTTTGAAAAGATTCTTCAAGAGTGTGGCCAAAAATGTCGCAGTAAGAACAATAATGATGGGTGTAGGACTTGACTTTATTGCTAAAATATTTGATGATTGGTTTGGTTCTATTAGGTATAGTTGTCCAATTGTCACCAGTCTTAAGTTTCTGTCTTTGGTCTATAACGGGTGGACAAGTGTATTTGGCTTTACTATTTGAGTTAGGCTATTGATTATACTGATCATATGTTGCTTGAGAGACTTTAGAACTGGACTACCCTTTTTGAACAATAGGAAAAATTTGGCCTTGTTTGATAAACTTAGCATTTTCAAGAGAATATTTGGTCTTACTGGTGTGCATTATTTCTTCAAAACCTAGACCAGACTCATCTTCAAAGTCAAATTTGCTTCCAACAATAATTTCCTCGTAAGATTTAACTTGGGTTTCAAAGTGTTGACATTTTTTAAACACATTTGATACCTTTTGCTTAGACTCTTCTAATTCAATAAGAGTGGACTTGTATTTTTATTCAAACTCATGATTTTTCTTAGACAAATCGTCTATTTTTAAGACAAAATTTTGTCAATATCAGTCTCATGTGCAACACATTAGGCAGTATAGTCTTCAACATTCTTTCTAATGGCTAGGTTAAGAAAGTCGATACGTCCAGTTAATGATTTGATCATTTTTTTAAGGTGAGCACTCTTCTTAACCGTTTTCGTGTATAACTCATGCATATCAGGAAAATCATCATCAGACTCGCTAAGTGTGTCGTGTGAAGTGTCCCCTAAAGTATTATTACTTGGTTCTTTTAGACTTACGCACACGTTCAATTCATAGGCAATATTAACGCTTTGATTCACGCTTAGATTATTTCCAACATCAATGGGAGCGATAGTACCACAAGTAGTTTCAGCACCATTAACAACTTATAACATATTCATGAGTAGGTAAGCATGCATCATCATCATCATCATCATTATATATAATCTTGGCAAAGAAAGACATGCAATACTCATCATTCTGGTTGACTTTGTTTCATCTTCCCCAAAATCACTAGATTCATCCCACATTTTACACATATTAGCCTTATTCCTGTTGCTAAAATTAGTTGGGCATTTGCTAGCATGATGTCCCATTTTACCACATCTATGACATTTCACATCTTTCAGTGGGTTCCTGCTCAATATGAGTTTCTGTCGGGACCCTGGGTGGGTTCCTTCTTAATATGAGTTTCTGTTGGTACCCTGGGGTGGTTCTTTCTCAATATGAGTTTTTGCCGAGACCCTGGGGTGATTCCTTCTCAATATGAGTTTTTACCGGGACCCTGGGGGGTTCCTGTTCAATATGAGTTTCTGTCGGGACCCTAGGTGGGTTCCTTCTCAATATGAGTTTTTACCGGGACCCTGGGGTTCCTGCTTAATATGAGTTTCTACCGGGACCCTGGGGTGGTTCCTTCTCACTCTTTGATTTCTGTAGTGCCCCTTGTGGGGCACTTCTCAAATGATATTTTCGCAGTGACCCTTGCGGTGGCACTTTTTGAATGTTATTTCTGTAGTGACCCTTGTAGCGACCCTCCTCAATCTTGGACTTCTGCAGTGGCCTTTGCGGGACACTTCTTCAAATGTAATTTCCGTAGTGTCCCTTGCGGAGCACTTCTCTAATGTCATTTTTGCAGTGGCCCTTCTCAATCTTAGACTTTTGCAGTGTCCCTTATGCGGTACTTCTCAAATGTCATTTCCGCAGTGACCCTTGCAGTGGCGCTTCACGAATGTCATTTCTGCAGTGATCCTTGCGACGACCCTTCTCAATTTTGGACTTCTACAGTGGCCCTTACACGGTACTTCTCTAATGTCATTTTCGCAGTGACCCTTACAGTGGCACTTCACGAATGTCATTTTTGCAGTGACCCTTGCTATGGCCCTTCTCAATCCTGGACTTCTGCAGTGGCACTTACGAGGTACTTCTCAAATATCATTTCCGTAGTGACCCTTGTGGTGGTACTTCACGAATTTCATTTCTGTAGTAACCCTTGCGGTAGCCCTTCTCAATCCTGGACTTCTGCAGTGGCCCTTACGCGGTACTTGTCAAATGTCATTTCCGCAGTGACCCTTGTAGTGGCACTTCACGAATGTCATTTCTGCAGTGACCCTAGGTGGGGTCCTCTCAATATCTTCAAAAAAAGAATTTTAATTAATTTTTTTGTATGTAGGCACCTTTCTACATTACTCCCTCGTGTAAAGTCTTTTGTGTTGGGTAGACCGAAAGGCTTTGTACGCCATAAATTCAGTTTTTTTAGGGACCCTAGGTTTTCTTCATCATTCCCCTTAGGGTCATTAAATGTTATGTCACTTCATCCTAAGTTTTGTAAATGAGGTCACTTATAGTGGACCTCCTTATCTGGGTATAAACTTGGGCGGAAGGATTACTCGCGGTGAGCCCCTAATTTTTAGCCTTCTTCTATGGCCTCAAGAAAGTAATCCAAAAGGGAAAAAATCATGAATCCAATTGACATGGCTCATGTCGTATTTCAGCGGTAATCCGACCAGGGACTTTTCGGCTAAAAACACCTGATGGGTAAGAATTCAAGTACCCTTGGAACATCGAGCACCTTCATAAATATTATCAATGAATAAAGGCATTGGCATATTGTATTTATTTTTATTTTATGTTCAACACAACTATCTTTCAAGTTCAATAAAAAATCTTGATTTCGGTTTCTTCAATTTTTTTTTTTTTCAAAGTACGGTGATATATATCCCCTAGTAACAACAAGCAAACCATATATCTTGGTCTTCATCCATTGTCTATCAACAACACATACTTAATCAGGTTGAACCTTTCAAATTCGAGAAGTATCAATAGCTGCCTGACTAAGATATTACTTCATGTATGACTTCGTATTAACAAGTCACGAACAAGAATTCTTACTCGACCATGTTAAATACAAGACTATACGCATAAATTCCTAACATACTTTGTCGCCACTAGTAACTTACTTCATGTATGACTTCGTCTTTGACAGGTCAAGAACAAGAAGTCTGTAAAACTTCGTACACAACTCAAACAGTTAAAAATAAGTTTTAGCCGACTAAGTCAAATGCAGGAAGAAATCTATACATTCGTAAATATAGCAATACACACATATAGACCTCATACACTTGGTCTCCATTGATAACTGATGCTAAACTTGGATCAACAAGACTATTTGTAGTTTCATCTAAGTGCGTAGGCAAAATCTATGGTCCTACAATCAAAGTTTAGTAATTCATTATTATACGATAACTTAGTTGACTAATTGATTAACTAATCATAAGTTGACAACACAAAAATAAATATATTTTTATTCAAATACTAACGGTATTACATTCAAGATCAAAGAAGTACAAAACACAGGAGAGTTATTCAGCTGGACGTTTCCCTTGTGTTTTGGTAATTTCAGAAGAGGTCTGTGGTACTCTCTTTATTCCAGTCGGAGGGTTATCTAGGGTATAGGGAGAATTTATGTAGTTAAAATCCCTTAACATTTTCCTATTATTGTTGCTCGGCCTGTTGATCAAATGAGAAGGACGAACTATTTCATGCACATCGTGAAGACCATAGTATCCCAAGTATTTAGTGATTAAACACTGAGGAATGGCATTAGGCGGGATTCATGATACGTTTAACTTAAATGGAGGCTTGTCATAATCTTACAAATCAGGTTCATTCCAATACCATAACTCACTATTTTGGCCATGCTTCAGTAATGTAAGCAAGTTGGCCCATCCCCATCTGTAACCTTTACGGTGACTCTGTGGGAGATGTTCATCTACATAGTTAAGGGACTAATTATAATCTTCCATCCAATCCTCCCTAGGTTGCTAGTGAATGTGAAAGGTTAAAACATCAACCTGATGTTGATGTTTCTTCAAAACATCACTTTTGACTTTCAACTGGATGGATTGATCGATAATAGCTTTGTCCTTAGCTTTCATCTGGACAGAAAAGTTAGTGATGGCCTGACTCTTTGCTTTCAATTGGGTTACTTGGTCATCTAGTGTTTTTCTAGTTCCTTCCTCATCCACAGTTGGCTGGGTATACCTTCATTTCCTGGAACTTTGCCCGGGTTTGTTGTTTTGCAGTGCTTCAAGTTCTTCTACTAACTCGGAATTCTCAGTTTCCAAGAAAGAAGCACCTTCACCGGCATCACTAGAGGATGATTTCTTCAAACTGTCTAACTCATTTCTGAGTCGATTATTTTCCTCTTCAAGCAGTTTGGTTACTTCCCAAGCTTCATCAACTTCTCAGTTCAACAAGAACTCTTTCCTTCTATACATTGAGGCATATTCTTCTAGTTTCTTGTCAAAATTAACATTCTCACTTAACAGTTTATACTTGGCTTGATAGTTTGCATGACCGAAGCCAAAGAAAATTTGTTGTCTTCTTGTAAATCTTCAATCATCTCATAATATGCATCATTATTTGCTACTGCCCTATCCAACAAGAAATGAATATGAATGTTTGATTCCTTAACTCGGTCAGACAAATCAGGACCAAGAAATTCGACTAATTCTTGTTTATATAATTGAATATGGCCAGCTTCCAGAAGGATTCTACTCCACCTGAGCAAGTCAGATTCTGTAGAAATGTAATACCCCTTAGTTTTAGGTAATTATTTTTATATTAGTTGCCATGTGGATTAGTCATTTAAAATAAATGGAAACCAAATTAAATATTAATTTGCATGATTTAAGAGTTAATATTTATGAGTATTGCATATTTACGGTTACATGAATGTAAATAGTGTAATATTATGTTATGTTGCGTCATTGCGCTTTAAAGCGACTGTTATGACTTATATCCCAATCGAACTATTTAAGTAAGGTAATATGATGTTGGGATATAAAATTATAAACGGTATCTCTAAAGTTAGTTTAGAGGGCACGGTTAGTCCAGGAATGGTTGAGATAGTCAAAATAAGTGTCGGGTGTGTTTTTAGGTTCCGGGGCACTTTTGGCTAGTTAAGACTTAATTATGATGTTACAAGTCATTTTAAGTATGTAGTAGAATTTAATGTTAGACTTAAATGTAATTGAGCTATTTTGTATATTTAGTCTTACAAGAGCAATTAAAGTTCATTTGTGTTTAACCTAGAGAAAGAAAGAGAGAAGGGAAGAGCTTGAGAGAAAGAAGAGAAAAAGAAAGGAATTGGTGATTTGAGCTCAGAATCGTTTCAATGAGGAGGAACCCGAGACTCCAATCTTAAGGAAAGTTTTCTAACTTGCATAGATGTATGGTTGTGTGTGAATAAACTGTATAATTTGTTAGTGTTCTTGAGTTAAAACCATTTGGGGATTTTGGTGAGTTTGATGTTTAAACCCTTATGTATATCATGAAAACATTGTTGAGGGGCTCATAATAGAGGGTTATCATGTCGGAATGAATTATAGATTATGTTGGTTGATTATGATTGGGTTTATAAGGAAGAAAATGGTTTTGGTATTTTAGGGTTCATATATGCCCGTAGCCAAAACTGGGTTATTTGACCGAGGCGAATCGATTCGCCCCTAGCGAATTGATTCAGTAAAATGGTAGGATACAAATCTGAGTTATCAAATCGATTTGGGCAGTCCAAATCAATTCAGAAAGTTAGCATACATTTTGGTTCTCTCGACCGAATCGATTCGGTTAGGGCGAATCGATTCGAAAATAGTGTTGTTTTACAAAAGTTTTCTAACTTGGTTTTAACTCATTTTCTCTTGGGTTTAAAGATTTAGAACCTTATTATAGGATGTATTAAACATACATGTGACCTTATATGAGGAGATTAATACCTTTGGATGATAAGGGGACATTTAGTCCTATTTTTGGGGATTAGAAACGATAGTATAGTACCTCAATTGACTAAGAAAATGATAGTAGGACTAGTGTATAGTAGGACTTTATGTTGTTGGCTTTCAAGGGCTAGTATAGAAGTGTTTATACATTGTAGCCTTAATTTATTATACATTAATGCGTCTGGGCATAAGAATTGTCATTTTAATTCATTATACATACATTTTATGATTTTTGGCATATATACACATGCCTCTTTAAATGTTATCATAAGGGAAGTTACACGAAAGAGGTGAATCCCCTGGATAATGAATGCAAGGAGAGTATAGTCCTCAGGACATAGCACTAGTTGTTACATTGTATGATTGTTTATTCGAAGTGAAGTAATTCCGGGTATGGTTATGCCTCACTATCGAAGGCATATGGCCGTTTCCCATTCGTTGTGATTTAGGGTACCCAGGTGGTCATGAAACTAGTCCCTAGAAGATGATAGCAATGAGGGAACACATCCAGTGGGGTGACTACAGGAAGGATGATCTTAGAAATATTATTGAATGAATTTAACTGTTCTCATTCAAATTGTGTTTTAACGCAAATGATTAAATGGAATTAGGAATCAATTCTGATTATATGTGGTCATTGATGATTAATTAACTTGCGAGGTTAAATGATAAATTGGTAAACCAAGAATATGGGATAGAGTTAGATTATTCCTATTAAGTAGTCAGGTACATTGACTTAACAATGAATTGTACGTGTTAGGATGTGCACTTTAGAAGAGAGGTGAGCATAATTCTTCAAGTGAAGAGCGAATTTGACTTGTTTATGAAATTTGACATTCATAACTGTTATGCATTTTATTCACTTCTAATTCATATCAAACCGGTCCCTGGCCAGTTTATATTTTATTTCTTGGTTTGGTTATTGTTTATGTTCAGGTGTCCCACCACAAGGGCGCCCGTTCTGACCTTCCCTTCCAGTATTAAGGAGCTACGACATATTGCGAATGTTGTAGGATTTTTTGTATTAGAAGCATCAAATTATTTTTGGATATTCTAGTTATGATCCGTCAGTGGTATTCGGGCATGTTTCCCAAGTTATATCTCACAGCTACTGTATATATTGTGCGATCCTTTTTGTATCAGTCTGTTAACCGACAACTTTGGTTAGGTTTTGTACATGCTATCAAACTGTTACTTGTACATTAACCCTTGTTGTTTCGAAAGTAGTTGATTGAAATAGTTCATTTTAAATTGATAAATATTTTGACATCCGCTTTAAAATGTTGGGTGGCTATATTATATTATCTTTTATGCGATAATGATGCTAAGAATTGACCATTTAAGATTTCGGTTTTATTGGAGTTGCGGGTTGGCCACCTCTTATTTTAATAAGCGGGGTGTACAAGAAACTATAGCCTTTTTCCTAGCATCAAACTGAAAATTACAAATGTAAGGATACAAGGATGATTGATGATCCAATAGAATACAGGGTGTGTAACTTCATAAAGATAATACAACTAGGCAAGAAGGCATAAGTATGGTAAATGCAACACATTGAATCAAAAGGAAATGTTTTCATTAATAGACCCAGCAGTGTTACAGAGTAATGATCCTATCATAAGGTAGAAGCACAAAAAGAAAAATAAAGGAGTTAAATATTTTCCTTATTCTGAACATTAATTTGAGAAGGTTGCTTGACAAAAGGGGTGGCTTCACTATTAGATTTTAGGCATACTTAACAGGTTGAATATAAGATTCTCTAAATCCTTCTTCATTATTAAATATTACTCTAAGTTTAGAGGAGTGCTGGATCACGCCTCACGAACAACTCAGAGCCTTCAGCAGTGCCGACTTCCTTAGGTGCCTCTGACCAACCATCCTTGAATGACTTTTTCTTGACATACTCAATCTGTCCAGAGGCAGCTAAGAACACTTTGTCCCAACCTTTGTTAAAGGAATCTTCTATTATTTTCTTGATTTTGGCCTTCTCTACAACTAAGTTGGAAGTTATACCTACTGTCTTTACCTGGGAAGACTTGAGAAGGGCTTGATTTTCCACTAACTTATCCTCGGTTGCCTTGGCCCTATCCTTAGCAGTTGTTAGTTTGGTCTCAGCAGTCTCTAATTTCCTATCAGCAGTAGTGGCTCTATCATTAGCCTTCTATAATTCTTTTTCCCAAGACTTCTGCTTGCAGCACTGGTCTTAAAGATTCCAAAGATTTCTTTAGACCTTCAAAGGCCTCTTCCACACCTCCTGCAAAAGAACACAGTTGATTGACCTTCTCCATCACATGGTTTAAGTTCACAAAAAACTGCACAGAGGAGAAATATCGGATTAAAAAAAGAGAAATAAGATAGTAAGGATAAGTAATCAAGGAAAGGAGTTATTGTAGCTAAAATCTATCAAGCATTTTCTACTAACTTTAATCATGGTAAGGAAGCAACAGTTGCCTTATCAGTAGGTCGAGTATCAACTCTTATCAATTTTCTAGCTACACCAGGATTAATAATTACATAGGATGGTCCAGCAGTAGCCAAGTCAGCTTCAATTTTCTTGACCAACTATTAGTCGCCAGTGCTCTTCTTAGTTTGTTTTCCAAAAAGACTTCTTCAGCAATTTTAAATGTCTTCTCCATCATAGTGGACTTCTTGGCATCATCAGTCTTGATAATTTTTTTGTAGCCCTCTTGGTAGTAGGAGACAAAGATCCAATCATCAAATCAGGGATTTTTTTCCTCTTGCCCATATTTGTTACCGGTGAAGTAGGGATGGAAAAAATGTTCAACGATTCGAAATAAGAAGTACCTAAATCCTTCTCAGCTCTGGTAAACTCCTCAGCCGAAGAAGTGGGAATTGGCTCCTATTTTAAATTGATGGGAATTAAAGGAGTTTCAGTGGTTAGCCTAAAAACAAAAGAAGTAATTGAGATTCTATATTGCAATAATTTGGAGGTCCTCTAGAGTTCTCCTCGCTAATTCTTTGATGGGTGCTCCACATAATTTTTATCTTTTGAAGATTGATGTCCCCTTCTTCATGATATTTTTCTTGCTCTCAACTGTACAAAATAGGACAAGAAACATTAGTCAACATATTATCAAACAATTGGGTACTATGGAACAAAAGTACAGTAATCAAGATCAACAACCTATGCCATGTCCTTCTCGAGGACACCATGGCCCATTATACACTTCTCCTCTTTGAAGAGAAGCATGTTGCCAATTCTTTGTTATTACCCCATAATTGATATAGTCCTTACTAGAATCTAGTAAATTAACTACTAAGGCTCAGTTAACAAACCTAGTTTTTAAGTAACAGGTGTTATCATTGGTAACCCACTTGTAACAAAACATAACTTAGGGATATCAATATGGGTTATGTATATTTGGTTAAGCCTATGAATCCCATTCACTATTCTCTACGTATTAGGGGCTACTCTAGTAGGAACAACATCAAAATATTGATAGACCTTCAGAAAGAAATGATTAGGGGGAAAGGTAATACCACATTTATCTATGAATAATGAGGGAATCATGTGACCCTCTGGTAGTGATAAAACATCTACTGGTGGTATAGGCATTTCTAAATTTACCCAATCAGGGATGTTTCTTTTCCACCTAATTTCGTCTAAAGAGTCCCCATGAACAATGCAAACGATGATTACAGCAAAGAAAGAAATTAAAAAGAAAGGGAAAGAGAAAGCTTACAGAGAAAATGATGGCAGAAACAAGGGTTTATGCAAAAGAGATTCCAAAGACGAAAATCTTGGAGAAGAAAGAGAATTCAAAAGCTTAAAAAACTCTCATCTCTTATAGCTTATCTCGAAAATAGTTCAAGTAATGATTATTTGTATCGAAGATTGACATTCTGATGACTGCACAACTCTAAAGACAGAAAAATAACAATACACACTTTGGTGGTTCGTTAAATTTTAAATTATTACAAAACTTTCTCTATATGATCAACGTATGAAAAATTTTCAGAAGTCCTGTAAGTCTTATTTCGCCGACCAACTTTGAAGAAATCATAATCCATCCTTTTAATAAAAATATCAAGAATGACGCATTGGGGACTTCTTTTGATACCAAAAATTATCCATCTACGTGGACCAATTGGAAATGGGCACTTGCCTCCTTACGTGGCAACATTCGTAGTTAGTAGTCACTTAGTCAGCCCAGAAGATAGCTGCTTGACAGCCCCCAAGCAGACCAGCATGAAGAATGCAGATCATCAAAAAGATAAAAAGACACCATCTAGGAAATAACTAATGGTATTTCCACACATGTTCCAGACTATCAACCATCACATTCATTATGTACGGGTGGAAATGATTGAATATATAAAGGCATTATAACCTTTGATCTCCAGTTCTTTTTAAATACATTATATTCCTTTCACAAAAGGGAAGACATAACGGATTCTAGGTTATTCTTCTTATAGTAAGAGTACCTAGCTTTCTGTAATGACTCAAATCAATTTAATAATAATGGATAAAGGCTTTTCTTCACATTCGAACCAATTTAAAAACTTTTTATCTCTTATGTGTTTATTCCATCACATATTATATTTTATATATGATTAGAAAATTAGATCTAGTCTATTTTTTTACATTCGACCAAGTGTATTATAAATGTATGTGTATCCCTGTGCTTTAACTTAGTCGGTTAAAACTTGTTGTTCTTGACTATAGGACATACATGAAGTTTTAGGAGCTTCTTGTTCTTAACAAGACTTTACTTTTTCTTTTTGAAGTTGGAAAAGTTAAATCAATTTGTTGTAGGGTCTTCTTGTTCATAACTTGTCAAGGACGATGTCATACATGAAGTGTAGTCTATCTATTTGGCTTACTTTTCTAAAAGTTAAAGTTGGAGGTTATTGGGGATATATATCACTGTACTCCAAAAAAAAAAAAGAAGAAGCATAATTGGTCGAAAATCATGACTTTTATGAAACTGGATGAAAAGAGTACATCAAATCTTTAAAATGACTACTGGTAATATTTCCTAAGGTTATTAGCATTTTACAGATTCTTGAATTCTTCCCTTTCGAGAGTTTCAATAAGTTCTTATTCTGATGACTACTGAGATGCGGTAAGGACCATGTGAGTTTACCACCAACTTGTTTCCCTTCTGGTTGAATTTTTTAAGGACGTAATCTCCTTATTTTAAGTTGGTTGTCTTGACCCTTATGTTATAGAATCGAGTGGTTCTCTATTAGTATGCAGCTACTGGGACCCCCGCCTCTTCTCTGACTTCCTTAATTAAGTCCAAATCCAATCTTCTTATGAGGTCACTCTTAGGGAATCAAAGTTCAACACCCTATGAGTTGGTAGCCCCATCTCGGTAGGCACCATTGATTTGGTCCCAAAGTCAAGTATGTAAGGAGTTTCTCTAATGGATGTTCTAAGCATGTTCTATATCCCCAAACAACAGTATGCAATTCGTTGATCTAATTTCCCTTTGCAACATCAAGTCTATTTTCAATTCATCTATAAAGGTTTTGTTAGTTATCTCTATTTAACAATTGCATTGTGGATGCCCAAGGACATAATAAAGTTTTTGATCTTGGATTGAACATAGTACACCTCAAAGTCATCATTATTAAACTGAGTACCGTGATCAGTGATAAAAATATAGGATATGTCATAACTGCATATGATATGTTTCTATATGAATTGGAAAATCTTTTCTCAAGGCATCTCGATTAATGATTCTATTTCCACCCATTTTATGAATTAATCAACAACTACTACTAAGTACTCAAACTTGCCTTTGGTCATCGGCAATGGGTCTACCAAGTCAATCCCCAAATATCGAAGGGCTATGGGGAAGTAATTGGAGTTAGAGAAGCCCCCGGTCTTTTATGGATCGTAGCAAATTTTTGGCACTTTTCACACTTTTTAAAAAAATTAATGCAATCTACTTTTATTATTGGCCAATAATATCCCTCTATAGATATTCTTAGCACTAACGACCGACCAGTTGAATGAGCCCCACTTCATTGACTTCTTTGACGAACTCCATTACCTCAGTGGGGTGCACACACCGTAATAAGGAAATAGTATAACCCCTCTTATAAAGGAATCCTCCTTCTAATACATAACTACCTTATTTGTATCTCATTTTCCTTGCTTCTTTAGGATCCGTAAATATTATACCTTTGTTAATGTAGTCTTTAATTGGATCCATCCATGATGGTCCCAAATCCACTGTGATGAAACTGACCAAAGCATTCTCATATATGCTTTTGAACACAAGAATCTCCATCGGGATAGTTCTCATAAGTTCTATCCTGATTGTTGAGGCAGGACGAGCAAGAGAATCTCCTTGGGCATTTTTTACCCTTGGTATCCTTACCATTTGGACTACTGAGAATTTGGAGATGAGTTCCATAACTTTGGACAAGTATTTGATCATGAGGTCTCCCTTGACCTCGTATATTTGGAGTACTTAGTGAATAATGAGTTAAGAATCACTTTGTGCCATTACCAGCTTGGCTCCTAGTGATAAAGCCAATTCTAAGCATGTGATCAATGCTTTGTACTCGGCTTCATTTATGAATGCTTGGAACTAGAATCGAAGTGCATACTCCACGTCAATATTAACTAGTGCATTAATAATAATACCAGCTCTACTACCAGTGGCATATGATGATCTACCCACATATAATTTACATACTGGAATATTCGAGTCAAAGCTGCCTTTATATAAAATTCCTCACTGAATATTTTTTTTACTTTGCTTAGAGTATTGTTGATCCATCTCCTGGGTAATTAATGATTTAGGTTGGTCGACAACCACTTCAATTTGCTTTAGAGCAGAGATTTCTTCTAAGAAAGAGTGCTCGGCAGACAAACTTGGGTAATGGATCACTTCTGGATAAGTGAACTCAATAATAAAATATGCTAATGCTTGTCCTTTTCATGTTGTTCTTCGGTTATAGACAATTTCATACTCTCCTAGATCCACTGCCCAAGACATCAATCCTCCTGATTTTTTTAGTTTGTGGAGTGCATACTGAAGAGGTAAATCTGTGTATACTACAATGATGTGTGCTCGAAATTATGGCTTCATTCTCTTAGATGCTTAAATTACGGCAATGGCTAATTTTTCTAGGGGTGGATACCTGGTTTCTGCTACTCAGAATGCCTTGCTGGTGTAATATATTGGATTTTGTACTCCATTCTCTAATCTGATCAATGCCGAGCTAACAACAGACTCCAAAATAAATAAATATATGTATAACATTTCCCCCAAAGTGTGTCAAGACAATAGTGTTGGAGATCCTAAGTACTTTTTCAACTCCTGAAAGGAAATTTTACATTCCTCATTCCATTCAAAGTTTTTTCTCGGCACTTTGAAGAATGGGAGGCACTTATCAGTAGCTCAAGAAACAAATCGATTAAGAGTAGCTACCCTTCTAGTAAGTTTCTGGACATCTTTATTGCATGCAGAAGATTGCATTTTAATCAATTCTTTTATTTTAGCTGGGTTGGATTCGACTCCTCTTTAGTTCACCATAAAGCTTAAAAACATTCCTTCTTATACCACAAACACACACTTGGTTAGGTTGAGCTTCATCTGATATTTTTCTATCTTGTCAAAAGTTTGGTGAAGGTATTGGATGTGATATACTACCTTATTGCTTTTGGTGAGCATGTCATCCATATATACCTACATATTTTCCCAATATTCTCTTCAAACAATTTGTTCACCAGCCTTTGGTATGTTGCTCTAGCGTTCTTAAGCCCAAACGGCATAACGTTGTAGTAGTGGGTACCTTGACTTGTGATGATATATGTGCTTTCTCTATCTTTTAGCTTCATTTTAATCTGGTTGTAACCAGAATAGGCATCCATAAAGCTCAGTAACTCATGACCTGTAATTGCATCTACTAGTGGATCAATCCTTGATAAAGGAAAGTGATCCTTTGGGCATGCTTTATTAAGGTCGGTGAAATCTACACACGTACTCCATTTATCGTTCTTCTTTTTTACCACCACGACATTGGCTAGACATTCAGGTTACTTGACATCTTCAATGAATTGTGATTTTTAAAACTTTTTTACCTCTTCTTGGATGACCATATTCTTCTCGGGACTAAATTCCCTGCACCTTTGTTCGGTCGTTTTGGTATCCTAATTGATGTTGAGCTTATGACATATTAAATTTGGGTCTATCCCTGGCATATCTTCGTGACTCTAAGAAAATACACTTTTTTTCTATCTGAGGAATGTGATTAATTCCTATTTGAGGGATGGTGCCAAGTTAGAACCAATCTAAGTGGTCTCTTCATCTAGAATTATGCTTTTTGTGACTTCCACGACTTGGGATTTTACCATCTCATCTTTTTCCCAGGGATCCAAAGTATTAATATGGTATATTGTGGTCTTTTTATGTAGTTCTTTTAATTCTTCTTGCTCGGCCGAGTTGTAGTAACATTCTCTTGCCTCCATTGGTTGCCTTTCACCTTGCCAACTCTATAGTGAGTGGGGAACTTTAAGAATTGGTGAACTGTGGATGCTACAGCTTCAAATTTCTTCAATCCTACTTTTTTTAGGATGATATTTTTATCCAAAACAAAGAACCAGATCTTATCTACTCTACTTATAGGCCAAGTGTTGATCAATACTTCCAGTTTGACAGTTCCCAAAAGATATACTTTTTCTCCTGAAAAGACAATTAAGGGTTTGTGATATGGTTCTGACTGGCTGTAGTGCAAGCCTAAGCTCTTGAAGCAATTGTAAAATATAATGCTAGCAGAACTATCGTTATCCACCAAAACTGTTACAATCTTGGTCTTTTATATTATGAATATGATGACCAATGGATCATCATGTGGATAAAGTACTCCAGAGAGATCATTTTTAGAGAATCTAATGATCAACTTGTCTTTATTCACTTTTATATGAGCAAACTTTGGCTTTATTCAGATGGGTTTTACTTTCGACGACTTAGTTTTCACCTCCAGCATCCCCCTGTAATAAAATGACCACCAAACGATATCAAGCCTACCTCTATCTCTAGTTATTTAGTTTTCTTTGGTAGGTTTGGATCATCTTCGAAATTGTCATCCCGATTCCTTTTCCTATCATCTTTTCCTTTGCATGGAGACTCCGATCTTCTTTTGGACTCCCGACCTTTTGACTGATCCACAAACTTATACAGTTTTCCTAGATGGATGAGAGATTCAATTTCATTTTTTAGGGCAATACAACTATTAGTGGTATGCTCGTGGTCTTTATTAAAATCATCATACTTGGACATGTCCCTCATATTGATTGGCGATTTCAGCTTTCCAAGCCATTTAAATCTCGGTTGCCTCTGATTTATTCCAGGATATGGTGCACACCAATCTTAAGAGGGGTATAATTTTCATATTTTTTAGGTGTGTCTACCTTTTTATCCTTCCTTTACTTCTTATCAATGCTCTTCATGACATCATTCTTCATTCCTAGGGGTTGTTTGGAAGTTATAGCTTCCTCAGCATTCATGATTTTTTTAGCTTTGGCCATGAGCTCAGTCATGGTTTCTGTAGGATCCATTGCCAATGCATAATAAGTGACCGTTGTCTTTTCGTTATAATCTATCACTTATATCTTCTCGTTGTTTAAACGAGTGATATATTCTCGGGTGGTTGATACGACGCAAATATTGCGTATTTCACCCGTTAACCTACGTGTTATTAGCCCCCTCGAGTATCTTAATCCCTATACTTATGCTCGTTAACCATAAAACCTCGTATTTCTATATATACATGCTTTGCAAGGGGTAATTGAGCTTTTGTAGGTATTTGGATGCTTAGTATGAAATTCGGACGCTTTTCGGAAAAGTTTCATCAACTTTTGCAGCTTCAGGGGCATTTTAGTAATTCCATCATTCGGGTTTGAATCCGGAGCTCTTCACAGAAGTTGAATCCATCTGATTTCTCTTCACGTGGTCACCGACGATACATGATTCCGAGTTATATCGATGGAGTTATGGCATTTTTCGGATGGTTTTTACTTCAAATTCACACTCAAGGTCACATTCAAGGGTATTTTAGGCATTTCATAATTTGGGTTTTTGGCCCAATGTCTTCTTGAATGTTTTATCCCTTTGAGTTATCTTCGCGTAGCCTCTGACCGTGCCTAATTCCGAGCTATAACGAAGAAATGGCGGCATTTTTTGTAAAACAGGACAAAGCTGCAGATTTCATACTTGTAGGTACCGAATCGATTCGGACACCCCAAATCGATTCGGCTGAATCGATTCAGACACTCCAAATCGATTCGGTTTGGACCAGTGTGATCAAATCCCTTTGACCAAATCGATTCGGACACCCCAAATCGATTCGGTCCTGCAGATATTTGTTTTTCTTCTTGTTTATTTACAAGTTTGCCATGGGATATTTTGTGTATAAATACTCTCCTCTCATTTTTTAGAGAGATATTGATATCTTTTGTCTTAGATTTTAGGGTTTGTAAACTTGGGAGATTTTCCCTACTCCTCTCTTGTACTCTTTGTTTTGTAAGTTGTACCTTAGTTTTAATTACATTAATTTAGTTGTCTTCCTTAATTTCCATGCTTTAATTTACTTGCTTTCTTTACTTTCTTGCCTAGATTAAATTATTTCTTGCTTAATTAGTTTATTGCTTTGTTAATTAGTTTCATTTATGTCTAGCCCTTGGATAAATAGGGTCGGGGTTGTGTTCCGCCATTTACGAATTTGGACCTCAAAGTTTAGGGTTTCGTGTAAAATTGCATTTAATTGAAACCGCGTGTATTAAAATTAGATTGTTATGCGTTTAACTTTTTTGTCACTCAACTTTAGTGTTTATAGTGATAATCCAAATTTAATCCGCGTGTGACCATTTTTCGTTAAATGTTTAATCTCACAACTTTGGATTAAATTCCTTATTGTGTGATGTTTATGCTTAATTGTAAATGCTCGATTAAATTGCTTTCGAGTCGGAATCTTAATTAGTAGTTGTTTCGATCCGTTTGGTAGGATGCGATCCCGATCCTTGCCTTACTTTTGTGTAGCGTAACTTATTCTTTTCTTTTTCCACCATTCCCAACTATCACCTTTTACACTTTTATTCCTGAAGTTTTAAAATAATTAAAATCTAAAATTCAATCACTTCCTGTGGATTTCTTACGATACCCGACTTACCGCTGTGCTTGCTTGTCAGGTGTAGTTGTAGTTTACGTTTTTTTGCATCGCGGTGGCGAAACACACAACGATTGTGTCCTGACACGAACACACTTTTACCGCTCGGTCAGTGGTTTATCCCACTCTCTATAGAACACTCAGTAGATAGGCTACTCTCTTGAATGGATTAACCCCTAAGTAAAAATTGCTAATGAATAACTAGAAAAGTTGATGAAAAGTGGTAACTTTTCCTCGGGGCAAATTATCGTACTATAGTTGGGCTGAACCAGTAAAAGTACTTGAGAAAGCTCAACAACACATCTCATCAGGAAAAAAATAATTATTAGATGCAACCTGAATTTGGACAGAGTTGGAAAATCAACAATAGTCAAAATGAAAGGATATTCCTTGACAAAACTTCTCTATAGGAGATTCTTGGTCATAGCCATTTCCCCCAACCAATATTCTAGTTGCTGGATTGATACTTTGCATGAATGATCTCTTATATTGGACTTGTGTTAGGCAGCTCCGGCGCTCCTATCATGCATTTGTGCTGAGCTCTCTTATTGATAATTCTACTCATAACGGTATGGATCCTTGGACGTTGGCCCTGGACCTAACAGATCCTTCATGATGCTCAGCATAATGTTCATGTAATTGGGGTTGTTCCCTGCATTCCCTTTTAATTTCTTGGGGAACAAGACAATCAAAACTGAAGCTTTGCTCAACTTTTCTAGGACTCCTGGACGTTTAGGGGAAAGAGAATGAATATCGTAGATGTTAATAAACCTAATCGATGAAGTTTCTCCTGGGCAATAAGATCTGTCACATGATGACCTAGAGTCATTATTTTTATCATTCCTTATAGGAGGTGGTAGCATTTCCCTCCTTTGAGATGGAGCGGTAACAAACCTGGCTTATAATGATTGAGTCATTAACTTAATAGTTTCTCATAGTGCCTTTTGCCCTTTCGTAAGATTGATCAGAATTCCATTTAATTCCATTGTATTAGGAGGAGCAGACGTGCTGCTTCCAGCAGCGAGGCAATGTTCTGAAATATCATTCATCATTATGAGAATTCCCATGATAAATCAAATGAATAAGATTTGGTAGAGAACGATGACGACCAATCGTTCCAACAGACAGTGCCAATCTGTTGATGTCTAAAATTGCTAGCAATATTATTTAGCCATGTAGTATCAATTCTGTAATCACAGATAAATATATAAGTAATCGAAAGATAAAATGAATAAGACACCAAATTTTTTCAACGTGGTTCATCTATGACAAAGCCTATGTCCACTATTATGTTATTATTGTTGGTGATTGCACAAAATTTTATGCAATCTTTATAGGACAAGAATGACAACAGAATGACTTGTCCCTTGAGGTAAGGGAAACAGAGTATTTATAGTGGTAAAAAAACCATAGGTTAGAATGCCTTTATATATTCAAGCATTTACAACAATACATAGTGAATGAGGCAGTTGGTCTTCTAGAACACGTGTGGAGTATCTCTTGATGATTCCCAGATGCCTGACCCTTGTGTTTCTTGATGGTTCATCTTCTCTGTTTAGTCGGCCGGTATGCCGAATAAGTAGGTCTGGAGTCGATTAAGTATGGGTGAAATGCTTAGGTGTCTAGTTAAAAGGATAAGTGTCCAAATGTCATAGATCCACGAGTCTGGAATAATTTACCATACAACAACAATATCAGACAATCTATCATAGAATTCATCAAAAGTTTCACTCTCATCAATTTGAATGGTTTCAATTTAAGTGGTGAGGTTTTGGAGTTTAGAAGTTGTAACAACCCTAATTTTCTCATGTAAAGTTTGGAGAGGCATAATAAGCCTAAGATGGGGCTTGTTTGTGAATTAATACCATTCTCAGCATCAACATAATATAAATCATTTATTAATATCCCAAAAAAGAGTTTAAATCAACACTCCAATAATAATAAAATTTAATCCAATGCTAAGTGTATGATGAATCATCCATAAAGATAAAAGTCTCAAACCAACATAAATTAAATAAATCTCGGGTTTATGCCCATATAATAATCCCAAATAAAATAAGTAACTAGAGATGAAAAGAACCTAAGATAGAATCAATAAATTTGAAAGTCTGATGACAAAAAGAGATCGCAAGGTTGATACATTGACAGTCTCGCTATCCCTGTCCAGGATCACCTGGGGGAGAAATATTTAAATTTGGGCCAGAACCATAGGTGTGCAAGAATTAACTTTTTCAAATTTAACATGCAATAAATACTGTCGATCAAAGTAAATATCCCCATCATCACTCACATGCGATTAATATCTCAACCCTCAACTAAGTGCGATATTACCCGCATCCAAACAGATCCAAAAGTAATATGTATAAGAACCGTGCCAATTTAATGTGAAATGAATTAACTATGACCAAGTGCTAACACAAATCCGACTATATTCAATTACCAAAGCCCAATGTATCCCAGTCTTATATATCTCATGAAAGTGGCATAAACATATATTATGCATACATAACAAGGGTCTGTAATTTACTGTCTACATTCTTAGACAAATTAATTTATCTCATTTAAATCGGGTAACATATATATATATATATATATATATATATATATATATATGTCCTTTCATATATGCTACATGCAAAGGCATCTACCCGTAGTGTCTCCTTCGTGCTCTTTCAAAAAGTCCACAGGAACCTCTTATCCAAGCCAAAAATTATAAATCACACATAGGTGGGGCGATCCCTATGCAGTACACAAGTTCACGGCCCATACCTAACGGTGACAAATAATCTCAGTATCAACACCTACCTTTATTAGATGGCTCTGCTACATAGTACCTAAATGACCTACACAACGTCTAGCCCACCTGTGTTGGCGTGTCATATGGTCCTGAATGCGCGAAACCCCAAGTCGATAGGACCATCCACGAACATTGGTATGTCTACACAGATACACGTAGACACATATTACTATTCCCGTATAATATGTATAGGTAACTACTCTATAATTACCTAAAGTATCCCACATGATGTCCATAATTATTCACCTATTAATAATTCACCATCTAGCTAATTATTAATTCCATCTTATTTAACTATTTATTTAACCATCTAGTTAAATATAATGTCCCAATTAATTACGTGTGCCACATATACATTTTTAATAAATTCACCATTGACCCAAACACCATCCCACAAACTCGTATGAACTTATAAAATTAACCCTGTAGGCACCACATTCTAGGACCCCCTAAGTCTCTCCTTAGGTCCCTATCACCTCCCCATTTCACTACAAACCCTAGGTCGCACTCCGAGTACCGATCTAGAGGTCATCGAGCGCCCCTGGGCCCTGATTTGACCCCAATCAACTTCATCGTCAGAGAAAAATCTCTTTTAATGTTTTAAAGGCTCTGAATTCCCTTTCCAATGGACCATCCCGTGCGTAGATCGGCATAACGGTTCTGACAAACGAACCATTTTACCACCGAAAATTAATTCGGAGGCCACCGGGCGCTCTCATGCCCAATTTGACCCCGATTAACTTCAAAGTCAGAGCGAACGATCTTTGAATATTTTAAGGGCACTAAAACCCCTTTCCAATGGTCCGCCCTATGCATGAAACAACATAACCGTTCATACGAATGATCAATTTTGCCCCAAAAATTGACTCAGAAGCCACCGGGAGATCCCAGGCTCCATTTGATCAAAGTCAACTCTTCATCTCGAATGATACTGAATGAATCTCCAAAGGGAACTGAATAACCTTTCTAACGGTCCACCCCTTGTGCAATTCAGACCTACGGTATGGACGAATGATCCGTTTTACTCTGAGAGGTCATCGGACACTTTCGGGCCCCGGTTGACCAAGGTCAAATTTACAAATCGCGCAAAACTCTTTTTAATGTATAAGTAAATCTCCTAACCTTTCCAACAATCCACCCCGTGCATAATTATAACTTACCATGCGGACGAACGATCTATTTTCATCCGACGATCTCTCTTCCAAAGGACCGACATGCGCTTTCGAGCCACATTTGACCCAAAGTCAACTCCCAAAATTGAAATAGGTCCAAAGAACTCTTTAAGGTCTATGAATTACCTTTCTAATGGTATGCCCCATGCACAATTCGAATCAACAGATTACGTTCTACGACCATTTTTCAAGAGAAATCTGCACGAGACTGCCAATTGGCAAGTCAAGATCCCTGCCTATCGGTAGTGTGTCAAGGGTCACCAATCGATAGGAAGTACTAGGGTAATGCCAATCGTCACCACCCCTCACCCCATATGTAGACTCCATGACCTCATCCCAAGGCACACCATAAATCCATCAGCATCAGTGATCTCAACAACATTCTCTCGAAATCAGTGAAGTTCCCCATGTGAGGTTCCATTCAAGCTTACATTCCAATCCTTTTAATACCCAATTTGGAAAAGTATCATTCTCTCTCATCAACATTCATCCACACTCAAGGGAGTTCATCCAAGATCAAAGATGAAGCTTCAAAGAAGGTCCAATTCCTTCTCTCACTCTTTAAATTTCTTATTTTTGCATAAATTTCATTAGATTTATAATCTAGTTCTCACTTTAGTTCATATCCATTAATATCTGCACTTTTATTAGTATATTGCACATACTTTATTTTCTATAAAAATCCCAAAGCAAATAAAATAGGGTTTTACCCGTAAATTCTGAACGGAATTTCAATCACCCCCTTTCAAAATCAAAATTACATTTTCTGCACATACACATATAATAAAATTTCGTTTGAATTTATGGGATAAATCCCACCCCCATGATACATTCAAACTACGTGGACTTTGATTCCTTTATAGGCTACGTAGACATTTTGGATTAAAACCCGAGACCCGAGTCCAATTTTCTAATTTTTTCAATTTCCCAAATTCCCCAATTTTCCTAAAATCTCCCATTTCCGCATTTATTATATTCTCGCATTAACATACATATTATGCTTGTTTGAATTTCATCCAACTCATATTGTCGTTTCATAATAACGATCAATATCGCGATAAACGCACAAATCATATTTTTTATATACGTTATTTTGGGAACATTCCTATGATGACCTCACTCTATCTTGCCCATGGTAAGAGTTGAATGACTCTGATCTCCATTATATAAACATGCACACACACTTCAAGGAGAAATAAAGGAAATAACACTAGCCTATGAGAGACCAAAAGGGTGGGATGGGTTCCTAACACCTTCCTATTCCGTAACTTATCCCTCGAACCTTCGATCTATTGGTTTCGTATGCATCAGTTTGTCCTTGATGCCGCTCTCTCGAAGTGGCAACATTTTTTTCCTGTTTTGTGCAAAATAGGCTGGGGACTCGATCTCTTTACATTTACCCCACATCGACGACGGCCAAAGCATCTTTAAAACAATGCGAGACTGTGATTTTCGAGGGATCCTTCCTCCCCCATCCCCTCAAAGATTCTCCTAGGATGGCCACAGTGATGACTCCGCTGGGGACATATTTTCATAAGAGGGCTAGATTCTATTTTCATGGGTGTTTTGTTTTCTTATGTGCGTATACCCTTATTTTCCCCTTTTCTCTCCTTTATTACTTCCTGTACATATATACCTCATGCTTATGCCACTACTCACACACTTGTAGAAATTCTCTATGTACATTGTCACTAACATACACCTCCACTTGTATATATATCAATGCTTACTTGCACTTATCACACACCACTTATAGTTGATCCATGTTTTGGTTCACTACCACACACTCACTTGTAGATAATTACACATCACTCACTCTCATATATCCATGCTTAGTATAGATTTATTTTTTATACTTGTACTTTCTTCCCTACTTGGCATGATCAACAAATATACTATCTCCATAAGATACTAATCAAAGAATCATGCATGATACATACAACATCACCAAAGAGCATTACTATTAACCAAATTTTGTCCCGTAACTGGGGGGGGGGGGGGGGGGGGGTCACTTCGTGATGGGCGTTGGTCTGCCAGGTCGCGGTTAGCCTAAGAGATATGACTTTCACCTTCCATTGTCGAAGTACATTCGACGTATATCAAACGGTTCCCCCCGCATCATACTGCTTGACCGAAGTCATAACAGGAGGTATATCGCAGGGAACTCGTTCACGTACGTCGAGTATATTGAATTCGCTCTCACACATATTATCCCCACGAGGTATATAGTGAGGCCATTCACATACACTCAGGTATATCAAATGGCTTGTCCACACGAATTGATTGCCCTCAAAATAAAGACACATATCATGGAAGTCATGCCAAAGGAGGGAACATCTTTCGATTAACCCAACAACTGCATACCAGCATGTAGGTTTCAAACCTAGGACACACATATTTAGATTACTAGTTTCTACCCAAAACTCTGTCGAAATGACGGGTCGGCATGCCGCCTAAATTTTCGAGCCATTTTTAAAACGGGACCCAACCCATAAGATTGGTAACAAGTCCAACCATAAGTTTTTACATATGTTGCAAACCCAATTTTTCTAGACTCGGGTCCCGTCCGACATTTCTTTTTGCATTTAGGTAAACCTAATATAAGTGAGAACCTAATAAACACAATAATAATCATGCTGAGACCCGTCTCTCACTTTTTCTTCTCTTTTTTTCCAAAAAGTGTCCAAAAACATTTTTCCTCTTTTATCAAAAATACCAAAAACATTTTCTTTTCCCCCAAAAACATTTTGTCCTCATCTTTTCCAAAAAAAATGTCAAAAACATTTCCCTTCCTTTTCTAAAAATAACAATTTCCCTTTTTATTTTTCGAAAATAAATCCCAATTATTCTCCTTCTCAAGTCGATCACATACCTTTGGCCTGATTCCTTATTGGCTTCGGTCTTCATTCGAATCTCCCCAAAGCTCCGTCAGTCCCCTTACTTCCCCTGAGTTCAAGATTCATCCACTTCGTATGGAGAACATGGATCAAGTGCCGAATGTACAACCTGATTTGTTGACAATTCTAGCTCAGTTAACTACCAAAATTGACAATCTTAAAACCAAGGTTCATGAGATTCAATGAAATCGAGTCCCTATCCCCAAAGATCCCAAGGTACTCTTCCCCCGTGCTATGGGTTTGCCTGCATCCAAACCTCTTTGGGTTCCTGAGGAATACCAACATGATCCATGTGCTCCTCCTGCTAATAGGTCACCGCCAGCCCAACTTCCTATGCTAAACCTTGCCCAGCTAAGGGCTAACTTACCCATGACAGTTGATCCTAAGGAGGAAGAATTGAAAAAGTCAAGGAATACCTCAAGATGTTGGCTAAGATGTTTGATCAAGCCAGACTCTCTAGGAACTACATGGACTACACCCACAAGTCTCCCTATCCTAAAGCCAGGTTATCAAAAAACTTTAATATGCCCAACATCAAGAAGTTCAGAGGTAATGGATCCCCAGTTGTCCATCTCCATAGATATCACCAATATATGACTCTTGTAGGGGCCTCCGAAGAAATAATGGCCCAGATGTTCCACAGACTTTGAGGATAATGCTCTCTATTGGTTCTTACCCATCTAGGAGTCCATAATCCACAGTTGGGAAGATGTTTCCCATAAGTTCATGTCACAGTACAAGTATAACGAAGAGTTAGAGGTTAACTGTCATGATTCAGAGCTACTTAAGTAGAGCCTTGGGGAATAAATCAATAACTTCATAGAAAGGTGGAGAGAAAAAGCAGCTACCATGACCAATAGGCTTTCTGAATAGGTCAGTATCGTGAAGAAAAACTTCCTACCCCATGTTCGAGCAACAAAGAGAGGATAGTATTATCCTCACTTTTGAGCCCTACGATAAACAAGAGTGGAGATCGAAGAAAGTCTGTTTAAGATAGAAGTTTAGCCGAAGAAAACCTCTGGATAATTTGCTCCTAGAAAGTTTGGAAAATCTACTAGTACACAGTTTCCACCATCAACAATATTTCTCAACCTGCCACTTCGTGGGCACCGGAAATTTTCCCCAAACCATTCCGAAACGAATACACTGAGCTTCACGTTCCCCTTTCTAAAGTCTACCAGACTCTCTTAAGCCAAAACCTTATCAAACCATTGGACCCTTGTCCCTTACCAAACCCACTTTCAAAAAATTTGAAACTAGATGCCCATTGTGACTTTCATCAAACTGTCGACCATACCACCGATCAATGTTTCCACCTTAGAAATGTGATCCAAGGCATGATTGACCGGTGTATCACCACCTCACCAGATAATCCTAAACCAAACACTACCCAAAATCCACTCCCGAATCATACAAATGCCATCTTCCTAGAAAAAGACTCAGAATTTGAACCATCTACCCAGATCATACCATGAAAATCACCAGTCATACCCATATACTCTCCACTCAAAACATGCCCATACTTTATCTTACACCCTACCAGCTTCGTCGATAAGCCTTATCCCTCCTCACCAGAGCATGCATCGCTGTCCAAAATCGTTTTGGAGGTAAAGATATTGATTTTTTAGAAGTGCTAAACCAACTCCTAGATTTCGGGCTGAAATTGCCCTCCCAGATGGCCATCGACTATCATAGGTTCAGTACGTTATTATTAAAAGCTAAAAAATGGGACCGAGAGTGAGACAATTGGGTGGTACCAACAGAAGAAATCACTCTAGATGGCATGGTCCAGATCATGGCAGATTTGTTTTGACATATTGGTGATATTTATAGTCTATTTGAGATGCTCGGTGTTTTGAAATTATAAGGGCGCCTGGTCCCTTCACTCCTGCATCTCCCTGCCGAATAGGAAGAATTATACGAAGTGGCCGTTGAAGTTGTGGAGTGAATTGACTTTGCATAGAAAATGATATCGTTACCACCGAATGGGGGGATGATTTTGAAGATTCAGATGAAGAGTAAGATTCATAAAAGACTATTCTGATAAGCAACATATGTAGAATGATATCATTCGAGGAGATGCTAGGAGAAATAAAAAGGTGGCTGAACAATCCGATATCGATGAAGAAAAAGGATTTATATTTTTCCCTTCTTCTATGAACCACATGACCAGGTCAAGAAGACATTACCAAATCCCAAGCCTACAACCATCAGCAAGTGATAAAAGGAAGGGTGTTGAGAATTTCCCTATGCCAGAAATAACACTGGAAGAAAATAAGGTCGTCAATCAGCTGAAGAAAACCCAAGCCAACATCACTCTATGGGGACTTTTTATGTTTTCCCAATGGCAACGAAATGCCCTGATCAAGATACTCACATGGCCCACATTTCCTCCCTTAACTATGCCAAAAAAAGCGGTGAACCCAGTTGGATCGCTGACCTCCATTTGAATGCTCTCCTTCTCCGAAGAATAAATCCACAAGGCTGGTCCCAACCGCAATCATACTCTCAATATCCCTGTTAAAGTCATGGGAAAAATCGTCCCCCTCTGTCGTCGATAATGGATCAGCCCTAAATTATTTAGGATTAAAAGTGAGTGGTCTTGCTCCAACCTTTGCCACCATACTTGCCTACGACAACACCCACCAAGAAGTAATGGTGTCTATCAAGCTTGTAATAGGGGCTATCCCTATAAACCCCATTATGGAATTCCAAGTCATTGACATCCTAGCCTATTTTAATATTGCTCGAATGACCATGGCTCCATAGCTTTAAAAGGGTGTCTTCTTCCCTTCATCAAAAATTGAAGTCCCTTATCAATAGAGAGGTCATCATCATCTTGGGAGACAGAGACAACATCGAGAATGTAACCGACAGTAATCCAGTACTTGAGATACAACACGGGGTGAATGATGTGCTGCTATCAGTCTTCCAAATTGAATCTCTTCTACTTCGAATAGGGGATGATTTCAAAGATAAGGTTCGTCTAGAATATGACCCCCATGGAAACGTCAATGTAGGTCTAGGGAGAAGATAGTAAGGGATACTTAAACTTATTTTGTTGAAGAATGATTTCCTTCCCTATGGATTGGGTTATCAATCGTCAGAAGAATAACTCAGAATGATCCATCAGACTTAACTGAAGAGGAGGATTGAATGCACTAAAACTGTTTCGAGAGATTCCTTATATGGGAGATTCATCATAGAGGGTGAATATTTCCCCTTTTGCCGCTTACTTGAACCATGGTATGACTATGCAAATAAAAGGATGAAGCCAGGAATGGAGATATTCTTTCAAGACAACTATCCATGGGTCGAGAGTTCCAAGTACTGTGTACAACCACTTACAGAGGAAACCATAGCTGATAGCGGGGATTCTGAGGAAAGTGACTTCGAGGATTATTTTAACTTACATATACTGGATCTAACACTCTGCATGATCCACTCAGGGGATACATCGTCGAATCCATCCTGCCTGATCAAAGATGCTGATGTACCTCTCCTTAATTGGCATACTGCACTACTGCCACCTGCTAATATTAAACCTAAGCCTGATGTTTATCCCCTTTCTTCTTCCTTGGTTGTTTCTCCTCACTCTAATGTAATCGAAACCTCCTATGATGAGGTCCTCAATGTTGTTTTTCCTATCAATGAAATAAGCAAATATTTTATATATCTTATTGTCCCTTACATTAATTATCTTGATTCTAATCAAACGCTTGATGATGATGATTTTGCAAATGAACAATTCTTAACTAATCTAAATAAGGTTAATAACAAATAACATAATCATGTTCAAGTTAATAAAGATGAAACTATTGTTATTAATCTCGGTTCTAGTAGTCAACTGCGTGATATTAGGATAGGGGCCACCCTTGATGAGCATGAGCGAACGCAACTTAGAGAAGTACTGATGGAATTAGTGGATGTCTTTGCATGGTCCTATGATGACATGCCTGACATTGACACTTAGATAGCCCAACATGAGATTCAAACTCTCTCGAAATGAAAACTAGTCAAACAAAAGCTGTAAAAGCTTCACATTGAATGGTCCCTCAAAGTTAAAGAAGATGTAGTCAAGGAATTTAATGTGAGCTTCATTCATGTGATAGAATATCCAACATGGCTAGCTAATATCGTACTCGTGCCAAAATCAAGAGGGAAGGTTCACATGGGCATCGACTACGAAGACTTGAACAAGGCCGCTCCAAAGGGTGATTACCCACTACCCAACATCGACATAATTATGGACAATATGGATAGTCACGCCCTAAAGTAATTCGTTGATGGGTTTTTCAGATATAACCAGATCTAGATGCACCCCGATCACCAAGAGAAAACCGCATTCATCACCCCTTGGGAACCTTTTGCTACATTTTCATGCCATTTGGTCTAAAAAATACAGGGGATGCCAAAACCAATTTGCATGATCGGATACACAAGTAAGTCGAGGTCTATGTAGATGACATGATTATCAAGTCCAAGACTAGGTAAGGTCATGTTACCGCTCTCTTAAAGTTCTTCGAACGACTGCTACAGTACCAGATGCGACTTAACCCACAAAAATGTGTCTTTGGTGTTACCGAAGGAAAACCCTTGGGATTCATGGTTAGTGAAAAGGTATAGGAGAAGATCCTACCAAGCTAAAATCCATACTTGAGATGCTATCACCCTGAATAAAGAAGGAAGTCTGGGGGCTCCTTGGGAAATTACAATACATCAGTCGGTTCATCAACCAATTGACTTCCATCTGTGAACCCATCTTCAAACTCCTCCGAAATGATTCAACCAAGGTCTAGAATGAAGCTTTCAAAGAAGACTTTGACCGAATCAAGCAATACCTAACCCAACCTATGGTACTCATGCTGCCGTATTCTGGTATTCCCTTACTCTTATACCTAACCGTAACTGATACTGCAGCTGGGGCTTTACTAGACCAATACCTTGAAGAAACCCATAAAGGGAGAGCCATCTACTATGTCAATCGTAAGTTGTATTATGAAGTTAACTACACCTCCTTGGATAAAGCATGTGTCACTCTTGTCTGGGTTACCCAAAAGTTATGACACTACATGCTTGCCTTCCCCATCAAACTTGTATCCCGAATGGATCCAATCAAGTACCTACTTGAGAAGCCTACCCTATCCAACCGAATGGACCATTGGTTGATGCTTCTAGGTGAATTTGATATTACCTATGTCACGTAAGAAGCCATGAAAGTAAGAGGCATCTCTGACTACTTTGTTGACTACCCTATGGAAGAAGCCAATATATGGATTTTCGAGTTCCTAGATGAGAATATCCTCTATACCTCCTAAGAATACTTTCGATGGAAAATGTTCTTCGATGGCGCTGCCAACAAGAAAGGGTATGACATTTCCCATGATGACTCTCACACTCCCATTGCCATCAAATTAGATTCTCCGTACACTATCAACATAACTGAATACGAGGCGTGCACGATAGGCCTCAAAGTTTCCCTTAAGAAAATAATTCGATACCTCGATGTCTACGAGGATTAAAACCTCATCATCGGTCAATTACTCAGAAAATGGAAAGCCAAGGATGAGAAAAGCTTACCCTTTTATGTCCACCTCAAAGAACTAGCTTCCTAATTCCAAGAAATCACCTTCCACTACCTGTCTCGAGCAAAGAACAACCTAGCCGACACCCTTGCTACCTCTTATGGTGAAATTTTCCTTAAAGTTAAAACAACTGAAAATAGAACTGAAAATGTGGAATAAGAAAAATTTTAAAAATATTTTTCAAGCTCTAAAAGATATTGAAGATTGTGTATTGATTAAGGAAAATGAGTTTGAAAATCAGCCTAATGATACCAGTATAAGTGAAATGTTTAAAGCGAGAGATGATATGAACATAGCTTATTAAAGAGAGGAAAGTTTTTGGCACCACATAAAGCATCATTAAAACATCTTTTTAAAACTAATAGTAAAACTGAACAGGCTTCTTATCCTAAAAGTAGAATATCATCGTCAGGGAGATACTCAGAGTAATACTAAAATAGAACAATAGTACAAGTCGAATACAATACCTGTTGGTACATTTGAAGCCACATTTAAGAGAAAAATTATGACAATGGAAAGAACTAATATCCCACTAACTTGATCAATCTGCACATATGGCTGAATAAAATCCCATAGAGAGCTTGGAATTCTCGTTTTGTTAAAGCCATCAACGGTGATAAACATTCCACAAAAGAATATTAAGAGTGAATATGACACCTGGATAAAGAAGAAAAACATAATGGATATTCTTTTTTGTGTCTAAGGAGAAAATAAGATTTCGAGAATTCTATATCCCCAAGTCGAGTGGCGAACCGGGGATTTAATTTTAAAAGGGGTGGATCATACTATCAATTATATAGCCATAACCCCCCCCCCCCCCCCCCCCCCCAAAAAAAAGTTCATACTTTAGTAATCTTAGCAACTATGTAAACCCGACATCTAAAAAAGTTGATGTCGTTTTTCTCTTACATCGCAATTTTCTGCATTCCTTTCTCTATATAGCTCTATACAAACACACAAACATAATATTTATATAATTTTTTAATACACCCAAAAGGGTATTACTAATGGTTAAATCCATGATGGAAGTTTTTATAAAATTATATCCATGATGGAAGTTTTCATAAAGTAAAAGTAGAAGTCCTGAGATAGAAAAATACATTAATCAAACATATAGACTGCAAAGATGCAAATTACACAACAACTAAAAATTGCATGAAACTATTTCAATAGTTTATACCGAAATGCTTACATCGAAACTATTCTCTTTAAGCCAGTGAAAATGTATGTTGGAACTGCCAAACTACCTTGTTTGAAAGATTATGTACATTATTAAGAGGGACCTCTTTACTTGAAATAAGTAGTATCCAAACATAGTTACCAAAACCAAATATATAATTGAAGAGTCAAGATCATAAATCACTACATTATTATGGTGCAGAAAGTGCAATAGAATGGGAAGATTCGACCTCTATTATAACAGTATAATATACAAACATGGAGAGTATGATACACCATGAGTGGAGAGGGTATTAGAGTTAGACACTCGCTCCACAACTTTCCCATCATTGATCACAATGATGGAATTAGATTTCCAGTATCATTAGTCATATGAAATTTATTAAAAATTATAAATTATCAGTTGCGATGATGTTGATACTCATAAAGTCCAACTATGGGTGTTTTTTCATGCAAATAACATTTTCTTCCAGGGGAGGACATATCCCATTGCTAGCATCACACAAATCAATAAATCCAAATTGATTTCTGATTACTTAAGGTTTTAAACATAATGACAAGAGTACCTTGGTCTCCCATTCTAAAATTCTAGTCAAGTCCTGTATACAACTTAGGAACATATAAACATATAGTTTCAAGAGGTAGAAAAACAAGTAACACAAATTAGGAACCTAAAAAAATGAGATAACATTATGATAAACAAACCTATATGCCCCTTGAAATTAGTTCAACGATGGATAATGCATTAATTGCAATGGTTTACAGCTTTAGATTCAAGAATATGATCACAAAAAAAATAATATTTATTAGAATTAAGTGTTGCTTAATTGAAATAGTAAAGAGACTTTATAATTATGAACTAATGTGACACATAATTCTCCATATGAGGCCCCCACCTACCCTCTACATAAATAATGTTCCATAACATACCACATTTATATTAATATTCTTAATTATTTTTATGTCCATCTTAAACTTAGACCTGATATTTGAATGCATGGAATAATATGCTCAGCCGTCGGTTATTATGTTTCAGGAGCAATAACGCAACAAAAGAGTCGTGTATTTGTCACAACTTTTAATCCTCTAAGCATGGTTATTGTTCAATTTTGATCTCCTTGATCTTAGTAGAGCAAGTGGACCTAGGAAGGTAACAAACACAACAAATTATTAAAAAGAATGCAAAATATAATCTATCATCTATGAATATGTTCACCAATTTTATCCAACTGGCTAATTAATTTTGATGATTAATGTTTTAGGATTCTCAGTGTTATCATCATAGTTGTTAGCCTATACTTGGTCATATGGGGTAAGAGTGAGGACGAAATCTTACCTAATTCAAGTAAGGATCAACCAAATAATGATAGTACAAAAACTTCAAGGCATGATGTTTATTGTGTTTTGATAAAACTACCTACGGACGATGTTGTTTCAACAACACCAAACAATGAGAGTGTTTTTATCATGATAATAAATTATAAGCAGTTATAGAGCTTTAATATATGATTTGTAAAAGGGACATGAAGATATGGGTTTACATGATACTATATTAGATATTGTATGCCTTCTTCATAAATATGTACATATGTTTCATGATGTTTATGATTATAGGCCGTTTACATATAATTAGTTGAAGTTTTTCCCCATGTGATAGGACAGAGCATAAAGTGAGCAGTTAGTTTGCTTGGGACAGCCTAGGTCTTATATGTACATGCTAAATTAACAGTATTCTCATATTCTCTCCATTAATATGGTTGTAATAATACAATTTAATCATGTTAAACTGCAGCTATATGTCTCATCAAACTACTAGGCTACCCATAACAGATCCACATATCGTTTTAGACCAGAAGTTTAAAAATAATCAAAAGTTCAAGAAATTAGTCATGTATGGTATATATTGACATCAATGTGTAAGTATTCAATATTTGTCACTTCTCAAAGATCCACTTCACATTTTGATAATTCGTTGACGTCAGAAATCCACAAATTTGCTAATAGCATATGCTTTAAAATATTAGGGGGAAAATTAAAAACTTCAAGTAGTTAGTTGTATATGTGGCATGTATTTGATGGTCCAATTTTGACTTTAAAGTGTAAAATTCAAGACATAATTTCTATAAGATCCAATTGTTATAATACAATACTAAAATTTTCAATTCAAAACTCCACTAGTACTGCATCATTATTGAGTTGATATATTGACAAATCTACCAGGTAAAGAAGTGAATTTGGTACATGTGTAGGGCAAAACAGATTACTTATACAAAAAAGAAGAAACAACAAAACGAGTTACAACCAACACAAAGTTTCACAAACCAGACATTTTATCTTACAAAACCCAGCCAACTAAACTAAAAAAACATGTCATGAACCATTATTTCAATCATCAGACCTCAAAACTTAAAACCCAAATTAAACCTATAGCAGTTGATTTGCATATACGAGAGGATATAATCGACTAGAAAAAATTGGGGATCTAAAGTTAATCATTAAATTGAGGATCGACAAAATACCTGTTTGAGAGAGGGGCGGGAGTTCTGAGCATAAAAATTCCAGAGGCTCAGTTGGAGTTCAGTTGTGAGCAAAATGAAAAATACATGTTTGGAGTTGTGAGGGGGGAGGGAGTTCAGCAAAATGAAAGAGAGCGGGGTGGGAGTTATGAGAAGAGAGAGGAGGGAAATTAAAGCAGTCAAAAATTTTGTGACCCCTAATAGGGGTTACAAATTGAGTTTTATGTCAAAAAAATTGTGAATGCTCAGAGCGGTTACAAATTTATGACTCTCAGTAGCGGTTACAAATTTAAGTTTTAGGCCAAAATTTATGACTTTTACAAGCAGTTACAAATTTATGACTATCGATAGCAGTCACAAGTTTAGTATTAGGCCAAAATTTGCGAATCCTCATAGCAGTTATAATTTTGTGACTCCTCATAAGAGTCATAACTTAGGGTTACTGATAAATTTGTGACCTCTTGTGACAGTTATAAATTTGTGACTGCTTAAAGGAGTCACAAATTAATTATATGGTAACATTTGTGACTCTCATTAGCGGTGACAAACTAATTAACTAATTTTTTTTATTACCCACTGATTTTATCACCCTTAATGGGAGTTACAAATAATTTTGTGACTACTCCCGGGAGTGATAAGTTTGTCACCCCCATTAGCAGTCACAAAAAGGGGGTCACAAAATTAGTATTTTGGTGTAGTGAAAATATCATCAAAAGAAAGGACAATCTTAAGATAAAAAGAAGGCTTACCCACTCGCTCGTCAACCCATTTAAGACTTGGCGCACCATCTCCAGAGAGAGAGACTTCTTCGATTACCAGTTGGACTTCTGCCACCGGTACATCCGACAGAAGTCCCCAACAGACTCTTCCTTCAAAGATATCAATAGGGTGTTAAACCCAATCACCTCATAAAACCACGTCTGCAAAGGACAAATGATCAACATTTAAGAAATAAAAAAGAAGTGCATGAAGGAAAATGCAAATGCATAAAATAAAATGCAAAAAATAAATAATACCTCAAGTAGATACGTAGCCCCAGTAAAAGTTTACCGACAGCACCGGTTGAACGATTCAAGAGAATAATAAAGGGTCACCATGGTCAGGCTCCCTCAATCATAAAGAGCGATGTCCGAAAACACCCTCGAAAATGGCAAAAAATCACAAGTGGGTGACATCACTACTCGTCGCCACCAAGAAACCTCCCAACATAAGCAGAATAAACAAACGGGACATCTGACTAACTTGTGGCATATCGCTCTCATAAATCCTCCTCCTTAGTAATAATTATCTCAAAAGAGATCAACGAACAAAGTCCCCAGCGAGCACCCTCTCCACATCACCCATTGCCACCGTCACCGCCTCCGGCATCACCTTCAGCGTCTTATCCACCTCAAACTGCATCCCATCACAATCCAACACCAGCAAATGTTTCACATCTATAGTAGTCACCATCATCTCCCCAACGCTAAAATTAAAGGTGTGAGTAGTGTCCCACCACCTTTCCCCTAGAGCACAGAGAACAGTCGTAAAATGAGGCGTCTCATCCCGAACAGACGCTAATCTCCTAAAGCCAGCTGATAACACCATCCAACGCATCACAGGTGGAAGGTTATCCCAAACATACCTAAGCCCTATCATCCCTCAGGCACGTATAGTCGACATAGAGACATCAGACTGTCAAAAAAATAAAGAAAACCCTTATCAGAACAAGGAAACTTCATCAAGAGAAAAGGAAGAAAATACCAAAAGTCATCAATACTTATGTAGTCACTAGGGTTCACAACCCTAGAAAAATTATGACCTGAAGGCTCGCACAAGAGAGTCCGATCATACGTCACGGGGTCGAATGAGTCAAAAGTATTCTCGCTGCCCAGTGAAAGGGGCACCCTAGCCCTTTATTCCAATCCTTCCCAATCATCAGCACTGAGACATGCCATGTGTGTTGCGCTACTTGAGAAATGCGACATATTTGACGTTAGACCGGTTTGCATAAGATAATTGCATAAGAAGGTAAGTCAGAAAGCTGTGAAAATGAGGAGAAACCGCTCCCTTTTTAAAGGACGCTAAGGGACATATCGATTGACATCTCCTTGCCACCCACCGATTGGCACTGTCCCTCTACTTGCTTGAGGTACCCCAAAAGACCGTGCCACTGTCATTTGGCACCCCTCCATCTATGCCGATTGGCACCCCCTTTGAAATTTCGTACCAAAAATACTAGAAAATCCTAAAAAATCCACAAAAAAAATCCTAAAATTACCAAATGAATTTTAGAATCTTTTTTATTAAAGAAAAATGTTTTTTTTTACCTCCCAACGAAATTCAAGAAATTAATTCTCCCCAATAACATCTCCAGAGAATGCCCAAAATTCCATAAATTCCCCAACTAAAAAACCCTTGGATCATTTCCCCTTTTACCAGTGGAACCCAAAATCAAATGATTCCCCATCGAAACTACAGATGCATATCCCCAGAGGAATCCCCAAATTTCCCCAAAGAAAAAAGCCCTTATAATTGGCTTGAACCCACAGAATTGGCCGCTTCTACTCAAGCCCACATAATTGGCTTTGACCCGTAGAATTGGTCATCTCTAACTTAGGCCTGCAGAATTTACTTTGACCCACATAATTGGTCACTTCTACTTAAACCCGTAGAATTAGCTCAGACCAGTAGAATTGGTCATCTCTAACTTAAGCCCGTGGAATGGGCTTCGACCTATAGAATTGGTCGCTTCTACTCAAGACCACATAATTGGTTTTGACCCACAGAATTGGTCATCTCTAACTTAAGCTCAGATAATTGGCTTCGACCCACAGAATTGGTCGCTTATACTCAATCCCGCAGAACTGTATTTAACCCTTAGAATTGGTCATCTCTAACTAAAGCATGTAGAATTGGCTTTTACCCGCAGAATTGGTCATCTCTAACTTAAGCCTGCAGAATTGGCTTTAACCCGAAGAATTGGTTGCTTCTACTTAAGCCCTCTGAATTGGCTTCGACCCACAGAATTGGTCACTTCTACTCAAGCCCGCAGAATTAGCTTTGATCCGCAAAATTGATCATCTCTAACTTAAGCCCGTAGAATTGGATTTGACCCACAGAATTGGTCATATCTAACTTAAGCCTGGAAAATTATATTTGACCCTCAGCATTGGTCACTTCCAAAATAAGCCCTTGAAATGGGCTTCGGCCCACAGAATTGGTCGCTTCTACTTAAGCCTACAAAATTGGCTTTGACCCATAGAATTGGTCATCTCTAACTTAATCCCTCAGAATTGTTCATCCCTACTTAAGCCCTCAATAGTGGCTTCATCCCACACAATTGGACGCTATAACTTAGGTCTTCAAAATTGACCTCTGCCCGCAGAATTGGTCGCTCCCTACCTTTGACCTCAGTCATCACATCCTTCAGGTCTAATTTACCATCCTCAACATCCCCTTTAGGTCCACAGAATTGACTTCGACCCTCTAAATCAATCATCCTCGACCCTTAGGTCCGTAAAACCGACCTCTTTCCAAAACATCATGTGGTGTCTATTTGATGAATTTCGCTTGTTCTAAGCTCACCCGTTGCGGGGATCTATAGACAGCAAATTTTATGACACCTTAAGTCTTTCCTTGGGTCCCTAGAACCTCCCCATTTCATTACAAACATCAGGTTGCACTCCGAGTACCAATCTAGAGGTCATTGGGTGCCCTCGGGTCCCAATATGACCCCAATAAACTTCACCGTCAGAATAGAAGCTCGTTGAATATTTTAAGGGCTCTGAATCCCCTTTACAATGGTCTACCTCGTGCATAGATTGGCATAAATTTTTGGTAGAACAAACCATTTTACTATCAAAAATCAATTCGGAGGCCACCGGGCACTCCCGGGCCCCGATTTGTCCCCGATCACCTTCACTGTCAAAGTGAAATCTCTTTGAATCTTTGAAGGGCACTGAAACCCCGTTACAATGGTCCAACCCATTCATAAAAAGTTATAATTTTTTTGAACGAACGATCAGTTTTCCTTCAAAAATTGATTCGAAGTCCATCGGGCGATCCCGGGCTCTGTTTGACCAAAGCCAACTCTTCAGCTTGAATGAGACTGAACGAATCTCCAAAGGTCACTTAATACCCTTTCTAATGGTCCACCCCGTGCACGATTATGACCTACGATATGGATTAACGATCCGTTTTACTCCGGGTCACTGGGTACTTTCGTTCCCCGATTGACCAAGGTCAACTTTCCTAACCGAGTGAAACTCTTTGGAATATCTAATTATATCTCCTAACCTTTACAAGGTCCGCCCTATGCATAATTCTAACTTACCATGCGGATGAGCGATCCATTTTCATCCGATGATCTCCCGTTCAAAGGACCGATATGCGCTTCTAAGCCACATTTGACCCAAAGTCATCTCCCGGACCAGGGAGCGGTCCAAAAGGCTCTTGAAGGTCTCTGAAGTAACTTTATAATGGTATGTCTCGTGCACAATTTCAATCAATGGATTATGTTCGGCGACCATTTTTTCAAAGAAATCTACACGAGACTGCCAATTGACATGTCTAGATCACTGTCTATCGGCAGTGTGTCAATGGTCACCAATCGATAAGCAGGACTAGGGTAATGCTGATTGGCACTACCCCTCACCCTATATCTAGAGTCCATGACCTCACTCCCAAGGCACATAAGAAATCCATCAGCATCAGTGATCTCAGCAACATTATCTCGAAATCAACGAAGTTCCCCATGTGAAGTTCCATTAAATCTTACATTCCCATCCTTTTCATACCCAATTTGGCAAAATATCATTATCTCTCATCAACATTCATCCACACTCAAGGGAGTTCATCAAAGATAAAAAATGAAGCTTCAAAGAAGGTCCAATTCCTTCCCTCTCTCTTTAAATTTCTTGTTTTTGCATAAATTTCATTAGATTTATAATCTAATTCTCACTATAGTTCATATCCATTAATATCTACACTTTTAGTAGTATATTGCACATATTTTACTTTCTATAAAAATCCCAAAACAAATAAAGTGGGTTATAATCGTAAATTCCGAACGGAATTATCCATTACCCTTTTTCAAAACCAAAAATACATTTTCTACACATACACATAATGAAATTCCGCTCGAATCTATGGGATTGACCCCACCCCCATGCTACATTCTAACTACATGAACTTTGATGTCTTTATAGGCTACGTAGGAGTTTCTTATTAAAACCCGAGATTCGAGTCCAATTTTCCAATTTTTTAGTTTTCTCAATTTCCCAAAATTCTCCAATTTTCCTAAAATCTCTCATTTCCCCATTTATTATATTCTCGCATTAACATACATATTATGCTTGTTTGCGTTTCATCCAACACATATTGTTGTTTCATAATAAAGATCAATATCGCGATAAGCACACAAATCACATTTTCTATATATGTTATTTTGAGAGCATTCCTATGGATGACCTCACTCTACCTTGCCCATGGTATGAGTTGAATGACTCTGATCTCCATTATATAAACATGCACACACACTTCACGGGAAAATAAATGAAAGCAATAAGACTAGCCCATGAGAGACCTAAAGGGCGGGATGGGTGCCTAACACCTTCCCATTCCTTAACTTAGCCCCCGAACCTTTGATCAATTGGTTTCGTATGCATCGGTTTGTCCTTGATGTCGCTCTCTCAAAGTGGAAACATTTTCTTTGGCCTATTTTTTACAAAATTGGCTGGTGAATCCATCTCTTTAAATTTAACCCACACGGATGATGGCCAAAGCATATTTAATTGGATGCGAGATCGCGATTTTTGAGGGATCATTCCTCCCCCTCCCCTCGAAGATTCTCCCTGAATGGACACAACCCCGAAACTAACCATGGTCCCAACTTAACCAGCCCCAGGGATGAATCGATTCAGTTCCTTGTCTAATCGATTCACTACCAAGAAAAATCGATTCGCTGCCAAGATGAATCGATTCACTCTAAGGCCAAATTGATTATGACCGGGGCTGAAGCCATTTCCTGCCATTTTTCTTTAACATGAATTCCTTAATTTCTTCCCCAAGTTCAATCCAAATGTTTATACAATTATAAAAATTTACTAGCATGTCTCTAAGCCTTTGTTTATCATTTTAGGGTGAGCAATTTCACATATTACTCTTAATTAGCCTCTCCAAATTCCTAGAATTTATGTGGTTAATCTATAACCTTTAGTTCAAATTTTCTGCTACCATACTGACCATGTGTAAATAATATGATGGGACATGTAATCAGGGAACTAAGGTCATAAATATCTATATCATAAACTTTCATTAACACCTCTACATGTGAATTACAAGATTCTACAAATTTATCTCAAGAACCCTAAGGTATCTATCATCAAATTACAAGAATTCGATTCCTTAATTTCTGAGTTAACACCCGATTTTTCAATTAATCCTCTACATGGATAAGATTAATTCCTAAAATTTAAATCATCAAATTTTAACTAAACCCAAAACTCTTAAGGAGTTTATCACAATAAATCAAGACGTAAATTGGACGTTAAGTTGAGCAAGAAAATTCTTGCCTGGATTCACAGTTGATGAAATCCCTTTTGAATTCCTCTTCAATTTTTTGTTGTGTCTTCTTCCCTTCTCTCTCTCTCACAGTAGTCTAGGCTAGGATTCTTAGAGATAACATTCATGGAGTTTATTAACTTCTTAATATAAGTGATTAACTCTTTAATCCCTAGTTGGGTTAAATTTCCAAAATTTGGACCCCCAAATGGGTCCGAACTCATAATCACACTAGCCTAAAGTCTTCCAACTTATATATCTATAACCCAAGATAATTTATAAAGGTTTAAAGCACTTAAATGAGCCCATATACTTCCTGGAATATGTCCCAATTAGTTTATCCACAATTATATTTATAAACGAGTCACCCATCGTACATTATTTATCTATTACACATGAAATTATTTTTCAATAGAATTATTAGCATAGAAATATCAATCACACATGATTAGGATGTAACAACAGATTACATGTTTGCAATTAATAAATTTAATTCACCGATTAAATTTAATTTCCATGTTTTTTTTATTTTATTCAGAGAATATATAAATTTAATTATTTAAGGAAAAATGCGGGGTTTTACATCCCCCTCGCAATAACGGGATTTCTTCCTCGAAATCTAGAAAAGTACGTACCTAGCTAAAATAGTTCAAAATATTTCATGTGCATGTCGTCCTCCCTCTCCCAAGTTGACTCATCCTCCCGATGGTGTCCCCACTGCACCCAAAATAAAGTAACAACCTTGGATTGAAGTCGGTGCTCCCGACGGTCCAAAATGGCTACAGGCCTCTCCTCCTAGGTAGCGTCTGATATGAGCTCTATCTCATCAATATCTATGTGATGGTACACAATCTCTTCCTGAAGGAACCTTTGCAATGCAGATATATAAAAAAAATCGTGCATTTGCTCCAAGTGATCCAGTAATCCTAACTGATATGCCATGGGGCCAATCCTCTCAAGAATAGGGAATGGTCCCATGTATAGGGGATACAACTTACCTTTCTTCCTAAACCTCATTACTCCCTTCATGGGAGATACTTTAATCAACACCTGATCCCCAATATCAAAGTCTAAGTGTCTCTGACCTGCATCCACATAACTCTTTTTCCTATCCTGGGCAATCCTATCCTGGCTCGGATCATCTCTACCTTCTCTGAGGTGTCCTAAATGAAATCTGACCCAATTAGTTTATTCTCCCCCACCCCCAACCAGCATGAGGGTGAACGGCAAGGTCTCCCATAAAGTCCCTCAAACAGTGCCATCCCAATCGTGAACTGGTAGTTGATATTCTACGCAAACTCCACCAAAGACAAATACTACTCCCATCTCCCTTTAAAATCTAAAATGCACATCTGTAATATGTCCTCCAACATTAAATTCACGCTCTCCTTCTATATGTCTATTTGAGGATGATATGAGGTGCACAATCTCAACTCTTCCCCAAAAGCCTTCTAAAAGCTCCTCCAAAAGTGGGACACAAACATCATATCCATGTCTGACACAATGTTCAGCGATATCCCATGAAAATTAACTATCTTTGCGAGGAAAATTCTAGCATACTGCTCGAATTTATAATCTATCTGGACCGATAAAAAGTGTGCCACCTTCGTCAATCTGTCGACGATCACCTAAATGGAATCATGCCCCATCTGTGATGTAAGTAACCCAGTAATGCAGTTATTGGAAATGCCCTCCCATTTCCACAACAATAACTCCAAAGGTTGTAACACACCCACAAGACGCTAGTGGTCCACCTTCACCAACTGACGTGTAGCACACTTGGACATAAAATCTGCTATATCCCTTTTCATCCTGGCCAACCAATAATAATATCACATGTTGTCGTACATCTTATCCCTTACGAGATATATCGTAAATTATGAACACTGAACCACAAACATAACGGCTCACCCAAAACTCCTCTTCATCTGGGACAACTAATATTCCCTGGTATCTCAAACCACCATCTGCCCTAATGGAATAATGTTCCGCTCACTCGATTAACTACTGTCTAACTCACTCCTGGAAAAGAAGATCTCTTCCATGATCCTTCACTATCCGAATAATGATCTCAGGTGTGATAGTGAGAACTACAATAAATGCACGGGTCAAGTCGTCATCCTCACGAAGTGATTTCCACTCCTCCTTCCACATTTCTACTAACTCCAACATCGGTGTGTGGCTCAAAGCACCCGCTATGACATTCACCTTCCTTAGGGGGTACTGAATGTCGAGCTGGTAGTCTTTCACAAACTCTAGCCACCTCCTCTGCCTCATGTTCAACTCCCGCTGCGTGAACAAATACTGTAGGCTCTTTGGGTATGTGAATAGCTGGAACTTCACCCCCAAGAAATAATGCCTCCATATTCGTAGCGCAAAACCCACGGCTGCTAACTCCAAGTTGTGGGTGGGGTAATATCCCTCGTGAGGACTAAGTTTTTAAGAAGCATAAGCTATTGACCTCTCCTCCTGCATCAAAACCCCTCCAAGTCCTTTTAAGGATGTATCTATGAAGACCTTATAATCTATCCCTACCCGAGGTGATGCCAAAATTGGTGTTGTAGTCAATCAAGTCTTCAACTCATCAAATGCTTACTAGCACACAACATCCCATACAAATGACACTCCTTTCCTTATCATATTTGTTAGGGACTTGTCTATCTTGGAGAACCCCTGGATGAATCGACAGTAGTACCCGACCAGTCCTAAAAAGTTGTGTACCTCAGTGGGCATAGAGGGCTATCCCCACTCCATCACTGCAGAAACATTATCCGGGTCCACTGATATCCCCCTCTCAGACACAATGTGGCCCAAGAATTGCACCTACTTCAACCAAAAATTGCATTTCTCGATCTTAGCATACAACTAATGGTCCCATAGAATCTGTAGGACTACTTCGTAAATTATGTGCATGTTCCTCCGCGGTCCAAGAATAAATCAGGATGTCATCAATAAACACTATGATGAACAGATCCAAATGATCTCTGAACACCCAATTCATCAAGTCCATGAATACCGCCGGAGTGTTTGTTAACCAAAATGGCATCACAAAAACTCAAACGACCCAAATCTCATAAGAAATGTAGTCTTCAAGATGTCCTGCTCCCGGACTCTCAACTAATGATAACCCAATCTCAAGTCAATCTCAGAGAAATATGCATCACCCCTCAGCTAGTCAAACAAATCATTAATGTGGGGAAATGGATTTTTATTCGGTATAGTGACTTTGTTCAACTCCATGTAGTCGATGAAAAGTCAAAAATATTTGATCTTTGCTTGACGAACAAAACTAGAGCACACCACGGTGAAGTACTCCTCCCGATGAACCCCTGCCCTAATAACTTCTCGATCTGATCCTGAAGCTCCCTCATCTCTAGAGGATCCATTCGATACGGTATACGTGCAATGGATCTCATGCCAGGAATCAATTTGATCACAAAGTCTATCTCCGGACTATGTGATAACCTCGGGATCTCCCCAAACACATCCAAAAATACTCTTATAATTGGGATGTAATAAAGCATCACCACGACCTCCGATGAGGTGTCCTCCTCGATATAGTATAAATGCATGCTCGACCTACCCACAGGATGCGGCATCACAACCTGGTAATCAAAGTGCGATCAATATCTCTAAAAATCCTATTCAACACTCACGAACAAAACATATAAAAATTAGACATCATTTTATCCGCAAAATAGTTAAAACTAAGGAATTAGAAATTAATTATCTTCCTATTGATTTGCAGCTCGCAGATATGTTTACCAAACCTTTGGATTACAATAGATTTCATTCCTTGCGAAAATCGATAGGAATGGTTTGTGCTGAATAAACTCGTGTGACTTAAATATTTTTTTCCCTTTGTCCATTTGAGACAAAATGGGGGAGAAGTTTGAGTCTTATGAGTTCATTTTTTCTTATACATATGATTAAAGAGATTTATCTTAGTCTTATTTTTAGGAATCTGTATTGTTGTCTTCAAAAGATGTTATTAGGGTACTGGTTTATAATTAGTTGAGTTATGTAATTTTATTTTTCAAGGATATGGGTAGATAGAATTTTTGTATAGGAATAGGTTTTTCTTATTTTTTTTGTATCCCTATGAGTCCTAGATGACTCATAGGAGATTTTGTCTCATATTTCTAGGGGAGATTGAAGCACCTTATACTCTTGACTTACTTGAGTCTACATTGTATAAGTGCTCATCTAGTTTGGAAATTGTTACAAAATTTGTGTCCCATCCCTTAGATACCAAAGAACCTCAGATTCTTCTCATGATGCCTCATTTTATTCATTTGAAGGTAAATTCTCAACCATGACACACACTAGGATTGCATACATATTATATATTGCATCATTTGCTTGTGTGTGTGTTCATTCCCTTTTAAACAAGTTTTTATTAATTTGGGGAATTTTTAAATAATTAAAAGTTGGGTTTTAAAACATTTAGGGTCACTTTGTGATTATTGGTTTTATCATTTCTTACCTGAATGTTTGGTTGGGTGGAATCCAAAAGCGCTTGAGACTTCAGGGTGTCTATGTAGTTAAGTTTCAAACACATGTTTTTTAGTTCATCTGAGCCTTACACCTATCATTGTCACAACGGCCTGATTTGTGTTTGTTGATAGACTCAGACTCTGTTCGTAATCTCAGCCCTTAGATATAGTTAATCGACGTTCTGCATGCGATCTATCCCAATCCCAGTGAAACCCCTTTAGACCAATCAGAGGACGTTTAATCCAATGTTGATGATAAACCGTTGGATGAAAGTCAAATGGCCAAGACCAAATATCGGCCATTGATTTGAGTTGTTATTCTCGAACCTTCCTTGCTTAGTATAAAAGGAGGTTGAACCTCTACGTTTAAAAAAGTTTTGCCAGTTCGTTTAACTGAGAGTGAGAGAGAGAGAGAGAGAGAGAGAGAGAGAGACCAGAGAGAGAAAACCCTAAATCGTTCAAAACCTAATCTCGTTTCAAACCCTAAACTCCTTTTCCAAAATCAGTTTACACCAAACCTCAGTGTTTGAGAGTTATTTTGGTAGTAGTTTGAAGGTTGTTCGTGTTTTGCATCCTTTGAGTTTAAGATCTTGTAACCAACTTAGATATTTCGACTTGATCTCTATTTCTTTTTCATATAAATAGTAGATCTTATTATTTTATATCATATTAAACTAATATCTGCATTATTTAGTTTCTCATCTTGAGAAATCTTATTTGTTGATTATTTTTTTCTGTAAATGTTTTTCACAACTCTAGAATCAACAAATTCTTTTCTGTTTCTAGTTCTTATGAAACAAGACTTCTGATCTAGTTGGAATTGCAATTGGTGGTTTACAATTTCAAAAACATTTTCAAAACCCTTTGAAATTATTTAAGACCTTGGTAGTCTTCCGAGCAAGGTAACCTTGGATTCTGGGTTAATTTAAAAGATCAAGAAAGTCTGTAGTTTCTAAAGAATTGAGAAATTGAAAACCATATCATTTGGATATGTTCTGTAATTTGATATGACTTGTTTGTATAAATAAGTGTGCATGTGTGCATACATGTGTTAGAACATTGTCACAAAAACTTGTCACACTACCACATAAGAAGTGTTGGCTATAAGATCTTGAAATGTCAAGAGTCGACGTAAAGCTGGAACAAAGTGTGCAAAGTTAGCAAGCTGAAAAAGCCAAGTTAACATCAGAACTGCAGAGAAGTTAGAATTAAGCCACTGGGTACATATTCTAAACTTGTATAAGTCTATTTTGTTTGCATGTGTGTTAAATAGTTTGTAACTTGTATATTTTGTTTTAGTGGAATTTTGGTTTGTGACTTAGAAGTCACCGTGGATGTTTCCTCAGTTGGGTGGGGTTTTACAACATGAAAAAATGTGTGTACTTAATCTTTCTACATCTCCTCATCTCACTCTTGTTGGTGTGCTGATTTAACTGTTTTAGTTTTGTTTTTCAAACCTAGTTACATAATCTTGAACTTGTCTTGTACAATTTTTATTAAACACATCTTATGATTAATCTGTTTGATTTAAGGAAAAGAGTTTCTCTAAAAAATAGTTCGGAGTTACTTAGACAGTTTAATCATGAATTAAACAATTTAAGTAACAACTTTTTCAATTGGTATCAGAGCTTTGGAAATTTTCTTTAAAGATCTTGTGTTTCTGAAATTGTTTTCTTAAAATCAAACAATGGACGAGAAATATGACAGATTTGGTAACTTGTCCAGACCCCCTCTCTTTGACGGAATCAACTTTCCTTACTGGAAAGTGAGGATGGTTGATTTCATACAATGAACCTTGGGAGATGATGTCTGGGATATTGTTAAAAGTGGATATACTTATCCTACTAAAACATCTACTGAAGGAAGCAATGAGAGGATTAAGAAAGTATTAAGTCAATTCACTCTAGAAAATAGGCAAGCCTCTCTGAATAATAACAAAGGCAAGAATGCCATTTTTATGTCCATAAATGAACATGAGTTCAAAAGGATCTCATCTTGTACCACTTCTAAGGAAGCTTGGGATACGCTGGTTACTGCACATGAAGGTAACACTAGAGTTAAGGCTGCTAAAACACAGATGCTTATACACCAGTATAACTTTTCAATCATGTCAGAGTTTGAATCATTTGATGACTTTTACATGAATTTGACTGACATTGTGACCAAATTACATTCTAATGGGATAACTTATGATAGACATGAGATTGTCTCAAAAATTCTAAGGTCATTACCACAGAAATTTGATAACAAAAGATAAGATATTGAGGAAATGAGTGATCAAAATCTCACTCTTAAATAACTCAGTAGTAAACGGAGAACTGTGGAAATGAAACTAGAATTAAAGAAATAATTAACCCAGTCCCATAGGAAACAGACTAGTTCCAACCTGAGTTTTTCTTCCAAGCTGATAAAACCTGAGCTTAGTATTACCAATAATGATTCTGATGAGGAATGTGATACAAATAGTTTGGATAATTAGATTTCATTGATGTCAAAACACTTTAATAATATTGTGAAATTTAGAAATAAAATGGCAACCAGACAAGGCAAGCCAAATTATCCAACTCAGTTTAATCACAAATCTCATGAGAAAGGTCAGGAAAAACATCACAAGGACATTCATACGAGATCTAATAAAGACTTTAAGAATATTGAATGTTTTAGATGTGGAAAATTGGGTCATATAGCACAAGATTATAGAGTTAACTTAAATATGATCGATAAACATACTAGGGCCAACATTTGCAAGACATGGGATGATTCAAGTGATTCCGATAATGAGGAACATGAGTCATCTGATTTTTTTTATCCTTGTATGTCTTTATTTGCTAAGACAATCTATAATGATGATATACATGTGCCTAAGTATGAGGATGATGCTAATAGCTCTACTTCTGTTGTTATGAATCACGTTGCTACTAGTTTAAATGCTTTAATTTCTGAGAACATTGTTAGTTCTACAACGGGGTGTGTGAGTCAAAGGGAAAGAGATAATGACGATGTAAATGTGTGTGTGAGTTCAAGAATTGAATCCTTAGGGGTCACTTCACACACTATACTTAGTAATTCAGACACTAAAGACCTCCCTGATGTTCACATACTTTATGCCAAAACTCTTAAGAAAAGCTCTAGATTAGAGAAGATAGTGAAAGATCTCACTAAGAAACTAGAAGACCTAAGTCTAATGGTTAAACTCAACGCTGAAGAGTATACTACCCAATGTCTGACTCATGAAAATGAAGTCAAATTTTTTTATCAAAAATTGAAAAATTTGATTGAAATAAATGAAACTCTGGAGAAAAAATATAAATGGACATTATTATAATTGGAACAAGATAAAGAAAAGACAACAACTGTTTTAAAAAAAAATGCTAAATTTGAAAATAATTCCAATTGTTTTGATGATTTTGTTGTTGATTCAAAAACCAATTCTGATGATCGAACTGGAATAGGATTTTGCCCAAATTCAAAGCAACAAATGAAAAACTTTGAACCAATCAAGTTTGTGGCAGGTGGCAAAATACCTATAGAAACCTGTCCAGATTTTCAATCCCTAAGTGACGAGTTTGATAAAAAAAAAGTTGGATATTGGGGAATCAAGTCACTCTAAGTGTGATAGTTTGACTAAGGCTAAATACGTCTGTCCTCCGATTAGGAAGAGTGATTCTACGTTTCAAACTGTACTCCCTAGGAATAAGGTTCAATGTCGAAATCCCATGAAACCTATGTTTATAGATTTTCCTAAGGAGATACCCCCTTCAAGCAATATGTATTGATCTTAATGTGAAATATACGGACATTCTTTCAAAGGTTGCTACCTTAGATGTTTAGTTAACCCTGTCTGTAATACTCCTTTATATCAAAACTTTAACTACTCTAGGAGAAGCCGTAATAATTATGTTGTGCCTAGACAACCAGACAAAAACTCTAACTATAGAAAAAAAAAGACCAGACCTAAAAGAATATTTACAAGAGGAATTCCTAGGCACTTTCCCAAACCAAATGCTCATATCCTTCATAAAACTCAAATGCATGCGCAAAATATTTTTCAACAAAAATCTAATGCTCGCAAGTTTTATCAAATGAGAGAAAATATGCGCAAAACAAAAACAATATCTATTTGGGTTAGAAAAGATGAGCTATTGCCCCATATGAAGTGTAACATTTTTATTACTGCCTTAAAAGCTGAACACACTCCTTCTGGTTGGTATTTAGACTTTGGGTGTTTAAAACAAATGACTGGGGATGATACAAAACTTTTAAACAAAACCATCTTTGCTGGAGGAAAAGTTATTTTTGGTGATGGTGTATCATCTCAAATCATTGGTGAAGGAACACTCCAAGAAGAAGGAATGCATGTGCTTGAAAATATTCTTCTAATAAAAGGTATTAAGGCTAATCTACTTGGTATCTCGCAATTTTGTGACTCAAATCATATTGTCACCTTTTCAAAGAATAATTGTAAGATTTTAAATGAAAAAGGTGAGTACATAATTACAAGACTCAGGACTCCCGATAATTGTTATACTGTCTAGAATAGTACTGAAGTCTGTAACATTGCCAGAATATATGACAATGAGATATGGCATAATAGGATGGGTCACATAAATTACGATAGCCTTAGTAGATTATCTTCATAGTAAATAATTAGAGGAATTCCAAATATCAAACCTATCTCTAAAATTTTATGTGGATCATGTCAGGAAGTAAAAATTATTAAGGAACCTCATAATAAAGTTAAAGAGATCCTTACCTCTAAACCCTTGGAGCTCATCCATATGGACCTAATGGGTCCTTCTCATACTGTTAGTCTATGTGGACACAATTAAATTCTATTTATGGTAGATGACTTCACCAAGTTTACTTGGGTGGCCTTCTTAAAACAAAAGTCATACACTTTCAGAACCTTTTTGAAAATCTTACTTCGTATTGAAAATGAGAAGGACACTCAAGTAAATAGGATTCGTAGTTATAGAGGAGGAGAATTCATAGATACAGGTGTTAGAAATTATTGTGACTATAATGGTTACAAACATGAATTTAGTGCTCCTAAGACTCCTCAACAAAATGGAATTGCTGAGCGAAAGACTCGTACCCTTCAAGAGATGGCACGTGTCATGATTCATGCTAAGTGTTTACCTAAATATTTTTAGGTAGAATCAATTTGTACTACTTGTCACATTATTAATAAGGTCTATCTTAGGAAAAATTATAAACAAACTCCTTACGAACTATGGTATGGGAAGAAGCCCAATCTTAAATACCTTAGAACTTTTGGTAGTACATGTTATGCTTGTAAAGACAGAGAATACTTATCCAAATTTGAGACTCGTGGAGATAAAGCTATTTTCCTAGGATATTCTCCTGATAGTAGAGCATACCGTGTCTATAATCTTCGCACAAAGACTTTGATGGAATCCATCAATGTTATTGTAAGTGACACTATTGTTGAGAGTAATATTGGAAAACCAACTATTGTGGAAGAGTTTGAAAATATTTTAAAAAATGACTCTCCAGAAATAGATGATTCTTTACCAATTAAGAAACATGAAGTGCCTAACTAGGTTTCCAAAGATCATCCCATGGATAACGTTGTTGGTAAACCTTGTGAGATTGTACGTATACAATATCAATTAAGAAACTATGATCATTATGCATGTTTTGTTTCCCTTTTGGAACCAAAGAATGTCAATGAGGCATTGAATGACCCTCAATGAATTTCTGCCATGCAGGAAGAACTTATTCAATTTGTCATTCATGATGTTTGGTATCTTGTACCTAGGCCTAGTCATAAAAAGGTTATCGACACACGTTGGCTATTAAAAAATAAAATTGATAAAAGTGGGATAATCATTAGAAATAAAGCCAGATTAGTGGCTCAAGGATATTCTCAAATTGAAGGAATAGATTTTAACGAGACATTTGCTCCTATTAATCGCTTAGAATATGTGCGTCTTCTCTTTGCCATAGCCTGTTACTTACACTTTACGCTTTACCAAATGGATGTAAAGTTAGCCTTTCTTAATGGAATCTTGACTGAAGAGACCTATGTTGAACAACCCAAAGGGTTTATTGACCCTCGGTATCCAAATCATGTTTATTGTCTTAAAAAGGCGTTGTATGGTCTAAAACAAGAGCCAAGTGCCTGATATGAGCGTCTTTCCAACTTTCTCTTAGATAAAGGCTTTAAGAGAGGCGAAAATGATCAAACTCTATTTGTTAAACATTTTGACAAAGATATTATTATAGCTCAAGTATATGTCCACGATATCATTTTTGTATCAACTTCCCCTTCAGAAGTTAAATCATTTTCTGAAATTATGCATAAAGAATTTCAAATGTCTCTTATGAGGGAGTTGCAATTTTTCTTCGGTCTTCCAGTCAAATAGAATTCATAAGGTTTATTTGTTTCACAATCAAAATATGCTTTAGAGATTATCAAAAAACTCGGGCTTGAAAGTGCAAAAGAAGTTAAAACTCCCATGAGTACTACGGTTAAATTATCCAAAGATGAGAGTGGAAAATCCATAGATTCTACTATATATCATAGTATGATAGTAACCTTACTATACCTTACTTTCTCGCGTCCTGATATTATGTACGCGATTTGCATGTGTGCCCGTTATCAAAATAATCCTAAAGAGAGACACTTAGTATGTGTAAAATGAATCATTAAATACATACAGGGCACACTAAATTTAGGACTCTGGTACACCAATGATACTCCTAGTACTATAATAGGATACACTGATGCCGATTGGGCACAGTGTACTGATGATAGTAAGAGCACATCAGGATCGTGCAACTATATCGGTGACAATTTGGTAGGATAGAGTAGTAAGAAACAAAACTGCACTTCATTATCTACAGCTGAATCTGAATACAATGATGCTGGTAGTTGTTGTGCTCAATTACTTTGGCTCAAGCAAATGCTAAATGATTATGGCATTCAAGAAGACCAACTGTATCTCTATTGTGATTATCAAAGTGCGATCAATATCTCTAAAAATCATGTTCAACACTCACGAACAAAACATATAAAAATCAGACATCATTTTATCCGCAAATTAGTTAAAACTAAGGAATTAGAAATTAAATATCTTCCTACTCATTTGTAGCTCGCAAATATGTTTACCAAACCTTTGGATTACAATAGATTTCATTCCTTGCGAAAATCGATAGGAATGGTTTGTCCTGAATAAACTTGTTTGACTTAAATATATTTTCCCTTTGTCCATTTGAGACAAAATGAGGGAGAAGTTTGAGTCCTATGAGTTCATTTTTTCTTGTACATATGATTAAAGAGCTTGATCTTAGTCTTATTTTTAGGAATCTGTATCGTTGTCTTCAAAAGATGTTATAGGGTACTGGTTTATAATTAGTTGAGTTATGTAATTTTATTTTTCTAGGATATGGGTAGATAGAATTTTTATATAGGAATATGTTTTTCTTATTTTTTTGTATCCCTACGAGTCCTAGATGACTCAAAGGAGATTTTGTCTCATATTTCCAGAGGGGGAGATTGAAGCACCTTATACTCTTGACTTACTTAAGTCTACATTGTATAAGTGCTCATCTAGTTTGGAAATTGTGACAAAATTTGTGTCCCATCTCCTAGATACCAAAGAACCTCAGATTCTTCTCATGATGCCTCATTTGATTCATTTGAAGGTAAATTGTCAACCATCACACACACTAGGATTGCATAAATATTATATATTACATCATTTGCTTGTGTGTTTGTTAATTCCCTTTTAAATAAGTTTTTATTAATTTTAGGAATTTTTAAATAATTTTTAAAAAATTAAAAGTTGGGTTTTAAAACGTTTGAGGTCACTTTGTGGTTATTGGTTTTATCATTTCTTACCTGAATGTTTGGTTGGGTAGAATCCGAAAGCGCTTGAAACTTCAGGGTGTCTGTGTAATTAAGTTTGAAACACGCGTTGTTTAGTTCATTTGAGCCTTACATTTATCATTGTCACAACGGCCTGATTTCTGTTTGTTGATAGACTCAGAACCTGTTCGGAATCTCAGCACTTGGATCTAGTTAATCGACGTTCTGCATATGATCTATCCCAATCCCAGTGAAACCCCTTTAGACCAATCAGAGGACGTTTAATCCACCGTTGATGATAAATCGTTGGATGAATGTCAAATGGACAAGACCAAATCTCAGCCATTGATTTTAGCTGTTATTCTCAAACCTTTCTTTCTTATTATAAAAGGAGGTCGAGCCTATGTGTTTATAACACTTTTGCCAATTCGTCTAACTAACAGAGAGAGAAGAGAGAGAGAGAGAGAGAGAGAGAGAGAGAGAGAGAGAGAGAAACCAGAGAGAAAACCCTAATTCATTCAAACCCTAATCTCGTTTCAAACCCTACATTCCTTTTCCAAAATCAGTTTACACAAAACACTAAACCTGAGTGTTTGAGAGTTATTTTGATAATGATTTGAAGGTTGTTCGTGGTTTGAATCCTCTGAGTTTAACCAACTTAGATATTTTGGTTTGATCTCTATTTATTTTTCATAGAAATAGTAGATCTTATTATTTCATGTCATATTACACTTAAATCTGCATTATTTAGTTTCTCATCTTGGGAAATCATATTTGTTGATTATTTTTTCTATAAATGTTTTTAACATCTATAGAATCAACAAATTCTTTTATGTTTCTAGTTCTTATGAAACAAGACTTCTGATCTAGTTGGAATCTCAATTGGTGGTTTACAATTTCAAAAACATTTTCAAAACTCTCTGAAATTGTTTAAGACCTTGGCAGTCTTTCGAGCAAGGTGACCTTGGATTCTGGGTTAATTTGAAAGATTAAGAAAGTCTGTATTTTCTAAAGAAGAGAGAAACTGAAAACTGTATCATTTAGATCTGTTACGTAATTTGATAGGAGTTGTTTGTATAAATAAGTGTGCGTGTGTGCATACATGTGTTAGAACACTGTCACAAACACTTATCACACTACAACACAAGAAGTGTTGGCTATAAGATCTTAAAACGTCAAGAGTCGACGTAAAGCTGGAACAAAGTGTGAAAAGTTAGCAAGCTGAGAAAGCCACATCAATATCAGAACTGCAAAGAAGTTAGAATCAAACCAGTGGGTACATATTCTAAACTTGTATAGGTATGTTTTGTTTGCATGTGTGTTAAATAGTTTGTAACTTGTATATTTTATTTTAGTGGATTTTTGGTTTGTGACTTAAAAGTCACCGTGGATGTTTCCTCAATTGGGTGAGGTTTTACCATGTTAAAAACTATGTGTACTTAATCTTTATACATCTCCTCATCTCATTCTTGTTGGTGTGCTGATTTAACTATTTTAGCTTTATTTTTCAAAACTAGTTACATAATCTTGAACATATCTCGTACATTTTTTATTAAACACATCTTGTGATTAATCTGTTTGATTTAAAGAAAAGTGTTTCTCCAAAAAATAGTTTGGAGTTACTTAGATAGTTTAATCCTGAATTAAAAGATTTAAGTAACCGCTTTTTCAGGAGTTGGCCCCTCTATGGGCGCAACGTGATAAACCTGACCATACTGCAGTGGTGGTTGTCCCTGAGATGGGGTAATGGGTGCTGGAGTGGCTAGCGCAACAACTTCTGGAACTGGTAACGATGGGCATTATCCCTGTTGCACCTAATGTCCCCTCTAACCTCCTTGCTCATGAGCTCTCTAGTTACCCCGAGGACACCGCCTCTACGTATGACTCCTCTCTCCATAAGTGAAATAATTCCTGTGAAATGGGCATCGCTCTGTATGCCAGCCCTGTTGCCCTTGACCCTGCTATCCTTGGCCCTGATGGCCTCTGTGCTGTTGGCCCTGATGGCCTCTGTGCTGCTGGCCCTATCCCAACTTCCCCTAGCCCTGTTGGCCTTGTCTGTTCCTATCATTGGAACCCCTGAATCTCTTTTGTTGTTCTGCGAAAAAAGTACCCCTGAACTTCTAGTTCCCGAATCCGCTACCCCCACTTGAGTTGCCCTGCTAGCTCAATGACTCGGCTCTATGTCACTTCTCACCCTTATTCTTCTAGAAAGACCTTTAATCCTGATAGTGAAGAAGTATGGTGTTCACCATTTGATTATATGTGGTAAAGTTCAACTTCCCCAAAAGAGCATTCTTAATGTGCCAAATTGATATCGCAATGAATTTGTACATTCTCCTTTCTTCAGTATTCACATCTTCCCTTGCAAAGTACGAAAGGGCAATAAACTCCTCCCTGTACTCAGCCATAGTACGCCCTTCCTGGTTGAGCTCCATAAATCGTCTCCTCATCTCAGACTGCATATCCTGGGGAAAATACTTCCCCTTAAGTCTCACCATCCCTCTATGCATCCGTCATAATCGACTCCCACCACTAGAGCAATACCCCCACTAATCGGAATGAAGCTAACATCTACTTTTGCATTGGCATGCACTCCACCATCCGTAAGTGTCTCTGTATCTCTTTCTTCCACCTGCTTGCCACTAGGATATCTGGACTGCCTAAGATTTCTGTTGGTTGGCCCTTCATTAAGGCCTCCCTAGACCTGTCCCAAACTAACCGCGATGCTTGGCCTAGTAAGGCCACCTATTGTGGTGGTGGTGGTAGTTGATGTTGAGCTTATGGTAGTGGAAAGTTTTGGGTCATAGCCTCCATGGTAGTGGAAACCTCTTGAGTCATAATAGTGGTGATCTCTCTCGGAATAATCAATTGTGGGGATGGTGGGACCTGTGGTTTCTACTGTAGCTCTAGCTGAGCCTCCTCCTTATTAGTTGGTAAGACTATGCGTCTAGGTCTACCTCTACGTCCGTTTTCCATCTGAAAGCAAACAAGGTTCGAATTAGTACAATCGTAAGAATATAACGAAACCTAGGTATACGATCTATATATTAAAGGATGCAACTCAAAACGTAATGAATTCAAACACAGGTCCAAAGGACACTAGAACCTGGATGCTCTGATACTAAGTCTAATAACCCCCATTTTCTCACATAAAGGCTAGGCAGGAACGATACGCTGAAGATGGGGCTTGTGTGTCAATTAATACCATTCTCAGCATCAACATAATATAAATCATTTATTAATAGCCCAAAAATGAGTTTAAATCAACACTCCAATAACAATAAAATCCAATCCATTGCCAAGTGTATGATGAATCCAACAAATAGATAAAAGTCTCAAACTAACATAAAGTAAATAAATCTCAAGCTTATGACCATAAAATAATCTCAAATAAAATAAGTAACTGGAGCTGAAAAGCAGCTAAGTTAGAATCAATAAATTCGAAAGTATTATGAGAAAAAAGATCGCAAGGGTGATATGTTGACAGTCCCGCTATCCATGTTTAGGAGAACCTGGTGGGAGAAAACATTTACATTTGGTTCAGAGCTCTATATGTGAAAGAATTAACTTGTTCGATTTAAAACACAATAAATACAGTCGATTCAAAATAAATGTCCCCCATCATCACTCACATACGATTAACATCTCACCCCTCAACTAAGTGTAATATTACTCGCATCCAAATAGGTCCAAAAGTAATATATATGACAACTGTGCCAATTTAATATGAAATGAATTAACTATGACTAAGTGCTAACATGAAGCCGACTATATTCAATTACCAAAACTCAATGTATCCCAGTCTTATATATCTCATAAAAGTGGCATTAACATCAACTATTCATAACATAATAAGGGTCTATAATTTACTATCTACATTCTTAGACAAATTAATTTATGTCATTTAATTTGGGTAATATATATATATATATATATATATATATATATATATATATATATATATATATCTGTGTGTGTGTGTGTCCTTTCATATATGCAACACGCAAAGGCATCTATCAGTGGTGTCTCATTCGTGATCTATCGGCAAGTTTGAAGGAACCTCTTATCTAAGTCAGACATCATAAATCACATATAAGTGGGGCGATTCATATGCAGTACACTAGTTCACGGCCCATACCCAACAGTGACAAAGAATACCAGCATCAACAACTACGTCTCGTAGATGGAGCTGCTACATAGTACCTAAATGACCTACTCAACGTCTAGCCCACTTGTGTCGGCATGTCCTACGGTCTTGAATCCGTAAAACCCTAAGTTGATAGGATCGTCCACGAAATTGATATGTCCACATAGAAACGCATAAACACATATTATTATTCCCATATATTATGTATAGATAACTACTCTATAATTACCTAAAGTATCCCATATGATGTCCACAATTATTCACCAATTAATAATTGACCATCTAGCTAATTATTAATTCCATCTTCTTTAACCGTTTATTTGAGAATATAGTTAAATTTAGTGTCCCAATTAATTACGTGTGCCACGTTTACATTTTAAATAAATTCATCGTTGACACAAACACCATCCCACTAACTCATACGGACTTCTAAAAATACCCCAAAAGTAACCATGGTCCCTACTCAACCAGCCCCCATGGTCGAATCGGTCGATTCGAACTGGGGCTGAAGACCATATTGCTATTTTTCTTTAACGCGCAAATTCTTAATTTCTTTCCCAAGCTCAATCCAAATGATTATAAAATTATAAAAACTTACTAGCATGTATTTAAGCTATAGTTTATCATTTTAGAGCGATCAATTTCACATATTACTCTCAATTACACTCCCCAAATTCCTAGAATTTTTTAGGGTGATGAATTTCACATATTACTCTCAATTACACTCCCCAAATTCCTAGAATTTATGTGGTTAATCTATAACATTTAGTCAAGATTTTCTACTACCATATTAACTATGTGTAAATCAGATGATAGGGCATATAATCGGGGAACTAAGGTCACAAATCTCCTGATAATAAACATGCATCAATACCTCTATATATGAATTCCAAGATTCTCCAAATTTATCTCAAGAACCCTAAGGCATCTATCATCAAATTTTAAGAATTCGATGCCCAGATTTCTAGGTTAACACCCAATGTTTCAATCAATCCTCTACATGCATAAGATTAATTCCTAACATTTAAATCATCAAATTCAACTAAAATCCCAAAATCTTATGGAGTTTATTACAATGAATTAAGAAGTAAATTGGACATTACATTGATTAACAAAATTCTTACTGGGATACACGGTTGATGAAATCCTCTTTGAATTCCCCTTCAATTATTTGTTGTGGCTTCTTCCCTTGTCTCTCTATCACAGTGGCATAGGCTAAGGTTATTAGAGATAACCTCTAGGGAGTTTATTAACTTCTAATATAAGAGATTAAATCTTTAATCCCGAGTTGGGTTAAATTTCCAAATTTTGGAACCCATAAATAGACTAATCCAAAAGTCTTCCAACTTATACACCTATACCTTGAGATCATTTTTAAAGGTTTAAAACTCCTAAACGAGCCCATATAATTCCTGGAATACATCCTGATTATTTTACCCACAATTATATTTATAATCGAGTTACACATCATACATTAATTATCTATTACACATACAATTATTTTCCATTATAATTATTCTAGGAAGAATGTGGGGTATTACAGAAGCCTTAACACCACTGATACATTGATAGGTGAGTTAGAGTGTGTCCCAAGGCTTTTTATACATTTCACTCATCATAAACCGGCGGAACTCCTCCTGTGTGACCACACTAAAACGAGCATTTAAACCACAAGAATTGAAATTTTCTAGCTTAAGCTCGTCCTCACTCCATCTTTCTACGGGTTTAGGAACTCGAACTTATCCTACTAAACACAGTGGTGGGAACCACCCTCTAATGACCAATAGCCAAACCCGCTCATCTAACGACTTAAGTGATGACCTCATACGCGTTTTCCAGTACATGTAGTTAGAATCATCAAAAACAGGAAACCTCAAAAATGATAAATTTTCCAAATTCAAAGCTAAAAGGATCTAACATGACAATTTAGTGCACCTCCTCTGATACTACTTGTGAGGTGCTAAGGAATGAATATGCTCTCATACCAATTTGGAACACCCCCTAATTATATTGTATGCTCTGATACCAATTTGAAAAGTATGATGGTTCCCGAAAATTCTAAATTTTTTTAATTTCTTTCAAATTAATTTTTACTTATTAAATGAAACTGCAATTCAAGTTCAAATTTATGCAAACCAAACTAAACATGAATTTTACCAAATTAAACTTTTTCTTGAACTAACACAACCCAAATAAATTAAGCAATAATTACACCATGTTTGTGGTTAAACAAATTTTATATTTTTAACCTAATCATACATTTAAGTGTGAATTTGCAAGATATAACAAACAACCATAATGTCGTGATGTACGAGAAAAACTGACAACGAAAAAACCTCAGACGGCCCAGACACAATTCCACTAAGTACAGATTTACAAGAGGAAACGACATAATGCTTACAAAATGACTCGACTCCTGCACAATCCTAGATGCTCTTCGTTCCTTCAACCTCTGCCTAGTGATAACACAGGAGTCCACCTACGTCTCGGAGTCCATCTATGGGGCACTGTTACCATCAAGCATACAGAGTCCCTCGTATGTACACCAACGATGGAATTCTCTGCAAGATATAATTCTCAATGACGTAGAAAATTATAAAGTCGGTGCCAAAACTTAATCCCAAACATATATCATGTAGTAGCTTGGATCATAAAACAATTTGGTGTGTTTTTGTTTTGAAAGTAAAACCATGAATTTAGAAGAAAAAAAATACTTTAAAGGTTTCTCACACTTAAAAGCTGAAAAAATATCTATAGAAGATGATCTCCATCACTGCATAAATGGTTGGAAAAAATAGTGGGAAGTTATGAGAAAACTGCCAAGAGAAACTGTAATTTTTGAAAAATTGCTTTGGTGGTTCGAGCGAAAAGAAATCTTGTTTG